>OZ010712.1:19194277-19370972 GCA_963932345.1 Ophion ventricosus | reverse complement strand
TGACCGTGATTTCGTCGTTTAGCGTTACATTCGTAGAGACAAAGAGTACAAAGCCTCCTGACGTTTTGTGCCTGGTTTCAATAAAGATCGAGGACTTTCGGTACACACATGGGTTCACTTCCGGTTTGAGTAATGATCGTACGTACGTGTGTGTACGTACCTATACGTGAGGAGAACAGGCGCAGCCTTCGGTTCGTCCGGTCCTCCGCACTCGCGACTTTCGTCCTCGATGCAATTGGGATGCGTTGCGCTTCGTTGCAACAGTCGAAGGAAAGTTGCAATCGTGTATGTCGGGATTAGGGTGAAAAAAAAGGCGACCTGATCCAGAATGGAAATACTCCTCGAAGGCTCACATTGCGGAAGTATACGTTTGTGAAAAGCTCAATGCTGTAATATCGTCAATGGTAATTGATGGTACTGCGCGAAGGCCGTTACACTGTAACGTTATGAATAAACATGGCAATAATTGCTTCTTTCGTAGCGCGATTACGATGCAACGTGACGATGAGAGCAGTGAAGTATCTGAAATAACTTGGCGGATGCTGGACGACTATACAGTGTTAAGGTCACTCTAGCATTTTCCAAAAACGATTTTTTTTTGTTGAAAATGTACCTTAGTACCTATAAAATTATATTCCAAAAGATTGTGGGTGTGAAAAATCTCTAAGTACTCGATTTTCGAATTCTAACGCAACCCCTCTTGATTCATGTCGTGACTTTCTACTAACTTTAAACGCGTTTATCTCAAAACTACATTTTTCAAGAGAGCCGGACTCAAAACTCAAACAAATTTCAACCGGTCCACTTGAAATTTTAACTGTATATTTAGAATTATATTTTCTGAGGCACTACGTAGGATTTTTTTTATTATATTGCATAGTTCCTTTCTTATAAACAATTTTCTGACGATTTTCTCATGGTATTTTATACTTTTTGTTTTAAAAATGCGCCATTTTGACAAAAAACAATATATCAAAAAAACCCCCTACGTACTTCTATAGCTATTCTTATATATAATCGCAAAAACTTTAGTGTCTCATCATAAGTCAAAAATTATAGGAGCTGTTGGTCCGGCCGTTGACTTTCCAGAAATAAAGGCCTCATCGGAAAAATGCTGCACAGTCGCCATTTTGGCATGTATCGCTGTGAGAAAATAAATTTGTATAGTCAATTACGTGTATAATAAAACCCTTATTTTGTAATACCGATTTATTTTATGGTTTAGCTAAAAAAAAATCACAAAATATGCCCTTTTTGGCCTTTAGAGTAGCCTAAGACCTTAAGGAGGTACGACTAGTTCTTCAGGGTCAACAAAGAGACTAAATTTATGTTACCCCACAGGTGTTCTGATTTATGTTAACTTATCTTGAATATTCGTATTGTCGATCCCAAAGTGCCAAATTTGTGGTAAATATTTTATTTATTGCATATTTACTAACAAAAACTGAAAAATTAGATCCTCTACGACTCTAGAGTAGTCTCCGTAATATTCACAATAACAGTTTCACCATAAAAATTGACTAAAAAAACGTCGCACCAAATCTAGCGGGAATCTTATTTAAATAACCCCGATCTCAGCGGAATTAATATTATAGGTAAAATTTTGCGTTTTTTGGCGACTCGTCTTCACGCCGATTACCAAGCAGAACTAGGTTATCCTCGCCAAACGAATCAGCTGTTACGCCCGACGTTGGCAAATCTATGGGTGCTATTTCGTCAATATGATAATATTCAACCAGAAGTTGAAAACGTTTTATAATGTAGTGCTTGAACTACACGGTGAAGTTCGAATTTGCGATTTTTTACAATATCTATTATGTCTAATTTATCAAATTTTAGTTTTCCAATGACCTTAGTTGGATACGTGAGCAGCAAAACCGTGATCACCACACTTCCGGTCGACCGTTTCCATAAGACACGACGTGCTTCACTAGCTCATAGTGCTCGACTTTGAAATTCTAATACAAAAAAACTGAACGGTCAATATAATAGCTCAATTTTTTCCAACGGGTGTATAACGTATTTGTCAACATCATATACAAATTTCAGGCCCCAAAGTTGGATTCTTCTTAATGATCGTACCTCCTTAAGGGTCTGCGTAAACTTGGAGTCCAAAAAACAGGTCGATTTTCAATATTTTCTTCTGATGGGAATATTGGGATGACGAGGTCGGGATTTCACACACAATTAATACACAAGCTTGTCAAGGTTGAGTTTTTTTTTAATAGAATAGATTTCCAAACAATTAATATATAGGTAGTTCTGGCAACTGGGGTGATGCAAATTGAAAAATTGTAATTTTAGTGGAACATTGAAACTTTCGTATAGGCGGATACTTTTTCAAAATTTTGACAATTACGAAAGTGGCAAACTGTAGAAAAAAAAGTTTGATTTTCAACCAAAAAGACAACTTTAATAATTCGATAGTGTTTACTGATTTGAATAAATTGAATCTGACGATCTCGTTCAACTAAATGTGAGAATTTCATTCCGTAATAAGACTTTCCTTCTGGTCGTTTCTTTTTACCCACGATGTTTTCGCAGATACGCCCGCAGGGAATTACAGCTTTATTCGATATAAGTGGCGCCGCGCCAGACATTTCGGTACATTTTACCTCAAGCGTGAGACACACTGCGATTATGAAAAATGTGTCACGCTGGGAATTATGGTTGAAAATATAACAAGGCAAGTTTGTGCTCATTTCGAAGATTTACTTTTTTTTAAATCTCATTCTTAGTCCACTTTGTATGTTGCTTTGTACACTTCGTTGAATAGTTACTAAGTTTGCCGGTATCGGGATTTCCCTGCTCTCATCGTGACTACCATTTAGATCGCACGATTTGATTCTACAGAATGGCTAAATTTATAGACTGTCATATATATACACAGTTAAACAGGATCTGTAACAATGAGGCCCGAAAAGTGACGTCCAAAAGGAAAATCTAGATGCCTCATATCAATACCTATCCGAATCACCCTCATATATGTTCTACGATATTTTTTAGTTTTTGAGAAAAAAGCATTTAGACATTTTTTCCCCGGCTTTTCCTGTAGTGTTGGTTTTAATTTTTTCTTCACTTTCATGTATGGACATTCCTCGAGATTTTTTTTACTTGTGTTATTGTTATGTAGTGCAATGTTGAAGCGATAACAAAAGGAAAATCTAGATTCTTCGTATCAATCCTATCCTATCCTATCACCACTATCCGAACCACCCTCATGTATTTTCTACGATTCTATTTAGTTGAAAAAAATCATTATTCAATTTTTTTATCGACTTTTCTTGTAGCCTAGGTTTTTATTTCTTTCCTTTCTTGTGTATGTACTTTCTCTCTTAGAATTTTTTTAAAGCAATTGGAAGTCATTTCGACCGAAATAAGTATTTTTTTTATCATCTAAACTTTACTGATGACCGATCCTCTCAAACCTATTTTTTTTTACTTTTGATCAAAATCTAAGGGATTTACATTAGTGTCCAGCTGGTGATTAATTTATTCCTCAACAGTGCACTTCATAATGATAACGCAAATGACAAAAAAATCGCGATACAGGTACATACACAAAAGAGGGAACTAAAAAAATGCGTCTTCTCGAAAACTAAAAGAGATTGTAGAAGATGTGAGTGATTCGGCATTGATACGAGGTGTTTAGATTTTCCTTTTGGACGTCACCTTTCGTTCCACCCTATATACACAGTGTGACCCATTTAAAAAAATGCATTAAAATAGATCGAAAAAATGATGTTGTAGAAAAAAGTGTTTCCTACACAAGTTGTATGGTTTTAAGGGGGACAGGTTTTAAGGAGGTTCAAGGGGGTTTAAGGAGGAGTGATGGTAAAACAAAATATTTTTTTGTCAACACGTCTACGAGATACCGCGGTGATTTTCAATTTTTCGAACAGAAACACACCGTTTTTATTTTCCAGAAAAAACAGCTAATTTTGAGACGAATCCAACGGAAAAAAATATGTTTTCCAGCTAAAAAATTAAGAAAGTTATAGCAGTTTAAAGATTTAACGCGTACCCCCCCCACACACGCATCAGTATCGAGGATACTTCCGGGAGTTAACGGTGATATTGGTACGATACACGTTATATAAATTTAACGCGCCCGCAGAGCGCAGCAAACGCGCGGAGCAACGTCATCCGGGCTCACGCGTCCCGTGGAGCGCGCTTCAAAGCGCATTGTGCAATAAGCCAGACACACACACACACACACACACACACACACACGCACACACGTTTCCCAACTGTCGAGCTGCAATCCCGTCAAAAGATGTATAAATGCACGCATGTCAAGGCTCAAGACACCGTGTCCGTATGTATGCCACACCACAGTAGTCACTGTTACGAGCTGATATTTGCCGCCCGACCGACCTTAACGCGACCTCAACAGCTTCACTGTGACTTTGCGTACAACGTATAGTTCATCACCGCCACCACCGCCACACCGTTTCGAATGTACGATTTGTGTGGCATTAAGGTAACGCGGTGCATGTGTGGCAAAGTGGCCGATAGACGAGTCGTCAACAACGCGGTGTATTCTCCCGCGCCCGCACGATTATGCAATCATTTTGGCAATGGAATAACTCGGCAAACGCGTGCGGTTGCACTTCCTCGTTCTCGTCTTATTCTACATGTATGTATGTGAACGAGGAATATGGGATCCCCGTAATATCAAGTCAAGGGTCACCATGTTGAGGTGTCTGCATGAATATTTGATATTTCAAAGTACGATTTTTCATTGCGTACTTTTATAGCCTAGGATCTTAATTTTAGTACATCAGTCTCCATCTATTGCACACATTTTCAAGATTTTTAGGTATATGTATATGGGGGGTCTGATTTTAGCGAGATGTCACACGAAACTAACGCTACCCCCATTCCACTGCCGTTGTGTTGTAGCAGAGTGGGGGGAGCTGCAACACGCTAAATGCCTGTGATTTATTGAAAAATGCTGCATTACATGTAGAGTCATTTGTGGTTACAAGTTGTAAGTTTCAATTTTGGTGTGTACATTACAATGTTGGTGGGTTTGGGTTGGGCTTTGGTGTGTACATTACAATGTTGGTGTGTTTGGGTTGGGGTTTGTTTTTGGGTTTGGGTTTGTTTGGGTTCAAGTTTGGGTTTGGGATTAAGTTTGTTTGGATTTGAGGTTGTTTAAGTTTGAGTTTGTTCGGGTTTGAGATTGTTTGTTTGGGTTTGGGTTTGTTTGGGTTTGAGGTTGTTTAAGTTTGAATTTCTTTGGGTTTGAGGTTGTTTGTTTGGTTTTGGGTTTGTTTGTTTGTGTTTGCATTTGTTTCGGTTTGGTTTTGTTTGGGTTTGCGTTTGTTTATTTCTCGAGGTAACGCTGCCGAGTTTTTTTTTTATCGATTTTGTCATTTTCGGTAGCACTTGGAAGTCAAAAACACAATTTTCGCTAAAAAAGTCGGCAAATTTGTTATTGTAAAATAAAAAATAATTATAAAAAAAAACTCGGCAGCGTTACCTCGAGAAACATCTCACCTAATAAACGCATTTTGATTTTTTTGATTCAGATGATCCAGTGACGAGTTATAGCATACACAGCAAAACAACTTTTTTTCGAGGCGCCTGCGGAGATTTGCTGCCAACGGCTTATTTATCAATATTTTGCAATGAAAATTTAGGAAAATATAGTTCAGATGTTGTATTATTATATGGAAATTAATAAAATAAACCAGCATTACCTGCATCGTCTAAAAAAAATCTTGAAAATATGCTTTTTTTCGCCGAATTAACCTTACCCCGCCCTCAAAAACCGCTCATGATCATTACAATGAAAAAAAAATCATTTAATGACCCAATTGAATAAATCTACGCGTCGCTGAATAATATACGAGGTGTAATTTTTTTCGTGCCCGTTCTTCGTGGCCGTTACTGCGTGCAAGCGCGCGTCTGTGTAAGATCGGAAATCCCGAAGCTTCCGCAAGGATAGAGAGAAATTCATATTTACCACGAGTTGTTCGATTTATATGCAAATCGCTCGAGGGAAATGCGCGTTGATAGAATTGCAAAGAGTCTCGGGAATCATCGATATACCCACTTGATACAACCCCTTATATGTATACATTATTAACGATTGAGCAGCGATACGCGATTTTGCGTATTTTTTTATACACGCGTCTTAAGGTGTTTGCATACGATTAGGGTTGATTTTCAAAAAAAAATTCTGATGAGCGTATTAGGATGACGAGGTCGAGTTTTTATACACAATTAATACATAGTCTTGCTGAGTTTGAGTTGTTTGAATGAAAAAATATTGATAAATAATGAAGTTATTATTATTTAAGCAAAGTGTTATAAGGTTAAATAAGAATTATTCGGGGAAGTTTTATTTAAAAAACTCAAAGTATAATGGCGAATCGGCGTGCGTGGTTCTGGCAACCAGAGTGAACCGAAATAAAAAATAATCAAATGTACTTTTCGTAGAATAATAAAAATTTCGTATGATCGGAAGTTTTTTCTTAATTTGAAAAATTACAGAAATGGCAATGTGCAATATAAAGTTCGATTTTTGGCTAAGAAAAAAAAATTTGAGAATTTTTGATTGAATAACAAATAAAAAACAAACTTTTTTATTTGTTATTTGATAAACAAATAAAAAAATGATCTGGCTATATAATACGAATGAAAGTTAGAACCCTAGATTATAAAACGATGAAATAAAAAAAAAACTCATATTTTTTTTAGTGTAAAGCTTATAAAGACCTCTTAATCAATAAACTGTTTTTTTTAGGTTTTGTAACATAAGGCGGAAGCAACGTATCATATATATCCTAATACCAAACGCGACTGATTAAAAATACAATGATTCGACTTAAATTTTAATGAACTTAATAAATATGCTGATACCGACACTACTATAGATTTCGACTTCGGTGGTACTTCGACTTAAGCAGCGTTGTGCATGGCCGATACTGGGAGCGGTGACCGCTTAGCCGTGCATTGATTGGCGCATCAACCAGTGAGCGGAAGGCCAATACTTCTGATGCCTTAATGTAGATACTTGAGTGAAAGTCTGTGCACCAGAGTGCAATCAAAATAATATGGGTTCGTCTATACCACTACGGGTTTTCCACAGTTTCCCCATACCCTCGGAAAATGCGGCATGGTGTAGCTTGAGACGGCTGCGGAAGGCAATGGTCGTTCCCGTGCAGAAATTGTCGTAGGGATCCAATTGGATTCCTATACTTGTTCCTATTTCCTGATAGGGATCCACTGGGACATGGCATACCCTACACTAAAACGTCACGCTCGTACAACGAATTCTAATTGGGATTTCCCATTGTAATCCAATGTACGAATTAAATTTCAATCCTGAAGGATTCCCACATCATCGAACAGAATCGGATACGATTCTTAATGGATCCATCATGAAAATGAGTGGATCTCGGAAAGGTATAAACTTTATCCTAAAAAATATAAATCTCTTGAAACAGTATATCATAAAATATGAAATACTGTTGAAATATTTTCTATTTAGACGTGGTAAGAATTCTAAAAAGGCCTCAATCGAGTACTAGTGCAGAATTTCATTGGATCCTCATCAGGACTTCCTATGTGCAGTGTCCCTAACAAACCCCTATAGACGTGTGGATGCATCTTGGGACTTCCCAACAAAATTGTGTACGGGATCACGAAAGGATATTATTTTTGGGAGATCCAACAAATCCCGGTTAAAATATCAAAAAAAAATTCTCAAACAACGTCAATCGGTAAATAGCGCGTAATCCACTTGGATTCCAATGTCGAATCCCAACATGCGGCATCCCTATCAAATCATTATAAGGATTTGATAAGGACGCCGCATTAGAGTATAGAATTAAATGATAAAATTTGGCACACATTTTGGCACTCCAATGTTTAGTTTGGAAAATTTGGATTTTCGAATATCAAATAGTCGCTATAAGGTATATAAGGTATATGTCGCTATACGCCGCAACTATTCATTGAAAAACGTCGTTCGATTTGGTTTGATTTAAGTATTTGTATTCACGTTTAATTTGTAGTTTAAGATTACATTTGTAGTTTAAGATTAGATGCATTCTACTTTTTTTTAAATATACTCAGGTGCTGTCATCCGCTGCCCATGATTAGTCAATGGCCATGTTTTTTTTAAAAATATATATCGAGAGCACAACAGGAGATACGTCATCGTGACAACGTAAAAGACTTCGACTTCGAAGGTTTCGGCGTCAACTACATACTTAGATAATAATTTGACCGTTTCTTGATTTTCGAGTAATTAACATAAATAAATACGATTTCACCTCAAAATTATTCGTTGTAAATTCTTTTATAATATCTGTTTGATTCCTGCAGATATTTATAAAATTTATTTTATATAGATTTTATAAATATCTTAAAATATGCCCAAAATGTACTTATGTTGAATGTATTCAGTGTACACTTCAGATATATTACGAGTATATTTTAAATGTACTTTGAATAGATTTCAATAATATTTTTAATCTAGTATGAATATATTTCGAGTATATTTTAAACGTAATATGAATATATTTCGTATACATTTTACATGTAGTTTAAAGACATCTAAAGTATATTTTAAGCATAATCTAAATATATCTTGAATACACTTTGAATATATTTCAATAATATTTGAAATTTAGTATAAATATATTTCGTGTACATTTTAGATGCAGTTTGAATACATTTAAAATATATTTCTAGTATATTTTCAAGATAGTTTGAGTACATTGTAAGTATATTTTTAATATAGTTTGAATATATGTAATCGCATATACAACATATATTCTCTATACATTCTGAAGATATATTTTTTGACGAAAAGTTGGATATCGCGAATATATTTTTAAAGCATTTCCCGTATATATATTGCATGTATCTAATATATATCTAAGATATATAATATATATCCGAAGTATATTTTACATCTATCTTTAATATATCGAAAAATATATTTTTACATATATTTTATTTCCGTGTGGGATATAGGGATGTGGTAGGCTCTGGGGACTCCCAAACAAATTTTTGCAACGAGTTACGTTAGAATAGCGAAGTGCGGATAGGGAGTGATAGGTAAGGGTGCATTTGGGAAGGCAATATGTTAAAACCCTCAAGGGTTTATGTTGGAACTAAGGCAACAAAAAAAAATTAAATATACTGAGGTTTATCTAAAAGTGATTTTCAAGAAATTGCAGCTTGCACAATATCGAGTACGGGAACAATAAGGCTAGAGCGGTCCTTGAAGTCGCGTATCTTGAAAATCACCTTTCCATATACAGTACTGGACAACAAAAAAAGTCCGCAGTAGTCGAAATTTCTTACCGCACTAAAATTTACGTAGCGGACACAAAAATAAAGGTAATTGAATTTTCCAAGTGGCGTTTTAAAGAGGACAAGTTTACCTTTATTTTGGTTTTTTAGAAACTTCTCTATGATTTTTTTTCGTCCCGGTGCGCACTTTTGAACGTGGCCATTTTTCGGCTATTTTTTGGCCGTCGAAAATTAATTGCAAAGTTTGTGAAAAAAAATTTCCTTGTTTTTTTCCGTGGGAAACTTAAAAAGAATATCAAAACCGACATTTTTATTTTTTAGAAAGTCTCGTACGGTTTTCCGCCCTAGTATTGCATTTTTAACTAAAAAATACATGTTTTAGAAACTACAATTTTTCTAATAGTTTTTTTATTTTGAAAATTAAAATAAAAAAAAAAGAATTTTTTTTTTAAATTGTTGTTAATTAAAAATGAAAATGTAAACAAATTTCCTTTCTTAATTGTCCTAGACCCCATAATTCCCAAGTGGAGCCTCTCCACTCATCAAAGTTGCAACCAAAAATGGTAAAAAAAAAATGTCCAAGAAAAATTCTGAAAAAATTCTAGCCACTCCAGTGTGAACCCATGCAACTTTTTACCCTCTTGACATTTTTCCTAAAACCCTATAGTTCTTCGATGAGGCCTTTTTTTCTAAAACATGTCTGTTTTAACTAAAAATGCAATACTAGGGCGAAAAAAAATCGTACGAGACTTTCTAAAAAATAAAAATGTAGGTTTTGATACCCTTTTTAAGTTTACCATGGAAAAAAACCGAGGAAAAATTTTTCTACAAACTTTGAAGTTAATTTTCGACGGCCAAAAAATAGCCGAAAAATGGCCACGTTCAAAAGTGCCCACCGGGGCGAAAAAAAATCGTAGAGAATTTTATAAAAAATCAAAATAAAGCTAAACTTGTCATCTTTAAAACGCCCCTTGGGAAATTCAATTACCTTTATTTTTGAGTCCGCTATGTAAATTTTAGTGCGGTAAGAAATTTCGACTAGTGCGTATTTTTTTTGTCCTGTATTGTACCAATAGATATATATATATATATATATATATATATATATATATATATATATATATATATAACGCTTACTCTACAATATATTGTAAAGGCATAAGCGATTGTTACGCAACCTTCGGTGAAGACATTACAACCCCGTGTTTGTTCGCGTAATTTGTGTACACCATAATACCAGTGCACCGTGCACACACACACACACGTATATATATATATTCACGAAAACAGGATGAACCTGTGGCGTAACTGCCTTAGTTACCGAAAAAAAATGTCGTACGGTATATAACTTTACGCCCTGACTATAAAGTTCATGCTTGTGAGATGATTTACGAAGTACTTGGAGCACAAACTACTCATATATATATATATATGCCGTTATATTGCACCGATTTGGGACCGATACCGGGTCTATGGCATTCCAAAATTTCGTAACGCTATTCCTCTCTCGCTTCTGTTGCAATTCGCGTACACACACACACACACACACACACACACACATATATATATATATATATATATATATATATATATATATATATATATATATATATACACACACACACATACAACGCACAGTGTATAGGAACTTAGCCCTTGGACAAATTCAAACGTTCCCCGTGATTTATAGCGAGCCCCGGTCTGGTCGACCTTCCACAAAAGTTGCCTCGACTGCCGAGGGTTGACCGGATCGAAATGATGTATTTTCCGGGGTTTTCTCGCGTGAAAAACAACGAACATTCGACTAAGCGAAATTCCATCGGTCGTACAGTGGTCTTGAGAATTATTGTTCGAGTTTTCTTCTTTTTTTTCGCCTTCTCGCGAACAAACATCGGATGCTATTACGAGGCCGCGGTGAGCGAGAACGCGTCTAGAAGAAATTTGGCTCGGGTAAACATCTGGCCGCCAAGGGCGTTTTAGAATTTACGAGAGGCTCCGACGACACAATGAACGATGGAGAAAAAAGAAAGAAGGCAAACCGTCAAACGTGCACAGCTCATGGCCTTCATCGACGATAATGAGCTGCGAGAATTTAGTGCCTGTGTGCTCTCTTATCGACCGAGGATAATCGCCCCCCCCTGCCCCTCCGCTTCTCCACTCTTATACGCAATAAACGTGGGAAAAATATGATCGAACGGCCTTTCCGAGGCTCAAGGCTTAGCGCAGAGATGACGAATTGTTGTCGAAATGATTGGTGTTTTCGCAATGATGATGAAGCCGTTTTTCTACTCCGATCCACAAGAGCGCTTTTCTACAAATTTATCGAATGAAAATGAAAAATTAAGGCCTTAGGCCACTCTAGAGGCCAGAAAAAGAGCATATTTTGTGATTTTTTTTCAGCGAGACCATAAAATAAATCGGAATTACAAAATAAGGGTTTTATTATACACGTAATTGACTATACAAAATTATTTTTTCACAGCGATACATGTCAAAATGGCGACTGCGCAGCATTTTTCCGATGACGCCTTTATTTCTGGAAGGTCAACGGCTGGACCAACAGCTCCTAAAATTTTTGAGTTATGATGAGACACTAAAGTTTTTTCGATTATATATAAGAATAGCTATAGAAGTACGTAGGATTTTTTTCATATATTGTTTTTATCAAAATGCCGCATTTCTAAAACAAAAAGTATAAAATGCCATGAGAAAATCGTCAGAAAATTGTTTATAAAAAAAGAACTATGCAATATAATTTAAAAAATCCTACGTAGTGCCTAAGAAAATGTAATTTTAAATATACAGTTAAAATTTCAAGCGAATCGGTTGAAATTTGTTTGAGTTATGAGTCCGGGCGACTTGAAAAATCTAGTTTCGAGATTAACGCGTTTAAAGTTAGTAGAAAATCACGACATGAATCAAGAGGGGTTGCGCTAGAATTCAAAAATCGAGTACTTAGAGATTTTTCAAACCCATAATCTTTTGGAATATAATTTTGTCGGTACTAAAGTACATTTTTAACAAAAAAATATCGATTTTTGTGAAATTCTAGAGTGGCCTAAGGCCTTAAGATATTCGAATGATTGCATTTTTTTCGTGTTTGTAGATGTAGTCAATTAACAGAGCGCAGTGTAAAATAAAAGTATAAAACGGATGAGACTGTGTGAAAACCCAGATTTAAAATCAATTTGTTATTGCAAACCAATCCGAAATGACTGTAACCCAAATCGAAATTATTGTAACCCAAATCGTAATTATTGCAACCCAAATCAGAATTATTTTTACCCAAATTCGAAATGAATGTAGCCCAAATCGGAATTATTGTAACCCAAATCCACATGATTCTAACCCAAATTCTAAATTATTATAACCCAAAATCAAAATTACAGAAATCCAAATTCAAAATAGCTCGATAATTGAGCGAAAAGTTGCTTCGTGTTTAGCACTCGTAGGCACTCGAGATATCTCGATCGGAAAAATTATGCAAATATACGAGACTGCGCGGGAAATGGAATCTTACGATTTCACTGGAAGGAAATGCGCGTATCCCGTCGCATCGGGCCTCACTGATAGCAAAAGCTTAGTGTACACACTTAGCGCACGTCGAGTTATCTCGATCGAGCATGCAATCGCGTATGCGATCGAAAGTGGTGGGGAAAAAAAAAAAGAATTCTTGGGAAGGTCGCGAATGCCAAGGCCAATGTATACGTACATATCAATGGTACACACACGCACACACACCAACACCAACACACACACACACACATACGCCCACACACCAACACCAACACACACACACACACATACACCCACGCACACACACACACACACACACACACGTATATACATTTGCTCGCACCTCACTTACATTTCAATGACGTTCACTGTCTACGCTCTCCGTGTATGCTCCCAACTCCCATGTACTCAGTTACCACTACAGTGCACACTATGATGCAGTGCATTTATGTGCGTTAATGTATCGTAAAACCCGTCGATCATCGTCGTACACCCGCCGCCGGCTCTCTTTCCGCATGATGATTCAGTGGCCCCGAGTGACTTGTCAATAATTAGCCTATCGGACATAATTAAATGCGGCTCATGCAATACGAGAATGACCAACTGAATCCGTTTTTTCACTGACTTTTAATTCTCGATATTGAATTTAATTCTCAATAATGAATTTAATTCTCAATTTTGAATGTGATTCTCAATATTGAATTTAATTCTCAATATTGAATTAAAAATCAGTGAAAAAAAAAGTTTTCTGATTGAAAAATGTTGGTTTCAGAGATGAAATATTTTGGCGATATTTTCGGTGAGGCAACTTGTTATGGATCGGCTGCGGCGATACCGAGCAGCGTTCCGGGCCGATACTCGGATGGGGTGACTGGTGCACGACGAGATCAGAGTTGGCCATACCTAAGTTACAATGTAATTTAATTATTAATCTGGTTACAAACTTATTAAATTACAAAATAATCTCATTGAAGTGTATTTCATTACATTTTAATTGTAATTATTCAGGACATATGAAATCTGTTATAATGTATTACGAAGTAATTTGATTAAAATGTATTCAAATACTTTGTTATTTAATTACTTTGTTACTAGTTACGGTGTAATACAGGAAAAAATATCATTTTATCCTCTAAAGTTGGATAAACAAAGTAATAAATTACGTCTCATTTGAACTACAAAATCAAAATATTGTTTAGCTATTAGTTAGCAAACCGGTTTATTCGAATTAATATATAATCAATTAATTTGTAATTAGATTAACTTTCAATTAAATTACATAGTAATTAATTACACTAGGCACTTGTGGTAACTAATTACTTAAGTAATCTGTTACAAAGTAATTAAATTATCAATACCAGTAGTAATTGTATTTGTTAATTGTTAATTTAATTCCTTTTTGCCCATCTCTGGACCAGATGACGAATGCGACACCTCGGTGCATGAGGAAAGAGCGCAGGCAACACTCCGCGGACGCTCTAGGAAGCTGGACACAGGGGAGCGACGAGATCAAGATAGAAGTGAAAGGGATGGGATCGTAAAAGATCGCGAAGACACGCGAACAATCATTGGATTAATAAAATAACGGAACGGTAGCGGTATCGTTGCATTAGCCGCGTACAATGACATTGTGCAGCAAAATTTCGAGTGGATTCGCGGATTCATCGTGTGGCATAGCTTGCACAGGTGAATAAACCTCGTTCGCACGAAGTCGCTATACCTATATCGAAGTACGATTCAAAAGTACACGGCGCCTGATCCAACTTTGTATCTACCTGCGCACACGTAAAGTCAGCAGCATAATTGTACGCGCGTGTGCCATCGTCACGTATGCACAAGTGTAATTCGTCGAGGATTTTTTGACACGCACGCGCGTTACACGAGCACGCGTCTGCCTCTTTCACTAGCATATCGAAATGTACCCGGAAAACTCACTGTACTGGAAAAAATGACTTGGAATGATTCGATCCGTCATTGGAGCATTGCGAGGAATCATTTCGTGAAAAAAAAAGAAAATATTAGGTTGTTTTAACCCTCCGTGGCCACACATTCAAATTCAATCGCGGTGGTCACACTTGGATCGATTCTACCCAGCCAGTTTTCAAAAAAGTATTGTGACCAAACTATGCATACGAAATAGTTCAAAAAATTACGGAACATGCTTTCAACTTTCTAGATGATGTACGAATTATAAGAAATAAAATGGCGACATATTTTAAAAAATCATAAATAGGTGAAAACGCAAAGAAGACAATTTTTCGCTCAAAAAATCATAGTTCCGTGAATTTTCAACATTTTTACCTAAAATTTGGAAGCGATACTCCTTAGATACGCTACCTTTGAGAAAAAAATAGTAGTAGTATTAATTCCGACATGTGAAGAGGGTAAATTTTATGGTATGAAGATACTTCAAACTCCAGGTAAGTTGGAGAATACAGTCCCATTCGAAGCCGGGAACTATTATACAGGGTGGACCATTTAACGTGACCACCCCAAACATCTCCGTTGCCTTTAAAGTGACGAAAAAAAATGTCAGGAGGTAATTTGATTGATTTCGAAGGGCTGATACAGTGGTGAAAAATTCATTTTTGTCAAGGTCATAGTTTTTGCGTTCTCAAGGTCATCAATGGTTTTTCAAATGGGAACATGTTATTTTTAATTAAGACGTTGTAGCTGATATTCAGACGAATCCAACGACCTATGATATCATGACCTTGAAATGATTTTTCACCAAAATACACATGTAAAAACGGGAAATCGTGATGGTATTGACAATAAGAATTTCCGAATAATGTACTTGAAATTTTTGTGCAGAAAATGTATTGTAACAAATGTTCGACGTGATGGCCACTAACCTCGACATATTTTTGAAGACGTCGGATGAATGATTCTCTTGACCTTCGAATAGTTTCTGGTGTGATAGCGGCGCAGGTCCACTTTCTTTGCTTGACTGTACAATGCCATTTTCGATACGGTTATTACATGTTACTTTGGATGGATACACTTGTCTATTGATTCTTATATTAATAGATGGTAAACATTCTTCACTCTACTACAGTTTTACTACGTTACAATGCTAGTATTTACAAACATCAGAAACATCTCCGACTATTGACCTGAATGACCTTCACCTGCTGATGAATCCTGATGAATCCTCCCTCGGCATCGATGTAGAAAGCTGTAATTTTGCACAAAATTGTTTTTTCAGGTTAGGGACTTGGGAAAAAATCGGCGCCACAAAATTCGGTGGGGGCAGATTCACCATTCTTACCCGGCTAGACCCTTTTTGGCAGAGTTGTATGCAAAATAGTTCAATTTTTGGTACAATTTACACTACGTATAGCCTTGTAAAATTAGTTGTAATCGAAAAAAAACCTTCGTTCAATCATTAGTCAATACTAATTTGAAGAAGTGTGCAAAATTTCAATAAGATCGGTGCATTAGTTTTTGAGAAATCGTGTCCACCGACTTCAAAAATCGTGTTTTGAGACAAACGCGTATACCTGCGTCGCTCCCTGCCGGTCTTTCCCAACGGGGGGAATTCCCAAAGGCTCTCTCTCTCTCTCTCCTAGACTTTTACTCCGATTGACTTAAAACTTTGAGAGAATATTCTAGATATATTGTACTATTAGATAATAAAATTGAAAAAAAAATGGATTTTTTGAAAATTTCAAATCCACGTAACCCCTTAATTTATTTCATTGGCCATCTGTCAATGAAAAATTTCACTCAACCAAGTAATTTTTTTTTCTCATTGCAATACGTTAAGCCCACAATATGTGCATATGTGCACGATAACAGATATTGTCTTTCACTGTATGCACACATATGTGTAAATACATAGACGTATAGTCGCATGTGCACATGACCACGATTTGTGGTCGATTGCCATGACGTCAGCGGATCCCGAGATGAAGTTCAAGGTTACCGCGCTTGAATGCCCGCGCGCGGCCCACGCGCTCGCGGAAAATAGAAAGGCGTCAGCGACGCGCGAGCCGCGCGTTGGATTTTCCTCGTGCTCTCTGTGTGAATCCGATGGATTTGCGAAAAAAAATAACTTTGCATTCCTGGTGTATGTTCGTAACGTTGATTTTCACAGTGGAAGGCTTTTTTCCCTCTTCCTCGGGCACTTTCATCCCTGCACTTCGATCGCTGGGAGAAACGAACGAACACTTTTACTTTCGATTTTCTATACCAACTTGATTAACATTTTCCAAAGCTCGAAAGTTATGTTGATTTTGCTGGCATTGTCAAAGTCTAATTGGCGAGCTTGTCAAAGGGCATTAACGAGAGGTTGGACCGAAAGTTGATTCGCAACGTTTTTTTATGAATCCCCCCCCCCTCCCTCTTTCTCTCTCTGTCTCTCTCTCTCTCTCCCTCTCGGGAAGAATGACTTCCCGACTTCGAGGACCCTCCTCATAGTCGCGTACTGCACCTACACTCGAAATGATGTAAACTGCAATAATATACGTACATCGAGACAGCGAGTGTAATCTCTGCTTTGCGAAAATCGCACATGGCGCTCAAGAACACCTTAAGGTCTCAAAATCAGCTTGGAAATAGCAGTCATCGCGTAAAATCGTCAATTTCTTACGCATAGTCGTGTCTCCAGGGCTCGTGACTCGTATCATTCGCAATCGTTCAACAGCCACTTGCAACGTCACCGCGTACAAGACGAGCTGACATTGTTGCCGATCTTGAAAAAAATTATTGTCGATTACGAGCTCTCGATAAAGCTAAAAGTGTGCCTCGCACTGCGCAATATGTCGTCTCTGCGTATATATATATATATATATATTTTTTCTCAATTCGATAAAATACGACGCTGGTACAGAATGCTCCGACATCAGGCGGGGTTTATATAATCAGACGAGAGCCCTTTCAACGTATTCATTCGTCATTTATAGCCAGAGAGGGAGAGAGATTTGAGCGCGAGTGGTGATTCACGAGTCTCTGGACGAATACGATGAATAAGTATGTCGCACATATAGATGTACAGTTTTAGGAAGATTTCTTTATACATATGGAAGATAATTTTAGTTTTTTTACATATTTTTTTCATTAAGGAGTTGTAAATTTCTAAAAAATGTCGATTTCAAAAGTTTTGGAAACGTTTGAACGCTGATAAAGCCTGAACTAATTGATATAATGACAAATGTCAAAATATATATGTATTTTTCATTTTGAAGCATACTTTCATGAAAAAATCTGAAAAAAATTATCAATTATACTTATGCTTCGAGAGTGAAAACTATTTTTTTCAAAGATGATTGCCATTTTTTATTTTTTTTTTGAAAAAATTCTTCAAAATAGAGTGACCCATTCTATGATTTTTAAGACTAGTCTCATCGTGGGCCCATTTTTCCGTCTATCTGTTTTCGAATTATTAAAAGAGAAAAGATTAATTTCTCTTTTAATAATTCATTTAATTTGATTAAAATCATAAAAATCTCCCCAAAAAAATATGATTAATTCGAAAAAAAAATAGAAGGAATAATGGGCCCACGATGGGACTAGTCTTAAAATCATAGAATAGGTCACTCTAGAAATTTTTTTTGAGAAAAGATAAAAAATGGAAATCATCTTGTAAAAAAATAGTATCCACTTTCGAAGCAAAATATACGTGGTCCAATATAAATGATAATTTTTTTTCATATTTGTTCATGAAAGTATGCTTCGAAATGAAATATATATATATATATATATATATATATATATATGTTGGCATTTGTTGGTATCTCAATGAGTTCAGGAGTTATCACCGTTTGAACGTTTAAAAACTTCCGAAATCGACATTTTTTGGAAAATTATAACTCCTAAAAGAGAAGAGTTAAAAATCTAATCTTTTTAAAAAATATTTTTGAAATTAAGAATAATAGTAGGATTATAATATTTATATTTATTTCCAAAGTTCCAACGTATGCCCTTGCGCGTTTTAAATGTATTCCCTTCACAAACCCAAATACTTAACAATTAACTGTTTTTCGTCTACAATTAAGTAAAAAATTATCCCAGCATACTGATAAAATTTCAAGCCAAGTTACCAAACTTTTAACAAAGAATTACAACTTTAACCCTTCGCGGTCACACGTTCGGGGGTCGCAATGACCCCAGCTATGTTTAAACGATTGCCGCGTTGACTGTATCGTTTCGAATGACTCATAAAAACTCAGGATATTAGTTTGAACATTCTAGAATGTGGTATTCTCGATATTATATTTTAATCGAATTTAATAATGGGAGAAAACAATCGGCAAGAGGTCAATGCGTACAAAAACCCAATAGTTTGAGGAAAAAAATCGCTCCATAGTGGGCGTTTCAAAAAAGATATTTATTCTTATATCTGAAGAGCCACTTCAGAGTGAAATAAAGAACGATAATGATGAAAAATGAGTGATTTATCATAAAAAGTGGCCGCCAACAACTTATAGTAATTTTGACTTCAAGTTGCGCTTGGGGTCATTTTGACCCCGGGTAATCGCGGAGGGTTAAAAGTCGTCTAATTTATCGCAGCACTTTATAGTGATTACATGCTAGCCACATTTCTATTTGTTAATTTATATACTAAATAACACTAAATGTCTGATATAAACTGCTCTAAGCATGTAAAAATTCTGAAGATTCCGTAAAGACAATAAAAACAGGGGGTCACCGAATGTTCAAAGAAATTATTAATCATCAAACTCAGAACAATTGGTAACTAGCAGAAGAATTTTCGTAACATCGACTTTTCAGAGGACACGTAAAACTGTGCAAATCTACTAAATTTAAGCGAATTTTTTTATTCCAATTTATCATTGGGTATAATAATTAATTGTAACTTATTATTATTATGCGCCACTGTAATCTACTAAAATTCAAAAGTGCCCTGGCTTATGTGCCTACAAAATACGGCCCTCCACGAAAGGAATACCTTAAGTATTGCCTTTCCCAATTGAATCCTTTCTTATCGCTCTATTTTTAATTGCTCGTATATCGAAAATATTAAAAAGATTTTCGAAAAACCCATCGTTTCTGCTGTCTCCAATATTCGCAAAACCTCGCCTTGAAGTGCAAAAAAGATATCTGAATGTATAGCAAACTTTAACACCACGAATGAGGTGTAAAAGCAGCGAGAGAGAGAGAGAGAGAGAGAGAGAGAGAGAGAGAGAGAGAGAGAGAGAGAGTACAGAGACGTATGTGAGCATAAACCTTTTTCGAGAATGCATATTTGTACCAGTTTTCCGAGTGAAATATTGCGGTGATATGGGACCGAAATGAGAACACGAGAGGACGATGTTTTTCCTCCAACAGCTATTCGTTTATACACACACACCCACACCCACGTATCGAGTTTTCTACATTTACAGAGAGACACTATATATATCTGAAACGGGGCGCACGAAGCTCCGAGAGTGTAAGGGTATTTGGGTTAGCACGCCCGGACGTAGCCCGAACGCCGTGGCCTTGAACTTGAACACCCCCGCGTGCGCGGGCGCGCGAACTTTCCGAACTGCATCCTCGAACTCTTTTGCTCTGCCCAACCTCCTCGAACGCTGTCCTTCTCCGTCCTGCGATTCTTGTATATCGTGACCCCGACCATTCCACCCACTCCCCCCTCCCCCTTCACCTCGAATCTGGAACCCGTACGTTCCACAGATTTACCAATGAGAATATATGATATCCTCGACCCTTGATGCCCCCGTCATTCCACTCCTATAGGTCGCAACCTGCTCTGTTGTGGCTCTCCAACGTTGTTAAAAGCGGGTTACACTTAAGCGCATTTATATATATATATATATATGAGGCATTCCACGCCATTTCACCTAGCTCGTGACCCCGACCATTTATTACTTTCCTGATTATTTGTTGTTGTAAAATTGTACCCCATGAAAGGAATATCCCCACCATTTTTTATATTTTTATCTTTTTTCTTTTAAGAGTTATGAATTTCCAAAAAATGTCGATTTTGGAAGTTTTGAAAACGTTCAAACGCTGATAACTCCTGAACTAGTTAAGATATCGATAAATGTCAATATATATATTTTTCATTTTGAAGCATACTTTCATAAAAAAAATATGAAAAAAATTATCAATTATACTGGACCACGTATTTTTTGCTTCAAAACTGGAAACGATTTTTTTCAAAGATGATTGCCATTTTTTATTTATTTTAAAAAATTCTTCAAATTAGAGTGACCCGTTCTATGATTTTTAAGACTAGTCTCATCGTGGGCCTATTTTTCCTTCTATTTTTTTTCGAATTATTAAAAGAGCAAAGATTAATTTCTCTTTTAATAATTCTTTTAATTTCTATTTTAATTTCGAATTATTAAAAAAAAAATTATTTTTAGATTAAAATGATAAAAATCTCCTCAAAAAAATATGATTAATCCGAAAAAAAATAGAAAGAAAAATGCGCCCACGATGAGACTAGTCTTAAAAATCGTACAATAGGTCACTCTATTTTGGAAATTTTTTTGAAAAAAATAAAAAATGGCTGTTATCTTTAAAAAAAAATACTACCCACTTTTGAAGCAAAATATATGTGGTCCACTATGAATGATAATTTTTTCATATTTTTTCATGAAAGTATGCTTCGAAATGAAAAAAAAATTAAATATACAGACATTTAACGATATCTCAATTAGTTCAGAAGTTACCAGCGTTTAAACGTTTCAAAAAGTTCCGAAATCGACATTTTTTCGAAAATTATAACTCCTAAAAGAGAACAGATAAAAATCTAAAAATTGGTGTGGATATTCCTTTCATGGGGTACAATTTTACAAAAAAGAAATCAGAAAAATCAAAAATGGTCGGGGTCACGGGCTAGGTGAAATGGCGTGGAATGCCTCATATATATATATATATATATATGAATGTAGTCGTCGTTGGCGGACATGGCTCTATGCCAGGCGAAGGAGAATAACTGAAAGAAATTTTTGACCTAGTCAAAAATTGCACTTGCCATATTGTATCGATCACGCGAGTATGAGAGACTTCCATCGATATCGGTATATATATGTATATGTATATATACCATATAGTCGTGTAAATCGAAGATTCGATGCGACGTTCATATATAATATATAATGTTGGTTCTCAATTTCGTCCCTTTTTGCCTATTCATATGGATGCAGTTTGATTGGCCAAACTCCTGAGTGGTACCCGTTTACCTGAGAATAATATCCGCGTTGATTGAACTTTGCATTTTTATATTTGATTCGCTGCTGAGGATACTTGCCGCATACTGGTGACGTCCTCGCCAAGGACAAAAAAAATTGGAGCACTGACACGCTATGCTTCGAATAGCCTCACCCCTCTTCGTACCCTGATCCTTTCCCATTCCTGATTATTCGATCAGTCCTATCCTAATAAACGAATTATATTTCTGTGTTCTTTTCTATTTGTATTTGTATATTTAGTATATTTTTTTATATGTACTTTTCTGTACTTTGATAAAAATTAACAAAATAAAAAAATTGAAAAAATAAACAAATATACTAAATAGACGGATCGAAAAATATGCAAAAATACAAATACACAAAGAGACATATACACAAATAAATGAACATAGAGGTATACAAATCGTTTATTACGTAATATTTGAATAATTGTTATACAATTATTCAAACATGCGACAATCTATATTTGATTCAATTACTTGAATTTGCAGTATATTCCATTTGAAAAATGTTCAATTTGCGTTTCTATATTTCAGTATTTTTTTTCTTTTACAATTGTTAATTTTATGTTGGAGAGGGGCGTAAGATTTTTTTATTGAAAATCATTTGAAATGGTTGGGTAACCAGATTATTTATTTAGAACCAATAAGCTATGCTAAAAATAAAATAACCATATCTCCGATTAACATTAAATGACTATTCTCGATGATTTTAACTTGCCGGTAAAATTGTATGCTCTATACTTTTTGGCAAAATATTTTTCCCGTCCTCGTTGCCCCTCTGCCGCCGATCGTTCGCTACTCCGCCGGCTTTGACTTTGAAACGAGCCATTTTTCGAGTCTCGTACATTGTGCAAAATTGTCGTATCGTCGTTCGAATCGTTGCGCGCTGCGAGTCTAGTGATAAAAACCGCGAAGCTCGGCTGCCCAGCTGAAGAAAGGAACATCGGCGATGTCATTCAATGTGCCGCGAAAACGTAAGGTTTCGTCGCGATAAGATAATAATTTCATTCAGCGCGCAAAAACATATTTATCGCAACAACGAGCCTCGCGATTCACTTCGGCTGACTCAATGAAACGGTTGAATATTTATTTTTGGAAATGTCGCGCCATCCACAAAATGATCGAATCTATCTTCGGGATACTTCGATCAACGATACTTTGCGAATTAATTTGCCGATTTTTTTACTATATGAGATTAAAATTGTGTGGATTATGATCCATACGAGGATAGAGAGAATCACCGCAATCCTGCGAAATGATTGCACTTCTATTGCATATTGTATATTCTCTCTCTCAAACACACACACACATACACACATAGGGGGGTGGAGTACCCTCGAAAACGAACTATTGGTCCTCGGAAAGCCTCAAGAGTGAGAGTTCTTTCGTCCTCTGCATCCTCGCATTGGCGTACGCGGCTTTTTTTTCTGGGGCGGGCCCAGGAGGGACTCCTGCGCCCTGACAAGAACTCGTTTGGTTCACAATCATCTTTTTTTAAAATGAAATGTCCATAATAGTGGATAATCACGTAAAACGGATGAAATATGAAATTTGCTTTAATTCCACGTACATTTTGTTTTCTAAAACTTTGATGAATCGGTCCGAAAAAACAGTTCGATAGATCAATTTGGAAATTTACCGGGCTATTGGGGGTACATTAAGCTGAAAAAAAAACCTGGCAATATTAGCCTTTCCATCAATATTTGTAAAGTAGTGGTAGATTTACTGAAAAACCATAAAAAGTCATTTTTTCGTACTTTTTTCAAATTGATGTTTAGGGTGAAAATTTGTTTTTTCCTCAAAAATCAATGAAAGGATTTTGTAGGAAATTTATTCACGTTTTCAAAACTGCCCTTTAATTCTCCGTGCGATCATTGGTTGGTGAGATATCGATGATCAAAGACAAAACAATCTTTTTTCATTCAAAGTTGAACATGTTAGGAAAAAATTGACGTAGAGAGACCAACAAAAAAATCAAAATGAAGCTAAATAAACAAGCTAACTGATCTATGCATTGATTTAAATGAAAAAAAAAATTCTGAGCCCGTGGAGCCTTGAAAAAAAACAAAAAAATTTGAACATTTTTGTCTCGCGCTATTTCTTATAATTGTGCAATAACCGTAGCTCACAAAAATTTTGTTCCAAAACATCTTAAAATTAGAAACTTAAAGCTTCAAAATGCTTTTTTTCATCTCGATACGACCATTTTTTCACAGATACAGCACTTCAAAAAACACTTTAAAAAATTTGAATAAATGTTCTGTTCCTTTAAGTTTTTGGAGTAGTGTATGTTTTTCATCACCATTGCTTCAGCTTCAGAGGTTAACGTATCAATCATTAAGATTTTTCTATAATTATGGATGAAATCCTCTCCGTTCTTCATATACAAATTCAAAGATGCATCAACTGCATGAGCTAATGGTCGATTCTCAAATCAGCGTTTTAGATTTGCAATGATATTATCTATACTACTTAATTGAGTTGTTAAAAAGATGTTCGATTTCTTTTAGAATTGATATTTTGTGATATTAAAACCGAATGTCAAAACGGTTTTTCTTTGAAATAATTCTAAAGATAATTATTAATTACTTTTATATCACGATAATTCAAATTGTAGATGTGGCGCGAAATGACACGCTATCGACGCTGGCGCTTGTGACGTCACCGTTCGAACGCGACCGAATAGGCTATGTATACGGCTTACACGCGAGTGTATGCAAAAGTAAAATTGTGTGTCATTTTACATCTAAAAATCTCGAGCATTCTGAAAAAGTCGAAATATAGTTTAATTTTCGTGCAACGATGTGTGAAAGTGGATTCGTGAAAGCAAATTCGAGTTTGCCGACCGTGGATAACTGAACATTTTTAGGTTAGGAGAGACTTGATAAATTGTGTTAGTTATTGCCGCTCCGTATCATGAGCATTTTGAAAAAGACGTATTTAAAAAAAAATTAATACAGTTTATGTTATAACACGTTTACGTGGTGTTCACAGCAAAAATAAGTGAACGATGATTTCGAATTGACACGTCGTGCTGCATCGAACCACAGATTTCGACGTTTTATGTCTTGTGGCACATTCAGAAATATCTATTTGGGGCACTTTTCGTCGTATTTATACGAAGAGAAACGAAACAAGGCTTATACGATTTTGTCGTTGCCATTGTTGACAGAATACTCGTATCACACGAGTAGTTCGTATACTGGCGTTCGAGCGGTGACGTCACAGAACGCTCGGGTAACTTCGGATGCTCTCGACGCGTTTTTGCCGAGCCGAACAGAACTACAATTTCAAAGTGCTATATCATTGTTAATTGTCGAAAAAAAAAAAGAAAAATACTTTAAAAAGCGCACATGATCTTTACAATGAAAAAAAAAATCATTTAATGATCCAATATTAAATCATATACAATGAGAGCTTTACTCTTGTTATCGAAAAACTAACAGAGTTACCAGATATATACGTGTGGCCGTAAATCCTGGATGAGTGGCACACACAATCCTCTGGAGAGGCCCGGCCTCCTGGTGCCTAGCTAGCTACGCCAATGCCTTCCCACCCACTCCATCGTTTTCCATGTCTCTGAGGAGAATTGAACAGGAACGTGACCCACCGTCGTCCTTGCCACGACTCCTAAATTTCTACTTAATATCTACATCGCCATTCTCTCTCATCCCCCATACTCGTAAAATCCAATCCTCACATCGCGGCCGTACAAAAATCTATGGACTATAACTTCTCCCCTTCTTCGTCGGCCTTCACGCCGCGGGATATTAGCCCCTCGACCCAATTTTGCGAAGATGCACGATCCTCGTGCGCTAGAAATGCACCTTATCGCGAGTATGTATGTATATACATATATGACTATTGGTCCTTTAGTGTCTTTTGGCTTCTCTTTATTTCCTAGCTCAATCCTCGCTCCAATCCCCATTCCCCCAATGACCCTCGAAATAAGCTTTTGCCCGTACCGTTCGATCTTCGCGACCCAAAGGATGACCCATTCATCCCCCCCTCCCAACTCCCGCTCGTCCTTAAGCCAAGATATTCGTACTATAACGCGCTCATGGTACTCCGGAAGGAGGAAAATATCGAAGTCGTGGCTAATGCACCCACACAGGCTGGCGGAAGCAAAATCCCAAGAGTGGTAACAAAGAGTGCACCCGACAGGAGCAGCAGCAGCAGCAATTGCTGCGATGCACGTATGGTCCCAGGAGCGAACTGACAGTGTGTATGAGAGCGATAGAGAGAGAGAGAGAGAGAGAGAGAGAGAGAGAGAGTGAGAGAGAGGGAGCCGGAGATATAGCCAAAGATATATAGAGAGAATGAGCTGCAGCTTGTATCGGGACGACCTCGAGTGAGTTTCCTCGGGTCGGGCTGCGTATATAATAAACGCGATAGTTGCCCGTGACCGGTAAGGACCTTGGCCATGGCTCGTGACGTCGGGACGCAGGCGTCGCGAACGCGCGCATCTCGCTCGATGCGATGATATTTACCCAACCGGCGTACACATAATGTATAGAACACGGTTGAACCTGCATTTATCTACAGGGTGACAATTTTAAGGTGGCCATATGAGATTTTGCGACCGCGATAAATCAAATATTAAATGGTTAGTTCGTGTCCTCTTCGAAGAAAAATATAGCGTACTTGTATGATGAGTAGTATTTGCTAGAAAAAATTGAGCATTCCGGAAAAAAAATGTTAATCAATTTTGAGTTCGGTAGAATGAAGATAATTAAATTCCGAATACGAAATATTCTTTTTCCAAATGGAATGACATTTATTTTATCCAATTTAAAATGCATCTTTGATAATTATTTTCTCAAAATAATTATCAAAGATGTTAATTATTGCATCTTTGATAATTATCAAAGATTTGTATGTTTTGAATACGCGAGAAAAGGTTTTTCAGGAGTTTTTCGTATTCGCAATTTAACCCACCAAAGCCACCAGAGGTCAAAATAACCCCAAGCACAACTTTTAGCCAAAATTACTATAAGTTGTTGGCGGCCACTTTTTATAATAAATCGCTCATTTTTCATGAATATCGTTCTTTATTTCACTCCGAAATGACTCTTGAAATATAAGAATACATTTTTTTAACCTTGAAAATTTAAACCTTTAAATAAACTTTTTTTGCAATGCCCACTATGGAGCTATTTTTTTCCTTAAACTGTCATATCTCAAGGGTATCGCCTTAAATGTTTATGAAAAAAAAAAACATTTTAATTGCAAGAGTTATGATTTTTTTAGTAAGAAAGGGCTTTTTTTACACATTGACCCCTTACCGATTTTTTTCCATCATTTTCAAAATTCGATAAAAATATAATACCAAGTATACCACATTCTAGAAGGTTCAAACTAATATTCTGAATTTTTATGAGTCATTCGGAACGATACGGTCAACGCAGCAATCGTTTAAACATGGCTGGGGTCATTGCGATCACCCTGTGACCACCGTATTATAGCCAGAACGTGTGACCGCGAAGGGTTATGACCATTCTGCAGTACTCAAAACGGAATTTCGATTTTTTTCCAGGATGTTCAATTTTTTCTAGCAAATACTACTCATCATAAAAATACGTTATATTTTTTTTTCCAAGAGGACCTGAAAGACCATTG
The DNA here is from genome assembly GCA_963932345.1 of Ophion ventricosus. Lineage (NCBI taxonomy): Eukaryota > Metazoa > Arthropoda > Insecta > Hymenoptera > Ichneumonidae > Ophion > Ophion ventricosus. The sequence continues at coordinate 19,343,392 of OZ010712.1, read as the reverse complement.
AGAATCATATTTTTCTCGATCGCAAAACCTTCGAGCAAGAGCGTTAAAAAAATTTTCGGTCACCTTATGATTGTCACTCTGTAGATATCAGCTCTCTACGCATATATATATATATATATATTGGGTGAAGTAAAAAGTTCTGAGCGTTTTCTGCTAGATATCTTTAGTGAGCCATACCTCACGATGTATACATCGCATCGGGTCATACTATACGGCGACTTAAAGGTGACCTTACGCTTCAAAAAAAGTTCTTTGACAGTTTTGTGTTTGGTCAAGCCAGTTGTGTGTTACAGCGTTCCAAAACGGAGGTAAAAAAAGAGAAAATTCGATACATTCTTCAGTACCACTACGACCAAGGTGGAAAGGCGGAGCAGGCGGCCAAAAAAATTTGTGCTGTTTATGGACTCAATACAGTATCGCATGCAACAGTGAAGCGGTGGTTCCAACGATTCCGTTCTGGTAATATGGACGTCGAAGATGAGGCACGCTCTCGTCGTCCAATCGTCGAAAATGTCGAGAAAATCATGGAAATCGTCCAGTCGGACCGGCATGTGAGCACTTATTCCATTGCCCAGAAACTGAAGATTAGCCAGACAACCGTTTGGAACCATTTGCATAAGGCTGGTCTCAAGAAGAAGCTCGATGTATGGGTGCCACACGAATTGACGCAAAAGAACCTTTTGGACCAAATTGATGCCTGCGATTCTTTGCTGAAACGTAACGAAATCGACCCATTTTTTAAGCGGATGGTGACTGCCGATGAAAAATGGGTCACATACGAGAAGAACAGCCGAAAAAGATCGTGGTCCAATCGCGGTGAGCCGGCCCAAACGATCGCCAAGCCCGGATTAACGGTCAACAAGGCTTTGCTGTGTGTTTGGTGGGATCGGAAGGGAATCATCCACTATGAGCTGCTCCCATCGGGCCAAACACTCAATTCGGACCTCTACTGTCAACAACTGACCAGATTGAAGCAGGCGATCGACCAGAAGCGGCCAGAATTGGCCAATAGGAAGGGTGTTGTGTTCTATCAAGACAACGCCAGGCCGCACACATCTTTAACGACGCGCCAGAAGCTCCGACAGCTTGGATGGGAGGTTCTATCGCACCCGCCGTATAGTCCAGACCTGGCACCAAGCGATTATTACCTTTTCAAGCATTTGCAAAATTTTCTTGATGGTACAAAACTGGCCTCAAGAGAGGCTTGTGAAAATGAGCTGGTCAAGTTTTTTACCAATAGGGACGAGGACTTCTTCAATCACGGAATTATGAAATTGCCTTCAAAATGGACAAAAGTTATCGAACCAAACGGCGCATATTTGATCTAAATCGGATAATCCTAACTATGTTAATTTCATCGTCGAAATAAAGCGAAAAAAAGCTCAGAACTTTTTACTTCATCTAATATATACATATATATCTCGATAACGTAATATCATAAAGACGTTAATTCCATCCTCTCTCCAACTCGGTACGCCTTCTGTACCTTGAACAATCGTAGGGTGCATTTCACTGGCTGGGAAACAGAACGACTCAACTAGCACATGTATATATATATATATATATGAAACGAATATATATATATCTATGTTATTGAAGCTCTAGCTCTCTGTTACTGGCGGCCTTGACCTTAGACAAGCTCCGGTCTCCCGACTCTCTCCTTTTCTCTCTCTCTCTCTCTCTCTCTCTCTCTCTCGCCCATTCTCGTTCTCCGGCTGCCTCCCTTTGCCCTTCTCTCTCTGTCGTTTTAACCCCTCTTCCAGCACTGGGTCCATACACACAGATGTACGTATATATGCGTATATATTTATATGTGCGATACTCCAACAACCTCCGTTGTCATTGGCTTGGTCGAAGGCCGCACGGTATGCACTCGGAAGTGGTGCCCACACCGGTTGACGATGCTAAGGGTAGTAGCGATGAGGAGTAACAGAAATTGATGAGGACGCAAGTTGCGCGGATGCTTCCCGACGATGCCTTGTTACTCTCTACACGGGAAAAAGACAGGGCAAGAAGAAGAGGGAGATGCTCACGAGAATACACGTAGGGTATTCGTATCGACGTGGAATGGAGTGGGGGAGGCGTTATAGATGATCGAAAATTGAAAAAAATTGCGGCTAGGTGGGAATTCGAACGTGTAATTGAAAGATTTTTAGTCATTGAGTGTATTGACTTTTGCATTCTGTATTTAATTGTTGATAATAGGGGAAAGAAACGAAATAAATTTCTAATACATGCTCGATTGAAACTCTGATCATTGCAATCTGTTAAGGAGGATGAGGTGTTAGCAGAAAAACGATGAAACCTCTTTGAATTCGATTGTACGCTGTAAGTTACAATGAAAAAAAAATTGGTAAAATTTTCGTGCAGTTTAGAGACTTGCTTATTGAGAAAAATCCATAATGGAAGACTAAATTACGTGTAAGCTTAAGGGAGTGGAGAGACGTATCGTGATATCTCAGTAAAAATTATGCTAAAAATATGAAACGTTCTACAGTAAATAAGCATGCTTAAATTTTTACAGACTTTTTTAGGAGATTCATTTTAACAAAATGAATTAATTATTCTGGCACATACCTCAGTAACCGAAAATCTGGCAACGTCGTATATAAAGCGTACTCGAGACCGTGCGCCACGGCTGGAATTTCGAAAATGCATTATACCCAATTTATGGCGCGCGAGATTAAAATCTCGCTTTTAAGATGGTATTCAGTTTAAAAGAGAGGGAGATGAGGAAGAAAAGGGAGAAATGAATTCAGTTTATATCGCTCGGAAAAAAACAACAATTTATTAATTACATATATGTTATATTCGTATATCTAATAACATAATATAATTAAAGATCTATAAGACGTTTGCCTTGCATGATTTTGAGGTTAAGGTTCGCTTTACCTTCATCAACGTCGGTGTTGCGCTTTCAACAATCTTGCCTCTTTTTTTCCCAAGTTGACTGTTTCTTTCACTGTGTACTGCTACAGTCACCCGTTCTCTTCTCCACGTATATATTTTACTTCAATTTTTGCTGATCGTAATTTTGTTGTGTCACGAAACAGCCATAGTTTTGAAACATACTGTCTCTAACTTTTGGGTAAGAAAAGGACTGAAACACCTCAACTTCCTTAAGGCCGCACTAGAGGCCAAAAAAAGGGCATATTTTGTGATTTTTTTCAGAAAAACCATAAAATAAATCGGAATTACAAAATTGGGGTTTTATTGTACACGTAATTGACTATACAAAATTATTTTTTTCACAGCGGTACATGTCAAAATGGCGTCTGTGCAGCATTTTTCCGATGACGCCTTTATTTCTGGAAGGTCAACGGCCGGACCAACAGGTCCTATAATTTTTGAGTTATGATGAGATACTAAAGTTTTTTCAATTATATATAAGAATAGCTATAGAAGTACGTAGGATTTTTTTCATATATTGTTTTTTGTCAAAATGGCGCATTTCTAAAACAAAAAGTATAAAATGCCATGAGAAAATCGTCAGAAAATTGTTTATAAAAAAGGAACTATGCAATATAATTTTAAAAAATCCTAAGTAGTGCCTCAGAAAATATAATTCTAAATATACAGTTCAAATTTCGAGTGAATCGGTTGAAATTTGTTTGAGTTATGAGTCTGGCCGACTTGAAAAATGTAGTTTTGAGCTAAACGCGTTTAAAGTTAGTAGAAAGTCACGACATGAATCAATAGAGGTTGCGCTAGAATTCGAAAATCGAGTACTTAGAGATTTTTCACACCCATAATCTTTTGGAATATAATTTTATAGGTACTAAGGTACATTTTTAACAAAAAAAAATCGATTTTGAAAAATCCTAGAGTAGCCTGAGGCCTTAAGGACGTGTACACCTACTTGGTTTTTTGAAATATCGATTTTTAGTTCCCAACGTATTCTCAAAATATATTTCGAAAATATTTTCTGAAAGTTTCAAGTCGATCCGTCCAAAGTCGAGGGAGTTATGGGTGTTTATAGGTAGGTTTCGCGAACCGGCGAACATTAAACGCGTTCTTCTCAAAATAACTTTTTTGAATCGACGACCATGAGATCTCAAAAATCACTGCACCGATCAATTTCAAATTTTACAAGCTTCTTTCACATTACAAAAAACAGTAATTGAACGAATGATTTTTTTTTCGTTGCATAGTTTTTCTTTTATCGACGAAAATAAACTTTTTCCACCGAAAATCGATACTTTCACTTTAGACTGCAGTCATTTTTTCATAAATCAATAATTGATTAAATCCTTCGTCCAAGCACTAGATAATTTCATGCAAAAATTAAAGGCGTTTGTTTTTTTCTTATTTCGGATGATGTTTTTTTTTTCCGAGCAGCAGCGGTCACCGCGAAGCACGTTTTTCAAACCATTGTATCTGCCACATTTATAAATATTTTTCACTACAAAAATTGTAAAAGCTTCTTAAAACCGTACTTTTCAATGTAAAAACAAAAAAAAATTAACCTGCACATGTTTCGAGAAAGAATTCTCGAAAATTCCTCTTTTTTCCGGCCACGAGTTAGGTGTAACCCGTTAATAATTAATTGAGCATCTTATCTAACTGCACATGTCTGAATATACCAACTGATAAGTTTCAACAAATTCCTATAAGACACACTGTGTGCAACGCAGATTTGCACGCAGAGAACACATATGTCTATGATTCAAGTGGCGCTGTACAGAGCGCCGGAAATGTGCCAGAAACGTTGAAATGGCCCGTAGCGTTCCGAGGTGGCCCCCCTGTTTTACCTTGGCACATCTCACGGTTGGAAAACTTTGCATCTCGTCTCGCCGTCATGTGCGTTTCAATATTCGCTGAACCTATAGCCAACGATGCATCCCGCGCGAGCAAAGTTTCCCCTATGTGAGCGCAATTGCCCGAAAACATATGTCAAACGCCATTTACTCTTGCGTTTGGAGCCTTCAGGATCCATGACAACGAAGGACGAACGGGAATTCAAGCGTTTCGTCGGCCGTCTGCGCAACTCGATGTGCATGTAAAATCAAAGTGAAATCGGCCATCGCGAAATCTCTCTCTCTCGCAGTAAGGGTGAGGTCACGCACGGGAGGATAATTTTGCCTTGCTTGGAGGCGGCTCCGGCCAATGATTAGGTTCACGATGTTTCAGCGAGAGCTATACAAATATGCGCAGATGGACGCGTTTGGATTTATGTATATATTTGTTCATGTATATTCGTGCTTGTATATAGATAAACACATACATACTATATGCGTCAGAAAATATTTCGAGGCCACTAATGACGTTGGTTGGGTTGAATGTTTACGCGTTGTAAAAAAAAAAAAAAAATAAGTGGAAAGGGATATAGAAGCGTAGGAGTATCAAGCTATTAAGTCCGCCAGCGTCACTATTCCATTTACGCCCTCCATTGTTTCGTTTCTTCACCAAACTAATTTCCCCCGACCCTTCCCTTGCTTTTTTTTTAAATATCAAATGTCAGCGCGGGATTTTTCTCGTTATTCAGGGAACGCGGTTCTGGAAAAGGGCTTAAGCCCGACGCTCGAAAAAATTCCGTCATCGACGATCGTACTTTGTCACTTTTTTCTTTCGTTTTTTTCTCTTAATTTTTTAAATTCCATTACCGAGACTTCTCGTGCGAAAGATGGGGCAATTATTCTCACAAGTCTTTCGCGGGCATATTACAAATTGCTCGTGACAACCTGGCTTAACCTGATTTTCATTCGTGACCTTGAACGAACCAGTGTTTACCTATTAATTTTTTTTTTGCTTTTGTTGCTGTACTATGATTTTTTGTAAAATTAAACGTACTTGTGAGCGAGCCACCTTAATCGCGCCGATTGATTTATAATGAGCCGAATGAATACGACGACATAATTAGCCGAAAGCATTTCCATACCTGTACGCGGTTAGGCACGATCGAATAAAGCGTTCTTACATTCGTAAATGCACGGGCACATGCACACGTAGCGCTAGCCGAAAGTTTGCAGAGGAAAAAAACAACTGCGTATTTTTTTCTGCGATTGGCAAATCGTAAATAAATCTTCAAATATAATATAATGACAATTTAAAATGCGTTTGAGAATATTATAATAGTTACGTGCAACTCGGAAGACCGACCTCTGCGAGCGATAAAGAAGCCCGAGGACACGATGATTTTTACATTTCATTCTATTTCCAATCTTACCAAATTTTATTTCCGCAAAGATATTTCTATTTCTAAAGATTACTATGCTAAGTCCAAATATTCAAGCTCAATAAAGTAAAAAAAAATTGAAACAATATTTTTTCTTCGATAGATTACCAGTTCGTAAAAAAAATAGTTTCAATTTTTTTAAGCGACGTAAACCAAAATATACGTTTGGGTTTACGTTACTTAAGGCAATATTGTTTCCTGAGTGCTGTTTTGGAGGTGATTTTTAGGATGGGATAACGTTTAAAATGTTCTCATTTTCTTTCTGAATTTTTTTTCACAAGTTCATTAATCCTTCAAGAATATGTACAAATTTAAAAAAAATTGTTGTCCTGTACTTGTGTATGAATGTAAACAAAAAAACCAAACATATTCTTAATCTGTGTGGGTGTTGTAATGTTTGGTAGCAGATTCAACGAAAAACAAAACTCAATTCTACGACCAACGTTGAAAAATAGTCTACTGATGGTGTATCCCAAATCTGTGCTCAATCAGCCAATTAGTTACCGCGATATCGTGGTTGTCGATTTGAAAAACATAGTTTTAAGAAAAACGCTTTTAACGTTTGCTGCGTCTCGACCGCGCTCCCCGACCGTACTCCTTATAATTTCTATAACTCTTCCAATTTTATAAGTATTATTTAACTGTTTTCACAGACGTATTCAGAAAAGTTTGAAAAGCAACTTTTTCAACCAGTATTTCCAAAGGCGCCAAAATCAATTCATCGTCCGAAAATTGCTAAAAAAATGAGTATGTTTTGATAAAATTGAATAATTATTCGAACGCTAATAGAAAACACAACGCAAGCAACGAAAGCTGAAAATCGGCTTCATCCGACTTGGTGGAAAGCCTCAGGCTCGCGTTTTTTAAGAATAACATTTACAAGCGTACAATGATATCGCTCGTTCGATAGTACATAGGATACACACGACGGGCGATAACGAAATTTAAAACCGCGAATTTTCCGGCGGCCGCGCTCGTGCTCCCGTGTGTGACAAAGCCGCGCGATGTAAAGAGCGAGAGGGACAAGAGACGTCTCTTTACGCGGTGGCCTTGGCCTTGACATCGACCGCAGCAGCGTCCCGACGCTACGCAGTTGCATCAGAGCGTTCGATGAGAGCGCGACGACAGTGAGAGGGGGAGGGAGGGCGGGCGGTACGGCGGGGGGGGCAGAGAGAGAGAGAGAGAGAGAGAGAGAGAGAGAGAGAGAGAGAGAGAGTGAGAGAGAGAGAGAGAGAGAGAGAGAGAGAGAGAGAGAGAGAGAGAGAGAGAGAGAGAGAGAGAGAGAGAGAGAAAGAGAGAGCGGTGAATGACGAGGTCGCGGAAGAAGCCACCGGGGACAGTACATCGACGGCGGACAGGTGGGCGGAGGATATCGATATAGATAACGGATCTCCCCCCTCGCACATACGTCACCTTTCTTTCTTATGCTTCCTCATTCTCTCTGTTTCTCTTTTGCGATGTTCGTTTTACTTTCTTCATTAAGGCCTTAGGCCACTCTAGGATTTTCCAAAAATCGATTTCTTTTGTTAATAATGTACCTTAGTACCTTTAAAATTATATTCCAAAAGATTATGGGTGTGAAAAATCTCTAAGTACTCGATTTTCGAATTCTAGCCAAACCCCTCTTGATTCATGTCGTGACTTTCCACTAACTTTAAACGCGTATATCTCAAAACTACATTTTTCAAGTCGGCCGGACTCATGACTCAAACAAATTTCAACAGATTCACTTGAAATATTAACTGTATATTTAGAATTACATTTTCTGAGGCACTACGTAGGATTTTTTTACTATAGTGCATAGTTCTTTTTTTATAGACAATTTTCTGACGATTTTCTCATGGCATTTTATACTTTTTTGTTTTAGAAATGTGCCATTTTGACAAAAAACAATATATCAAAAAAATCCTACATACTTCTATAGCTATTCTTATATATAATAAAACAAAACTTTGGTGTCTCATCATAACTCAAAAATTATAGGAGCTGTTGGTCCGGCCGTTGACCTTCCAGAAATAAAGGCGTCATCGGAAAAATGCTGCACAGTCGCCATTTTGACATGTATCGCTGTGAAAAAAATTATTTTGTATAGTCAATTACGTGTATAATAAAACCCCTATTTTGTAATTTCGATTTATTTTATAGCGTCGCTGAAAAAAAATGTATAAACTATGCCCTTTTTCGGCCTCTAGAGTCTCCTAAGGCCTTAAACCATGTCCAAAAGCCCATTACAACGTTGCCGCAAGGCGTCCATCAGACATGCTTGATGCCTACAATCCAGCCAGAAAATTGTGTAAAAATGATTCAAATCTTCCCCAAATGGTCTAGTGTACTTAGATTATGTTTAGAGCGCGTCAAGATTACATTAAACTTTTTCCACTTACATTTCCCTCTCCCCAATAAAGTATACGTTCATACTTGGGTTCAAATTTCCATGTTACCACTTTTTCCTTCAATGCTGTATACTCTCATCAATGAACGGCGCTTCTTTGTAACGACCCTCGAGGCTGCTTTTTTTGCAACGCCTCGATGACCCCGCCAAAATGTCACGAATTAAGATATTTACAAAGTCTCGTGATAAATCTCACACGCGCGCGCACTCATCGCTTCGGGGAGCCAAGAAAAGCAGGATTGCTAAGGCGATTCTTAATATATATATAAATGTATTCATATATATGTATTCGAGTGCGTATGTGTATGTGTAAACTGCTATCAACCCATACTACAATATCAGAAACTTTGTCGAAATGAACGCGGAAATTCAGCATATAATTGGAGTTCCGAATGCCAGCGAACAAATAAACGAGCGTTGAGACTACTGGCACTGATGAATCTCCTTTCAACTACAGTGCAAAACTACTAATTCTCGCCGATTGCAAGTTACCATATTTCTTTCTTAAATCACTTTTTTCGAACCTATATGATGAAGTGTAGAAAAATCTGTGAAAATAAATTATACGCTTTATTATTGTCGTGTCTCGAGGCGATGAGATAAGTAGAAGAATTGTCGTGACGAAGCCATGCAACCAGGTATTGTTACAATATTTCAAAAATATCTTCAAAACTAATAACACTATTGGGAGTACAAATAAGTCTCCACCGTTTTTAATCGAAAATTGGGCATTTATTGTGAAAGAACTGTACTTTATGTTTTATTCAAAGTATTGTCCATCGCTAGCCACTACTTTTTGCCATCTTTGGCAGCATATGGATACCGCGTCGGAAGAATGCTTCATCTTTTGAGGCTATCCACAAATCGACCCAATCTTTGGTATCTTCATATGATGTGAAGTGCTGCTCAAACAGGCCGTGCGTCATCGATCGAAATAAATAATAGTCAGAGGGAGCAATGTCTGGTGAATACGGCGGAGGGGGGGGGGTAAAACTTCCCAATTGAGTGTTTCCAAGTAGGTTTTGACCGGCGCCGCAACATGTGGACGAGCATTATCATGCAGGAGAATAATTTTGTCGTGTCTGGAGTAGTAGTGGGCGCGTTTTTCTTTAAGTGCTCGGCTCAATCTCATCAATTGTGTTCGGTAGAGAGCCCCAGTAATGGTTTCGTTCGGTTTGAGCAACTCATAATACACGACACCAAGCTGATCCCACCAAATACACAACATGAGTCTTTTTCCATGAATATTCGGCTTGGCTGTCGATGTTGAAGCATGGCCAGGTGGTCCCCATGATTCCCTCTTCTTTGGGTTACCGTAGTGGATCCATTTTTCACCACCAGTCACTATTCGATGCAAAAAAAACCCTTTCGCTTATGCCTGGCAAGCAGTATTTCACATGTGCAAAATCGGCGTTCAACGTTTCTCGGCTTCAGTTCATATGGAACCCAATTTCTTTGCTTTTGAATCATTCCCAACGATTTTAAACGATGTGAAATTGCTTGTTGAGTCACTCCTAATGTAAGTGTAAGTTCTTCTTGCGTTTGGCACGAATCTTCCTCCAATAATGCTTCCAATTCCGCGTCTTCGTACACTTTCGGCCTTTCGCTACGTTCTTTGTCTTCGACGTCAAATTCACCGTTCTTAAACTTTCGAAACCACTCACGACAACTTCTCTCTCTTAAAGCAGCCTCACCATAATATGCTTCTACAAGCAATCGATATGCCGCAGCTGCAGATTTCTTCAAATTAAAGAAGTAAATCAAAAGTTCCCGCCAAATGACGCTTATTCGGCTCGAAACTCGATATTTTCGCACGAAAAAAATTATGTGATGCTGATACAAAAACGCTAATATTTTAAGGTTAAGGTTTTGCCAGATGTCCAACCTTATGATATGACGTTTTACATCTGACAATTTCAACCATAACCTCCTGGTGGGGCCATCTTTTGTCAAACGGCGGAGACTTATTTGTACTCCCAATAATAATAAAGGTCTATGGCTATTGGGAGATTATAATTATTATTATCATTAGCAGTAGTAGTATTAGTAATGATATTAGTAATAAAGGTATTATTATACATTACTATCGATCATAATTATTATGATGATTATTGTTAGGGTATTGTTATTATTGTTAATTGTATCTTTAAGCTAATTCGTGTATCCGTATAATGTTTATAAAAATTAATCAGTAATTTCGTACGGCGCAAAAAAAAACGGCGAGTACGTAAATCAAATTCCACTGTGCCTTCGAGTCTAAAAGTCTCAATACTTCCTACAGCAATAAAATGACACGAAGACCTTGGTCATATTATCGCTCGTGTGCTGCGATTCACTTTGCATTTCCTGGTACATTATTGTTATCACGAGGCAATTCAGCGTATTATAAAGTCACAATGATGCACAACGCACACACGACGAGCTTTGCGAACCTAAGCAAATATACTGTGCATCAGACTTTTACGATATGCGATGTTTTGTTTGCTCCCGAGTTTTGCAAATTTTATTGATAACATCAGCAATGCCGCAAGACTAAAAAGAAAACAGCATTCATCGCGAGCCATCGAAATGTTGATTCGAAGAAAGCTGATGCGTCGAAATAAAAGTAAATGTATCTGAAAGATTTATCATCTTTTGCACCTTTAAGAATCGCAGCTTAAATGCAATGTCCCATAATGTGATAATTATGGGAAAAAAAACAGAAGGACGGAACGAGATAAAAAAAATGTCTTCCAAGAGATTCTGCCAGATGTGTTCTATCTCTTTGTCTTATTTCAACCTCTTCCTGGTGAATCAAATTGGCCGCTTCCAACACGGTCTCGACCGCTTGATCGCTCGATAGAAGCCCCCCACGTTCAAATGGTAAATAACGCGAGTGAGAAGATTTGATTCGCGTGCCCAGTGGTGATTCATCGCTTCGATTCATTCCCTTCATTCTTTCGTCAGCGTTAATTTTTTTTTACCTACTGCACGATCCCTTAAACGTATCGAGTTTCTTTCAGCGACATTCAATGGGAATGTTTACTTTCCGAGGAGTACAATAATGATTTCGGCTTAGAAAAAACGATCTAAAGACTAAATACGAAAACAAATCCATACGATAAATAAGACAAAGTGGGAAAATTGCCTCGTTTTCAGGCAAAGAAATTCTTTACTGTACTACTCACGTAGAAATATAGCTTTTAAAGTTTTAGATTTTGAAAATTGCAGGAAACAAAAAGAGCTCAATACAGAATGATGCAAGAATTTGGCGGAAGTCAGAGAAATGATCTATTAAGTTCGCCCAAAATACCGCACGTCTATATACGAGTGAGTTTTACACAAACACACAGCTACTCGAGTTACCTATACATAAAGCAAGAGGACTAAGTACTCACTAACAGTTGGATGAGAATAACTAGCATGACGTCGTCACACTAATACAGGCGCTGTCCGCATGTATAAGAATTGGTATACGGCAACTTAAGGCTTTCCGTATATAGCGCCATTACGTGCGAGGCGGGGTTGCCTGAAATAAAGCAAGGTCAGGTTTCACCAAGGCCACATGCCGATAGGGAGTATCGGCCGCCCCCCGCCTGGACGACGTAATAAAATTCTTTATTTATACTCTTTGACTCTCTTTCGTGTACGCGAACCCTGGTTGAAAAAAAAAAGTCCGCTGGAGAACAAAAGCCCCAATCACCCAATAGTGATAATGTTTTTTTTAAACTTGAGATTTACAATTTACGAAACAAATTATGGGATCTCTCTCTTTCTCTCTCTCTCTCTCTCTCTCTCTCTCTCTCTCTCTCTCTCTCTCTCTCTCTTCTCTCTCTCTCTCTCTCTCTCTCTCTCTCTCTCTGGCGTTTTTGGTGAATCGGCTAGAAGAAATATTTTTTAAAATTAATTCGGTTTGCTTTCTTGTATCCATTTTGACGGAGATCCGATAACTGTACACTCGATATCCGGCTGACCAAAAAGGGATGTACTACTTTTTTCAATACAATAATGCTTTATTATCGCGATTTTTATTTTAATTTTTTTTTTCCTTGCAAACCATTGCCACAAATAAATGTATTATTTAACGCCAAACGTTTTGGAATTGTTGAAAATTCAATTGCGCGATATTTGCCTGACGTCATTCACATTTCATTATCGCGAATGATTTTTGCGGAAACGTCTCGCCGCGGGCGTTTCTACGAGGTCAAAATTTATCCGCACATTTTAATTCGCCGATGGCGACGTTTGTTCAGAGCAACGAGCACAAACTTTTACCGACAATCACGTTCTCCTGTTAACGAGAAAATACCTGTTTCCGACATTGAATATTGCAAAAAAAAATGGTGTAAAAAAATTGTTTCAGTGAGGCAGTGAAACAACGAGGGGCATAAATAATTTGATATCCAATCATTTTGATGTCATTGAACACTGCATTTACGCGATAATTCCCTCATATTGAATGGATTTTATTATCGCGGATGAATTTCGGCTTCGTAGAAACGTCTGGTCGCGAGCCGAGCGAGCCGTTTTGTTTTTCCTCCAGTTGAGCGAGTGTGTGCTACGAACAAACAAGCGCGACGACGCCGCGCGCGCGATGTGTTCGTTTTGTATCTTTGACTTTTGTTGACCTTGAGAACGCTAGTGCATTGTGCACTTGCACGAGACGCGAGTCAAAGTGCAAGGCGATCGCGTCATCACACGAAACAACACCGTGTGTGTGTGTGTGAATATACAGGGTGGATCAATAACTATTAGCACCTTGGATATCTTCGAAACTATAAGGTTCAGAGAAATATTTGCTGAAATGAAATTGCACAGTACGAACGGGGGCCATCCGATAGCGATAATAGTTTTTTGCAGGTGGAGGTACTTCGGACATTTGAAGGTCAACTCCATTTTTTTAAATGGATCGGTATGTTTTTTTTTCTGTATCATGATAGAGGAGCTTAAAACGAGTTCAACGACCTATAACATAAGGTCATTGAAGGTCATAGAAAGTACAGAAAGGCGATAATACTTATAGTTTCGGTAGTAAATAAAATTACTACGTTTATAGTAAGTGTTCGAAATGACAACCATCAATATCAATGCGTACGTTATTATGTACGTTTACACATTTTTTAGACAGGTACAGAAAGTACCGAAAGGCGATAATACTTACGGTTTACTTCACTATGGGGAACATTGAAAGATAAAGTGTACAAAGAAGTACCAACTAAACTTGACGACATGGAACAAAGAATTATTACAGCCTGTGCATCAATAAGTTCTGACGCTGTAAAACTTGCAAGTCAATCAATCGAAAAAAGAATCCAATGTTGCATTGATACTGATGGTCGTCATTTTGAACACTTACTATAATTGTAGTAATTTTATTTACTACCGAAACTGTAAGTATTATCGCCTTTCTGTACTTTCTATGACCTTCAATGACCTTATGTTATAGGTCGTTGAACTCGTTTTAAGCTCCTCTTTCATGATACAGAAAAAAAAACATCGATCCATTTAAAAAAATGGAGTTGACCTTCAAATGTCCGAAGTACCTCCACCTGCAAAAAAACTATTATCGCTATCGGATGGCCCCTTTCGTACTGTGCAATTTCATTTTAGCAAATATTTCTGTGAACCTTATAATTTCGAAGATATCCAAGGTGCTAATAGTTATTGATCCACCCTGTATATATAATGAGGCATTCATGCCATTTCACCTAGCCCGTGATCCCGACCATTTTCTATTTTCCTGATTTTTTTTTGTTTGTAAAATTGTACCGCATAAAAGGAATATCCACACCAATTTTTAGATTTTTCCTCTTCTCTTTTAGGAATTATAATTTTTCAAAAAATGTTGATTTCGGAAGTTTTGGAAACGTTTAAACGCTGATAACTTCTGAACTAATTGAGATATCGACAAATGTCAGTATGTATATTTTTTTCATTTTGAATCATACTTTTATGAAAAAATATGAAAAAAATTATCAATTGTACTGGACCACGTATTTTTTGCTTCGAAAGTGGAAAGTATTTTTTTTTAAGATGATTGCCATTTTTTATTTTTTTCAAAAAATTCTCTAAAATAGAGTGACCCATTCTATGATTTTTATGACTAGTCTCATCGTGGGCCCATTTTCCGTCTATTTTTTTGCGAATTAATCATATTTTTTTGAGAAGATTTTTATCATTTTAATCTCCAATAATGCTATATATCTCCATTTTAACCTTGAATAATGCTAATAATGAAACGGTTTATTTTTCGTTTGTGCTGAAATGAACGAAAAATATTTTTTGTGCAAAATTGATTTGTTTATTTTTTACATATTTTTTTTGCTTTTGTTACTGTAGTATGATTTTTTGTAAAATTAAACGCACTTGCGAGCGAGCCACCGTAATCGCGGCGATTTATTTATAATTAGTCGAATGAATACGACGACATAATTAGCCGAAAGCATTTCCATACCTGTACGCGGGTTAGGCACGATCGAATAAATCGTTCTTACATTCGTAAATGCAGGTGCACATGCACACGTAGCGCTAGCCGGACGTTTGCAGAGGAAAAAACAACTGCGTATTCTTTTCTGCGATTGGCAAATCGTAAATAAATGTTCAAATATAATATAATGATAATTTAAAATGCATTTGAGAATATTTTAATAGTTACGTGCAACTCGGAAGACCGACCTCTGCGAGCGATAAAGAAGCCCGAGGACACGATGAATTTTACATTTCATTCTATTTCCAATCTTACCAAATTTTATTTCCGCAAAGATATTTCTATTCCTGAAGATTACAATGCTAAGTCCAAATATTCAAGCTCAATAAAGTAAAAAAAATTGAAATAATATTTTTTCTTCGGTAGATTATCAGTTCGTAAAAAAAATAGTTTCAATTTTTTTAAGCGATATAAACCAAAATATACGTTTGGGTTTACGTCACTTGGGGCAATATTGTTTCCTAGACTGTTGTTTTGGAGGTGATTTTTAGGATGGGATAACGTTTAAAATGTTCTCTTTTTCTTTCTGAATTTTTTTCACAAGTTCATTAATCCTTCAAGAATATGTACAAATTAAAAATAATTGTCCTCCACTTTTGTATGAATGTAAACAAAAAAACCAAACATACTCTTAATCTGTGTGGGTGTTGTAATGTTTGGTAGCAGATTCAACGAAAAACAAAACTCAATTCTGCGACCAACGTTGAAAAACAGTCTACTGATGGTGGATTCCAAATCTGAGCTCAATCGGCCAATTAATTACCGAGATATCGTGATTGTCGATTTGAAAAACATAGTTTTAAGAAAAACGCGTTTAAACTGTGCTGCGTCTCGACCGCGCTCCCCTTTATATTTTTCCGTCTATTTTTTTGCGAATTAATCATATTTTTTTGAGAAGATTTTTATCATTTTAATTTCCAATAATGCTATATATCTCCATTTTAATCTTGAATAATGCTAATAATGGAACCGTTTTGTTTTTCATTTGTGCTGAAATGAACGGAAAAGATTTTTTGTGCAAAATTGATTTTTTTCACTAATAATATTGACCAATACTAATACGACAATTCTCAATCGGATCTAATAGTCATAACTATTCCAGTTTCTGTCCTTTTAAATTTAAAAAAGAATGAAATTTTATATATCTATGTAAAAGGAAAAATATCACTCTTTTTTTAATTCACGTATTCCCATATAATTCTCAATTTAGCTCATTTTATTTACGTAAAGGATCGAAACTAGAATAATTCTGACTATGAGATCCGATTGAAAATTGTCATACTTGTATTGATCAATATTATTATTAGTGAAAAAAAAAATTCATTTTGCACAAAAAATCTTTTTCGTTAATTTCAGAACAAATAAATAATAAACCGTTTCATTATTAGCATTATTCAAGATTAAAATGGAGATATATAGCATTATTGGAGATTAAAATGATAAAAATCTTCTCAAAAATATATGGTTAATACGCAAAAAAATAGAAGGAAAAATGGGCCCACGATGAGACTAGTCACAAAAATCATATAATGAGTCACTCTATTTTATAGAATTAAAAAAAATAAAAAATGGCAATCATTTTTTAAAAAGTTTCAACTTTCGAACCAAAAAACACGTGTTCCAGTATAAATGATAATTTTTTTTCACATTTTTTCGTGAAAGTATGCTTCAAAATGAAAAATATATATACTGACATTTGTCGATATCTCAATTAGTTCAGGAGTTATCAGCGTTTAAACGTTTGCAAAAGTTCCGAAATCGACATTTTTTTGAAAATTATAACTCCCAAAAGAGAAGAGATAAAAATCTAAAAATTGGTGTGGATATTCCTTTTATGGGGTACAATTTTACAAAAAAAAATCAGGAAAATAAAAAATGGTCGGGGTCACGAGCTAGGTGAAATTGCGTGGAATGCCTCATATATATATTCGTTTCTCTAGCTGGGACGGAAAACAGAGGGCCGGACAGACTTTACGAAAAAATCATTTGTTCCCGCTAATCTGTAGGTGTGAATAATCCTATATGAAGTCTAAAACTCGAAATTTCACAACCTTGCGAAACGATCGGTGTCAATGTGTATTTTTTTGGGGGTCATCACTTCAGCGATGTCTGCCTCGGCCCGAGAGATAAAGACTCGCGCATGGCGTCACTGACTTTTGGAAGATTTCACGCTAATGCATATCCCTTGTGTGAGCTTATTAGAGCGAGTCTTTTTTTCGAGGACTTATCAAGGCCCTGAAAAAAAATAGCATACTTTTTATGGCAATGATAATTTTTTTTCGACGCATTGAATTACGTTGCTGAATGTTTATCAACCCTTCATTCGTCGCGTCAGTTTTCGCTATGCCGATAAGTCCGTGGGATCTCCGGGGACCTCATTTGATCGATAAAATACTTTCATTTGTGAAACAAATTTGGGACTGTATCCTGAAAATTATAATCACCCGTACATCCTGTAGGCACAATTGACAAGTTACACATTTTCAATTCATTGTGAAGAGTTAGACAACAACAACAAAAAAGTTATCGTAACAGCAACGGCGATTATGTCCCTGGGGTCTTCGGAGACCCCACGTGCCGAACGAAGAGTTGATAATTGGGAAAAAAAAACTTCAATCCCAAAGCGTCGTCCCAATACCGCGAAACTCACCGATTGCGCCTGAGACGCCCCATACAATCGGATATGAATCGATTTGAATATGTATATAGACAAGTGCATAATGCGAAAGCAAGAAAATTGGCAACTGCAACAGGATAGGAAACGATTCGCGGCAAAAAGACCGAGAGTGCCAGATCGTGAAATAGAAACACACACCCTTCAACCGATACGGTCAAGTTCAAGGATAAACGTTGAAGAAACTCGTTGTCCGTATAGAAAATGTGTCTGGTAGGATCGCGAGAAGCCGCGCTTGTCGCGTACCTTGCGTTGCCGCTTCTAGCTTGATATTAAAACAAAACGGCTGAAACAAATTGTTGCGTCAATTGTATTTTATTGTACATGGTATTTATAGGTGATCAACGTATAACAGTCGATACGTTCAAATATTCCATTCGTATAAGATTTCTATGTTGTCTTTTACGCCTAACCCGTAATTAAACCATTGAGACTTTCACGACGTAAAATTCAGGTCCTTCTTTTACACGTGACACACTCACGCAACAAAGAACACACTGAAAATCGCAAGCGATAGATCGTTTGAAAAAAAACCTTTCAATTGTATAAAAAGTGTTCGAAGCCGTGGAAAAAAAGGAGCACGTAGCAATTTTGTGTCAGATTGAAAAAGCACAGCTCTACGCACAAAATATTTCCGACAAGAACTAAATATTTATCGTAAAAATCGTGAAAGTATTTTCAACAACCGGCCGTTTGCTTTTTTCCAAGTGGTTTTTCCATTTTCACTGACAAGTTATCTTTCCATGGAAATTCGAATTATTTAGCATTTTTTCCTTTGGCAGACTTCGCTCGGGGTTTTCCTCGCGACGGCTTGCCACCTCGTCCCTTCTTGCCCCGTCCCTTCGTCTTTTCCTTCGCCTTGGCCGCTCGCAGATCCTTTTTCATTCTGGGATCGACGACTTTGTAGCGCCCTTTCACGCCAGGTGGTCGAATCGCTCGCCTCTGCGCGTCCTGTTTCTTCGCTACGACGTACGTAACTTCTCTCTTCGGTTCCTTCGTCGCTTTTTTGTACAAACTGAAATACAAACGAAGGCGCGATCAATATAAATTAATTTTACTGTAGAAAATGTACGTAACGTACGTACGTACATTTTCCGTTGCATTCGTTGTCGGAAAAATTATACGACGATGCAAAAAAAAAAGGATAATCATTGAAAATCTATAAGAGCATAAAAATAGCAATAATTATAATAAACTGATATCAAAATGATAACGCGCTTCCAGGACTAGGAGCGGTCCAATCTTGAAGATGTATCCGGATAAAATCCCAGCCAAAAGCTGACGAAACTTGAATTTCTCAAACATATGTCCTAGATGTTAAGTAAAAAGTGCCATAATATGTAGATCAAGCCTGAAATTTTAAGTTCAAAATATTTTTTATGATTGTTCTATCTGAACACTTTAGTAGGGCGAAACTCTTGAGAGTGAAAATGCCGCGCCACACGACTACCGTCATTTTCGAGCCGCTCAACTGTTTACAGCGTCGGCGTACAATTTGATAAGAATGTCTAGGCGAGCCAAACGCGTAAGTAAGAATTTCAGAACGTTACAATAACTTACACTACAATTATATAGTGGATAATTGTGCGATTTTCCAAAAAAAAATCTTACATACATAAATTACTCACACAAAAAATCTAAAACCTTCCGTATGCTTTTTTCACTGCTCTTTCTCATCGCGTATGAGAGTAAAACAAAGTTTCATAATGAAAGCAAAACTTTAGTAAATAAAAAGCATCATAATTTTCGACCGGGTTTGTCGATCGAATCCCAGTTCTGCATACAAACTTAGAATTAAGAAAACAGTAATGCATCTAATTTCCATCACCGTGATAGCGTTTTTGTAAAACTGCCATGCATTCGTAAAGTGAATTGAGACTGCAGAATTATAGACGAGATGTACTCACGTTTTGACCTGCTTCGCTTTTTCACGATCGCTCATATCCGTATTGTCCATAAGCGACTCAACCTTTTTCTTCGCCTTTTCCAGCTTTTTCATTGCCCGCCTCTTCTTTCTCGCTTTCGCCTCGAGAACTTTCTTTATCGGTCGTACATTGAGTTCTTCGACGCGTTTCTTGTACTCGTCCACGAGTTCCTTGGGTACCGGCACTTCTTTCTTCATGTGCTTGTCCTCGTCTTGGACGAACCAGTCGGGTAACTTATCGTCGTTGAACGCGAATCTGTTCCACGCTCCGTCGATCACTTCCCGACGTGATTTTTTACTCTGTACCAATAGCGTGCCCAGCGCCAGATCTTCGTCGGTAAGTTTTCGTTTACCTTTTATCTTCATCGCTAAAACAAGTAGATAATATTACTTGTACGGGTGCGATACAATTGTTTTCATCTAAACACAGAATAACACAAGTGGCAAATTTTTTTGATAATTAGACGGAAAAAATTGATAATTATTTTTTCTTAAGGCTAACAATACCGTTGCTAAATGTAATTTAAATTAGGGATTCTTCGATTCTAGAGTGTGGCCATTTTTTATTGCAATTTTAAAAATTACCGTTGTACTTTTTTTTTGTATTTTTTGAGAAACCCATTGTAAACTTTCAATAAAGTTCATTCATTTTTTTTAATAACTTCAAAATCACCATATCAATTTTTGACCTAACACGGTGGTATGACTCCTTAATGTAAAAAAAAAGGGAGAGCACGTTTAAGGGGACAAAACTCTTGAGAATTTTCAAAAAATCGATTTTTTTTTACATATTTCGAAACTATAATATATTAAGATACTGTTAAAAGGAAAAATCGAAATATGAAATATTTACGGAGTTACAGCTCATAGTGGAGAGCGCCGAGACCGCATACCGCGAACTCGGTTACTTGGTGAAGAGATGAACAGCATCTCTTACCAATTTACAAAGATTTGTCTAGGGAAGATTTACTCGAAAGATGCTTGGATGGCCATACCCAAAACGCGAAAGAGAGTTTCAACGCAACAGTTTGGCGATTAGCTCCAAAACATCTCCATTCTGGGCTCAAAATCGTTGAAATCGCAGCTTATATTGCTGCTGGGGTGTTTAATGAAGGCTATCCCTCAATTCTAAGAATTATGAATGCGTTGGACATAATTGTTGGGACGTACGCCAGAGTTTTCACCGAAAACTCCGACGAGGCACGGATAGCGAGGCAAAACCGGATGAGCCTTTCCTCGGAAAAAGCAGCTCGTACAGCCCGAAAACAGCAGCAAATGGAAGAAAATCAGCTTTTCGAGGAAGTTGAAGGGTTAGTGTATGGGCCTAGAATCGCTGATTGATCGATAAGTCACTAAAATTTATAATTTTATCGTATTGAAACTTTAAACGCGATTATCTCGAAACTACATTTTCAAAAACTGCTCACCCTGTAGCTCAAAAAGTTATTGATCGATCTCGCTGAAATTTTGAGGAGTTCTGTCTCTGATATTACCGGAAGGATAAACCTAAAGTTTGAAGTTGATATCGCGTAGATAAATAATTTTTTTGGGGTAAAAACTGTCGAAAAAATCGTCGAAAATTTGAACTTTTGGTTAAAAAGCCTGCGTAATTTTCAATTTTATACTTTTTTATAATTTTATAGGTTTATCCTTCCCCTACATGTGGCAGTAATCGAAAAATATTTTTGTTTTCTGTTTCAGATGAACAGTAAAAAAGTGAAAAAGGAAGCATTTTTTGATGGCACAGGAAAGACGCCTGGGGGAAAAGACTTTTTCGTCGCCATTTTCTTAAAAAAAAAAGTTTTTCATCACCCTCAAAAAAATTCAGAAAAAATGGCTCATTTTCGGGCGTCTAAAGGGTTTTCTCCCCTTAATGATATACTCACGGGCATCTTTGGAGACTACTTCGAATCCATCTTTCCCAACATTTTTCTTCTTTTTGTCCGTCGCCATTATTTCCATATCATAATCCGAATCAGAATCGCCTTCTTCCTTCACGCTGGGCACGGGCTTTTTATCCTCAGATTCAGTGTCTCCGATTATTTTGCCGCCTTTCGTCTTGTAAGCTTCGACCATTTTGTCGAGTTCGAAGTCCTCGTCATCCTCGTTCTCGAGATTCTTAAAAACGTCCTTTTCGAACCACAGCTGAGCTTTGTGAATCTTTTTCGTCTTTTTATCCCTGTGATCGAGATCGGTGATCAGAGGATTTTCTGTACCCTCGTCGACGTAATTTCTTTGTTTGGGCTTCACGTCCTCTTCCTCCTTGTCCGAATCGCTCAATCCTGCAAACAAAATAACGTTGTTATATTATTTTCTACTGGAACGATCGATAGTAATTTTTCAATCGTATAATTGCCCACCAAGCCCGGACTTGTCGCTCTCGGACTCCTCGCTGTCTGAATTTTCAGATTCGCTATTGTCCGATTTGTAAAACATTCCAGAGCTATCGAGCCGACCCTTGTCCTTCTCGTATTTCAATTTTTTCGGCAGCATGACTTCGTCATCAGAGTCAACGTCGCTCTCGGCGGCGACATCGGGCGTCTGATCAACTACAGTATCCAACTCTTGATGCGTCTTTATCTGATTGAGATCGAACATGTCGTCACCCTCGAGTTTGGGTCCCTCATCCCCCTTGTGTACCATCTTCAAGTTCAAACGTTCATTTAGCTTTTGCCTTTCTTTATTCGCCTTCTTCTTTTTTTTCTTCAATTCGCGGGCTTGTTCTGCTCTCAGTCTGGCGATTTCTTCGTCGATAACCGCGTCTTCGACATCCTCCTCATTCTCTATCGTGTTCTCGTCTGTTTTCGCTCCCTCCTCGTTTACCTCTGTCTCTTCGGTTTTCGTCTCCTTATCCTCAACGAACGCCGCCCTTAACTCTTTCCACCAAGACAGCAACAGTCGTAAATCTTTTCTACCCAATACCTTGATGTCTTTGCAGCATTCTCTGATCTCATTGGTGGTCTTTATGTGGCTCGCTATTTTCTCATCGTCGATAACGATTTCCGATATATTCTGCAGAGCCTCTACCCCGCTCTCACGCTTTATGAATTCACTAGCCGAAAGCTGATGAAAGAGCGTGTAATCGTTCTCGGGATAACCTTCAGCTTTGCTCTTCTTTGCCTTCTCCGGATGAAACACGTTCAGCTTGTTCTTCGACTCGATCTCCAATTCGGAAAAAACGTACTTAGGATCCAGGAATTTTGGATCTAGTTTGTCCGGCGCTATGTAGTATTGGCATACAACAAAGATTTCAGCTGATTCGTTACGCGACGCCTGAGGCTTGGTAGCGTGAACCTTCTTGAACAACTGCTTGAGCACCCAAACCAACGGATGATAATCCTTGGACCTGAACACTTTAGTGATAAACCAACCGCCTGGGCGCAAAAACTGCGTCGCCACTTTAACCGCTGCTAGAGTCAAAACGGCTTGCTGATAAGCGTCGTGGAGCCAATTTTTACCGACGTTGGGTGCACCGTCGTTGAGCACTACGTCTGCCTTCCAGGTCTTCAATTCGCGCGATAGCGCGACTCGACACTTGTCTGTCGTAATGTCCTCGGTAAGACTGATGCAACCAGGTATTTGTTTTATGGGAAAGAGATCCACGCCGATAACGATGGACGAGACCGGCATATTTTGCCTTGCAACTTGCATCCATCCTCCCGGAGCGGCGCAGAGATCGATGCATACTCGAGACTTTTGTAAAAATTCGAATTTCCGATTGAGCTGAATCAATTTGAATGCCGCACGAGATCTGTATCCTGTTCAAACAAACAAAGGCCGCGATGAAGATAAACGTTCATCTGACTAGCTTCAATAGCCCATATACAAAATTGCAGCTATCGTTATTGAGTGAGGCTGACTACGCTTGAAAAAGTAAGGTTAGGTAAGAAGTTTACGTCGCGAAACTCACCGATTTCCTTTGCCAATTGGTAAAACTTATCGCGCCGCTGCTTTCCAATCTTCGTTTTTTTACCCATTTTCAAATCACCGATTGATCCCTTCTACGAGAGAAGGTATCAGTCGTTCCTTTCTTTTATCGCTCGAAGAATTGACTCTTACGAACGAAGTGGAGAACAACCGTGCGCGAGCACGTGGAACAACTAGGCGCCATTCGCTCGTTACCGCAGTTACGAGTTACAGTGCATCCAAGAGCGCAACAAAAATATCACTATAGCCGTTTTCTAGTTCCAAACAACGAAATTTCCATGCCTTGCAATTGGCAACGCTGACCTAGCGAGGCTATGTTAGGCGGCTACGCGTTATAAAGCGTACGATAAATTGTCAGTGTAATTATAAATACGAGTTTTTAGTAAATTTATACTCACATTATAGTCATTCGTTGTATTATAAATGTTCATTCGGTGTTTGCGGTGATATTTAACCTTATATCGTAATATTGATGATTATGAATTCGGCGAAAAAGCCAGTGCGGGGCGATTGCGTTTGAGGTTGCGGAATATAGCTTTTCTCTCTCGACCCAGACGCAATATTTGCGATTCTTTCGTATACCTATGAAGCATCGTGTATGCGATACTACATTTTCCCGATATAACCTCAGTTGTTGAATGAACGGGTGCTTATTACTCACACTCTCGCAATAAGGTTATACCCGTAGTCCTATCGTTCTCGATAACCCCCTGGGGCTATACGCCTCAGGCAAATATGTCGGTGAATAACAAAGCCGTACTTTTCCTGAATTGATTTTAGTCCATCGGAGCGGTGACGATAATGGCACAAAGGTTTCCAGTTCCTACAACGGGAAACAATGGCCCACCGCAGCAACGTTATCCACCGCCTTCAGTACCCCCTAACTTGCGGCAGTATCCAGGTTCGAACTTCCCGGTAAGCAGGCTACGATAAATGTGCCATATTTAATGTTCGCGTGTCTCATTCCGCACCTACATTGGATTCATTATGATAGACCAGTTTTTACCTGCAACTTAGTTCGCAGGAGATCAAGCAGAATTACAAAATGGTCGAGAATGTTTCATATTTTTTCTAGGTAATTCATATAAGAAAGAAACTTTTCGAAGAATCTTATAATCATTCCTTATTAATTGTGGTGTAATTGTAATATATTGGAATTTTGATGATTTTTTCGTTGGTACTCCCGTACATTCGTACCAAACTACAGCAATGTTGTAAATGATTGAATGGCTAAAAAATTTTTGCCTTAAAGCAGGCATTAAAAGAAAAAAAAACATTTTTTATGAGATATTTGAAGCTTGGTTTACATATTATACCACTTACAACTGATTTTACTTTATGTCGGGAGGACATATTTGTAAATTTCTAATATCTTCTCCTTTTGCCGGGGATTGCCTTACCCATACGTCTTCAATAAATCAGCCAGAGCAGTGCAAAATAGTAATTAGCATTTTGTGTATATTAATTTTGTATATGATAATTCAACATTTTCACGTTTGACATTTAACATAACAATTACCATTTTGTATACATTAATAGTGTAAATCTTAGTTCCCTTGCATGTAAAAACCCATTTGCAATTCAGGCCTGTTTACAATAATTTGTTAACATATGCGTTACATTTTTAAATTTGTTGCACAAACTTGTGACCGTGTGAGCCTAGCCACAGGGATATATACCGTAAAACATTCTTTCCTGCAAAAGAGATCAGGATTTACACCACCACCTCAGATGGGAACGGCTCCGGGTCCGGGTGGAATAATGCGACCGAATCAAGCGTACTCGACGATGCGTCAGGGACCGATGCCTGCTCCGCCCAGCAGCAAACGAAGCGCGGATCAGCGTATACCCATGTCTCAACAGAAACCGTAAGTCCATCTTTGTCTCAGCGTATCGTTTTCAGTTGAAATGTGATAACGAGTTTCATCGATAATTCCGACTCAACTCAGGTGCGACGACGAACGATCGATTCTGTACTCATACGACTTTTGTTCTGTTTCATTTCGGCCTACCAACAATAAAGAGCGTAGAGGTCAACGGCCCACGCCACGAAAAAAAAAACCAAGTTTCCAAATTTCTTTTCGATTTTTAAAAAAATATCCGTTTTCGCATAAACTCATTCAGGTATTTTTGGAACAGTGATTTTTCACATTCCACATCCAAGAAAAAGAAGAAACTAGCGGACAAGATATTACCGCAAAAAGTGCGGGATCTCGTGCCCGAGTCTCAAGCGTACATGGATTTGCTGGCGTTCGAGCGCAAGTTGGACGCAACGATAATGAGAAAGCGTCTTGATATTCAAGAGGCTCTTAAACGGCCTATGAAGCAAAAGAGAAAATTACGTATATTCATATCGAATACGTTTTATCCGGCGAAACCAGCGGGTGAGGGGGAGGGTCAGGAAGGCTCGGTCGCCTCGTGGGAACTACGCGTCGAGGGTCGTCTCCTGGACGACACTAAGAACGATCCTAACAAGGTATATAATGTTGAATCGCACGATATTCATCGTTTGACAATATAACGTACGCAACTGGAATGTTCTTTTTTCATTGCAGGTAAAGCGGAAATTTTCTTCCTTCTTCAAGAGTCTAGTTATAGAATTAGACAAGGATTTGTACGGTCCGGACAATCACTTGGTCGAATGGCATCGTACGTTAACGACCCAAGAAACCGATGGATTTCAAGTTAAAAGACCCGGTGACAAGAACGTTCGATGCACCATACTTCTGCTCCTCGATTATCAACCTCTCCAGGTAATTACTCCATCGGAGCATAAATATTGCTCCTCGTCGTGCCACCGGAATTTAATCGGGTGTTTGATAATTTTCGCAGTTCAAATTGGATCCGCGTTTGGCGCGTTTACTGGGTGTACACACGCAAACGCGACCAGTTATTATCTCGGCCCTTTGGCAGTACATTAAAACTCACAAACTCCAAGACAGTCACGAACGCGAGTTTATAAACTGCGACAAATATTTGGAGCAAATTTTTGCCTGTCCGAGAATGAAATTTGCCGAAATTCCGCAACGTCTAAATCCTCTGCTGCATCCACCCGATCCAATCGTCATTAATCACGTTATAAGCGTCGAAGGTCAGTGAAAATCGTGCATTAAATTTTTTACACTGTCTTATCAGCCCTCGCATGGCCGAAATGAGGCACTTTATGACAGTGTTGCTATGAGAGGTTTTTGAAGGCGCTGATTTCGAAACGAAAGTTATAATTCTGTAATTCGAAACTGTAGTCTCGATATGAGCGAGTGTCAAAACCCGGGTATATTGTAAACTTGCATGTTACTTTCTCATTCTCTCGCGTCACTTACAAAGCCTGGCCCACGAGCAAACATCTTAAACAGTTTTCGCCTCCCAATATAGAAAGAGCAATTTAAAGTGAGAAAGAAAATATGCAAGTTTTTAATGTGCAGGATTTTGATTAGGTTAAATTGTTGTTCAACGTTTTAGCGCTTCATTTAAAACTCACCGCCAAATATGGTAATCCCCCTCGCTTATATGTGTCAAGTGCTAGCACGGTATATATTAGTTCACGAGACTCGCAATGTACTATACCATCCGTTAATTTGTTTTTATTCATTTTCTTGAGGAGGCCTTATCAGAGCCTTCGTATCGAATTTCGAAATACAAACTTTCGATTCCGAAATAATTGATCTCAAAAACCTTTTGTAGCAATACCGTTTTTGGAACGTCAAGGCGAATAATGTGTTAGTTCGTGGGTCGCTCATTGCCCCATTTCAGCCATCCGCGTTATGGACACGGTATTGGCCATACGAAGGTCAACAAGAACGATGTGTGTGGTTTCCGTTTGTTCAGGTACGGAAACAAAACAGACGGCCTGTTATGACATCGACGTCGAAGTGGACGATACACTGAAGACACAGATGAATAATTTCTTACTCTCGACGGCCAGTCAACAAGAGATTCAGAGTCTCGACAACAAGATACACGAAACGGTCGAGACGATTAATCAATTGAAGACAAATCGCGAGTTTTTCCTGAGCTTTGCCAAGGATCCTCAACAGTTTATAAACAAGTGGATTATATCGCAAACGAGAGACTTGAAGACAATGACCGACGTTGTTGGCAATCCGGAGGAGGAACGAAGAGCCGAATTTTATTATCAGCCATGGGCCCAGGAGGCCGTTTGTCGATACTTTTATACGAAGGTTCAACAGAAACGTGCCGAATTGGAACAGGCACTTGGCATTCGGAATTCATAAAGAAAAGAAGGCAGAAGAAAGTCAATGGAAACAGCAGCGACAAGTTTACGTAGCGTGATGGTGAACGTTGAAATTACTGAGCGACGTAAAACGATATTCGGTCAAATTGATTAATTCAATAATCCATAGTTTGTGTCCTACGAAATACATTATCGTGTCCTCTGAACACTGTCAATGTACCATGAATGATTAATCAGTTTTCATTGTATCTGTAAACGAGACATTTTTTTTCTCCGAAAAAAAATCATACGTGGTGTAATACTTTTTTAATAATAAATAAGTCTGAAACTCAGTGTAATTTCGGTGTACATTGCTCTAACGTATTCCCAAACCTACGAGCCAAAGATATTGAACGGTGAATGACGGAGGCGCACGTGTACAATTCATAATCTCGTTATATTTCTTAATTGGAATCGGTAGTAATTTATATTATAATCATTACATAATCATTCAGTGACTGAATTGCTAGTTAGTATAGCTCCTTTTAGAGTATATATATATATATATATATATATGTATATATATATACATAAAAAATCGATAAGTCGGGACTAGGATGCCATTTGTTGGTTCTTTTTTTTTCTTCAATTCGCATTAAAAATGGTACTTGGTACGTTTAATAGTTTCTTTTTTAAACTGTTCAGATATACTATGTAACTGACTTATATATTTTTTGCTAACTACATGTGCCAGTAGAACAAGATAAAACTTTAACTTTTACATCATGTTGTCAGACTTTCCAAAATCGATTATCGGAGCACTCGCTCACCGACTCTCGCTCTCGCTGCCTCCCTTGTTATTTATAGAACGATGAAATTATGATTTTTTTACTCGTCCGGCACATGCTAGTATGCGAGTATAGCGAGAATTATGCTTTCATTTTTGGCAGAGCGAAGAGATCGTGGGCATCGCGATAAAACGCATTCTTTTTTTAATTTTTGAATGGGTTAAGTGATCGACGCATTATTTTCATTGCATGATTTAAAGTCGGTAGAGATTGTCAGGAAATATTTGATCCTATGAGATATTATACCTTAAATTGTGTAAACTTAGCAACTCGCGAAGTCAGAGACTGCATAATCATTGACCGAAACGCATTTTCTTTTCATTTTTTCGTTCGCTTTCTTTTTTTTTTTCTTCGATAGTATATAGTGTAAACATCAGAAATTTAAGATACGAGTTTGAATAATACGTGGTTCGGGCACATGCAACTCAAGCCTTGGGCGAAAAGTCGGCAAAACATATTTCAGTAGTCGAATTTCCCGTTGAGATACATCTTCATCCTTATCGTATAATATAGCGTGATCTCGTAAGTGTAGTAGGACCAAAATGTATGTTCGTTAAATGCGAGGAATGCGATGACCCGTGCAATTTTGGCAGGTCATAACATAGCCAAGGAAAGATATATGTATCGGGGTGTGCCGGAAAAAAATAAATACGTTTTGTCACCGCTCCCTTAACGATTTTTTGAATACCTAACGATAATGTTCGAATCCCTTCGAACATTATCGTTAGGTATTTTAAAAAATCATGCCAAATCTGAGCTCTCTAACTCAAAATTAAGTGGTAGCGTAGAGTAATCTTTTTTCGCCATTTATTTTGTACGGAAAGTTCGTTCTTTATGCTGTAATTTGAATAACTCAATTGTTAAACCGTCGCAGCTTTAAAGGTTGTTTTTTAACATTTTGCTTTCGCTAAATTTACACAAATTACAGATTAAAAAAAAAGGTATGTACTCGTGTCGAAATAAAAATAATTTGTGTAAAAATAATGATATCAAGATTTTTCAAACCAAAATCACAAGCGGCCACAGTGCCCATTGTATCAAAACTTTTCAACAATTCCTCGACGACAACCACATTTCTAAACCAACTGTCGAATTGTGCAACCAAACAGACCGACACAACCAATTGTAAAACTATAAAACTTAAAACCATGCTAATGCGACTATATAAATATACGATAAACCGAAAGATTAAACGAAAACTTTGTTCAGAGCTGTAAACACCAGCTTTCAGAATCTTTAAACGAATTCGAGAAATATTAACTAGTTGTTGAGTTGTTCAAGCTTGGCTCTAAGGAGCAAGGTTTTCGGATCAATTGAATGGGGAAAAATTATCGATTGCTACTACTCCGACTTGTGTTAGAAAGCTCAAATCAATCATAATTGTTCTATAACTGATACTATTGCTTGAAGGGCTGATTTTCCGACACACCCTAATATGTATACGGGGTATTCCACTTGAAGTGGGGATTCAGCAGGTTTGGCACTCTTGTACAATTTTACTTCTCTTTCACCATAACATCGTACACGGACAAATCCTAATTGCCCATAATACAAGGAAACACGTGCCCAATAATTATAATGAAATTCGTTGCCACAATTTTCAGCCGATGTATCTCGGGGTAATTAAAACAATCATATTCGTACGTTGAGACTGAAGACAGAGATGCATTTGAATAAACTCGTAGCAAAGCTATTTCATGCACTCGGCAATGCTGGTATCATTAGCTGTAGACGGATTTCTCCGTGATAAAGAGAAACTATGTTTCGAGAAGATCGTTAAAAACTGCTGAGTCCTCGTCTAAAAGTCTCTTCGTTTGTTATGGAGTGCCCCGTATGTATTTTGAATATTTTTTTTTCTGTCACACGGGACTTAAATTGCGGTTATTAACGTTCCTAGGTTGAGGCAATACTTCCTTTTAGCATTTTTTTTACAACTACAAAGGTCGCAGTGGCAGTGTCAAACGTCACTGCAATTACATCTACTTATTATATCGATAAAGAAAACATCAAATGAACAACAGACGAAATTGCCCATTCGTGTTTAGTTAACGCTATTAATATTATATACGCAATACAATAACCGCTCATGTGCCGAGTGTAGACATCTGGAATTCGTTTGGGGGAACGAAACGTAAACGAATATTAAGTGTAAATCATATTGATCTTTATGGCAGTCTGGAGATAGTGAGCGGGCTGATAGTGCATCGTAAGCTGCGCAAGCCGTAACCCGAAATAACAAACCTACGTGATTTCTGTTGTAAAAAAAAATCGTGACGACTGATCGAGTGAAAAATAGTCGCGATTTTCACGTCAGACAAATGTTTTATCGCGTATCTGTATTGAGGTGGCAGCGCTGCTAAAGAGTCGTCTCGACCGGGTATTATTTTTTTTTCTCAGTTTAATCTAATTAACATGAATTTGCATGAAATTACGATCCACTTATTCGCTCAAGTATTAATACAAAATAAATAAATCAATAAACCGTAATGACTAGATTATTCGAAGCAACATTTGCGTAAAACAGAATTGTGTTACCCAACGAGGTTTTTTTTTTTTTAATTTTTAAATGGTATCATTAATCGCATTTGATATTATCAGAAAAGTTTTTCTCTTTCGCAGTACTTGAGATCTTTTTATGTAAATCAAAAATCAACTCGACTGTACGGGCCTATAACATAAGAAATAATAATAACAGTCAATCGCAATACGCGGTTGACGTTTTGTCTTTGTGCAGGTGATCCGTACTTGGTTCGTCAGTACGAAAGGCATCCTGCAACAGCATTTTTGCTTCGCTGACTAGATTTCAAAACATTGTTCTCTTTCTTTCTCTCTCGCTGTCTTTTCATGTTCGTTTAGAAGGCGATGTATAATGTACGTTTCACGATACTCCCGTGTGCCCTTTCTCCTTACTTAGCAGTAAAGTCCGGCCAATAATTAATGTAATAGCGTTGCGTCAAACCTTCGAATAATCTGTCCAGCCAGTTTGGCAAACCATCTAGAAGTTTGTCCTGATACAAAATATCGTTTTCCATCTGCAAAGATTTGAACCAAATACGTACACACAAATACTTTAAATACAGATTTATCCCGAGAAGACAGTTGTGGCAAAAAAAAACTACTTTATGAGGCACTGACCTCGTCCTGTGAGAATTCCGACTCGCTCGTGCTGTCGAAACCAATAAAAGCTCCGGCTTCAAGATCCCCGGTACGACGGGTCAATCGTTTGGTCATTCTTTCCATACGCTTCGTGCCTTTTCCCTTGGTACACTCAGGATGTTTCGCGTGATACATGCAGAAGTACTTCCGATGGCCGTTCAAGGCGAGAACGGTACCGACGCAATTCTTCGCATTTATGTTCAACTCTTTCTGTCCTGGCAGACTGAGCGAGAGTACTTGCCGGTACCAATCAAGACCCCGATCCAATGACATGTGTGCGAATAACAGGGTCTTATTTTTCCTAGAGAATTAATACAGACATATGTCAACACTTGTGCCGAAGGAGCTTTTAAAACGGGAACCCTGATAAGGGGGACAAAAAAAGTGTTTCTTAATATAGATACAAAATACTGGAGAAGTACTAAAGATTCTTGCGAAATATTGAAACATCTTTCACCAACTTACATTTTGATAGAACATTTTTTCTCCGACAAAATGCAAGAGTGCATAATTTCTACAAAAGCAATATTTTTTTCGAGAACCCTTTGAACTTCTCTAGTGTTTTCTATGTACACGAAGAAGCTCTATGATTTCAATCAACTCCAGGTTTAATTATTAAAGAATCAGAAAGCCCCATCGCGGAGATCTTTAAGATGGCTTCAGCCATACTACCAGCCGCCATTTTGTAATTAAAAAATAATCTTATAAATTTGTTTATACTTTTTTCGTCTATATTTTGAGGAATAAATTTTGAAGTCCCCATAACAGTGAACGGCCTGACGTGATGGCATTACGCCTTAAGAGTATGTACGAGATCAACGTGACCTCACAAATTTTCGAAGTTTTTTTTTTTTTAACAAATCAGCTTCTGTAGAAGCTGATTATCTGATTATCTGATCTGAGATCTGATCTGAGAAGCTACAGTTAAAAATATTTGTTAAAAATTCTACAGAATTCTACAGAAGCTGACAACCAGCTTCTGTAGAATTCAGTGACGCAGAGCTTGGCGATTTCCTTCTGCCCTAAATATAATTCATCTATGATAAATCTCTGTTCGGAAATATGTCAAGTGGTACAGCTTCTACTTCGCCTCAAGCGTTGGTCCAATGGTAAACACGTAACCATATATTGACCATAAACTGTTTGCAGTAAAAAATTGTGTATACCTATAGGGCCAAACGGCTTTGTGAAAAGCTGGCAACAACTTCAATCTGCTCTGATAGTCAACCAATAATATAATAGTTCGGCAGCCGGGTTTCAACAAACGAACGAGTCCGTTATATTTTTCCGCTCGGAGCTCGTGTAACCGTAGCTGCGGCTGAGGCTTGACGGTCTTGGCATTTTCTTTGCACGGTCCGCGTTTCGCTTGGACGCTCATCTCTTCCAGTTTTCTGTAATTTCATGCACATATTGTCAGAGACGATGCACCTCAAAATGAACAGTACGAAGATTTTTATCGGGCTATTTCGACTCACACTAAATACGACATCCCGTATCCCAGAGCACCGATAATCATGAGAGTTGCGAATACCGATACAAGCGGTAAAATTTGTTCCTTCGTAAGGCTATCGGATATATAATCCACTGCTAACAATGCCCGGCCGATGAGTCTATCAACGGTGCCCTTGAAAAGCACAAGAAACACGACAACTCTGTTATTACAATCGTTATCTATTAAAGGAGATGGTATTGACGTTCGCGCATACCAGTGCGTGCTCGTCCGCAAGTTCCTTGACTTTTGCCGCGTAAGGCAGTGCCTCGGAAACTCTCAAGAGACGTTGCAAGGTATGCTCCAAATTACGCCGCGTCTCGTTCCACTGATTCTCATCCTGAGCTGCCTCGATCCAGCCCGTCGACAACCACTCGTATTTCAAATGATTGTCATCGCGCCTCCATATTATAACAATGTGTAACAACGGGTCCAAAGGTGTTCCCTCACCAGCGGACAAGGCAGATACGAATTCGGGCTGGGTTTCTTTGAATACGTAGGTGTATCTCACGCGCTCCGTGCTTTCGGCGAAATATAACGTGTTAATAAAGAAACCGTATAATTATTAAATTAAGGAGTTTCGGGACAAGTGGCGAAAAGTTACCATTTGATTCAAATTGACATAGTAGATTCTTTGTAAGAAAAAGGCGAGAACTGAGAGAGCGCAGGCCAGGTATACGAAGATGGCAATGGGTTTGAGGAAAAATATGGCAGAGTATATTTGGAAAATGGGGGCGGAGTGCAAAGGAATAGAGGTTGTGATGATAAAACGAGCAGGAGACTATATAGGCAAGATCTTCGAAATGGAAGAAGAAAGATGGCCAAGAAAATGCCTCATAGAGGAGGCAAGAGGACTAATGAACAAGGATGGAAACAAATGGTGAAAAGAAATGGAGGCAGCAATGAAGCAAGCAGGAGAGGGGTAGATAGGAGAGGCGATAAGAAGAGGAAACAAGAAGGAATGGAAAATGAAGGCCGGGAGAGCGGTACAGAAGATGACTGACCAAGAAATACAAAGGATGTGGGCAAAAATCTCTAGGTCCAACTTCGGCAAAAAGTATAGAGAGGAAAAAAGACGTGGGAATGGTGAAGTACTGGGACAAAGGAACAACAAGGGGAGAAATAATGGAAATTTGGACAAAAATGAGGTGTGGAAGTGTGGGGAGAGAGGCGGAGAAAAGATTTAAAGAGACAAGGTGCAGAGTGTGCGCGAACGCGGAGGAAACACTGGCACACATCTGGGAATGTAAGGAACTTTTGGAGGAGCTAAGAAACTTATGGAGGAGCAGGCCCTTAGAAATTTTAAGGAATGGGAGAAGCAGCAAAGTACGGAATCAAATGAGGGGTGGAGGAAAGCGTTAGAGGGGAAGGAGATAGTTGTAGAAATGTGCGAAAAAGTGAGACGATTTGAAAACATGGCGAAGAAAAAAAAGATAGAGAAGGAGGATGGGGAAAACGAGATAACAAGGAAGGGAGAAGACGGCAATAAGTAAATGTTAAAAAGAAAAAATGTTTATAGGAATGTAAATAGAGCTTCAAAAATAGAAAGATAAAAAGCATATGTAATTTAGTAGTTTAGGAATAATTGAAGATGTAAAGAAAGGAGGTGATGTAAAAACCCCGCAAGGGTATACACGGAATAAGGATTACTACTACAAGTAGATTCTTTGTCATATACTGAATGCATCCTCCAAATTTTAAATCGATCGTTTACAGCGTTTTCATAAAATTTACAATTAAAAAGACTTTTTAACATAGGGAGATGCCTACAATCATCGCTAATTGGCAGTTTTACGCACGAAATAGTGTGAAGAAATGTTAAGAATGTTATGAAGAACTGTCAAACGACTCAGTGCATTATGACAATTGTGTCACCAAAATATTACATGGTCCGTCTACACAGTGTATTAATTATTGACATTTTTGTAAATGAAAACGTTCAGTTTTTCCCCTATCGACGAAATGTAGAGAAATAGTGTGGCAACGTCTCACGAGTGCTAAATAGCGTGCGTGTTTGAATACCACTAATCGCCGTGGCGCGGCTATACGTTCGATAAAATGCATTTTTAAAAAGAAGTGATGTTTTATATTCGACTCTTGACATTTATCGTTTAAAATTGATTCGGTTTAATAAAGAAATGTATGTTTTTTCAAATGAATTGCGTGAGTTGCTGCGCTCACTACTGCATGCGGTAACAGAATAAGTGCCGCCAACCGTGAAAAAATAAACTCGCAATGCAAGTAGTGCGTTGTAGCCAAATTTATCAATTTTTTTTTAATATAAAATAATCAAAAAGTATGCATTGATCTAACATTTGAAACATGTTATTAATACGCTCGTATAAAAATAATAATACTCTAAAATGCAGGACTCGAAATTTATTACAGTAATCGTGTCCTTTCCGAATGAATTATTGGTACGTAGAAGTTGGCGATCTGCTCAAGAACAATAGAATTTTCCCCTAAAAATAAGCTGTCCCGAAACTCCTTAAGGAGGTACGACTATTCCTTCAGGGCCAACACGGAGACTAAATTTATGTTACCCCACGGGTATTCTGATTTATGTTAACTTATGTTGACTATTCGTATTATCGATCCCAAAGTGCCAAATTTCTGGTAAATATTATATTTACTGCATATTTACTACTAAAACCTGAAAAATTAGATCGTCAACGACTCTGGAGTCTTCGAGACGATTTCCAAGCAGCAGCGAGATTATCAAACTCGGTAGCGACCGTTTTCGTTATCGTTAGCTAGCGACAGCCAATAAGAGGCTGCCTTTCTTCTGATCGTGCATGCGATTGGCTATCGCTAGCTAGCGACAACGAAAACTGTCGCTACCGAGTTACAGAATCTTCCTATAGAGCTACGTTATGCTCGCGAAACGAATCAACTGTTACGCCCGACGTTGGCAAATTTATGGGTACTATTTTGTCATCATGATAATATTCAACCGGAAGTTGAAACCGTTTTATAACGTAGTGCTTGAACTACACGGTGAAGTTCGAATTTTCGATTTTTTACAATATCTATTATGTCTAATCTATCAAATTTCAGTTTTCCAACGACCTTAGTTGGATACGTGAGCAGCAAAATCGTGATCATAGCACTTCCGGTCGGCTGTCTCCGTAAGACGACGTGCTTCACTAGCTCAAAGTGCTCGACTTTGCAATTTTATTACGAAAAAACTGAACGGTCAATATAGCTCAAATTTTTCCAAAGCGTGCATAACGTATTCGTCAACATCATATAAAAATTTCAGGCCCGAAAGTTGGATTCGACCCCATGATCGTACCTCCTTAAATGTGTGCATGTCTTTTACATGCTGCCTAATTGGTGTTGTAAACTCACCTGTACGGTGCTTCAATGGCAGCCTGGCGAAACTTGTGCCTCGCGAAATCGTGGACTTGGCTATTTTGCAACACGAGTATGGCACACAAATGCTTCTGAGGTCTGAGCCACTCCGGTGGACAGACGGAGTCGAGCATATCTTGATTGGACAATCGTGGCAGCATGAGGAATTTGTTATTGGCAATAACGTTGTGCATTGTCTCGCTGGGTATATCTTTCATGCTAACGGAAGCCATGGGCTTCTCGGTATTTTCATTGAACAGTAACAGCGTATCGAGATCACCCGAAATTTTATATTTCGTCGTGATACTTTCCGTTTCCGGTTTTCCAACCTGCCACGAGAGACAACAAGAATTAACAACTGGATCCGAGAAAAGTGAGGTATATCGATGTTTCACCATTGCAGACGAAATTTTGACGATATATACCTGAACGAAACCAAAAGCGACGCGATTCCTATGATGGAAAGCCGTAAGAAGATACCGCAACCTCGCCGATGCTCTCTTTTCAAATATCAGAGCTCGTATTCTGTTGTCCACCCAGCCGGAAAGAAAACTGTCCACGTTGTCGTTGTTGATATTATGAATCAACTTGTACGGAAATTTGCCTCGTAGAAATTCTGCTCGAATAAAAATACGTGCGTGTGCGTTCATACCCTCCTCATCGTTGAGAAACAGATGCTAAATAACGATAAGTACGATAAATTCTCATACCAACAACTTTTTGTACGCTAAACAGGGACTCCTTGTAAATGCTTGTACGACCGTCCATCGTAAGAGCCAAACAGGGTAACGAGTGTACACCCATTCTTCTCGCAAAAGCTGGCTCTCTTTCGGCGTGCGCAGTCACTAATGTAACGCCGAGAGGCTCTAACTCGTCTATCAGCCTGTGCCAAGTGGGCTGTACTTTGAGACACGTGAAGCACCAATCCGAATAAAAAAGAATCAGATGCGGCGTCTGAAAGCTCTTCGGAACTATGAGATTCTCGAAAGTTCTGAAATCGCAAATGCCAAACGTATATGAATAATTGTAAAAATGATTGAGAAAATTGGCTCACTCGTACTTTCTTACTCACCTATAAGTGATACTCATTTCATGGAAAAACGATATATCTTGGTTCTCGTATCGAAACTTGAAGTTACTGGCGTACAATTCCTCAAAAGGATCGGGCATGTGAAAATGTTTGTTCTCCTGCCTTTGTCTGATACTTTCCTCCGTCAGCCCGTGATTATCAAATTTTGCTCTCCTCTCGGGATCCGATAACAGCTGAGTCCAATCAAATATAGAAGAAAATAATTGATTAATATTTATGCCAACATATCGTCGGAGCAAACGTGAGCAATGTTCAAACGTGATATGGTTTTCTCTACTGGTTTGCTACAAATGTCTAGTTTTTCAGTGCACAAAAAAAAATTCTTTCTTTTTGTGATGAATACTGTAGAGTTGTCAGGAACAGTAGTGGAGATATGGTCGGTGTTCAATTTCTGCGTCCTCCATCTCAAGCAGCACTGGTCTGAGCCAGCACTTGAATGGGTAACGGTTTAGCTGGATACCGGCACACAAATATTGACGTACGGCAATTCGACTGAGTCTCCGATTGTAATGCAAATGAGACTCGGTAAAAATATTGCTGCCCGTATAGGCAGTTTCCTATAATTTTCCTATGTCCTTGCACAAACACTATACATCAGGGATGGCATCAGGGATAAACGGCTGCAAGCAATATTCTAAAACTCTAAAAATTTAGGGCCCTATTTTCTCCTTTAGGGGTGATGTCCTAAAAACTGATAAGGACCTAGCAAGGAACATCAAAAGCAAAATATGAAATTTCAATTATAAAAGCATTGTTTTTCTTTTTAATAACTATCCATGAAAACAATAAACACGAGTCTGAAGGCCCGTGACCAACAAACTGAAAAAACTTCTAACAATTATTCAAATTACAGTCTTCTGCGATCTATGAAATGACCATCCAGCATGCATCTTACCTCGTAAGCTCTCGTGATTTCGACAAATTTGTTTTCAGCATCGGGACGATTGGTTTTGTCAGGATGCCATTCTTTCACAAGATTCTTGTACGCCTTTCTTATTTCTTGGAGGGTGGCGCGTCTCGAAACGCCAAGTATCTTGTACGGATTTCTCAAAGGTTCCGAAGCTTCGGACAACGGTAACAACTGGATAATAACAACAAGGGTCCCCAGAAGTAGAAAAAATCTCACGAGATTGGCAAGACTTTCCATTCTTCGCTGAATATTTGTCGTTTTCTCGTAAGACGTTATCAAGTTTTCACAAAAATCGATAAACAAGACGAACCGCGTCTCAGCCGCGATCTTTAGACTAGATAAATAAGTTTGTTTATCCTCCACTTCGAAGCGTCTTCCGGCCGTGGACGAGGCGATTTTGCTCGACGATGACAGTTGACGCGAAGTAATCGTAAAATCACGAAAACTCCGGTTGTTTACAGATGTAAGACTCGTGCGAGTGTTATTGAGGAGCGATGCAACGTTTTGTTCCTCAAGAAAACATTTCGTTTCGATGCCAGACAAACTAACCTCCATTGCATCGTTGAAAAATCGTTTATGAAAAATGCAAAAAAAAAAGAAAACGTCACTCGTGCTTACGAGCTACTTCAAATCCTTTTCGAATATTTCGCATGAGCAGACGTTACTCATTTTCCGCTGAGGTTATTGTGGCTTTGCGGTCGGAACCAGCGTACGAAAATAGAACGCTTGAAAGGACACACTGTAAATCCTTCGATCTCTTCGTTTTACACACAACCAGCTATGTGACACTTGTGATGGTGTTTTTTTTTTATTTTCAGGGAAGTTTAGAAATGGTCGGCGTTGTATATCACATGGTTTTTCTGTTTTTTTTTTATTGTAAGAATTTTTTAACGAGAAATCAATTGAGAGTACAGTTAGTCATGGCAGAAATACGGGCACTCGATCAGCTGCCGCGCGAGGGCGCCAAATTCGGGGCTAGGATGGGCGAGCGCATATATTTTTGTAGAGTCGAATAAAACGTACTTCACTGACTATCTTTTGCGATCGAAGTGGTTCAAATCGACGATAGATATCGCTGCATGTATTTTTTTTCTTTTGAGGTCACAATATTTATCATGTTTATTTCCTTTAATTGTTATTGCCGGTCAACAATGACCACGATACACGTAATGAAAAAAGACCTACAGGGCCAGTGTCTTCTTATATTCATTTATTGAATCATTTAAATATGTTTTACAAACGAAGAATTAAAAGTACATGGCAATAATCATCGATAGTTAACAATACAAAATAACGTAACATCTACAAGAGAGCGGACAAGAAAACATACGAACTTCACTGACTTTGCGACAATTGAATGTACGGACAGTGAAAATCTTGGAATTGTACAGATATTAGACAGATATTTAAATTGAATCAGGATTTTTACGATCATTTTCCACCCTAATATATAAAGAAAAAAAGTTAAAACAACGCGTCAGATTTCCGGCACATGCTCATTCCCATCTTAAAGATCTAGCGTCTACGTTAAAACGACGCACATCATTGTTTGTTCATTTTTTAAAAGAGAGATTCAAAATTGCATTATGTACGGGTTCATATCTTCAATGTCTGTCTTTTATAACATGCATTCTTCTTAATCGTGCTAATTTAATATTCCTGAGAAGCTTTGTCTCCCTTGGACGAGCCGCCACTGGTTCCTGTCTTTTTAGGGAGCAAGACGGCCTGTATGTTCGGCAGGACACCACCTTGCGCAATTGTCACGCCAGACAACAGTTTGTTCAGCTCTTCGTCATTGCGGATGGCGAGTTGCAAGTGGCGAGGAATGATTCTGCAAATACGGTACAACAGATTAGATCGAAGAACATTTGGCGTTTGGATGGACTTCTGAAATTCCCGAACCATCTTAAGGGGTTACGTGGGTTTGAAAATTTCAAAAAATCCATTTCTTTTTTCAATTTTATTATCTAATAGTAAAATATGTCTAGAATATTCTCCCAAAGTTTTAAGTCAATCGGAGTAAAAAGTCTAGGAGCGAGAGCCTTTGGGAATTCCCCCCGTTGGGAAAGACCGGCCGGGAGCGACGCAAGTATACGAATTTTTTTCAAAACACTATTTTTGAAATTGGTGGACACGTTTTGTCAAAAACTAATGCGCTGATCTTATTGAAATTTTGCACACTTCTAGAAAATTGCATTGACTAGTGATTAAACAAAGTTTTTTTTTTATTACAACTAATTTTACAACTTTTGCATACAACTCTGCCAAAAGTTCAAATTTCAATCTTTTTTTTTCAATCCTTCATTCAATCACGAGCTATACTTATCTACTAATAGAAAAAATTTGGTTTTTTAATTTCAGATAAAGCTATCATGAGTTATCATGACTACCACGAGGACACTTTTTTTTAGGGGTCTCCGGAAACCAGGTCCCATCGGCTGAATTTTCCAAATTTTTGAATGAAATTTTTTAGAAATATTGTTGAAATGTTGCTCTTTTATGTGCTTAACATTTTGAATAAAATAATTTATATATTATATTTAAAAGAAATACAGAAAATATGCTTTTTTTTTATCCTTAATCCTATAATTATACTGTTTGCTTGATACTGTTACTGATACTTCTCAATTACTTAAATGATAAACATCGAATAAAATTTTACAGAGCTATACGTCAGAAGATTTCTAAACTTGGCACCAATTTTGTAAGGTGACCATTTATCGATATATTTATAGCATTCCTGTCCCAAAGGTAAAACTTGTTGAAAAGAAAATACGCTAGTGTCATTATTGTCTCAAGAATACTTTGGGAGCAGAGTTGTACATACGAAAAGAAGAATCTCTAGTTTTGTAGGCTCCTTTGTTTAGTCGGATACAATGACCCCAAGCATCTCAAAATTAAAAAGAAAGACAATGTTTCCTTTTTGAAGCAGGTCTAAACTAAAAAAATCTAAACAAATGGTTCCAGAGAAGCTGTAGTTCGACTATTGTCAATTGTATCGTGTGAGAACGTAAAATATGTAGTTGAAACGGCATTAGATCTGTCAACGTACAATATCATTGGATAAGTCTCATCGGAAGGACAATGGTAATTGTGAAAACTTGAAGGTTTCCCAAGGTCAGTTAATAACTCTTCACAATATAGCGAAACATTCGTACTTTGTATCACATTATATCGTACCATTTAAAATTTCGTGAAAACTTTGTCCTCTTGTGTTCTTTGAATAGAGAAACGAACATAACGAGAAAAAAAAATCTTGTCAACACGCACCTCGTTTTTTTGTTGTCACGAGCTGCGTTACCAGCCAACTCGAGAACTTCGGCGGCCAGGTACTCCATAACCGCGGCGAGATAAACGGGTGCTCCAGCGCCCACGCGTTCAGCATAATTTCCTTTGCGAAGAAGCCGATGAATTCTACCAACGGGAAATTGCAGACCCGCTCTGCTGCTGCGCGTCTTCGATTTACCCTTAGCTTTGCCAGCTACGAAATTAACGGTGAAATAATTCCGA
Organism: Ophion ventricosus; assembly: GCA_963932345.1. Lineage (NCBI taxonomy): Eukaryota > Metazoa > Arthropoda > Insecta > Hymenoptera > Ichneumonidae > Ophion > Ophion ventricosus. The sequence goes on along the minus strand of OZ010712.1, from coordinate 19,301,306 downwards.
CGCAATGATCGATATTTCGTTCATACGTGTGTGCATATGTATATATATATATATATATATAATCTCGAGCGAATCCAGGTTTATTACTCACCACCGCCTTTGCCACGACCAGACATTTCTTAACGAATATTACGTACGAAATTCAAGAGAAAACACAAAAAAACCGACAGCAAGTTTGATCGCACGATGCTTGACAGTCAACGAAACGAGACGCAATGAACCGCTAGGGCGAAGAGCACGGACGCGTGTGTAAGATATTTTAGCGGCAAAATGTCTAATTGGCGCTTGACGCTCGTTTTGCGCGGGAACATGTTCTCCGGTTCACAAGGGCTGCGCTTCCGTGAACTGTCGAATCTTAAAGACCCTAGGAATTCGGGGAAAAATTTCCCCCAGCGGAAACTAGCGTGAATTTAACCGGAACACGATAAATTTTCAATTTCTTTTTGGTGGTCGTTTTGTTGTAATTAGCAGCCCAATGAAAACATGTAATGGTCAAACATTTTTTATAAGTAAATAATGCAAATCATTTGTAAAGCGTGCCGGACAATTATTTATTGTATCGTGCGATCAATCAAATAACAAGATTAATCGATCAGAGTCGTGTGGTGATCACGCCAACTATTCTACATGAAGAAAAATAATTTTGTGAAATTGTATCGCTGTGACGTGGATAAGTTACTGTGTATAAATTTGGCTAAAAAAAACATATTATTCGTTAATAAATTTTGTTCTGATAACTCTCGGTCAAAATACTATGTACGCCAGGCGCACAGGAAACAGTGACCTGTGATTCGTCACTAACGGATCCGACGAAAAAGTGAACAACGATATTCGGATACTCATATTAAGGTAGTAGTCACGCCAACGCATTTTTCTATAGATTTTTTTTAAATTTTGAGGTCCCATTCAGGACACTATTAAATGTTTACCTGCAAAATTCCAAAAGGATTCACCGTTCTGTTTTCGAGATATTGATAATCAAAGATTTCACGGTTTTACACGTGTTCTTATGGAGAGCAGTGGAAAAATACACATTTCACGCAATAAATTCGAAACTTTTCTACAGATTTTTTTTAAATTCTCAATTACAGAGGAACAATTACATATGACGAAGTGGATGAAAAAAAATCATGAATTTTGACCGTCTCGGTTCAGAGATATAGCGATTTAAATTAAGCAATGTCTAGCGACGCTAGCGCCACGAAGCGACTGGAGCAGACTAGAACTAGATTACGGTAGTGTGTGCATATTCGTATACGCAGAGTATTTACGATTAGTAGCCGGAATGGATAGTCTGATACAAAAGTTAGGGTTAGGTAAACATAATATTTAGGCGTTTTCATCATTATAAGTTTTTACATCCCGATAAGATGTACAACCTACATTGTAAGGATTTTCGCAATCTTCGAAGCTTTCATCGATTAAGCGGAGAACAAACTTTGAAACGTGACTGTATGGCGAGACTACTAACTTAATTTCTAAGCAATTTCATTTTAATTATTATAAATCGAAAGAAAATCATTCAATGCTACTCGAGCATTGAGGGGAGAGCAAAGAGACCGGAACTCGGCGGCCTCGAAATCACCGTACTGCTAATAATTCATGGACAAATTGTGAAGGCCACGAGGACATTTTGGTAACAATTCGTGGACCGTTCGGTCATTTAACCATCACGTAACGAAGGTAGCGGTCATTGTATTCTCGCCCCGTCATTTGACGGTAATAAAAAACTGCCGTCATTTTTCATTCTCGCATCGCCGTACCGTGTATCCATTTACTGTTATTGTTCTTTGCACCACGTGCAACTCTTGATTCCGAAAGTGCTAACAACGATGCCGGCAAAAGCGAACAAACACGGGCTAATATACGAGGGTTGTAATTACCTAAAGTATCGTTTATTACTCTCAACATTGTCCGGAAAACCCGTGAGGATAACGGATATACGAACGACCGACGATGATCCAGGATTGAGAGGTTAGGAGCTACCTAAATTCAATGAAATTCAACAATTATGCACTCCAAATATACACCAAGTCTCCTGATTCATGTTCCTTACGTAATTGACAAATTTCAATTGTAGAGTACGAAGTAAATTTGATTCGATTGCTGGATCGTATCACTAACGGAACGAAAATTGAGCTCAACGAGACTGGCACCAGCCTGTACTACTGTCCTGGCCTGTTGATCGGTGGAGAATTGGAGCACGACTGCAGCTTGGAACGTAGCGTCACTTATTACCTTGATGCTGTAATGGCTCTGGCACCTTTTTGCAAAAAACCGATCGACATAAAATTAAGAGGAGTGACGAACAATACTTTAGGTAAGAATGCAAACAATGCGCTACAAGAACAAGAGAATAAAGGATTTTTTTTTTCGTCAAGATCCATCTATAGACAGAGTAAAGTCTGCCGGCATTCCAGTCCTCAAGATGTTTCTGATGATAGACACGGATGTAGAATTGGCTATTCACAAACGCGGTGCTGCACCGTTAGGCGGCGGCGAGATACACTTCAAATGTCCGATATATCGCAATCTGAAGACCGTACAGATACAGAACAGCGGAATGGTGAAAAGAATACGCGGTGTTGCTTGCAGCATACGAGTTTCGCCAGCAATCGCGAATCGTATGGTTGATTCGGCCAAGGAAGTTTTGCTGAAATTCATACCTGACGTTTACATTCACACGGATCATTGTCGTGGGGCTGCGAGTGGGAAATCTCCAGGTAAAATGAAAGACGGAAGTGTGAATCGCACATGTACCTTAAGGTATTCCTTTCGTCGAGTGTCATATTTTGTCGACGCATAAGCCAGAGCCCTTTCGAATCATTAGTAGATTACAGTCGCGCTTAATAAAAACAAGTTGCAATCAATTATTACACCCAACGGTGAACGGGAATGAAAAATTTCGCACAGATTCTGTAGATTTACACATTTTTACATGTTCTCTGAAAAGTCGCGGTTACGAAAATTCTTCTGCTAGTCACATTTTTGCAGTTTTATCATTAATATTTTCTTTAAATATTCGGTGACCCTCTGTTTTTATTGTCGTTATGGAAACTTCAGAATTTTTTTCATGTTTTAGAGCAGTTTACATCAGCAATCTAGAGTTATTTCGTATATAAATTGTCAGATAGACATGCGGCTAGCATGTCATTTCCATAAAATGCTGCACACATTAGACGATTCTTGAAGTCGTAATTTTGTGTTAAAAGTTCGGTAACGTGACTTGAAATTTTACGAGTATACTACGATGAATTTTCACTTAATTCTCGACGAAAATCAGTCAATTATTAAAAATTCGGGTTCGTGAAAGAAATACCTTAAGGGTGATAAAACCACCATGATAGGCTCGAAACCGATTTGGAATTTTCACAGTTGATTTGAAAAAATGTAAGAAATGTACTGATATCGAGCTTTTGTCCGCGGTATCCCTCATGTGTATGTCGAGAATGGATTTTAGGGTCTTATCGTATTGAGGATTATATACCATGATTACGAAAAACACGTTTTCGATACATTAAAGAAAAAAGACATTTTCAATATTGTTGAAAAAACATGAAATTTTTAGATTGATGGTCGTAATTTGATATACTTTGTTTTTCACAGGTTTCGGTATAAGTCTAACAGCAGAGACGACCAACGGCATATTTTACGGCAGCGATTGTTTTTCACCATTGATGACTACCGGATCGTTGCCTTGTGTGCCCGAAGATCTCGGCAGGGAGGCGGCTCTCAAACTCGTCGACGAGATTTACAGGAATGGTTGCGTCGACTCGGCGTTTCAAAGTATGACCGCCCTGTTCATGGCGCTGGGAAAGAAGGACGTATCAAAAATGCTCGTTGGTCCTCTGACCCAAGCAATGTGAGTTCCCCCATCCGAAGTGCACGAATCGAAAGTACATCTAGCCACGAGACTTGTAAGATTGCACGTTCGCGATTTTTTTCTCTTGCAGGATTCAATTTCTTCGGGATCTTCGCGAATTTTTCGGAATCGTGTTCAAGCTCGAGCCGGCGAAAGATGAGGACGAGGACGAGGACAATGTGCAAGAACAAGTTCTACTCACGTGCATCGGTATAGGATATACAAATTTGAGTCGTCGCACTTTGTAATAGGAATACAACTAACGATACCACAATATTTTGTATGTAAATACAGTTGTAAATATATTTTTTTTACAAAAAATTCCAACGAATCTATTGAACAATTTAAAACTGTAATTTACATACTTCATTCTTTTTTTGAACGATATTTATCCGTATTTTCTTGCAGTATGAGAAAATAGGTTTAATTTTAATTTCGTCAAAGAGTAAAGTTCTGAAGAATCGCCGGTTTTTCGGGCCAAGCCAACAACTTTGTACTCTTTAAACGCTTCCACTCGGTTTGATATGAATCGCACCATTGCTTACAGTGGTAATAAAATATTTTCTTCGGATGCTGCGGTACATTCCTCAGGAGTGGACTTTTCTCAACGATCTTAAAAAAGGTTCTTAAAAAGGTTCTTCTGCTGACCAGTAAACTATTTCCTTTTTTATTTTTAGTCGCTCCCTGTTTACGTCCATTGACAGTAACTTCTGTGTTCCTGAAAAAAATAAAATCACGTATATTGCAAGGTCGAAAGAACAACGAATTTTGAGGAATATAAAGTTTCGAGTATTGCACCTATTGCGAACTGCGCACCACACGATACTAGAGGGACAAGGATGAGATCGCGCAGAGTTCCTCCTGTGCGAGAAACTTATGCCAGCCCGGAGGATATCCGGCCCAGTGAGATCATTACCGAACCTTTTGTAAAGGCCGCGTTCCATAGACTCTTGAGAGAACGGGCACCCGCCTCCGATGATAATTGATTTCAGTCGCAACGGGACTATGAACAATGACAACAACGATCCTTGTATACCAACGGCGATCCATCTGGAATGGGACGAGAAGTCAAGACCAAGTAATTCGGTGCATCGAAGACGAGTAAGAAAATTCTTGAGAGTACTTGGCTATTTTGTCAGAGCACGATAAACTCAGAGTGCGATCGCCCCGACCGGGTTTTGTACGCAACGGTCCCGTAACGTGATAATCCATCCCGGACAAATGAGAATCTTGCTTAGTTTCCGTAGACAGGCATTTCGCTCCAGTTCTATGAATATCGCCAATCAACGGTGTATCTTTATCGCTCGACAACAAGTCCTTTCCTCTATCATTTTTTCCTGTCAATTTCCGTTTTTTCGCATCTACCTTATCATCACACGTCACATCTTTGTTCATAGGTATTATAGAGCAATCTCCGCAAGGAGTTTGACTGCAGTAAAAGTGAAACGACACGCCAGACTTTATTTCAATTTGCTCGTTTGTATTCGTTGCGAAAATTTCGCTGCTTCCCGTTGACAGTAACAGGTCAATTTGATCATAAAGGTAAAGTATAAATCCACGCCGGGCCAAAATTTCGGCGTGTGAATCGCTTAATCTATCGCCGATTTCGTAAAGTTTTGTGTCAACAAGCTCGACGCCACTGAGACACTTTGTACCGGTCGCTAATGAAACGAGGCTCAGATCATTGTCGGCGTTTTTTAAAATAATACCAGCGAGTACCGTCCACTCGTTGCTTCCAGGCTTGCCGGTTTTCTTCATAGAGTCGTACTTGTCGATGCACAATTGCGCAACGGAGTTAGCAAAATCAAGCATTTTTAATGTTATTTATTTATTTTGAAGCTGATCGTCACGTTAGTGAGAGACGAGAAAAGAAATGTTTTGCGATGAGTGACGACCTTTTATGAAACGTTGTCAGGATCCCAGGCATATTTCGTTTCCGGCAAGTTCGACAGGGCAGTCATTTGTTCGTCGCTGATTTTGAAGTCCAGTTTAAAATTATCTTGTATATGGACTTTCTGCACAGCTTTCGGGATAATTCCTGAAAATTGAAGAGTGAAAATCCGTGCATGGTGACGCTCGGCTTACGCGGTTTACCTATATTTTGCTGCACAGCCCATTTCAGTAAGATTCTGGCTGACGAAACGTCCAATTCTTCGGCAACACGACAAACTACAGGATCTCTCAACAATGACTTGAAACTGCTGGTACCCAGAGACGAGTACGCTTGAACGTGAATACCTTCTTTTTCGCAGAACTTCAGTAGCTCACTCTGTCTGTAGTGCGGATGACATTCGACCTGGGATGAAAATAGCCCTTGGTATTAACTAGTCTTATTTTCGCTATATTCCTCTCACAGATATCCATAGGAGACTCACTTGATTCACTGCCGGCCTTGTGCCGTAACAATTTTTCAGCAGCTGCTGCAGATGCTTTACGTTGTAATTTGAGACTCCTACGGATCTTAGAAGACCCTCTGACTTCAATTCTACCAATGTCTTCCAAGTTTGACTTCGCAATTCACCGTTGATGTCCGAGCTCTCCGGAATTCCTGACTTGCCGGGCCAATGAATCAAATACAGGTCGATGTAGGAAACGCCGAGTGAGGTCAATGCACTTTTAACGGCGTTGCGAATTCTCGTGGAATCACCGTGGTCACTGGGAGCTGTATGATACAAGTGGGTTAGCTTTTTAATTGTATTTACTAGCTCTGAATAATCACACGGATTCCATAAATTAGTAAGACACGTATCGTCAGTCATAAAAAAAAACATTTAAAAAAAATTGAGTCGAGGGTAAGCGGTGATGATGAGGTTTGAACAATAGCATGGATTTTGTTTAAGTTGGCGAGAGGTTTGTATGCAAAAAAAAGCATTAACTGCTTACACAATTTTGTTGTAATAAAAATATCTTCTCTGGCCAGATTGTACTTGGGCAACAATGCTTGTAAGGCATCACCTATATCGTCTTCGTTTCTATATACCGCGGCTGTATCTGCAACAAAAATACAATTCGTAATTTATTTTTTATTTATTTGAGGTCTGCTGAACTTTTTGACCAATAATTCAAGGTAAAATAATTACCGATCGAACGATACCCGACTCTTAACGCTTCATCCAAGACATTGAGTATGGTCTCTCGTCCTACGATTTTGTATGTTCCAACTGGAAAATATGGTAAGACATTAATTGGCTCTGCACGTCAAATTTACAGCTTCTTACAATTGGCCCTACCAGTAGAGACCAATAACTGAAACTCCCTATATAACGAATTGCATATGCTAAACAACGGATCATTCGGTCTCGTATGTTTGTTCCAAAATATGTGAATCGACAACTCAATTTTCCAAATATGCGCCATAAAATATTTTCAATGCCAAAATCTCCGTTTCAGAAGAGTATAAATCGATGCAAAAAAAAAGGATATTCATTACAGATTTTATTTGATTGGTAATCAATATTTTCGTATCCTGTTTCACTACGTCCTTACTTCCGATGAGTGGCATACTGTTGTTACTCGACAGCTTGACACATTGTTGCGTTGGGTTCATATTTTTCGAGGATATTGTATGTATATCGACTCTGAAGTATCGGACGAAAAATACTGTATATATTAGAAGAATGAGGGAGAGGTATCTCTTCGTTTGCCACGGAAAAAAAAAAGATTTTCAACTTACAAAGACCACCACCTTAACGCGGCGAGTGGAAGACTGATCCAATAGCTTCCCCAAGCTGCCGTCGCCAGAGTGGTGACGATGTTTCGCCGGTTTTGTCTACTTGGGGCGCTAGTGAGCTATAGCTATCTCACTTGCACATTATTTCTGTTTCACTCGCGCACTCTTCTCTCGTTCCTCGCGAAGAAAGTACAGCCAGAACCAAAACTTAAATACTCCAAAGTGTTTTAAAATTTATTTCGGCTTATTTCAACTATACTTTTTTGAATATCACATCATACTCATCTAAAAACGTGCCGAGTAACCGAACCATGACGAAATTACTGCAAATCTGCATGCTCTAGTGAACTATTTAAATAGTGCCAAGTATAATAAATGAAGCACATTTTTTTATTTCAAGGTATATTAATGATAAGATGGCGGACTGAATGACTAAAGTAATCGTCAACAATCATGAAATCAACTCTAATAGTTGCTTTTATGGTGACCAACCACAAAGCATTAATCATAATCAGTGTTCACAATAAGATTTGACCACCCGTTAAGTAATTAATAATATTAACATATACAGGGTGTCCGGGAATTGAAGGTAGTCCATGAAATGGTGGGTTGGGGGTGAAATTCCAAGTTGATTGATATAAGCTTGTATGGGTCTCAGATCAACCCTTGAACTATTATTATTTTTTGAAGGCGGCCAATCAGGCGCACCAGATGAGCCGGCGTACGTCGATGAGCGATACGCGCCTGTAGTGGTGCCTAGCAGTGCGATGCCCCCACCATGCGTACGCCCGCGCTCGTTGGTGTGAGCGCTTGCATACGATAGTGTGTGCCTCGCTGTACGTTCGTTCGTGGTTTGGTGTGACTCAGCGACCTTGATCAGTATGATCTCTCGAGTGTAGTAGTGCTCTCCGTTGACGACGTGCACTCAGCATATGGGTACGACGGAGAATGCACTAACGGTGTGAGCGCTCGACTGTGGTAGTGCCCTTCTACGTGCATATTTTATTTCTTGTATTTTGTTCATCGTAAAATGAAGATGAATAAGTTTATAAATAAACATCTAAAAACACAATTTGTTTAAATTACCGAATTAGCCCAATACATTTTGAGGGTGTTTTATAATTTTTATAATTTCAATTCGAATGAACATTCGAATAAAATGCGATTTTTCACTTTTATTTATTCGCAGGAATTTCTTCGCAACCTTCTCTGTCTTATCAGGTCTAAAAAAATGAACGAAAAATACTCCACTACCTTTTTGGGAGCCCTATTTTAAAAAAATTGAGAGGAAAGAAAAACGAATAAAAAATTTTTTGGCGACTCGACGACCGTAAGCAATAATTCGATATATTAGTTAAGAATGTAACCCTCCGGGCACATTTCGAATATATAAGTGAGAAGAAAGACGGCATCGATGCCGTATAACCTCGCGGAAAGCCGGCCATATAACCTCAAAATTTATTTGCGTCGCGACTAGTTACGTTATCTATTATATTATCTTAATATGGGACACATGTATTTACCAATTGATTTTCCCTTCTTTTTTTTTCAAAATCACAAACTAAGTTAGTAATAAGCAATTTATCGCGAGGTACGCAGCGAAATGAAACCGACAACGCTTGGTGTCCGGCAATTGGGTCTTTGCAGCTACGTGCTGTCGTACCAGTAATCGGACATGAGATTCGACCGTGGTACATGCGTGTGATAGATGTCCCAATTAATGAGACGCTGAAATTATTATATAAAATCTTATTCAAACCAAATTGTAACGACTGTGTCGAAGAGTCGGTTTGATTCGCTTTCGATGCGTTATAAATCTATTCTAAAAATCGATCAAAAATAAACCCCTATAACTATGACAAATTATCGCAACTCTTTGGCTCTTCGGCTTAGAAAAGTACATTCATGACATGACTGACTCAGACTCGTTAATATGACTAGTCAATTTTACTACTGAAATTCATTATTAGCGTATAATTTTTCAGTAATGAATTAATAATTGAAGGCTGAATAGAATGCAAGCGTCACTTCTCGTTACCTGTCAATCGTATTGCTAATATAGTGAAATATTCGAATTACTGTCCGAACTGTGGGTCCCGTCCGAGCATTCGTACCGTTACCTTACCTCGAAGATTAGATTCAGAAATTCTTCGTGCAGCTTCATTGAAATTTTCGTTAAAAAATTCAGCAATAATAATAATAGTAGCAGTAACAGTAATAAATTTGAAAAATGTATAGAAATATTTGCAGAGAACTAGAAGCAGGTTCAGTTTTTCATAATATAAACATTTTTTTTATTCAAACGTATGTTCTTACATTTACACAGTACAAAAAATTATACTCAGATCCGCCGGCATGCGGTTCTTAACTGTCGTGACTGGGAGAGGGTGAAGGGCGGCCTCGGTGGCTGTAGGACACTGGGCATGATTCTCATTCTCCTTTCATTTAGCTTCGAATATTAATATGGACTGTACATTATATTTATATTCATTACAATAAACCGCCCTACGCCCACTCCGCGAGACAAAGTCCGTGATCGTTTCTCTCAGTTCGCCATTTCATTTACACACTTGCACGCACTCTCTCGCCCTCTTTACTCATTGTTCTTTTCTTTCTTTCGACTATCGCACTCATTTAAATTTACGCTGTATCTTACCACTTCGTATTCGGTATGTCCAGCAGCATTTAAATATCGTGTCCTCCTTAATGATGAATCGTAATAATGATAATAATAATAAGGATGATAGCCTACCTAACTACGCGTGTCAAGTGTCCGTTTTTTTGTTCTTAGTTTAACTTAGTTTTTTTTTCATTTTTTTTCTTCTTTATGTGGGCTGGAGTGTGTATCGCGCTTAAATCTAGATTCATTTTTTTTTTCTTCTCCATATTTATATATGTATAATCTATACATATAATGCGTGTGTATATAAATGAACCATTTTTCTATGTTAATGATGATAATAATAATAATAATATATACAAGAAAACGAGTACTTTTGCCTGCTGCTATTGAATGGTACACAGAGTACGCTACTAAAATTTTATACAACTCTTAGCTTTCCGTTTGTTCACGTCAAGTCAATCTTGTTTCATCCAAAAATTTTCGTTACAATAGTGTACGTGTATGTCTGCTGCTGTGTGCGCGCTCGCGCGCGCGCGTGTGTGTGTTTGTATGAAGTGTGCTCACTAAGTGAATGTTTTTACTCGTTTAAATATTATTTTATGAAGTCGTTGTTGCTCGACATATTGTTGAGATCAATGAAATTGCGAATTCCGGGATTATTTTTCTTTTCTGTTACTTTAATATTCCGTCGTAGACCGCAAATATTGTATTTGGCATCCTCCAGCGAGAGCTCCGATGATCGACGAGAGCCTCGGAGGAGCCGGGGGAGAGGGAGAGGCTAACAATTAGTCCGAAACACGCGGGGCGCGTCAGAGGGCTCGTCGTTTCGATTAAGCTCAAACACAAGAGAGACATCATTTGTCAGACGAAACCCAGAGTTAGTCGACTTGAATAAATCGTTATGAAAAAAAATCAATTCACCGAGTCACGCTATTGCTTTTTCTTTCATGACCATTTTCAGCCATCAGGGTATTACAGTCTCTATTCGAATGCTATAGGAACTCGGTCTGTCGTTAGCGGTTCCTCCGCTACGGAAAAAAAAAATCTTTATACACTTATACGCACGAAGTTTTGCGTACGGCGTCCACACAACTATCCACACCGATCAACATTGGCACTTAATAAATCGATTACACGGAAACATATACTTTTTTTTCACTTTTTTACTCAACCCGAGACCCTTGTATTCTTGCTTCTACTTTTGTTGATCCGCGCAGCGCCTAGAGTCTAATTCCGCGAAAGGTAGGCAAGTCCAGGGCGTACTTTCCGATAGGTTTGCCTCATCGATCTTGGGTTTTTTTTTTTGTTATTTGGGCTTGTATGAGCGAGCCGAGATAGTGAAGTACGATGACGCGCGATACAAATGATCGAACTTTTTGTTCACAGTGCTCTTTTGTACGGACGGCACGTGTTTCTCGGACAAAAAAGACAAAAAGTATGCAACTAGTGCTCTTTCGAATGTGCACGCTAAAATGTATTTTCCGATTGGCAAATAAAAAAAAACTAAAGCATTTAAAATACAATAACAATCGAATCAGTTCTGATGGATCACGATTAAAAGGGGCAGTGTTTGAATTGTACAATCACGCGAGTGTTTTATTCGGAACACAAAGATCGTACGAGCAAAACGTATCGGTCCCTATTCCATCTGTAATATTACTCTTCTTTTTTCCCCTTCTCCCCTACAAATTCCACTGCTACATATCGTCGACGATGCATGTACATCGAGGGATTAAAACGACGGCGGCCATGACTGTTCGCTGTTAAACGATTATCCGTCCCGTCGCTTTCAATTGCACAAGAGTAAAACTTGCCAGAGACAGGTATCGGGCGTCGATCGTTCTGGTAGGTATTTCGTTCTGCTTTTTTTTTTGTTTTACGTTATATCATTATCGATTATCTACATTTATTATAGAATAGACAATAGTGTGTATTGGATACAGGCACGATATTAATTAATTACAAACGACGTATGATCCAAAGACCTTCTTCTGGTATCACAATTGTGTCGGACGCAGGGATCATGGGAGATCCTCTTATATCCAAAAAGGGTTTTGAAACGTCGCAAAGTTTCTCGGACTTCATGTCCGAGATTTAACGCGTTTCGAGTCGAGACGGACACTCGGAGAGAGAGAGAGAGTGAGAGAGAGAGAGAGAGAGAAAGAGAGAAAGAGAGAGAGAGAGAGAGAAAGGAAGAGTGATAGCCAAAAACAAAACAAAAAAGAGAAACGAAGAAAGAAGATAGAGAACGTTAAATATATGGTGTCTGTGAGTTGTCATGAGGCGACAAGAGGAAACTCAAACGATGAAACAACGAATGACCTTTATTGGCTCAGCCAATCGAATGAAAAGAAAAAAAAACATCTAACTGTCGCGTTTCTCGTCAAATATCACAACAAGTAACTGCACACACTCGAGTGCATCGCATCGCCCCCCCCCCCCCCGAATCTGCTCTCCCTCTCGAATGTCTCGTCGAATTTTGTTGTATGAATTCTCCGGGCGTTCGGGGCGGAGCACCGAGAGACCGTGTGGCAGAGCATCGCCGTACTAGCGATGCCGCATCGCACACTCGCTCCGCGGAGCGAGATTTTCACATCGGATTATTGATCAATTGAGATCTAGCGATCCGCACAGCGAGGCTCAACGCTACGTCTCCTCCTTGACTTTCACCTCGTTGTTCGCCTTGTTGTGTTTCGCCAAAACTTCCTCCTTCGTATTCGCGAGCACCGTCAGCGAGTCCTTCACCGCGTGATAAATAATGTTCTTTATCTGCAGCTTGTCCTCACGATTCATGTGAGACTCCGACAGTGCCCGAAACTCTTGCGTCAAATGGAAGCAGTGAGATACATTTTCCGGTGACACAAAGTCCTCCGCAACTTTGATGCAGTTGTGAAGATTTCGGACTTGATGAGGCGCACCGGCGGGTACGAAAACTGCGTCTCCCAAGCACTGGACTATCGCGTATCTGTTCGTAAAAACGTTTGACATTCGTTACACTCTCCTCGTGTATTCAAAAAACGAAGACAAGCCATATCTTGCCGTAATTGAAATACGTGATGTGTCGAGAACGTAGTTATCTTTATTTATTTGAAGAAATGCTGAATTGACAGGATGACTACGTACTTCCACGAGGAGTGGATGAGATGTTCGAAACTTACCCTTCAACACCGTACTCGCGGTAGAGCCGTTCTCGCAGTAGACCATCGAGGTAACAGCTCTGATCGTGAATGGGATCGTGGTGGGGTTCCAGGCGAGCTCCTCGTTCCAACGCGACAGCATTCAAAAGATCACGTATCTTGTCAGCGTCGCGAGCTGCGTAGATGTGCCACAGAGCACCGGGTGCTTCGCCGCGCTCCCGTACTCGTCGACGCGTTAATATATCACAGCCTGCTTCATCTATCGCCCTGAGCGCTTCTACAAACAGATCAATATTTTAGTTATTAAATATTTACTCAAAATAATTTTAAAAAATGCTGATAATAGAAGGTTTCTTCAATATTTCTCAAAAAATGTTACTTGTTCGGTAATGTTTTTTGTCTACATTGAGAAATGTTTTGATCCTTTCGTCCATGCTCAATACCGAAAATAAAAAAATCCACCGCCAAGAGTTTCAGCGAAAAATGTCGCTTTGGAGTGACCGCTAGCATGCCGCCATTTTATATTGAAAAAATCTTGAAAAATTAGTTGTACTCTTTTTCGTGTATATAGTGAGGAAACGGTTGTAGAGTTTCAATAAAGTTCATTCATTTAAAAGAAATCAACTTCAAAGATCCTATATCAATTTTCGGCCTAACATGATGGTGCCTTGACGAAAATTTCTTTTTGTGCACACAAGATATTTCTTTCATAGACAACAAACAATAGATTACAATAATGGCCATTGGGAGTGTGAAATTATCGTACCTTTCACGTGTTCGTCGTTATCACCATCCTTGGGTATTCCCACATAGACCATGACATTGACCGCGTCGGAGATATCGAGATGAAGATTCGTCGTTCCTTTCTTCGGGTAGAGAGCCGAGCCGTACGCCGTGTACATCTTGGGTCCAAGATCGGGTCGTACGCAACGCTCGGGTAGTCGGCTGACCAAGTTCAATCGGCCGTTTCTGTGAGTGTATTCCGAGAGCGGGAGTGCCTTCATGAGATCGGCAAATCGGGACGGCAGTAATTCCGAAAAATCGTCTCCCGGTGGCCAATCCTTGAGCTTCAACAGCATTGGATTTCCCCGTTCGTCCTTGAGGCGTTTCGAGAAGTGCTCGAAGCCCTCCCAAAATTTGCGCATCGGTTGATTGGGCACGAGATTGCCGGTCATACAATTGATGAAGTCGTTCTTGTCATTGCCAAAGTCACGCGCAAACGAATCCGGATGCCAAAGTTCCATGTCGAGAGACTTGGAGACGTCGGACACGATGACCGGCTGTCCTCTCTTCCACTGATCTTGAAATATTCTGTAATTGTTCGGATGGTTGGGATCGTTGAGTTTGAGGAGTTTGCCGTCGCAGAGCCACGAGTGCGGCACATCCGGATAGAGTCCCTTGCTCTCGGTGAGAGTCATTATTCTTATGGGCAGAGGTTCTCGACCTCTCTGTGCCCATTTGTAACGTCGCACAAAATGTTTGAGCTCGCGAGGCTTCTCGTCGTTCTCCATACTCCCGTCCCTCTCTTTCTTTGCGCTGTGCTCGATGACGCTCGATATTACCTCATCGAGAGTATCCATCTTCGATTTTTTCACGACTCTTCCGCCGCTGTTTTGAGTCGTATTGCCACCACCGCCGCTTGTGGAATTTGTGCTGGAATTCGCGCCGGCGCTATTGTTTGTCGGTGAATTGGATCGCGAACCAGTTCCGTTGGGTTTGTTCGATGGCCTGATGAGAAGTTCCCTCAAGGTCGAGTAATTACCGTCCCGATCCTCGTCCGAGTCCGAGCTCGAGTTACTCTCGTTTTTCTCCTGATTTTGCAACGCCACATCGGCCAACCAGTTCAGCGGCGAATTCTTGTCCTCGCCATTGGTCTTACCATCCGATGGGCCGTTCGCCTCGTTGCTCTTCTTGTCCTGATCTTTACCCTCGTGCGCAACGTTGCCGTTCGCTATCATAACGGTATCGCCGCTAATGAGCTTTCGAAGAATTTCGTTCGGCGGCGATGGCTTGGACAAGGGGCAGCCACAGTGCTGGGGTATGCCCCATTCGGTGCGAGCCTCGTGCAAACGATCACCTATACGAACGAGCGTATCACCGGGTATTATTTGCGTGAGCATCAGTCTCTCGGGATCGTGGGCTTGTCGATTCTTGCAAACGATCCACGAAAAGTCGTCGCGGTCCTTGGCGAATTCTCCCCAAATTTTGATGGTGCCATTTTTACGACCCTGTTTCACAAAATAACAAAAAATATGCGCATGTTATTTGCGTACTCGAACAGAACAAGCGCGATACTTTTTTGCGTTAATCATTTTTCAGTGTTAAAAAGCTCGATATGTATTGTTCTATCACGGATTTGAGTCAATACTTGAAGTTTACATCATTTTCATTTTCAATATACGAATTATTGAATTCAAGGGAAATTTGGGAGGATCGTCTCACCTGATAACAGTCAATGCAAACGACGAAGCCACACCTCCCGCAAGCCCAGTGGATGTTGAAGAGGGTCGTCTCGCATACGTCGCACAACTCTCGAACTCCCTTGATAACTCGTTTCCAAGCAACCGTGTCCTCCACGAGACCTGTTGATCTCGCTACAATTACCGGAGCACATATTATTTCACCCGTAAGAGACGTGAGCCATTTTTGTTACTCCCGTCATATAATTACCAACAGGGGTATCGCTCAAAGGCCACAATAGGCTAAAATAGTGTGACGATTTGACGAAGCATCTGATTTTCAGAAATATATTGAATTAAACAAAAAAGAAACTTGTTTTCTTTTTCATTCAAAACAATCCACGAAGAATTTATGAGGTACACTGATTAAACCTGCCACGGCGATATTTGTGATTTTTCACTTGAGTCCAATGCAAAACCGACAATTGGTCGAATGTTTATTTTTTTTACGAATCGCGTCTAAAAATTAGAGCAGGATGCGTAGTAGTATGAAGGCGTACCTTCAACAATGTGCCTGGCAAGAGCGTCAGTCTCTTGATTGAGAAGATCGCAGAATTGATCGCCAACTTGGCGCAGGAGTATATGAGCCATTTCCAAGTCCATGTCGCCTCTCTCGCTTGTGCTGTCCTTTTCGTTCTTTTCCACTTTTTCCCCGGACTTCGGTACCTGATATTCCTTTCCCGGTAGCCAGAGTGAGAGGTCGGACTGCGTCATAAAATTCCGCAAATTCATTAATTTTGTCAATTCTTCAGTCGAGTGCGAGACAACATTTTTGAAATACACATCACAAAAAAAAACAGAAGAAACACATACCTCGCCAATATCTGTATGCGGATCGCTGAATCCCGCAACAGTCGCGACGCCGCTTTTCGAGTAGCGAAGTCTTCGGAATTGATAAAATCTGCAAAACGTGTGAGGCAAACTCGCCCCCGAAGCTCCCATGCATTCGCGGCATCTCGCGATACGTGAAATCATGACGCAAGCTTCGTCCTGTAGCCAGCTAGCGCCGGATTTTTTCAATTGGGCGATTGTTGGCTTAGCCACAACGTCGCTGTCTCCCTGACCGATGCCACCGCCGGCACCACCACCGCCTCCGCCGCCACCACCGCTGCCACCGCCTCCGCCGCTATTAGACGTACTGTCGTCTCGTCGTTCTTTTTTTTGACGGGGCTGTTGATCCTCGTCAGCGGCATCTTTGCCCTTGGACGTTTTTGGTCTTCTGCCTCGTTTTCTCGGTTCCTTACTGCTACCTACGACATACATGGCGACCAACAATGGCGTTAGCGGAACGTGCAGAAGACAAAATCAAACGAAGTTCGTAATTCGTCGTGTAGTCAGTGTTAAAAAGCTCATGAATAACATATCATGGTTATTCAATAATATTTTTATTTCATCATTACGAGATCACCATCAGTGGAGCGAAAATAATTGTATCTGATACTCAATTACCCGTTACAATTTCGTCTACACCTCTGTTAAACGAGGTAATACACGAAACACATAAAAAAAAGGATAAGTGACAAATGAATAACATTGTCTCCGAGGGTTTAGAAATAGTTGAATGACAAGCTGAAAGTAAAAACCGCAGAGTCGTAAAAGCCTACAAGGATATACGAAGAAGCATGAAAAATAAGATAAATGTGTTATCAAAACCACGAACGATGCAATTGCCATGTCTGCTCGGAAGATGTACAAGAGAAGGATTGGTCAGAGTCATTGACTTACCGTTACCGGATGAATTGTTAAAATTGGCGCCGGCATTGCGAGCTCTCGATCCAGATTGCACAGACAAAGTCAATTGTTCGCTGGCGTCGCTGCCTGAGCCAGCTTCGCTGTCGTTGCTAGAATCGCTCGGCACTCCGCCGCCCGTACTACCGACTTGTTTCTCCTCCTTTCGTCTCCTTTGTTCCTCCGCGGCTGCCTGCGCCTGCTGTCTTCGCACCGCTCCCTTCTTTCGTTTTACCTACCACAGGGTATAGATTATTAAGTAGTCAGGAAGTTCATGCTCTTGCAGCGTCTACCAACTAAGACTAAATTGCAATCACCAATCATTATTTTTCCTCGCAAATCATTGAGAAAACAAAAAAAATAAGCAAAGGTACATCGAGGCTCGATAGTCCGGTAAACGCGAAGTGGTCAAGAGACAATCATCGAATAATTCGTAAAGTGGCGAAGTTCGAGAGCGTCGACGAAACAATTTGTCGCGAGGCAATTCGTAGGTGGTTAAAACGCGCTGCCCGAAGGTTATGTGATTCAACGCGACGAAGTACCACAAGAATTACCGAACGATACTGTACCGTCAACATTTCTGTTATTATCCAACGTTATTGCGATGATCGAACGTCATCGAGTCGAGCGTCGAATTCGCGAAATACAAAGTGTGCAATTTGTTTAACGGCAAAAGAAAAAAAAAACCAAAAAAAGAAACGAGGCTACCGCTAAACGAACTCGATTCACTTCGCGTCGCATGCCATTTTGGCGTACGTGCCGTAATGGCGTCGCGCCGATGTGCCAGGAGTGGGAGGCCCGGAAGACGCGCAGGCCAGAGAGAAGGACAAAGAGCGAGATGGAAAATCCAACCGCGCGATATTTGAATCTATGGACGTGGTAGCGCGATATATACGTGGTTCCACGGAATCGTCGAGGTACGCGAATCAACAAATAATGTCGTCCAAAGCGTATCTATCACGTGCCCATACGTATATTCTAGTAATATTCATTCGCAAAACTGTAAATAACATAATGTTAAGGGTAACAACACGATGTTACGCTCAAAACTGATGCGAGAGTTTTGGAATTTGTACAAAAAGAGTAACGAACTTTATTGAATGCATACAACCCAAACAAAAAAAGAGTTAAACAATTTTTAGAAGATTTTTTTCTGAAGATTTTTTCTCAATACGAAATGGTTGCACATTAGAGAAATATACCAAAGCGCTTTTCGATATAAGCATAAAACACTAGGAAAGTCAAAAACATTTTTACGTATTGAAAAACCTTTTACCAATTGACATTTTGATAAAACTTTTCTTTGCAAAAATGCGTTTTTGCAAAGAAAAGTTGTGTTATTTCTGCAAAAAATCGATATTTCTTTTTAAATCCTCAGCAATCATTTATGCCCGGTTTCACAACTTTCGGTTAAACGAAGTTTAAGGGCGAATCGACCTCAGAATAGTGCTCAGCGCACTAAACTCGGGTTAAGTCGGTTAACCGAGAGTTGTGGAACCAGACCTCAGAATTTTATATCTGGATTAACGGACGATTTGATAATTTGGCACAGGTTCAATCCCAAAAATTAGAAAACTTCCACTGCAAAGGGGCTTCAGCTAAAAAAGATGACTTCGTATTGGAAAAAAAAAACTTTACGATAAATTTTGTACTCTTTATTCAGTATATTTTGAGGACCCAATGGTGAATTTTCAATTAAGTTTATACATTTTTTTAAATCAACTTCAAAGCTCTCGTATCAATTTTCTCTCTAATATGGTAGTGTCAAACAATGGTCTTTACACCTCCCCCCAAGCAAGCTACATCATTCTTCATTCGGTCGGTCAAACGTGAGCAAATTGCGACGTATGCTTGCTGTAACAACGCTCAAATTTCGATTTCACATGAATCGTTCTATTCGTAGAAACATTCGAGTGGTCTTGTACAGTAGATATTGGAGGTCGGCGATTCAATACTGCAAGTTATTTATTCATCTTTCAGTATTTTCTGAATTTAGAGGGCACCACGAGCTATATCCGAGATCAGTAGGATTCAGTACTATTATTCAGTAGGATTATAGCAAAATATCACTAAATCTAAGGAGATCTGATCTTCACTTTTGGACAAAAGAAACTGAATACTTGCCTGCTGTACGATTGCAATAAACTGTCGAATACCAATGCAAACTTATCGCTATTTCTTATCTTTATAAAACGTGGATGTGCATTCGCCGGTATAATTTTATTATGCAGCTTGATTTCAGAGAGGCTATAGAAGCTAACGTTTTAAATTCACGAACTCGAATTTTGCATCATTGGAATGCAACAAATTTTTTTTTATTACTTAAATTTTGTTTGGCTGATCTAGGCTGTGAACATTGCTCAAACGTTTCCACGTATTCTTATTAGAAATGTTCGACCTCTATTTGCAAAAAAGGCTCTGGATAATAATAAGAATAAAGAGATAGAAACTGAAAAAAGAAAATATCGTTTTGTTCCAACGATGCAAACTTCAACGTCATTCAAATTCACTTTTGAGTGGGCATGCGATCTAGACTTTTCATAGCTACTTTTACCAATGTTCCAGTAAGAATTTATATTTAAAAAAACACACACATAAGAAAAAAAAACCATCGGGCATTCTATTTCGGAAACTGCACAACCGTCAAGACTCTTCAATAACGCCGAACATAAGAATAACTGATAAAAAAGGTAACAACGTGCAACCGTTCTAAGATGTAGCACTGAGACGGGCAGTAATAGATACCTTGGGCGGCTTTCTTTTGGGTGGTGACTTTCTATCGGGATCGCTGCTCGACGAGTCTTCTTGAGCGTTGTTCTTGGCATCGTTCACGTGGCCATTGAGTGTGTCTTTCACGATTGACTTTCTCGCGTTTTTTCCGGTCACTTTACTTCTGTTTATGCTATTTACAGCCATACTACCGATATTGTGTATCGAATTAACGGCACTGGGTAAGCTGTTGTTGTTGGTAGTGGTGGTAGTAGCGGTCGTGGTGGACGTTGTACTGGCGGAGTTGCTCGTCGTAGTCGTCGTGGTCGCGGCTGTGACGTTCGTCGAGTTGTTCGTCGTCGTCGTCGTGGAAGCAGTCGCGACGGAGGCGGTGTCGGTTTCTTTGTTGTTGAGTGGTTGAGAGGGTGCCTGGGCGATATTCAAGGGTAGCATGACGCAAGATCCGCTGCCAACGATACCGGTCGTGTCCTCGGTGCCGTCCTCGCCCGAGTGCCTCTGTAGCCAGGCCTTTTTCAGCTTGTGTACGGGATAATTGGTTGTGCTGGGTGGCCTCGGTGCGGGACTATTGGACTTCTCGCTGTCGGTCGTCGTGGGATTGAGCTTCGCCGGGGTACCGGGGGCACTCGGTGCTGGACTAGGAGCGGCGTTTGTCGGTGCCGGGCTCGAGGTGGGCGCGGGACTCGGTGCGGTGCTTGGGGTTGCGTTCGTCATTGGATTCAGCGAGGAACCGACGCTTCCTGTACTTGCGGGCCTTATCGAGCCATCGCCGCTGTCCGTTCTCGGTGCTGGGCTCAGCGAGGTCCAAGATCGGGAGTCCTGATTTTGCGTGTTAATCGGTTGCGCGAGAAGGGCCGTGTTCACCACCGTAGTAATGGAGGTAGCGGCCGAAGCTATGAGCGGTGTAGGTTCGCTGACCCTTGATAAAACGGGTGGTCCTACGCACTGCAGCGAAAGCGGTTGGGGCTCCTCGATTCTTCGTTTCTTGCAAATCTCAAGTGAGACCGCTTGACCGGGATGATGATCCACGGGAGTGTGAGCTTTTCTCTTGGGCGAGCCCGATCTCTCGACCCCGAGATCCAACGGTTGCGTCTGAAACGCTGAGTTGTTCATAGGACTATGTTGATGCTGCATCTGTTGGCCGCCCTGTTGATGGGGGCTCATGTGATGGGAGGGATGCGAGACGAGGGGCCTCGTTAGCGGTGCCGAAGCGGCGCTAGGTGGTGAACCGTGCAACTGCGGTGGCGGTAGTTTCGTCGTAGGCAACGAGCCTGCGTACGTTCTCGTGTCGTATACGGGTCTACTGCTGTGAGCGGGCGGTGGTAGGGGCGGCGGCGGCGCACCGTGATGATGAGGCACTTGCTGATAGGGTGAACTCCCGACGACGGGTTTCGAGGTGAGTGGCAAGGGTGCGGTCACCGCGGGTTCCGAGGCTCGACACACCGGTGTACCGGTCATTATACCGGAATTCGGTTTGCCGTAAATGTGTGGCGGCGCTGGACTGCTCACTTTCGGCTTCGAGCCCGGTGGTGGCGCCGAATAATGACTCGACGGCGAGGACGTCGGCAAGTGGGAATACGAGTAGGGCGACTTGGCTGGTGGTGCGTAGGGAAGACCCGGCTCGGGCCTGCTAAGGTAACGTGGCTCCGGTGGCGACGGATGTGGCGCCTGATGTGGATGAGGCTGACCATGGGGCGATTGTCGATTGTGCGGATGGGTCGGATGGCCGTGGGGACTCGGCGGTAACTGAGGCGCTACGGAATTTATCCTAGTGTGATGACCAACCTGCGGTGACATTCCCTTAGAGGCCTGCAAACCATCGAGATGATGGAGATGCGGACTCTGCGTTGGACTCCGATACTCATAGGCCACCGATTTGTGTTGCTGTTGTTGTTGCTGCTGCTGCTGTTGTTGTTGCTGTTGTTGTTGTTGCACTGATATCGAAGGCGCGACCGACTGTACGCTCAGATAAGACATCATCTTCGGACTCGACGAGTGTTGCTGCGGAGCCGTCACCACCTTCTGCTGTAAATCCCTACCGTCGTTCTTCACGATTACGGAACTCTTGTGATCGGGCAATAGGGGCGGTGGATTCGGCAGCATCTCTCTGCCGTGGTGATCACGCTCGATACCCTTTGCACTCGAGCTCTTGTGCTG
The DNA here is from genome assembly GCA_963932345.1 of Ophion ventricosus. Classification (NCBI taxonomy): domain Eukaryota; kingdom Metazoa; phylum Arthropoda; class Insecta; order Hymenoptera; family Ichneumonidae; genus Ophion; species Ophion ventricosus. The sequence goes on along the minus strand of OZ010712.1, from coordinate 19,278,943 downwards.
AAGATCGTTCTTCACCTTCATCTCGTGCATGTACGAGGGCTGCGGCTGATAATTTGGGTAACTGAACAAGCTCACGTTCGGCTCGGCCTTTGGCAGACCACTGTGAGGTGGTCCGACAACTTGTGACTGTGGGGGCGCTTTCTCGTGATGGCTCGTCACGGTTAGCGCCGATTTTGAGGCTCTCGAGTGCGCCGGTAATGGCGGATAATCCACTTTGCCGCTTATACTGGATGGTCGCAACACCTGGAGAAACAAACGAAACAAAAGATGTCTCAGATTTTGGAAGATAATTCATGACACGATCAATAAATGAGTTAAATTCAATAACGAAATTTCGGATCAGTCCAAGAATATATGCACGTTTTTTTAGATAGCCTGTTCCGAATTTTGAAGTAAAAATAACCATTCATATTATTCAGTCGATATAAAGTGCGGCGCAATGAAATTCACATATACGTTACATTATTTACGATACCGATTTTAACGCACCGTTTACTTTTATATATTTGAACGCCTAACACTTATAAAAAAAACTATGTGTACTATATACGAGGTTGACTGAAACTTCGATCTGGAAAAGTTTGAGTTGACTCCTCAGTTTCTATCTGAATTCTCCCAACTATTTTTTAAGATATTTATTTAGCGATCTACAATATAAATCTATAAAAAAAGACCTTTTATAATGATAAAAATAAGGAAAATAAAATGTGAAAAAGAACTTTTGTTGAGTTCCAACGATGCAAAATTCAACACCATTGAAATGATTCAACCCACGGTGTTTTCTTTCGAAACATCACCCATTACTTGAGCCCTCCGCATCTCTAAAAATTAACCAGCAACTGCGGAAACTGCAAGTTTCCCAAAACAAAAAAGTGAATCAGAGATCGACCGGAGAATGCGACTACATTCGACGACAGACACAACTTCGTGTCATTTCAAGGACTTGACGAACAGCCGGAGCCCATACGTACACGGATTTTACGGAATGAAAGAGCGGATGATTTTTACCTGTTGCGCTGTAGGTGGCGCAGCCGCCGCGTAGTAAGCGGCTATCGCGGCGTGGTCCCTGGCTGCGTGATCCCGCGCCTCCGCCTGTCTGTGCAGCCTCTCCGTGACCGCGAGATGTTCGCGTTCTCGTTCCCGCTGCTCCCGTTCCCGCATCTGCGCTTCCCGTTCCCGATCACGAGCGTCTCTCTCATCCCGCTCACGTTGTTGTTGTTGCTGCTGTTGTTGTTGCTGCTGCTGCTGCTGCTGTTGTTGTTGTTGTTGTTGCTGAACAACGGTGACGGGATGCGCGGCGGTTCCTGGTCCGGTGGGGTGATGATGGGGCGTCCCGTGCGGGGTCAAGGCACCGTGAGGGGGTGGCGCACCATGGCTCCGACTTCCCGGTGGCGGCAGAGGGACAAAACTGTTCCACGGCATTGAGGCGGATTGCATGTTTCTCTGTGGGACATAAGACGCCTACTTCAATCAAGACTGCCGATAATAAAGTCATTCCGGCTCCGACGAGGCAGTAAACGCGTTACAGTGGACGCCGTACGTCGTACGGTGGATCGTAATTAAATACGTACGTGCTTATGGTAGGATCTCGACTATTTGACCTCGAACCCGAGTCCTCGTTTAGTTAAATATAATCATGCTGTCGAAATTCCCATCGTTGAAATGCAAAGTTAATCTTTTTTTTTTTTCAATTTATTATTTGTTTCTTTATTTTTATTGGCATGAAAAATAAAGCATTAGCAAGTTTAAGTTGAGGATCTCTAATGAAGATTTAAATGCTTTGGTAACTTTTGTAGCCTTGATTTGCCAGACAAAAATTTGGAGCAGTAAAATTCTTATTACATTCCAACGATACAAACTCTTTACTAATCTTGCACTGTTGAAAGCACCGCAGTTGTGTAAATTTGCCTTTGTAAATTACATCTTGAAATTTTATCTGTACATTTATAAAATATAGCTATTTGTAAATTTCAGTTTAAAAATCGTCAAAACGAATCACATTTTTTTCGAAGCACAAGAAAGCGATGTAGCCAAGTTACGACACTGGTAAACTTCTTACAGATGACGTTGAAGTTTGCATCATTGGAATGCAACGATATTTTTCTCAATTTTTACCCCTCTATTTCTATCTTTGTGTCTCTTTATTTTAGAAACAGAGGTAGTACATTTTTAACAAGAATACGTACAAAAGTTTGAGCGATTTTCGCAGCCTACATCGGCAAAAAAAATTGAGTAATTCAAAAGAATTAATTTTTGTTGCATTCCAGCGATACCAAACTTCAACGTCATTCATACAGGATGACTCAATAATCAGATTAATTGCTGCGAACTGATAATCTACTGATAACAAAATAGCCTCGTCTCCCGTTCGACTTACATTATTGATCTTGGTGATTTTCACTCAGCACTACAATTTTCGTAAATAACGTGTAAAATTATAATTTGCTTCATTACAAAATCCGTATACTTCTATATTCATCGGTGAAAACGTTCGACCCTTCTTAAGAATTCCAAAATAAGTATCTCACATATTTGAACTCCGCGCAATGAACTCTTGCTGACAACTTAATCGCGGGCGTTGAGAGGTGTTTCAGGCAATTAACGTTGCGCGTGTATGATCACCCAGCCACCGTAACCGCAATTGACCCGCGTATCGCAGTAACTCTTCGCGTTTCGTTTCTTGCTCCCGAGGAATTTTTGTATTTTTTTTCTTAAGTTTTTTTTTTATGTGAAAAGAATACACGTAGGCAGTAAACGCGAGTCGATTTAATACGGGCGAACGAATCGAAGGCGAGTCATTAAATCGAGTGTACATTGTGGCGTATGTAATTTTCGCGTGGTTCCTTTCACCGAGAATTCGCGGAAGGTGCGAAGGAAAAAAAAAGTGATTGACGAATGTAAAGACGGGGAAGAAAAGAGCGAGGGAGAATTTGGCAAATGTCCGAGTGGCGTTGACCACGACGAACAATGAGGAATAACCCGCGGGATCGAAGGAAGCGAAAGAGAACGAAGAACATTGACGTACGTGGCCTGGCATAACGTACACACACACATCCGTCCGTATGTATGTGCAAAAAAAGTGACGTTTTTTACATTCAACTTCGAGAACCGTCCTCAAAACAGTCAGATGTGCTGATAGCCAACTTTAAATAGACATGGCTGGTTAAAAATGACCTTCCCGCTTATATATAAATATAAATATATATATAATTTTGAACGTGTATACACACAGAATATCGTGCGACCCACGCAAAGGAAGAGGATACGGGCGGATAGAAGAGCTGAAAGTAAGCGGGTACTCTCGTAGCCCACTTAGCAGCCCGTCAAGAGCGCGAATCTAATTATAGCCACGGCATATTACACAGGCAGACACACACGCGCACAGAGAACATTACTATGCTAATCGTGAGACACGCTGAGAGTTGATGTCAACCCACATTGTGTTTGCTCTCCCCACATTTTCTAGATCCCGAGAGATCATTTGGAAATAAAGCATCGGAGTTAATTGAACGCACAGACACACGCGCGCGGACCCCACGAGAACGAAGGAGCAAGAGAGAAAGATAGACATCAATTACTCCTCGCATTATCAATTCCAACGTTATTCGACCTTTCTTCTTGTATTTTATTTCGCCGCTCTTATCTAGCTGTTGAAAAAATATATATATCGAATCAAGGCGAGAGCTCACGATGGGGATCGTGTACATAGCTGATCACACAAGAAGAATATTTTAACAAGCGTCGAAGAGGGAAGAAGAAACCGAAGAGAAGAAACACAGACGAGGAAAATCAATATAATTCTTTCGATAACGTAAAAAAAAAGTCGTCGGAATTGGCTTGCGAGAATATTCTTCAAAGACGAATGTCGATGGATTCCTTTTTTTTTTTTTTTTTTTTCATATTTTCTTTTATCTTTCCTCGAGACACAACGACTCAACCATGAAACTATAGCGTGTAGATATTATTGCGTAACGTATTGGTGGATAAGGAATTACGGAAATTGCCATTGGACGTGAGAAAAATTAGGTAATAATAATTTCAATGGGGTACATAGACCCATACATATATATATATATATATATATGTATATATATATGTTTAAGAAAAAGACGAAGAAGAATCTTGGATTACAAAGAGACGAAAGGAGCTGACGCGAATAAATCTGAGTTTACCAATATTCGAAAAAATGCATAACTGGAAAATGAGATGTCGGTACGTAATAAAAAGAAAAGAAAAATCTTTAAGGAAGCGCATAACTGGAACTTAATAGTCAATCCCTATCGAATTGCTATATGGACATATATATACATATATAATATGAAGTTTCATACATATGATATTGGGATCGTTCCACTTATTTGTAGCTTTTCGAAAGCGGATACCTCGGCATTGCATACAACAATGGGTGGAGGTAAAAACATCGATCAAAGATATTGAGAAATATATCGTCACTGTCAAACGTGATATAATGAAGAAAGAAAACATTACTAATTGGACCAAGGTCTGGTCTGGTAGATGTCATGTCGGGGGGAGCATAAAGGCAAGGAAAGACAGTAAAATTTTGATTATTCGTTTTTTGGAGGATAACCAGCAACATTATAAGAAAATCTAATTATTCATAGCGTTAAAGTTTGCAATGTTGGAATGGAACGAAAGTTCTTTTTTGTTCTTTTCTTTTTTTCGTTTGCTTTTATGATCGACTTTCTTTTATCCACTAGGGCCGTGAATCTTCGATAAGGAAAAACCGTTTCGGTGATTTTCGTGATGTAAATCGACAAAAAAAATGTGGGCAATAAAAGAAAAATTAACTTTCCAAGATAAAAAATTAGCGTTCCAACGATGCAAACTTTAACATCATAATTATTCGCGCACTGATAATATATGTATGTATAAATATATTAGAGTGTAGCTAAATAAGAAATTCATCTTTCACCCCTGTAAACAATATTATTTTAGGTATGAGAAAAGTTCATACCATGTTTGAACTCTTGAATCTAAGTGACAGCATTGAATTCACTAATTACAGCTATTTGAAAAAGGTAAAGAAAAACCATTTATCTATTTTCAACGTGTATACACGCATTTTTCAAATAGATGTTTTTATAATAACAAATTCCGATCATAATAAATTAATGAAAAATGGAGAAAAAATCATTGTATTTCCAACAATGCAAGCTTCAACGTCATAATATTATTAACTTATTATGTTCTTAAAGTTTTAACGCAGAGAATGAATTTTGCGAGCAAATAAAGTGTGGCAAAAGTCTGGATGACGTTCAATTTTTCGACTGGATGACTTCGAAGTTAATTATGATAAAAACAGAGGTAGCGCTGGATGCGCTGCCTCTTTGCGGAGAGCAGCTCTAATTTGGCATGAACATTTCTTATACGCAAGAATATTGGGTAAGGTTATACTTAACTTTACAATATACTTAACGAAGCGTAAGAGATGAATTTCTTTTTCGACGTGCCCTGATATATACATACTAATATATAGTGTATATAAATATTTCTCAAATATGATTATCCTCGCAATAATACTATATAATAAATAATATCTTATCAGCTCAGGAGGAAACGCCTGTTGGTTATGTTCTGCCGCACATACCTACGCGAGTCGCAAGATTATTAATGCTAGAAGCAAACACAGCATAACGATAAGAAAAATCGAGAATGATACGAATACGACGGCGGAAGAATGAGACCAAGAAGGACAGAGAGCGAGGGAGAAAGACATTCGTAATACACTGAGCATTCTCGATTTCTGATTGCGACTGTATCGTGTATACGGTATGAAATCGTATATTTGCTTCCCTCTACCAGCGTATGTATACAGCTGTCTCATCCGGGCTCACGACTGACTTACTTCGCACCGATCAATCAACCGTTTTTCGTATTGTTGGTGTTTGCACAAAATCGAGTTTCGCAGAAGACTCGTTTTATATTCACGGGATTGACGAGCGTGTGATAAAAAAAAAAACGTCAAGTGGCGGGGGCCGGGAAGATAGAGCGATAAAAAAATAACGCTTGAAAAAGAAACACGAATTTAATCGCGCAGTTGATAGATTAATTAAAATTAAATTAATATTTATAAAATGAACTTTTTAATGTATATTGAATAACGTATTAATATAAATTACTCAATATACATTGAAAAATTCATTTTTTTCTCTCGCTATTCATAAAAATTCATTATACTTAAAAATAATGAAAATTTCAGGAATTAAATAATTTTCGTCTGGTCCACGCAACAATGAATTCCACGACGATCAAAGAATGGTGCAATGCCGTACGCTTAGAAAATTGGTTAGGATTCATTGCATCCGGATGTGAAAATGATAATATATTGAAAGAGGGAGAGGGAGAGGGAGAGAGAGAGAGAGAAAGGTAGAGGTTTGAAATTTTTGGCCGAGGTATCTCGCGAGAGCTTCCGGTATCGCGTCGCCAGATGGCGTGACTGGAAATAACGAAACAACAAATCCAACAAAAAAAAAAATTCGCGATGAGCCTCTTGCATATACACAAGATAGTATTACATACGGGAAATTCCGTGTCGACTGAATCATCGACCGACCCTGACCCACATAAATCTGATTCATTCATTTTTTACAACGCTGTACTTGTTTGCAAGAATTCGCATTGACCTCGTTTCTTCGCGTTATTATTTACGTTGTTGTTTTCAACGTTTCCACCACCAATGAATTTTCTCGTGACATTGTTCCCAAAGCGCGAACAAAGCGCGGTAAAATATTTCCAATCAACTTGTTTCTTATCAACATTTTTCAATTTTTTTTTCCTTCTTCCTTTGTCTCTTTTACATCTCGATCTAATCGTTCTTATCGTTTCTTCCGACAATTATACGTCGTATTAAATTTTCTCCAAAATTCCACGAACTTTCTCATTGGTAGAGAACACCGCGCATTTTATTTTTATCTTTTCTTTCCATCAATCTCCAGCGAACACGACGTACGTTTGTGGATGTGTATGTAAAGCGTGTTTATCATTGAGCGAAAATTGATCGCCGAATACGCGAAGAAGCACAAGCATGAATGGACGATAATTCAAGAAGTCCATACATATATGTGTGTGTGTGCGTGTGTGTGTGAGTTCGAGGAATAATTACGATCGGGAAGGTACACACAGGTGAAACGAGAATTCGTTCAAGTCCGTGGCTAAAGTTTTTCGTTCTCCGATTCCAAGTTCGAGTTTCGGAAAGTTGCTTTGAAAGCTCTCGTATATATTTGTGTACGCCAGAGTTGGATCGAGCGAAAACTTTTCGACTGCTTTAAACCAAAGTCTGCGTGGCGTAAAATATACAGATATATATATAGATCTCAAGATTCTCTTCAACTCCAACTTTTCTTGACTTTGCCCCAAACTTTTTGCAAGAAAAATTCCTAGGCTCGAGAGTTTCGAGATTTTCCGTGCGCAGGATTGACTTTTGAGAAATCCTGACTCTCATAATAGTCGCCCAACGTACGCTTAGAGGGGATCAATACGCGTTCTTTTTTTTTTCTTCTACAAAAGCCGCATTCCTATGTGTCTGAATTCACGAGCGCACCTTTAAGACTCTTTAAGAGTCCCGATGCGTCTACGTTCCTTCTCCTCCCTTTTTCTTTTGCTCTTTCTTCATTGTCCGAATCGTGAGAGGACATTGCGCCCCACGTGACTTCTTACACTCTGTTATCGTAAATAAAAAAATAAAAATATATACTCGACAGACAGCACATATACGCGAGGTTCTCTCGCTCTTTATTATTATCATCATCCTTATTATCATTATAGTTATTTTTATTGTTATTATCCCACGAGCTCACAAATCCGTCCATTGTTGTGTACCGAACGCCTCGCACGTCTCCGCCGAGTGCATAATTAATGAGAATGTACGGCAAAACTGTAGAAAGAGGAAGACAGAGGAAGAGGAAGAGAGAGAGAGAGAGGTAGAGAGAGCGAGAATTACCGTGAACGTGCTGGTTTGAATTGCAAATTTTTTAGCAAGGCCCTCGAGACTACGTCATGCTCGAGTCCAGCTATGCGACGATCTTTCGCTCACGCCCCCCCCCCCCCCCCGCCCCTCCGCGCGTTCTTCTCACCCCGCAACTTCTCATGAACTCCAAATAAGCGTTCAAAACGAAGAAAAAAAGGGAAGAAAAAGGAAAGATCACAAAAACGAAAAAATAAAGAAAATTAAATGTGGCCAAGAACCCAAGGCGTTTGAGAAAACGGTAAAAGTGCGTAACGAAGGAGAAGAAGCGAGGAAAAACAGGTACCCGAAGATAGTCCGAGGTATTTCCGGTTTGAGGGGCCCCTCGCTGAAATCTCGTGGGTTTTTAGTGTCGATGGGTGCGTGTGTGTGTAGGCATGCAGCACAGATGCTCGGACACGTACAACAGAAGAAAGATGAGAGCAGGCCCGCGAGGGAGAGAGAAACACGAAAAAACGAGGGATCGGTGCATGGGGGGGAGCAGGCAGGTTCGTCGATACGCACACATTTTCTGCATACGTGTGCGTGTGTACGATTTTTCGTCAAGGGAGGAAGAAGGAAGAGAGAGAGAGAGAGAGAGAAGAGAGAGAGAGAGAGAGAGAGAGAGAGAGAGAGAGAACGCACGAAGAACGTGGCAAGGCAAGTTTGCGAACTCGTGAAAAGGGAACGGCCGAGTTTCACGGCCTCACAAAAGGGCAGGTGCTACGGAATGCGTTTATCTCCTTCCTTTCTTCATTGCATCCCTTTCCCTTGTCCGTTCTTCTTCCTCTTTGTTCTCATCTCAATGCTCCTCGGCTCTCGCGATTCTGTTTTGTCTTTTTTTTTCAAAGGATACATGCATCGCTTTTCTCCCCTCTCTCTCTCTCTCTCTCTCTCTCTCTCTTTCTCTTCACCTCTGGTGGTTAAGACCTCCTAAGTCTCTTGAGTGATTCACGACGTGACGAAACTTCAATTTCGAAGCTATACATATGCATAGACGATTTCAAGCTTTCTCGAAATTGGTAGTCCAGTTCAAACTTCCGCAAAGGACGAACGTCCTTGAATATTTGTACGTCGATCCGAATGTTTGTGTGATTTTGCTACGAACGCCATAACAATAGAGTTCAAACGATCTCAATTCATCCCCAATATCCGAATGATGTCGAAGTTTGTATCGTTGGAACACAATAAAAACGATTCATTTTTCTTCGCCATCGCCCTCAATATTTCTTTCGACCTATTCAAGTGGAAAAATCAAGTTTGCTTTTCACTATGCTTACGAGAGATCTTCAGCTCGAAGATGCAAAAAAAAGGTTGCGGTTTGATTATAACGAGTACAAAAAAAAAAAGCATTCGCTGCATTCTGGCGAAGCAAACTTCGACGCAACAATGTTTCCTCACTGTTTGCATATTTTGTTTTCCGTCTCTCTGTCCCCCTAACACACATAGGCGGAATTGTTCACGATCACGGCAATGCTTTGCACAAAGGGGAAAAAAAGAAGCGAGAAAGAACTGAAATAAAAGTACAGGCAGAGAGCGGGGAAGAGTTATAAAGATCTGCAAGTGTAAGAGAAGTATTTCTCGCCCGCGGTTTACTTGAGAATCAGCCAATAAGCCCAGACTCACCTTTTGCTCGGCCAGCCTCAAGGACACCTCGAAGTGTTTGTGTACAGCCTGCTCGGCGAGCCTCTGCTTCTCGAGCCTCTCTCGTTCCATTCTCGCCTCGTAATCGCGTTCCCGTTTCTCCTGTTCCCGAATTTCCACCTCGCGACGTTCCCTGCAACACACACACAAACGCAAGCATTACTACAGCACACATACGTCATCACAAAGTGAAATCTAAACGACGCGAGAGTCGCTGAGCTCTTTCGTTCTTTAACTTTTCTTCCGTTTGTACGTTGCTTGAAAGAAAATTGCGTAACGAAATTATGCGACAAGTGTCGATTGCGGCGACGTTGGAATAATATAATCGTTCGAGCCGCCCTCGCTGGTGAAAAATAAATCTCGATTGTTGAGGGCAGTGCTGTATATAGTGCTTCGTGCGACACCTTCCCTCAGCGTAAACTTCCGGGAAGCTAGAGGGGAGGGGAGGACATCAAAGATGGCGGTGGACGTGTGCGCTATACGCGAAACTTTCAAGGACGCAAACTGTCGGTCTTCGCGGCCGGGGGCAACTTTCACGCGTATCGAATCATCGACGTATAATTCGAATGATAAAATCATCCAATGAGATTATTTCGGAGATTTAGGAAAAAGTATGCTTGAGCTACATACGTAGATGCAAAAATATTATAATACGCTATTGTATATTGCTATATAGTTTTTTTTTTTTATATCTTATATTATATACAATACAGGTCAAAAGTTATCGGTCGTTTTGGATAATTGCAAAATTATATTAGAATCATATACTTCATTATATTCTAAAATAATTATGCAATTATCCCAAGTGATCGAAAACTTTTTAGCGGAAAATTATATTACTCTAATAAAATGAATTATATTATTCTAATATAAATTATATTATTTTAATATAATGAATTATATTCTAATTATGCAATTATCCCAAGTGATCGAAAACTTTTGATCGGAAAATTATATTATTCTAATATAATGAATTATATTATTCTAAAATAATGATCCAATTATTCTAAAATAATTATGCAATTATCCCAAGTGATCGAAAACTTTTGATCGGAAAATTATATTATTCTAATATAATGAATTATATTATTCTAATATAATGAATTATTTTATTCTAATATAATGTATTATATTATTCTAATATAATGTATTATATTATTTTAATATAATTTTGCAATTATCCAAAGTAATCGAAAACTTTCGACCGGTACTGTATATATTTTAATAAACCGACTCTGGTGGATGGATTGGTCGGCGGTTCGGCTTCGGCGGTACATCAGCACGGCCGATACTCGGAGCGGTGACCGCTTAACCATTCACCGACTGGCGCACCAACGTGTCAGCGAAAGGCCAACACTTCTAAGACCTTGCTGTAGATACTTAAGTAAAACGTCTATGCACTAGAGAATCAGTAGAATATGGGGCCGTCTATACCGGTACGGGTGTTCCAGTTTCCCCGTACCTTGGGCAAATGCGGTATAGTGTAGCTTAAGGCGGCTGTAGACGCAACGGAAGTTAGGTAAGATTTGCAAAGTGCGAGTAGGGAGTGGTAAGAAAGACTTCAATTAGGAAGGACGATGTTAAAATTTGCATCCGTGGAATCCAACGATATATTTTTTTTTTCTTCATTTTTTATCTCCTTATTTTAATGATTAGCCAAAGCCTTTTTTTTCCGCAAACTGAGGTCGTAAATTTCTAATAACAATACGTAGAAACATGTGAGCGATTTTGACAACGTAAAGCCACAAAAAAAAATTGAAGTTATAAAAAATGAATTAATTTTCGTTACTTTCCAATGACGCAAACTTACAGGTCATTGGGAACGGTAATGCGTAAAAGCATGAGGTTGAAGTTTGCACCGTTGAAACGCAACGATATATATTTTTTTTTCATTTTTTAAATTTCTTTATTTTTATCAATGTTCCAAGTAATTTGTTTTGCAAATTGAAGTGGTAAATTTCTAATGACAATACATAGAAACGTTTGAGCGATATTCATAGGCTCAATCGGCCAAAAAAGACTAATAAAAAATATGATTAATCTTCGTTGCGTTCCGACGATGCAAACTTCAACGTCATGTAAAAGCCCGCAAGGCCATACGGTGAAACTCAAAAAATGCATAAATATATAATATATTATTTTATGGTCAAAACTCTGCGCAGTTATATATATATATATATATATATATATATATATATGCATTTGCGTATGTACCTCAAACAATGCATAACCATATGTGTACGCATAACATATGCAAAACAAACACTCGTAGCACATTCGTATAAACGTACACTCGTTTTTTTTTTAATCTCCCGCTCGCCAAGAAGACTTAGCATTTTCTCGATTCATTGCCAAGCGATAGGAAACTTTTGCGTAGGAAAAAAACTGCAACAAACAAGTGGACAACGTGTACCCTCGTGACCGAGGAGTACAGTAATATGCTTCTCGGGTTCTCGATAGTTCTCGTATAGGAATATCGATTCACTCGGCTCGTTTTCTACTTTGTATCAGCCCATTATTCTCGTGTGTAATCGAATATGCGATAGAGAGACAAAGAGAGATCGAGAGAGGAGATAAAGAGAGAAAGATAGAGGAACGATGAGTCGAGTCGTGTTGAGAGATAAGCATTTGTTAACGCCCGAGAGCTTGCGCAACTTTACACTCGTATATACTGTTACGTGTTCCTCATTCGCGGCGCTGTTTTCGACCTCTGATCGAATCATTTATTCACGCGTTTCCTTGTTTTTTTAATTACTCACGCTCTCTCTCTCTCTCTCTCTCTCTCTCTCTCTCTCTCACACACACACACACTCCCTCTATCTCTACCTCTTCATCTTCATATATACAGAAGATACATCTGTATGATTTCCGAAAAATATAAAGTTTATTTACGGGGCACGAAAGCAAAAAAAAATAGTGCCATTAAAGAAGAAGTCTCGCGTGGTTCGTTTTTACAGCCATTGTAAGACAGTTTTTTCTCTCCCCGAGCATACACGTCTCGGGAGGTCGTTAAACCGCTCGTCTAACCGTCTCTAACGATTCACAAGACAAGACTCGCGTTTCGTGAACAAAGATGAACAAAGATTCATCCACTAGCGGATAAAACAAAAACGACAATAATCATAATATCGATAATATTATTACCAATGAAATTCATAACACCAATAATACCAACCATAATAATAACAGTACTCGAAATTAATGTTTATACATAGCACGTAAATTGTCCCAACAATTTGAGTCTCCAGACGTGCCTTCTATTTATAGTTACGTGTACACGACGCGGGTTAATTCGTTCCTTACCGAGCTATTCAGTTACACGCAGTTCGAGGCCCCCCCGCGGCGACTAAACGCGCGCGACTAGGCGCGTGGAGCGCGCTTAGGAACACGAGTATTCCGACGACATCCGTAGCGTCAACAAAACTAATAGTTTTTACATTCGTTTCTTTCTTCGATTCGCGATATGATCTCCGAGATTCACGGTCACTCGTACAACACGTATACGCGGTGCGTTACGTTGTATCCAAACCGCCAAAGTTGATTACGCATTGACGATGACATTGAAGTTTGTATCGTTGAAATGCAACGAAAATTAATTTCTTTTTAAATACTCAATTTTCTTTCGCTGATTTAGGCTGTGATAATCGCTCAAACGTTTCTACGTATTTTTGTTAGAAATTTACAACCTCTATTTGCAAAAAAAAGGCTTTTGATAGAAAAATAAAGAAATAGAAAATGAAGAAGAAAATATATCCTTGCATTCCAACGATGCAAACTTTATCATCAACATTGGCATCGATTTTATGCGAAATTTTCGGTAAAAATGTTGAAAATTCACGGAACTATGATTTTTTTTAAGCAAAAAAGTGTCATTTTTGCGTTTTCACCTCTTTATGAATTTTTTTAAACATTTCGCCATTTTATTTCTCATAAATAAATTTTTCGTACATCATCTAGAAAGTTCAAAGCATGTCCCGTAATTTTTTGAACCACTTCGGACGGATACTTTGGTCACAATACTTTTTTGAAAACTGATCGGGTAGAATCGACCCAAGTGTGACCACCGCGATTGAATTTGGATGTGTGACTACGAAGGGGTAACCCGTTGTATCTATGGGAATTTGGCTATCAGGACATTCGACGATATTGAGGCTGTCCTCGAACTCGAATGTCGTCAAAATCCTCCTTTATTAATTTTATCATACATGTGAATTATAAATGATATTATTAATAATTAAATATTAAGTAATCATCAATAATTAATCAATAATAAGGGTAGTCCTTTCGCGGAGGGCCGTATGTTGCGGGCCTTTTTTCGAATCATTAGTAGATTACACTGACGTTTAATAAAAATAACATACAATCAATTATTATACCCAGCGATGAACTGGAATGAAAAATTTCGCATAAATTTTGACAGATTTATACATTTTTACATGTTCTCTGAAAAGTCGCGGTTACAAAAATTCCTCTGGTAGTCACATTTTTCTAAGTTTTATCATTAATATTTTTTTTAAACATTCGATAACCCGCGGTTTTTATTTTCGTTGCAGAATTTTCAGAATTTTTTACATGCTTGGAGCAGTTGATATTAGACATCTAGAGTTATTTAGTATATTAATTATTAGATAGAAATGTGGCCAGCATGTCATCTCCATAAAGTGCCGTGCAAATGAAGCGATTTTTAAAGGCGTAATTTTTTGTTAAAAGTTCGATAGGTGGGCTTGAAATTTTATCAATATACTGGAATGCATTTTTATTTAATTGTGGACGAAAATTAGTCAATTGTTAAATATTCGGATTCGTGAAAGAAATACCTTAACAAGGGAATTGATAATAATCATTAATCTCATATATATATATAAATGAATGTCTGACGCTTGAAAATAAACCACCAACCGAATAACGAAGTACCCTATCATTTGAATAAAAAATAAATAAACAATCAGCCGTGACTATTGGACCGCATAAATGTAAATTCATAATTTATTTGTGGACTCGCATCACTGGCTTGCGACTCCACATTTAATAACTGCATACATACGTTTGTGTATTCGTGAGGGCAAAGCGCGCGTCGAATCGAAGGCACCTTTCTCTTTAATCGTGGCACGGGCCAACTCCGTTGGGACATCGGATGTAGAGAAGCGAGGCAAAAGGCGAGGAGAAAGATACGGAGAGAGAGATAGCGCTAGAAGAACAGAGCGCGGTAGATAGAGGGAAGTTGGAATACATATTGGACGGAATCGTAATGACCGGCTGGTTCCGATCGCGAGGTTATGCAGATATACATTAATCGTCACAAGTGCCGGCGTATCTCGGCCGCGCACGATCCAAACCTGTCCTCTTTTTAACGTGCACGCAGAGAACGGGTTACAGAATGAGAGAAATAGCAGCGTCAAGGGGTACAACAGGACGAGGGAGTAAGAGCGTGGAACTCGATTCTCCGCTTGCAGACTGCGAGCCCCCCACCTGCGACCGGACGGCCACTTCCCCCACTCCAGCCACGCCGGGTAGATAAAGCGACGCCAACATGGGCTTTGAAAAATCTATCCCTACCACCAACACCCGCGAGACTGAGCATGCTCCCGCGCGATATACGAGAGTAAGATAGAGGGAGAGAAACGAAGAGAAAGAACCAGGAGAAAGACCGGACAAACCAGAAACTCGGCGTTCCCGAGACGCGATCCACGATCACCAAAAAAGGCCTTACGTGCGCATCTCCTTCGTCACTCGTTCACTCGCCTTTTTTCTTTTTTCTCCCCCTCCGACAAGATACGAAGTCCCTTTATTTACCAAGGTGTATAATATTGATACCCCCCCTCCCCCCTCCTCACTCCTCATGAGTGAGCAGCATTTTCCTTACGACGCTTTTGCTTTGTTTTTTGTGTCCTTCGCTGTGACGCGAGTCCGACTCTTGAACTAATGAGCTTGCGTCCATTTTGCGGCCGAGAACAAGAGAAGTGACGCGAAAAATAACAGAGATTTCGAATTAGCTGATATTTTACAAGCGTTGGCACGCGATCGTTGGGGAAATTTGAGTAAACTCGAAGATTTCTCGCGATAGGACACGCTCGTTTGTCGCGTTTCAAGGTCACGACAGTCCGCGCGTACGTTTCACCGCTCTTCGGAATTCAAAGTTCGGCGCAGCGCGCCATCTTGCGAGGATTCAAGTTAGCCACGATTGCCAACTGGATTGACGACACGTTATTTTTTTTATTATTACTTGAAACGTTCGTCACGACACGAGAAGTCGTCTCGAAATCGCATGTGAGGTTATGTAGTAGCTCGAGATTTGGATTCGCACAAATCTCACTGTCGCTTCGACGAGTTCGTAATTGAAATGGTATTTCACGGAGTAACCGGGGTCTCTCGTATTAGAATACGAGTTGAGTGTTTAGTGGCAAGCGCCGAGACTCAAAAGACGGGTGAAGAGAGAACGAATATCGAGAGAGTATTCGACGCGCCACGTGGCCGAAACTTTTCGTCACTTCAAAAACCAATTTCCTTTGTTTCCGCTGTGCGTAATCTTTCAACGATGATAAAGCCTTCGATGTTCCAGTTCCCAAAGGACCTCGATTTAAAAATTCAGAAGAAAAAAAAGTGGCCTAACACAAACAAAAAAAAACGTGTACGTTACTCACGAGCAAACTTCGATTCCAACATGGCCTCTCCCGAACAGCGATCTCGTCTACGCAAACGACGTCGATAAAATTTTCTCGTATGTTATCACGTACAATGAAATTCGTCTCAAAGCTCGGCACGAGAAGAGTCGTGACACAGCTGTGTGTTGGTACGTGCGACCGTCTCGATCGAGCTCGACGAACGAAATAAGCACGTACCTCGCGCGAGCTCTCTCCGAGCAAAGTGAGAGAGAGGGAGGGAAAGACGTGAGCGAGTTCGATACAGACTTCGTTTCAACGTTTTTTTTTCCCCCCTTTTTTTTCACTGGATATTATTATCGCGTGACCGGCAACGTGGCGAAAGACCAAAAGCCAGCGGCGACAAAGTTTACTCGCGTTGATTCTACTCCCAGGCGTGAGCACGTTGCGTTTGCGTGAACGAGCGGGGCGAGCGAGTGATGGCGAGAAGGGGGGGGGGGCGAGTCAGTAGTCGAGTGTCGTGCATACGTGGCGCCACAGTCGAGGCTCGCTGGCCTTCGGCCTCCCGATCGAGCCCGTGCGTGCGAGTGAGAAAAAGACAGATAGACGCTCCTCCGCGGACGAGAGAAACGTATGCACATTTACATTCTCGATCGGATCAGACGCTCCGAGGAATTATTAACGCACGAGTTTGTGAGCGCTTTATTGATTTATTCTTTTAATCATTCCCCTCCCCCCCCCCCCCTTTTACCACCGATTATTTCTAATCGCGGCTTCCTCGTTTGTCTGCTTTGTCCTCAACTGCGTATTTCTTACACGCTCATCGTGTATGAATAAGACATTTTTCTTTTGTTACTTTCGAAGGATCGCGCCCTCGTTACGCTAGTCCGTTGGAACGAAGCTTGTCCACGACGTTTATGTATATACCGCGGGAGCCGCGTTCCTACGCTTTCTGCACACACACCCGTGTCGTGGCTCGGTGCTCATTGCTATGATTTCTAATAAACTCCCAAGCGAATTACGCAATTGACCCGTACACACAATGTACGCACACACACGCGTGTGAAGCGTTCATCCTTATTTTTCGTTTCTTCTATTGAACAAACAGCGAGGAAAGTTCCAATAAGAAAAATCATCACTACTGTATTTGTTTTTTCTCTCCGTGGATCATCGCACTTCCATGCTTCAAGGTCCAGCAAGGTTGTTCCCACTTCTCGACGAACGCAAATTTTTCTATTCAACACATACGTCCGCTGAGACTTTAACTTCCAATTTTTCACGACCTCCGCATCGTTCTCTATAGGAAAAAAAAACACTCCCCCGAGAGAAAAAGAAAAAAAAAAGAGACGATCATAAACTACGACGAAAGGGAAGCAGGCGAGGGGGTGGCTTTGCGACGTCAATTAGAGAAGAAAAAAAAAAAGAAAGAGGCGTTTCATTGAGGAAGAGTCTCCCCGTAGGCCAGGCTAGTGACTCATCAATATTTTATACTCGTTGTGTGCCAGTCGCGGTTTTTTTTTTGCTTTCTTTAGCTATTACCAAACGCTTCAATTGTGCTCGTCTTCGCTATACGACGTACGGACTGTTTATATACACAAGTTTCTTTTTTTTCTTTTTCTTTTCTTCGACGTGGCGTAACCGCGAACTACATAATACGCCTCAACTCATACACGGTTTATAGCGCTCTCAATTGCTTCATAGTCGCCGTACGCTGGAATACATCGTTGAATTATCGCCATACTATATGTATATTTGGGTGTGTATGTGTATATTACAAAACCCCAATGATAATATATCTACACGCACATACACCGCCGGCCAAAAGTTTGGATACACTAGTCGACATTTCTTACCGCACTAAAAGTTGGATAGCGGACTCGAAAATAAAGATAATTGAATTTCCCAAGTGGCGTTTCAAAGAGGATAACTTTACCTTTATTTTGCTTTTTTTTAGAACATTTTCTACGATTTTTTTTTCGCCCCGGTACGCACTTTTGAACGTGGCCATTTTTTGGCCATCGAAAATTAACTGCACAGTTTGTGGAAAATTTTTTCCTCGGTTTTTTCCATGCTAAACTTTAAAAGAATATCGAAACCTACATTTTCGTTTTTCAGAAAGTCTCCTACGATTTTTTTCGCCCCAGTATTTCATTTTTAGCTAAAAAAGAAATGTTCTAGGGAAAAAAGGCGTCATCGAAGAACTATAGGGTTTCAGAAGAAATGTCAATAGGGTAAAAAGTTGTATGGCTTCATACTGGAGTGGCTAGAATTTTTGCAGGAATTTTTTCGAATTTTTTTTTTACCATTTTTGGTTGGAACGTTGATGAGTGGAGTGGCTCCACTTGGGAATTATGGGATCTGGGACAATATATTAAGAAAGAAAATTTGTTTACATTTTTATTTTCTATTAATCACAATTTTTCTGGATGTTTTTTTTTATTTTTGAACATTAAAATGAAAAAAATTTTTAAATGAAAATTCTAAAAAAATTGTAGTTAATTAAAAATAAAAATATAAACCATTTTCCTTTCTCAATATATTGTCCTAGACACCATAATTCCCAAATAGAGCCTCTCCACACATCAAAGTTCCAACCAAAAATGGTAAAAAAATAATCTCAAAAAAATCTAGCCACTCCAGTGTGAACCCATGCAATTTTTTACCCTCTTAACATCTCCTCTGAAACCCTATAGTTCTTCGATGACGCCTTTTTTTTCTAAAACATGTCTGTTTTTTTAAGCTAAAAACGCAATACTGAGGCGCAAAGAAATCGTACGAGACTTTCTAAAAAACATAAATGTAGATTTTAGTATCCTTTTTAAGTTTACCGTGAGAAAAACCGAGGAAAATTTTTTCCACAAACTGTGCAGTTAATTTTCGATGGCCAAACAATAGCCAAAAAATGGCCACGTTCAAAAGTGCGTACCGGGGCGAAAAAAAGTGTAGAAAATTTTCTAAAAAAGCAGAATAAAGGTAAACTTGTCCTCTTTAAATGGCCACTTGGGAAATTCAATTATCTTTATTTTTGAGTCCGCTATCTAACTTTCAGTGCGGTAAGAAATTTCGACTAGTGCAGCCAAACTTTTGGCTGGCAGTGTATATTATACTAGTACTATTATTGATATGATTATTAGTGCATTAATATGTATAATAGTATACATACTGTTTTTTAACCGAGTTCCAACGTATACCCTTGCGGGTTTTTACGTATTGCCCTTTCCAATTGAAGCCTTTCCTATCACTCCCCACCCGCACTTCGCTAATCCAGCCTAACTTCTGCTCCGTCTACAATTAAAGAAAAATACATCCCAGCATACTGGTAAATGTTCAAGCCAAGTTACCGAACTTTTAACGAAAATTCACGACTTTAAGAAACGTTTAATTTATGCAGCACTTTACGGAGATGACAAGCTGGTCATATTTCTATCTAATAATTTATATACTAAACAACTCTGGATGTCTGATATAAATTGCTCTAGGCATGTAAAAAATTCTGAAGATTCATTAACGACAATAAAAATAGGGGTTCACCAAATGTTTAACCCTTCGCGGTCACACGTTCTGGCTATAACACGTTGGTCGCAGGGGGGTCTCAATGACCCCAGCCATATTTAAACGATTGCCGCGTTGACCGTATCGTTCCGAACGACTCATAAAAATTCAGGATATTGGTTCGAACATTCTAAAATGTGGCATTCTCGGTATCCTATTTTAATCGAATTTTAAAATGCCGAAAATAAATTAGCAACAGGTCAATGCGTTAAAAAAAACCCTTTTTTACTGAAAAAAAATTATAACTCTTGCAATTTTCATTTTTTTTTTTCATAAAATTTTAGCGTGACACTCTTGAGATATGATAGTTTAAGGAAAAAAAATAGCTCCATAGTGGGCGTTTCAAAAAAGATATTTATTCTTATATCTAAAGAGGATCCATTTCGAAGTGAAATAAAGAACGTTAATCACGGAAAATGAGCGATTTATTATAAAAAGAGGCTACCAACAACTTATAGTAATTTTGGCTTAAAGTTGCGCTTGGGGTCATTTTGACTCCGGGTGACCGCGGAGGGTTAAATTGGGTATAATTAATAATTGGGATTTATTTTTATTAAACGCTACTGTAATCTACTTATGATTCAAAAGGAGCCTGCTCGTGCTCCCGCAAAATACGGCCCTCCGCGAAAGGAATACTTTAATTTGAAAGACCTCCGGAGCCGAAACCCCGATCACCCATCTACCAGTGCCGGTTACTATTATTGTTACTGCTAATGCATTAAAATTCATATGGAATGAAATAGACTATATCAAGTTAGTTATAAAAAAAAAACGTAAACGTTAATTTTTCTGTCAATAAAAGGACTGCATCGATAGGCAGAGGAAGAGAATAAATTTGATAAGATAACACGGGGCTGAGAAGTGTAGAGTGAGGTGAAGCAGAATTCTCAGTTTCTATATTTTACCTTGATGGGGGGGGGGGGGCGGGAGGAGGAAGGAGAGGGTGAAGGGTTTCGCGAGGCTAATCGGTGCGAGAGAAGGATAGGTTGCGTGGAGGGTTGCAAAGAGGCAAATTGGGTGAATGACCGAAACGTCATTCGAAAGCGGAAACAATGACCCCGGCAATAAGCGTGACCGAGGTCGTTCGAGCTTTGGAATTTGGATAGCATCGCGAAGCTAGAGAGAGAGAGAGAGAGAGAGAGAGGAAAGGTGGGAGGTAGAGAGAAGTGGATGGCGGAGAACACAAGGGGAAAAGGGGACGAAGAGGAAGAGAGAAAGAGAGGATTATGAGAATGCTAGGACCCTCTGGCTCGCTGGGGCTGGGACAATCGATAAATCCAGGCGGGTAGACGAGCCATAAAATAAAGGTCGAACCCCTGTGTTCGGAGGGTGGCGAAGGGGAGAGCCTGGAAAGCGAAAGGGAGCGAGATGGGGTGAGGTAGAGAGAGAGAGAGAGAGAGAGAGAGAGCGAAAGAGAGATGTAGAAGGGACTGCAGAATGGCACGAATAAAAAACAGAAAGCAACATAAGAGAGAGGAAGAGACAGAGGGAAAATAATAATAATAAAAAAGGCCGGCTAGTGATATCGGGTTGATCGATGAGCTTGCTCGAACTCGGCTGAGTTCGAAGCTCTGCTCTTCGGATGTCTGAATGGATATATACACCCCATGCTACTCCTCCACCTCCGCTCCTTTCAAATGGAATGAAACGCGAATCCGTATAATGGCCTTTGGCCCTTCCAGTTCCCCCTGCCTTCGTTTCCTCTCCCCGGCTCACCCCTCTTTTGCTCTCTTTCTCTCTCTCTCTCTGAGAGGTTTTATTATTTGTTGATTTATTCATCTCGGTCCTCTCTGCAATTATTTATCTATTTGTTCATCTGGGTCTATTCCTCAATTATTTATATCCGTTTATTTATTCATATATTCGTCTTTATCCACTTATCGATCATTCATTTATACATCTACTGATTTATTAATTTCGCCGTTTATCTCTAAACTCTCCGGAAATATCAATATTTGTTTAGTCATTCGATTATCCTCGTCTATTCTATAATTATTCATGTTTATTTACGTATTTATTTAGTTATTCATCTCTATTCGTTCTTCAATTGCTCAATCATTAGTTTATCCGTTTATGTAATAATTTTTGGTGATGTGACGCAAATTACTTTGCGTCACATCACCATGCATCCGTGGCTTTATTTTGCAAAGCTACGTATAACGCTCCATTATCGTTGCATTCACTCGCTTAATCAATTTAAGCAACTTTATACGACAGCGCCCGCGAACATTTGTTCAAAGAGGTCACACAATAAATATCGCTCACTCTCCCTTCCCCCCTCCCTCTATGTTTTTCTCGATTCGACAAAGCTTCGAGAACGTAATCGTTCCCGGATCGTGAACGTGGCGCTTTCTCCCTTCGTGGTCCGTGGACGCGAGATGAGAAAATAAAAAAAAAAGAAAGAAAAAAAACATGATTAGCTTCAGCGGCCTGGTCAATTACGCGGTAGAAATGAGAATTTACGGCTCCCCTTAAACCTCCTCCCTCGATTGGCAATCCTCAAGTCCCGCTTTTTTTTTTCGAGAATTTGCGACTAATTTGTATTGCTGAAGGTCAGATAAATTTGCAAGTCCCCTTAACCGCGTAATAATCAGAAGAAAATTTGAGAACAAACAATTCTCGACAGCAGAAAAACAACTATACGTATATATATAAAATACTATTAATGCCAATGCTAAAAAAAGACTATCGGAGCGAACAGAAATAACAATAACAAAGAAAACAAAAAAATTGCGTCCATCCGCGTTTTTTTCAGCGCGTATATCAATGACGCCGAGGTCAACGACCCTCCGACCGATATACACAATACAAATGTATACGCGTAGGATAAAAGAGACCTAGGTGTGTACCGACGAGAGGGGACAGACAACGAAGGTGGGAGGGCAGAATTCTAAATCGTGCGAGGATCCGCGCGTTGCGTAACGAAGCGAGGAAGAAAAGAAGAAATACGAATAAAAAAAAACACACACACGCGCGCGTAAAAAAGAAATAGTCAAACGAACGGTGTGTTTCTCAAACAGAGAATTGTCCATGGGTCCAAAGTGGACTCCCGACGTCGACACATCGGGAGACGGCTAGTCGACACTTGCATGGGACTTCCGGGGTTTGTACGAACGAGAAAGATAGAAATATAAGAACGCCAAGTGGACTCCTCGTCGTCGTTGTGTCGTCGTGTACGCGTTCTATATACTCTCTCGAGGCTCGAGAAATGGATGACGCAAGTCGTCCCAGGTTGGACGACATTTACGAGAGACCAATTGACCATTACGTACATAGTGTATCGCTCATATATGCGGGCACAACACATTTATACGTCTGCGAACGTGTATATTATTCATGTAGATAGCTACGCGTGTATCATAGTTTTTTTTCCCTTTCAGACTATTTGTTTTATTCATGTTTTTTTTTCGCAACAAATCGCCATAAACCCAATTAAACATTATGTACTTGACATATTAATAAAAATACAACGGTTACCAATTGTAACTAATATTATAATTGCGAAAGTGAGTTTCTTTGTCGCATTTTCACGACTTAATTATTCAACTTATCTCCCTGAAATTTTGCATACGTGTAATCTGTACCATGGGGATGAACATGTCCATTTGTTAGTCGATCGTATCGAATCGCTTCTTAAAAATTTAAGAGTAATGGCAAATTCACGTTTACGGGT
Organism: Ophion ventricosus; assembly: GCA_963932345.1. Taxonomy (NCBI): domain Eukaryota; kingdom Metazoa; phylum Arthropoda; class Insecta; order Hymenoptera; family Ichneumonidae; genus Ophion; species Ophion ventricosus. The sequence goes on along the minus strand of OZ010712.1, from coordinate 19,255,512 downwards.
CGAAAAAAAATTAAAGCTCTTCGTAGGAATGAATATCTGGAAATGTCTGGAGTCGTAAAATTTACGAGTCGAAGTTTCAATTGTAACGTAGGTACATATGGGACACGCTTTCCATAGAAATTTGTTTCTCTACATAAGTGTAGAATTCTACTTGGGGGGGGGGGGGGGGGGTCTACCAGAGGGTACAATTCTACCTTTCGTGTAGAGGGTGCAATTCTACATTTTATGTAGATGGTGGAAGTATACCTTCAGGCAAAGGGTATAATTCTATTTTCCGGTAGATGGTAAGCCCCTACACACATAGGTAGAATTCTACCCTTTAAACCTCTGTCAGGTAGAATTCTACTCTTAAGTAGAGGTTGGCTTTAAAGCATGTGGTAGAATTTTACCTTTAAAATGGAGAATATAATGTATATTTCGGATTCTACCTTCAGTAGAGTTTTACTGAAGGAAAATTTTGTTTGCATTGAAAGGTAGAACTCTAGCTAAGGTATTCTAGCTACGATAGAATTCTACCAAAGAAAACTAGTATTAGGTGTGTGAATTAATTTTTACAGTTTTTTTTCCATATTTGCGGTTTATTAAAAAATAGACAAAACCGTGTTTAATCCGGGTAATATCCCCCGTTGCTTTCTACAACCTCCTGCCACCGATCTGGTAGCATACAGATACCATCACGATAGAAGCTGGCTGGGTTCGAAGCGATAAAGTCATCGACGAATTTCCTAATATCTTCGACTTTTCGGAAGTGGCTCCCTCTTAAGCTGTGCGCCATTGACCGAAATAGGTAACAGTCGGATGGGGCCAAGTCCGGTGAATATGCCGGATGGGGAAGAACTTCCCAGCCCAGGTTTAAAATAGTTGTTTGGGTCGTACGAGCAACGTGAGGTCGAGCGTTATCATGCAGGAGAATGACTTTTCGCCTTCCGTGTCCTGTGAATGGCCTTTTTTGCTCAATTGCTTCGCTTAAACGATTTAATTGGTCACTATATCGTTCTGCAGTGATCGTCTGACCCGGTTCTAGAAGTTCATAATAAAGAACACCCTTTATGTCCCATCAGATACACAAAAGCATTTTTTTCACGTTCATTTGCGGTTTGGGAGTTGATGTTGTTGGTTCTCCAGGGTCCATCCATGATGTTTTCCGCTTGGGATTCTCATAAAGGATCCATTTTTCATCCCCCGTCACGATTTTCCAGAGAAAGTTCTTCCTTCGTTGTTTGCTAAGCAACCAAAGACACGTGTTCATCCGTTGTCCGAGGTTATATTCGGTAAGTTCATGTGGGACCCATTTCCCGAGCTTCTGAATTTTTCCCATCGCGTGTAACCTCTTGGCAACGGTTGATCGATCAACTCCTAGTTGGGCTGCAAGTTCTTCTTGTGTCTGTGAAGAATGTTGGACCAGTAAAGTTTCCAAATCGTCGTCCGAAAATTTTTCAGGCTGTCCAGTACGCGCACGGTCACTGAGTTCGAAATCATTGTTTCTAAAACGTTTAAACCAATAATTGTATGTTTCGTATGACACAATACTCTTCCCGAACACAGGACAAATTGACTCCCACGCTTTGGTGGCACTTTTTCCTTGTTGGAATTCGTGAAGGATGCAGTGGCGAATGTGCAGCTTGTCGGTTGCCATTGTTCTTGCTACTTTATTTTAAGGTTATGATGCTCGCCCAATAAATTCATACAGCGTCTTGAACAGGGCTATGTCAATACTTTAAAATCCTAAAAGAACGTTGATATATTTCAACTTGAAAGAGGATTACCAGCCTGCTAGAAAAATCTGTAAAAATTAATTCACACACCTAATGTATACACAGGGAATGATAATTTTGAAGGTATTCGACTTCGAGGCCCGTCCACTGGAAACAGGCAGATGTGTTGATAGTTGAAATTTTATAAAGACTTTTTAAAGGCTTCAAAATATTCTTTATTCTACTCGGTACGATGATGGACGTTTTATGCACGCTTCGCATGCATAAAATGTGCAGCGAACGTGTGATTGCAACACTCGTTAGAAAAAGTTTTTTTGGTCCTCGTGTCACAATGTACTATTCCGTATAAATATATTCGAACAGCGAAAGTAGCATATCATTCAATTGATATGAATGGTATGTACATAAAATTAGCATCAATCATTAGCGTTAGAATTTTTCAAGAAATACGTTTTCGTAGTTTTCTGCAATGCTGCAATTTCGTAATTGTCTGCAATTAGAATGATAGCAACGATACCCCTGCAGTCAAAAGCGTTGCTATACTGTATTCGATATAAATATGAAATTATAAATAAAAAAAATTATAAAAAATAGTTCGCAGCGCAATAAACTCGCGGGAAAACCTTAACGACGAGAGCGGTCTTCCGTATGGGCGAGAGAAGGGGAATGGATAGTTATCGCGAATATTTATAGTCGCGAAGAAGAAAAATTGGAAAACCGCAGTGGAAGGAGAGAGGCGAAAGAAAGACGAGAGAGAGAGAGAGAGAGAGAAACGCAGGGATAAGAGGGGGGAAAAAAAAGACGAAAGCGAGTGAGAGAGAGCAATAAAATTGTCGTTCGAGCAAAAAATATAATACCTTCTTTTCGTATACTTTTTTTTTTCTCTTTCCTCGATTTATTTTTTTCCCCCTTTTATTTTCGTCCAACACTCGTTATTCATCTCGTAAACTATTTGACTTTTGCTCTCCCTCTCTTTCTCCGTCTCCCTGACGGTGCGTCTCTATTTCCGTAAACACGCAGTTGGCCGTGTTCCAGAGAGTGCGAGAGGCACACGTATAAACGCACCCAAAAGAATACGCGCGTACAGTGGAGCGCGTTCTCTCTTTTTATTTCCTTCGTTTTCTTGCCGCCTCATCTCGCGTGGCTCATCGAACCTTTGTACGCACCGTTTGGTGGAGATGTCTCTCTGTGTGTATCGCGACTCGTATATATCCGTCACGTGTTTTTTGCAAAACTCCGCGAGGAGAGAGACAAGGCGTATCATTCACGATAGTGTCGAAGTCTCTCCCTCACGGTTTTTCGAAGCTCTTTTGATGCCCTTCATTCGGTGCTCACACGTGTGACCCCGCAAGCAGAGAAACTGTGACAGTGAAGAATACAGTGAGGACAAACCGGGGGGGGGGGGGGGAGGGGGCGAGCTCAACGGAGTGGGGATAACGGATTGACGGAGGGACCAATAGACGGTGCGCCGAGCATTGGACACGACGAAAATAGCCGAAGATAGCGAACGAGGCACGGAGAGGGAAAAAGAAAGAAAAGCGATACGCGATGAGAGTTTGTTTCGTTGGTCCTCGACCTCTTGTCTCTTTCAATCGTTTTCATGGTTGCGTGGGACGTACAATTTCAAGCGGAAGTTAGCAAAAATACAATATTCTCGAATCGATAATATTAAGGCTAGGATTTTCCAAAAATCGATTTTTTTTTCTTTGTTAAAAATGTACCTATAAAATTTTATTCCAAAAGATTATGGGTGTGAAAAATCTCTGAGTACTCGATTTTTTAATTCTATAGCGCAACCCCTCTTGATTCATGTCGTGACTTTCTAGTAACTTCAAACGCGTTTATCTCAAAACTACATTTTTCAAGTCGGCCGGACTCATAACTCAAATTTCAACCGATTCACTTGGAATTTCAACTATACATTTAGAATTACATTTTCTGAGGCACTACGTAGGATTTTTTTCATTATATTGCATAGTTCCTTTTTTATAAATAATTTCCTGACGATTTTCTCACGGCATTTTATACTTTTTGTTTTAGAAATGCGCCATTTTGACAAGAAACAATATATCAAAAAAATCCTACGTACTTCTATAGCTATTCTTATATATAATCGAAAAAACTTTAGTGTCTCATCATAACTCAAAAATTATAGGAGCTGTTGGTCCGGCCGTTGACCTTCCAGAAATAAAGGCGTCATCGGAAAAAGGGCTGCACAGTCGCCATTTTGACATGTCGACCGTTGCGTTAGCCGCCATTTTGATTCTGAGGTAGTTTGGTTTTTGCTCAATATCTCCTTTATTTTTAATTTTTCAACAAAAATGCTAAGCACTAAAGTTGTTGAAAATTTAATTCTCTACAACTTTAGTGCTTACAATTTTTATCCTGCGATCGATATTTTTCGAGATAATAGGGAAAAACTTGCCAAAGTAGAATTATTTAATTATCTCCATTATTATCAACTTTAGCGCATAAATTTACATAAACAAAGTTGTAGAGAATCAAATTTCCTACAATTTTGATCTCGACGATTTTTTTTGTACAAGCGACCAGCGGAGTCCCGTTACCGGAATCACTGCTCAAAATGATTTCCTGCAAATGCAAGACAAATTGTGGCAAAATGTGCGAGTGTCGTAAAGTAGGACTCAAATGTTCTGTTATATGCCAAAACTGCAGTGGTCAGAAATGCGACAATGTTGTCGAACTTCAGAAGCTACTCGATGATAACGAGGATGTTGCCATCATCGAGGATTCTGCTGAAACAACATCGAACATCAACATTGAATTTCAGGATGATTGCGAAGAGGAAATCGTCGATGTTGATTTGGCAGGACCATCGTCGAAAAGAAAAAGAATCGAGTAGTTCCTACAATGACATCGGAAAAGAGAAAAAGTCTGACAGTTTGAATAAACATAAGGAAAAAAAAGAAAGAAAAACTTTGCCTGGATCCTTAATGCTTGCAAGTACAAATGGAAATTCCAGCTTCAAAAACTTATAAGGAAGAAAACGGCAGAAATCGCAACGAACTTGCAAACCATGAAATGTGGATTAGGCCTACTGGGGACACCACAAAAAAAAACGCGCCGGGAGCTCTACCCCAGTGGTGGTGCGGAAAGGAGCTTAAATATTGACTATACAAAAAAAATCATAAAGATCAAAATTGTAGGAAATTTGATTCTCTACAACTTTGTTTATGTAAATTTATGCGCTAAAGTTAATAATAATCGAGATAATTCAATAATTCTACTTTGGCAAGTTTTTCCCTATTATCTCGAAAAATATCGATCGTAGGATAAAAATTGTAAGCACTAAAGTTGTTGAAAATTAAATTTTCAACAACTTTAGTCCCTAGCATTTTTGTTGAAAAATAAAAAATAAAGGAGATATTGAGCAAAAACCGAACTACCTTAAAATCAAAATGGCGGCTAACGCACCGGTCGGATTTGGTCGCCATTTTGGATTCACACTACTAATGACCCCCCCTAAAGATTAGAGCAATAAAATATCTGCCGGGAATTTTTGTAAGAAAAAAATCTAACCCGACGGGACTATGGATCGACCCCGAATTTTGAAACGTCGAAAAATTCGTTCGCACCTTTTTAGCGAGATACGTATTATTTTATTTTTTTCGTCGTCCTCTCTCTCTCTGTCTCTCTCGCTCTGTCTTCGAAGAATCTCGAGCCAAATGGGCGCTCGGCCAAGGCGAAGAAAATTCGCGTTTTCCCAGACGATCGACACGAGAATTTCGCGCGAAGAAACAAGAACACTCGAGCACACGTTTCAATGGGGCAACGCGTATATCACAAGGACACACCGGACTCGCGACGATGAAAATTCTCACGCTTCTTAGGGAGGGGGCAATCGTTGAAATTTTGCAGGAAGTTACACATAGCGTTTTAACGACGAGCAATCGTTCACAATAGAAATTCGTGAGAAAATAAACATTTTAATAGGGCGTCGAACGATCGGGAACAAATTGTAACTGAATTTCGAAACAATTGATAATACCGCATCGATGAATATTAATCATTTCTTCGACAGAATTAACCCGGATACGTGGCATCGTTGATTAAAAAAAAAAAAAAAAAAAGAAGCCGACGAAGACGGTTGAGAAAGTCGTGAGTTTCGTGTACATGTTGAATTGGTGGGCGTTATTCTTTCGGAAGTAATTCGTCTATTTCTCCGCTCTATCGAAAATTAAAAATCGTTATCCATGTCCAAAGATCGTTGATCCCGAATTGAAAACGAAAATGTTCGAATTCGTACGACTTGTAACACATCGAGGTCAGTTTTTCACGTATAGACGTTTCTTGATCCATTCCAGCTCAGAACATCTCCAAAGTGTGAATAACAAATCCGATGGAGCAACGGCGAAATAGGACGTGTGCAGTGACGCATTAGATCCAAGACCGTGGACTCTCGTAATGAAGGAGCCAGAGTTGCTCGCGCGTGTACGGACGTGTGTCCGTGCGCAAGCATGATAAATACATACTTTCCAAGCGGAGAGGCTTTTTTGTGCCTCGGACGCATGGCACATGTTAATGGAGTTGGCCGATTACTGATATTCTCTTTCTCTCTCACTCTCTTACTCTTCCTTTTTCTCGATCTCCATCTCCCCCTGCTCCTTCCCCCTGCCCCTCTCTCCCTCGCTGTATCTTGCCGTTGATGGTGCAAGTGTCGACAGATGTACGAATATTCAGTATGGTGCGATCGTCGTCATCGTCGACTCATTCGAGACAGAGAGAATGAGGAGAGGGAAAGAAAAGAGAGGCTAGAGAGACTTTCAGCACGAAGCTAAAAGAGCGAGACACAAGATAAACTGGGATCTATTGACCTAGATCGTGGCCCGGTCGATCGCCATATACTCGAGGCATTTAGTATATTGTAACGTGCGAGTCCCTCGCGGCTGATTTGCGAAATATCAAAGTGTCAACTAATATCGTGTGTGTGTGGATGTATGCATCATGGATATACAAATATGTTGAAAATATTATTGGTATTATATATTTATATACCACAACCATGTTTACCTCGCTTTTTCGTGCGTGTAAACGGTACGTAAAAGAGATATTTTACGTCCAAGGATTTAAAAATTGTGCAACCTCCCTGTACAACAGCTGTCAGTCGTTAGGTCGAGGAATTATTGTGTACGCCGAGGCGTTATTTGCGGGAAGAAACACAACCTCACTTTCACGTGTTACCGCGACAAAGCATCGTCGATCTCGCCGCGATATAAAATTATTTAAAAAAAAATTAAATAAACAATGAGTGATATTGAAGAACATAGTAGCGATGAGTGGCTCCAATGCGAGTCGCCAGATCTAAAGGACGCCGCGACAAAGACGGCACACGAAATATTGCCAACAAAATCAACAGACCTCTATGAATCGACGTACGACGCATTTGTGTATATGCTGATGCATTTAAAAGCTACGTTTGGTGTCTACGGGGGGGGGGGGGCTTCATCCCCTCCACCCCCGCGCGTCCGACACAGCTTGTTTTTGTTCTCATTATTATTGGTCGTCGTCATTATTGTTGTTATTATTGTTTTTCACCGTTGTCATTGTGACTCGTTAATTTATTATTTTCCACCTTTGTTACTATTAATATTGTTATGGCTCGTTATTTTATTTTTATTATTATTTTTGTTATTCGTTATTGTTGTTATTGTTAGTATACGTTGTTGTTGCTATCATTGCAACTTTCCAATAATTGACGTATATAAATTATATAAATATACACGCGCACACTCACACGTGTCCGTTTATATAAAACGATATGCATATTATTGGGTGAAGTAAAAAGTTCTGAGCGTTTTCCGCTAGATATCTTTAGTGAGCCATATCTCACGATGTATACATCGTATTGGGTCATACTATACGGCGATTTAAAGGTGACATTACGCTTTAAAAAAAGTTCTTTGACAATTTTGTGTTTGGTGAAGCCAGTTGTGTGTTACAGCGTTCCAAATGGAGGTAAAAAAAGAGAAAATTCGATACATCCTTCAGGACTACTACGACCAAGGTGAAAAGGCGGAGCAGGCGGCCAAAAAAATTTGTGCTGTTTATGGACCCAATACAGTATCGAATGCAACAGCAAAGCAGTGGTTTCAACGATTCCGTTCTGCTAATATGGACGTCGAAGATGAGGCACGCTCTGGTAGGTCAATCATCGAAAATGTCGATAAAATCATGGAAATCGTCGAGTCGGACCGGCATGTGAGCACTTATTACATTGCCCAGGAACTGAAGATTAGCCAGAAAACCGGTTGGAACCATTTGCATAAGGCTGGTCTCAAGAAGAAGCTCGATATATGGGTGCCACAGAAATTGACGCAAAAGAACTTTTTGGATCGAATTGATGCCTGCGATTCTTTGCTAAAACGTAACGAAATCGACCCATTTTTTAAGCGGATAGTGACGCGATGAAAAATGGATCACATACGAGAACAACAGCCGAAAAAGATCGTGGTCCAATCGCGGTGAGCCGGCCCAAACAATCGCCAAGCCCGGATTAACGTCCAAGAAGGTTTTGCTGTGTGTTTGGTAGGATTGGAACGGAATCATCCACTATGAGCTGCTCCCATCGGGCCAAACACTCAATTCGGACCTCTACTGTCAACAACTGACCAGATTGAACCAGGCAATCGACCAGAAGCGGCCAGAATTGGCCAATGGGAAGGGTGTTGTGTTCCATCAAGACAACGCCAGGCCGCACACATCTCAACGACGCGCCAGAAGCTCCGAGAGCTTGGATGGGAGGTTCTATCGCACCAGCCGTATAGTCCAGACCTGGCACCAAGCGATTATCACCTTTTCAAGCATTTGCAAAATTTTCTTGATGGTACAAAACTGGCCTCAACAGAGGCTTGTGAACATGAGCTGGTCAAGTTTTTTACCAATTGGGACGAGGACTTCTTCAATCGCGGAATTATGAAATTGCCTTCAACATGGACAAAAATTATCGAACAAAACGGCGCATATTTGATCTAAATCGGATAATCCTAACTATGTTAATTTCATCGTCGAAATAAAGCGAAGAAACGCTCAGAACTTTTTACTTCATCTAATATATAACATGCCTGTGCGTATCACTACTCGAGTAAGGAGACTCCGCATCGTTGGATATGCATATAAAATAGGAGACCGAGAAGTATAGAGAGAAGAGCTAGACGACAGTTACGTTAGTGCTAGAGAGAGAGAGAGAGATGGAGAGAGAGCGAGACCACGCCCAGATAGACACATTTGGCTCATATTGGCATCATATGGGCATTATCTATGATGCATAGAAATTAACACAGCTATGTGTTGCTTATGAGTGCTCACCTTCAAGTCATATTTGCATCACATGACGATTCATAATAATACATCCAATTGAAGCAAAGTTGTTCTCACGCGAGTATGCATGCAATGAATTCATCAGCACTAGCAAAATCGGATCACGAATATCTAACAATAAGGGAGTGCATATGGGGTTCATATTGGTGTCACAGGGTGACGTAAATGTTGTGTTCATATGGAGCTCATATGAGCGTCACGGCGTGAAGAAATTTTAGTGCTCATATGGAGCTCATATAGGCGTCACGGCGTGACGTAACTACGTTTTGCTCATTTGGAGCTCAATGGGTGTCACGGCGTGAAAAAATTCTAGTGCTCATATGAAGCTCATATTGGCGTCATGACATGATACAATTGTTGTGCTTATATGGACGCTAGAGGGCGTAAGCCGTACTACGACACTGTACAGGCTATCGGATCTGTGCCTGAAAAGAAAAAAAATTAATAAGTCTACAAATTATGAATAAAAAAAAATTCTGGTAGTATTTTTCGTTTCCATATGCTTTACTTATATTGCTGCATATATGATAATTGGATTAAAACGTGTTCTGCCTCATTAAAGTTTTTGTCTAGCCTCGGTTTCGAACCTACGTCTTTTAATTCTAGAGCTGAGCGCGCTACCTATCTAACCATCCTATCACTTGTGTAAATTTCCTTTTTTTCGCTCCTTACTTTTATCAATTTAAAAAATGTAAATAAGTGGGGAAACGTTGAAGTTGGCATTGTTGCAATGCAACGAAAGTTAATTCTTTTTGACTACTGAATTTTTTTTGCCCCTTTAGGCAGTAAAAATAACACACGTTTTTACGTATTCTTTCTATAGTTTTACGACTTCAAGGCTTTTGATGATGACAAAAATAAACGTATGACTGCAGTTATTATTACATGTATCATATAAAATGAATACCTTGTTGTCCTTGCTAAATATTTTAGTGATGTAAGAAAGCCATCCAGATGCATTAAAAGGAATGATGAAAAAATGTTCAATTTTTCAAGAAGGTACGATACATCTATTTGAATAAAAAAAAACACCAAATTCTTAGAAATTAATTGTTATTGAAATTTTATTTCATTATATCGTACTTACTACCGCCATTGTATAGCGCACATAGGAAGTATTATTGAAAAACATGCATATCGCCGTCATACAATGTATCACTGAGAAACACGCATATCGCCGTCATATTGCGCTCATGGTATGTGTCACGGAGAAATATGCGTATTGCCGTCATATTGTGCTGATCGAATGTATCACTGGGAACATGCATATCGCCGTCATAGAATGTATCACTGAGAAACATGCATTTTGCCGGCATATTGCGCTCATGGGGTATATCACTGAGAAATATGCATATCGCCGTCATATTGCTTGCATGGCATGTCTACTACCAGTGCTAACCCAGTGAATACACTAACAAAAATCATTGGATGACTACCATATGACGTCCATCTGCAAATATTCATTGCAGAATTTAAATTTGCCCTCTTATGAGTTCATCTTGTAGTCAATGGATGTTGCATTTCGAAACGACAAATTTAAGTCACGATGTATCTCAAATCCAAGGTACTGAATGAGCTCATGAAATGTATTCACCAACGTAAACGAAATTGCGTTCATGTAGAGTACAATTCATGAGAACAATTGATGTTACCGTAGTGAGTACACACCAAAATGTCTACACATGACTTCAATATGACGTAAAATTTGCGGATATTAATTGCGGACACTTTAGCACAGCGATATGAGTTCGACGTGCTCTAAACGCACGATGCATTTGTAAACGACATATTAAGATCAAAATGTTTTGTAAATGCATGATACTAAATGAGTTCGTGGCTTTGCATCACAACATGTAGTCAATATGCTGTAAAATTTGCTTCATCAATTGTATGCACGCCGTGATAATCACCGACTGTCTATCTGGCCGGTGCAATGGTAGCGGGGTACAGATCGAGGAGGGAAAAGGGTGACGGGGATTTTTGCGGTTATGATTCAGCAATTCTCGTTCGAGAAACCGCGGACGAGTACGGACACGTTGACGGGAAAAAAAAAACGAGGGCGGCGCGATAGACGCGAAGAAGGAGCGGAGGAAGCGACGACAAGGAGAGGAGGGAGGGTGAAAAAAAAACAAGTCGGAGCTAGAGCGAGTAAACGCGAGCGAATCGTAAATTGACAACATTGATATCCATTTCCGCGTGCCATAAAGCGAGCGTTGCGCGATTATGTTTTACGTCGCGTGTGCTCGATATAAACGCGAGCAGATTGGGAGGGGGGAGGGGCCTATAGAACGTTGAAACGCATGAAAATACGGTGAATAATAAAGAAATAAATAAGAGAGAGAGAGAGAGATATGCGGAATGAGATAAAAAATGTTGATGTAAATCAATCGCGAGAAATCCGTTGATCGCATTGTGTGCACCTCCCGTATTTCGTCGCACTCAACGAATACAATACACACAACTGAGTCACCTTATCTCTCTGTATGTTTTCTTTTTCTCTTAGCCTGGCGTTCGCCTCGCACTCTTCTCTCTCTCTCTCTCTCACTCTCTCTCTCTCTCTCTCTCTCTCTCTCTCTCTCTCTCTCTCTCTCTCTCTCTCGCTCTCTTTCTCGTTCTTTTTCTTGCGCCGTCAGCATCGTGACTCATCCGAAGTCCGTGACCTTGAGTAATCCCCGATCCAACAAGCGTGTTCAATACGCTAAGAAATGCCTCGCCAAATATCATCGTTCATAAGGTCACGTAGAGCCCTTTTCCCGTCACGTGTGGCACATGGACGGATTTGCCCACCAGTAAAAATGGATAGATATATATATATTTTTTGTCTTTCCTTCCACAAGTGTTCGCTTGCGACGTTTTGCATTCAAATTTCACGGTTCCGAGTGTAGCTCGCTCTAAATCGTTGAACAAAAATAAAATGTGAATAAACGAAGGCTCGGCGAAGAACGGGGGGGGGGGGGGGAATATACTTGTTACAGGTTGTGAAACCGCAATGCGCGATAACGCCGATTCGATGCACGATACACGTGTCGAATAAAAAGAAAAGAAAAAAAGAACTGTAATACGAGGCGGAGAAAGTCCACGAGTCTCGATGACCTTGACCCATGCAGAGGTAAGAGAACGGACATCGGTCTCTCCCCTTTTTTTTCTCTCTCTCTCTCTCTCGATATACTCGAGATTTTCTTTTCTCTTCTCGTTCCTCGTAAACAAGATATACGTTCATTGGCACGAAAGAAGGGGCCCCCGTGCGTGTGTATATATTGCTCGAAGAGCAGCCACGCATCGTGAATACGAAGGGAAAAAAAACGCACGATATTTTCGAAATCTTCAAACTGCCGTAACTTCCTTGTTTTTTTTAGCTAGAGACATTTCTTTTGTTTTTTTTTTTCGATACATTCGTCTCAAAATCGGCTATTTTTGTTGGGTGAAATTATAACTATGCGTTTGCATTGGAGAAATTAAAAAATATTGTTGTATCGCGTAAACGCGTTGCCAAAAATAATTATTGATGTTAGCATCGAATGTTCGCATCTCCCTTCGAATTATAAAACTTTTTTACGATCTCGCGTTTTTCGAATTATTCTAATGGTCTTTTTAAAATGGGACACCCTGTATGTGTGTGTGTGTGTGTATGTGACGTGAGTCCTTTCACGAAAGGGAAAAAGGTAGAGAACTCCGTATGAAATATCACGAGAAACCTCAAGCGTGTATTCTACACCACTGTGGCACATCGAATGCTTCAAATTTTTCTTCTGCCTGACTGAAACTTATACGACGGAGATCGTCGTATATCTTTTTTTTAACACGTTAGCCCCTTTCCCCCGTCTCTTTTACGCACAAAATAACTCCTTTCCTATAATTTGCCGTGGATCGTTGGCGACGTCAACGGCGCCTGATTGACTCTCCTTTGTAACGAGTTTCCTTGTCTTCCGTACCCTCCTGTGCCACGCCTCCACTCCGAAGTTAACAGATATACCGTGATCACGCATATTCCGAAATAACAACGGGATCCACCAACCCTTATCTCTCCATCGCTTCTGAATTTCATACGGAATACAGTGGAGCTCAGGACCACTTGCAATTTCGAGATTTTTTTGATGTGTAAACATCTTAGCGCTCGGTACACGGTAGGGGCTAGCTGAGAGACTTCGAGCGTCAGACGAGTAAGCGTAAGGCTTCGAGCGTCAGATGACGTCACCGTAAGACTTCTTGCCGTGAGTGCGTTAATGTGTGCGTGAGATCGGTACACGGTAGGGGCTAACGGGCACTTCTATGCATACGACCGTATGACAGAGCTTAGGTATCGGCATGCCGGACATTTTCTGTTGCTGGAATATTACGTGGTGTCGCAAATCAAAAAGGTAATTATACAATCAAGCCGATAGCAACAAAACAACTCTACAAAACTAGAAAAACTGAAATAATAACAAATATTATTATTATTATTATATTGTCTGTTCAAGCATTGTTGATAATGTATACTTCTGTATCAAACGTAACTAAACAATAAATATTACGAACGACGCTTCGGAAACTTTTAGGTTAACACGCTTCGATCGTGATACATAGAAGTGAAACGTTTTTGGCGGCCTTTGTATACAACGCGCATGCGCGTAACTCTATCTTATTCCATCGCTTTGATCCGTCACTCTTGCTCTCTCTCTTCTCTCTCTCTCTCTCTCTCTCTCTCTCTCTCTCTCTCTCTCTCTCTCTCTATTCTCGCCCAAATCGCTGCAACTGCCCTTTCTTGGCGAGTATGCACACATATACAGAATATAAATGTGCATTAGTCCCACCGCGTAGGGAGTAGGGAAACTAAGAACCGTACAAAGCAGAGACGGAGAATAGGGAACGCTATGCGTAAGGTATACGACTTATAACTTTCTCTCATTCTCTCTCTCCCTAAATTATATCTTTCGTCTCTTTTCCGTCACGGAACCTTGCAAAACGCCAAAGAAGTTTCAGTTCAAAAATATAGTATTATAAATCTAAAAAAAAATCTAAAAAAATAATCTACGAATGAATACAAATAAAAACATTCCAACAACAAATTCAAACACTACAAAATCGATGCTGTATTCTCGCGGTATTTGGAAACACTTCAGTCACAGTTGTATGGGTCTTATTTCAGTTACCACAAACCTATTATTTCATGTATAAAATAAATAGAACAATACATTTTGAAATTTGATTCTTTACGCTATTTTCGCATTGTTTCATTACAAAATAAATTTTGATCAAAACCAGTGCATGACCTCAATTTTCCCAAACCGAACTGATACGAGCTCACATGTTTACACATCAATTCTCGTGAGTACCTTGGCACTCGTTTTTTTTTCGGAAGTTTGCGGTTTTTAGTGAAATTTACATTCCGCGGGAAAGGCAATGAGTGTGTTGGATCGGGGAAAATACGTGCTCAGGTTGTTAAAAATCGATCCACGTAAATTTTCGTGCTTCGATTATTTCATTATTGTCAATCAATTTAATACAATTGCGATCGCAACTCGTCAGTTTAAGCGTTACGAAAATGAAATAAAATCAGGAAATCATTTTAAAAGACGTGCCAGTACAAGATTTACTGCTCGTTCGAAATATATATATATATATATATATATATATACAGGGTGAGGCACATAAAGTGTTACAGAGCAATAGCACTCAAACTATTGATCATATCCAAAAATGTTTCAGACAAAAGTTTGAGTGTTCGAGAAGGCCGTCATACTGGACCACCCGATTTTTTTTATCGGTGGAGGCGCTGAAGCTACGTCAAGGTCAACTCCACTTTTTTTAAATGGAACCATGTATTTTTTTTCGATGACATTATTACCGATTTTAAGACGAATTCAGCGACCTACAACACAAGGTCATTCTAGTCACGCAAAGTATGAAAATAGTCGAAAAATCGAAAAATATCGGAATAATCACTTTCAAAGGATCCACTAACCTTGGTTTGGGTCTACCTACAGAAGATGCTCGAAGTGATGACCCTCGACTTGTAAACACTTGTTTGATCGCTGTTTTTATTTCTTACGATACCAATGTTTCTTATCGGCAGCAAGTACGCATTTTCTGTTGACATATCAGTTAGTCACGCATTACCTTCTAATGTGAGTACATCGGATCGCGATAATGAACTTTTTATGGGGTTTTGTCAAAGAACGCGTAATGGCGGTAGCACCTACCACGCCTGACGACATGAAAGAAAGAATACGCTGAGCATGTACCGAAATTACACCACAAATGTTGGCTGCAGTTAGACGGTCTTTTCATCGGCGAATTAACAAGTGCTTACAGGTCGAGGGTCATCACTTCGAGCATCTTCTGTAGGTAGACCCAAACCAAGGTTAGTGGATCTTTTGAAAGTGATTATTCCGATATTTTTCGATTTTTCGACATTTTTCATACTTTGCGTGACTAGAATGACCTTCTGTTGTAGGTCGTTGAATTCGTCTTAAAATCGGTAATAATGTCATCGAAAAAAAAATACATGGTTCCATTTAAAAAAGTGGAGTTGACCTTGACGTAGCTTCAGCGCCTCCACCGATAAAAAAAATAGGGTGGTCCAGTATGACGGCCTTCTCGAACACTCAAACTTTTGTCTGAAACATTTTTGGATATGATCAATAGTTTGAGTGCTATTGCTCTGTAACACTTTATGTGCCTCACCCTGTATATATAGAGACAGAGATGGAGAGAGACACGCACGAATATTTGGACTTCCGAGAATAATTCGAACGGTTTGTCCCAATCCGTTGGAATGGAATGAAAATTATTCTTGTTTTTTTTACTTCTCATTTTGATTATCTATATTTTTTTGTAGCTTTTCGTTATAAATTTTTACTAAGGATTGTCAAAAATGTTTCACTTTTTTTCGGAGCCGAAATGTGCAAAAAAATACGATGACGCTGAAAGCAACGATATTGTTTTTTCTTTCATTTTTCAAAATTATCCAAAGGCTTTTTTTTTTGCAAATTGAGGTCGTAAATCCATAATAAGCATACGTAAACACATTTGAGCGTGTCTCACAGTTGACTCTTTGAGTCAACTGGAATGCGATAGTTACGCGTTAATCGTTTGTAACCCGACAAAAATGTGTACGATCATGCTGCGATCTTAGTCATTGATAGCCTGGACATCTGTTTCGTAAACACGCACACAGTGTTAACTGAAAAGAGAGGAAGTACGATATGGGGGAGAAGAGAGCGGGGGCGGTTAAAAAAGACGGAGAGGGAGAGAGAGAGAGAGAGAGAGAGGCGATGAAACACGATGGAGATATAATTGGTACGAAAACGAAAGGCGAGACTATTCAGTGAGTAATTAAGCCACGTTGGCCAGAGTCATTGGTGCTCACGCACGGTTTTGCTTCGTTGCTCGGACCTACGTCAAACAGACACGCGGATATATGTATCATCGTATATATATATATATATTTATATATACACACACATTACGCATAGAATATTTTTTTGTGTATTATAGTATAAATAGTAATATATGTAATACTATATATTTATAATACGCTTATAATAACATTTAGTGCATGTTATTGGTATTTAAGATATTTTTATTGCATAGTTTCATACGCATATAGGATTTTAACTTTAATGTGCAACAAAGGTTTTTCTAAACATCCCAAAATTGAGCGAGTTATGGGAATTTTTGTAAAGCATCAAATCGCCAACTGCGCTACGGCGTATCGCCTTGTTGCCCTTTTTTTTTACCCCTTTTTACCTTTGCTTTCTCAAAATTATTTTCAATGGGAGTGAAGTTTGCATGGTTGGAATGCTACGAAAGTTCTTTTCAATTTTTTATTTTTATTAATATCGAAAATCATATTTCCCAATCCCAATCAATCCCAAAAAAAGTTTGCGTGATTTCCGTAGCTCAAATCTGCCGAAAGAAATGTGGGAAGTTGAAAAAAAAAAAAAAAAATAGTTGCATTCCAACGACGCAAACTTCAATATCATTATTTTTCATGAAACGTTGCAAGTCGTATGTTAAAATCTATTCGTCCGATTTCAAATTTGGACGCAGCATAGTTTATAACATTTACTTTTGTGTGACCCAACGATTTTTTTATACGTTCATCCACTTTTCAATAATAAATTATTCAAATTTTTTTTTCGGTCGAAAGTCGAACTTTTTTCGTCAGCTTTCCATTTTCGTCATATTCGAAATTTTAAAAATGTATACGGTTATACGAAAGTTTCATTATTATACCGAAAGTACATTTTTTCATTTTTCTTTTTAGATCGCCCTAGTTACCAGAAACAATTATATTTGTTGGCCATACAGCAACGGTGGCACTTTGTGTATATAGTAACAATTTAATTTTTTGATATTTTTCAATGAAAAGATTGAAACTTGGCAAGACCATAAATTGTCTATAGAATCACGACCTCGTTATTCCAATAATCTCATCAGACAATAATATTGAAAATCAGAAATGACGTTGAAGTTTGCATCTTTGGTATGCAACGAGAGTTCAGTTTTCTTCAATCGATCACCTTTTTTTTTCGTTTTAGGTTACGAAAATCATTGAATCGGTTTTTCCTTCCTCATTAAAGATCCACGATCTTAATGGATAATAAAAATCATTCATAACAATGAAAATGAAGAAATTAAAAAGATAAATAAGAACTTTCGTTGCATTCCAACGTTGCAAAGATCAATGCTCTAAATCGACATGTTTTTTTGACCCCAAGCTCATGCAGACCCGTTGAAGACACTTATGATTTATAGCGTGTATAAATGTATGCGTGTGTGTAATTATGGGGGGGGGGGGGTATGCAGCGTTCATGCAGTCCTCTACGCTCTTGGTCCATCCCTAATGCACTATAAAGCCGTTTGCAGGTATACTGCACCCAAAGGGATTTTCCATGGTGCGATCGTAAGGACAAGGTAAACGATACTTTTACGACACCTGCATACTTTGACATTTTTCCCATAGAGCTCGTCGTGGCAAAAAAAAAACCCTAAATCATTCTAGGATGTGAATGGTCGATGGCGACAATATTGTGCCGCTCAATTGTTCACAGTGCGATACGGTTTGATGAGATGGTTTGGGATCAACGATCAAAAAAGTAAGTAGCATACCATTAGATTAGCATTACTTTGACTTCATACGTAAATCCCCGGAACAAAAAGTCTAAAAAATTTCGTACCTTCTTTCCATAGTGCTTTTTCTTCATCGTATCTGACAAGGAAATGTTTCGGGCAGGCCAAAATAATCGATACGTATGTTTTATCTACGGAACCTCATTTTTAAGGGGTGAAACGCACCCTTCAAAATGGGCGTGTTTTTTTTCTCGTATTTCGGCGATAAGTCTTTAACGGAACGAGATACGAAGAAATTTCAAATTGCAATGTTTCATTTTTCGAGTACTTGGAGATGAGAGCGACACAGATAACAACACATCTCATATTGTTTATTGCAAAATATACTCGTATTTTTTGTTGCAAAATATACTCGTATTTTTTGTTGCAAAATATACTCATATCGTTTATTGCAAAATCTTTTAATGCGTATCGCCGAAACTTCGAATCTGTTTGGGCCGTAAATTTAAAGATCCTAAAAGAGTTCGAGTGATTTCCGTAGCCTAAACTTGTCAAGAAAAGGTCGGGCCACTAAACTTCCGTTGCCTTCCAACGATGCACATTTCAATATCGTAACGAATACGTGTTTTTTTTTTGTTTTCCCGATATCTCGCAATCAAAGTATTGAAAACCGCTCTTAATTTTTTAATTAAGGGGGGTATAATTCGTAAACCTATAATAGGAAAACCAACGTATAATTGGTAAACCTTAAAAAAAAACGAAAAAAATTTCAACCCACCGCTAAAAACGCATACAAAGCTACTGCACCCTGAAAGTGTGATTCTTCTCAAGGTCAATGGGTGCAAAAATTCGCACGAAGGCTTGTAGCAAAGGCACTTCTTTCTTCCAGCCCTTTGTTAAAATTCATAAATCCTCAAATAAAAAATCTCTGCGTGTTGAGGCCCGAGAATCCCGACCGGAAATAACGCTTGTACCTTCGGCCACTTGTTCGTTAAATTCCGTAAGTTCTGATATAGCGGAAGAAAATGTGCGCACGCGCGCGCGCGCGTGTGTGTGTGTGAAAGGGGGAGCGACTTACTCGACCGTCAGTGCGGTGGTCGAATCGTTGACGTTGTCCGTCTGTTGGGAGTCATTTTGATTGACGTACTGGTACGGGTGTCTGTTGTGAGCGTGAGGATAGACGCGGCGTGTGGCGCCACCCGTGGTATTGGCGGTCGTCGCCTGGGACGGTGAATCAGCGGGCATCAAATTGTACGGTTGATAAAGCAACTGTTGTTGTTGTTGTTGTTGTTGTTGTTGTTGTTGTTGTAGGCTCTGTTGCGAGGAGGTAGGACATGCGATGGCAGCTTGGCTGGTAACACCAGCGAGGGAGGCAGCGATGCTCGTTATGCCAACGTTACCGCTGGCGATCGCAGCGCCGCCACCGCTGCCGCCCTCGTTGCTCGACATTAGCGCCTGGTGGCTGCTCTGTACCTGCGAATGCGTATGGGGATTGCCCTGCGTGGCAGTCTGCGGACTTGCCGGAAGTACCGCCATTGCTGTAGCGCCTCCTAGAACCGGTGGCATTCTTCTTCTCTCGTTTTACCGCACACGGTTAATTTCAAACATCTCTCTGTCATTGTTGCCCTATCGTACGTGACACCGTTATCATAATCGCCGAGCATAATACTTTGGGCCAGAAGCTCGGTCTAATTCACAGAGGGTCGAGGGGAGAGTGGAGGACCGCCGAGAGACACGAGCGTATAACGTCGAGGGAACGAAGTCGTTTGCAGGCTGTTCCGCGATGTACGGCGGAGGGGAGAGAGTGGGAGGCGACCGGGTGGGGAGTAGACCTCGCGAGAGTCCACGAACGTTCACGAAACTGTCCCGCGCGCGCGTTACCTGCCAAGCGATCGAGGAACAATGGTGATTCTTCTCTCTCTCTCTCTCTCTCTCTCTTTCTTTCTCGCTTGTGGACTCGTTTCTTCGGTGCAACGCACACACTTTCTTCTCTCGCACTTCTCTCTTAATCCTTCTCTTCTTTTACCAACACTTCCCCATGGTTACGACTGTCTCTTGCTCTTTCTCTCTCTCTCTCTCTCTCTCTAGTATCGCTACCGTCACATCGAGGGCCAATGACCCCCGTGAGAGAGCACTCAAGCTTCGATTCCTCCGTTTTTTCGTCTCCGCGTATATTTTGCGCATTTGAATGTTTCGTGTTTGAAACTTTTACGGCTTTGACGTGAATACGTGGGCTGGCGGGGGAGGCAGGGGGGGGGGGGGGGGGGTGTGACCGTGGACGAAGAGCTAACACCAGGGAGTACCCGTATCACTGCTCGCACTTCACTCGCTCGGGGTTACACTTGTAATGCTATCCTCACTCCCTCGCGACCGCTCTCTCTCTCTCTCTCTCTCGTTTCTCCTTTAGGCGAAGTAACGGACCTTGGCTTGTTGGCCAGACCGAGAAACTCGACGAAGCGCCCCTGTCTGCGCAACGGAAAGTACGTAAGGAACAATAAAGAGCGGAAGAATTTCTCTCTCGCCACCCACGATATGCTGCTGCTGCGTTCCCGTTGCCCTCTCTTTCTTTCTCTCTCGCTCTCTCTCTCCCTCTCTCGCGTTCTCTTGCTCACCGAACAAGAGAAGCCAAGGCAAGGGCGTCGCGACGATCGATCGTTATATACCCCGCTTTACCATTTGCCCCGTACCGACAAATCTAATTTCTCCTTCTCTCTCTCTCTCTCTCTTTCTCTCGCAATCCGCAATAAAAGAACGAAACAAAAAAAAACAAACTCACTTGGCAACTCCACTAAAGTGCACTCTCCTTAGTAGTTCCCACTGCATACGCGCGACGTGTGCGTAATATGGAAGTGAACGAACGAAAAAAAAAGAAAACTTTCAACACGAGAGCTTGGTAGAGAGAGATAATCCTTCTTTTACCTCTCTCTCTCTCTCTCTCTGTTTTTTTTCTTTCGGCGTAGTGCGCGCTGTGTATATCCTTGATTTAATCCTCGATTGTGTTAAATAACGGGAGCGAGGTCACGCGTGCTCAACGCGGCGGCTACAACGACGACAATGACGGCGACGAGAACACGATCTCGATCTCTTTTTAGCGAGTAGCACACGGTCCGCGTACACACTCGATATTCGCACAATCACAGACGCGCAACACACGCACACACTCGTGTACGTTCATTATACACTTATCATTCGTCGTTTGAGACTCTCGCCCAACAAAGAGAAAACAAAAATGCGTATCACTGACTCTTGGTAAAGAGACACTCGACACATTTCTTTATTACAGCGAACTTCGAAGTATCGTGCGTGTCACGCTTAAGCGTGAATATAGAAATAAAAGCACAAAATTGATAATCACTTTTCCGAATGAGCGCGCGCGCGCGTGTGTAGCGTGTAGGACGCTGAGGACAAAAGACCTTGGATGTTGAACCTCCTGGCGAGGTTCATTCCGCGACGACGTATTCCTCTGGACGATAGGATCGATACGACTCACACAGAGCTCGCGAATTATCGACGAATCTAACATCCGTTTTCCGAGAGCCTCGAACTCTCAAGCACCAACTCTTGATAACTTTTTTCTTTTTTTCATAAATATTCAACGAGATCTCGAAAACCTTCGTAGCTGTTTCCTTTTCACGCGTTTTGCGATAATTATTTTTCTACGCTTCGTTATTTGATTTCTTTTTTTTCTCCTCGTCCTACGACTAGTGCGATTAAAAAGAAAAAAGGGAAGTAAGATTATGTTGGAAAACGGCGCTTTGACACGTATCGTCGCGCGGTAACCAAGCCGCGTCGAAGGCCGCTACTCTACTGCCGCACCGAGGGAGAATACGTCCCCCACCATGCGGTCCGCACGTTCGACAGAGATAGAGACGGAGCAACTTGGCTGCTTGCCTCCTCTCACGCGCCGCCCCCCCCCCCCCCCCTGAGCCGCTATGCCGCACACCGCTTCTCTTGCCCCTTTCGCTGTGCTAGCGCGCGCTGCTCGGTGCCCCTCCCTTGCCCCTCTCTCACACTCAACCAGTCATTCCAAGAGCCAGTGCTCAGTGCTCCCTCGGTCTTTGTCGATGATGGCCCTTTCTCTGTCTCTTTCACTCGCACTAGCTATTCTTTCATTCCGTCTTTGTTCCTCCGGGGTACGAGAGACACGCACGGTCGGTAGCGGTAGCGCGACCCCTCTTCTCGCGCACTCTCTCACTCGCTCGCTCGCTCTCTCTTCTCTCTCTCTCTCTCTCTCTCTCTCTCTCTCTCTCTCTCTGTCTCTCTCTCTCTCACACTCGCTCGGTCTTCCGCTCTGGCGTGTCCTGGACGAGGCACCTCCACCCGAGAGGCCCGTAAACCGCAGCATCGGCGTCGCAGCTTCGCATATACACAGGCTAGTCCGTATGCGCGCCATGACCGGCTTCTCGCTTTCCCCTCAACGTCCCCCCCCACCACATGGCTCTCTCCGTCTCTCCCTTCGACTCGATCTCCGGATCTCCTATCACCCTCCCCTATATATATATTTATATATACATACATACGTACGTTGCTCACTGGCTGCTATCGTCTCTCGCGCTCCTACGCATGTGACTCTCGCGAACTCTTTCTCTCGCTATCTCTTGGCCGCCGACGCGACGACGAGATACTCGTTTTGCGCTTCCCTCTTTCTCACTCTTTCTCTCTCTCTCGTTCTCTATCCATTCGTCAGTCCCTCGCAGTTACTTCTGCTCGTTCTCTCGTTCCTCCGTGACCGAACGCGACCGACACAGAGCTCGGCCAACTCAAGCACGACTCGTGCAACCGCGAAAAAGAATGTAAAAAAAAAGAACACGAAAGAGCAACAAAAAAAAAAGTAGAAAAAGAATACAGCGTGCGTTCACGCACACTCAACCTCGCTACCGTGTATTACGAGACTCTCCTCTATCTGTCACTTTCCCCCCCGCCCCTTTTCCCAACCGCTTTCTCTCTCTAACTCTCTCTCCCTCTCTCACTCTGTCTCTTGCCCCCCTCCCATCCTTCTTTTGCTCGCTCGAGCCTCCACGAAATGTATTCGCGAGTCCATGCGCTCGCCGTATACGCTTACTTTTACGCATCTGCACATGCTCGAGACTTGTGTACAATGGCACTGTGTAAAGTCGTGTTCGTTCCTCGTACAGTGTGCAGCAGCGGAATAACACGAGATTGCGGCGAGAAAGAGGGAGAGCGAGAGAGAGAGAGCGAGGTCGACGACGTACGGGTATATGTGTGCACCGAGTTTCTTTCTCTCTGCGCGATACGCGTACTTGTATATTAATACATGTGTATATGGAATCACGAGAGTAACTTTTAAAGTGTGGGGATACGCTAGAGAAGGAGAGAGAGAGAGACAGAGAGCGAGAGGAGAGAGAGAGACAGGACAGACGCTCACTCGACGTCAGGCGCATCTGTACCCTTCGTATACATATGTATATAAATACTTGAAAATATGCATCAGCGGAGTGAATACAAATCGAAAGTCGTAGCTCGCCACTGCTATGCACACATCCATGTATATATGACAATCCGGAGGCAGCATAACTCGCGATACAGTAATGATACAACGTTTTATTTTTCTTTTCGTTTGTTTTCCTTGTTAAGTTTATACGTGGCTCGATGCAACGATGAATCCACCCAACGGCAACGACTGACACCGGGCCGGCTTTACGTTATACTTGTCCTTTTCGCTCTTCTGTCCTTGCGTCTGAGTTCCCACTTGCGCAACGCGAATTATACGGTGAATAAATATCAATTAACTTTTTCTTGACCCGTTCGTGAGTAATGTTTTCTTCTCCCTTTCACACGGACAACGATAGTGAACGCGAATCGGATGATTTCGGATCTTCCGGTTCAACTCTACTTTTTTGTTTTCTTTATATTTCCTTGCTCTTATTATTATGCAAAATTTGTTTTCACGTGTTTAGATTGTAGGTCTCTGGATAATTGTTTTGAAGAATAATTGAAGATCTTTTTTGTCGGACAATTTGGAGGAAAGAAATTTGAAAAAAATAATCGGTATTCATTTTCATCGTGTTCCAACGATGTAAACTTCAATCTCATCTCTGAAAGGCTAATTGTGGCAAAGATATTTTTTTTTGGATACTTTGTCAACGAAGATTTCGAGACGTTTTCGTGCTATGCGCTACAGAAATAATTCGAATTGCGGAGTTTGGGTGAAACGACTGCAGTCGAAAATAACGCGAATCGTTTGTGGGAAATAATGGAATGACGAAAGAATGGTGGGACGCGATTGGGGCAGGAAGCTTTTTATTTTCGAGCAACGAGCATTATCGCCCATTTTGCGAAATCACGTTTTTTTTTTTAAAATAATTTTCTCGCCTTTATTCGAGACAAACGGGAAGGAATAATAGATTTAAAAGTGTAGTCTGAAAAGAGTCACTCGATTATTACGCTTTTGAATGGCTGTGCGAGGCGTTTGGCACATTACACACGCGCAGGTTACAACCTGGTTATTATCCGGATGACTAATAGAACCCTCTCCACCATTCAACGACCGTGCTCTTTCTCTGTCTCCCCCCCCCCCCCCGACCTATCTCTCTCACTCTCTCTCTTTTTCATTTGCTCGCCGAGTCGATTATTCGCTCGAGAGGTTAGTCACTCCTATATCTTCGTACATTTGCGAGAACTCGTCGTGGTGGTGGTCGTTGTCGTCGTCGGTATTTACGTAGAGAACGGAACAATTTTCATAATCCGCGATATATACGAGTCCCCCCCCCCACTCGTGCAACGAAATTTTTCCTCGTGTCACACGAACGGAACGCATATTGTCAGTGAAAGTATTATCCGTGAATCATGCTCGTGAGAAATCGCATTTGTACTTTCGAAGAGCCACGCTCCTCGGATCACAATCAGTGAATCATTCGTAGTTTATTGTATTTTTGTATTAAAATCTATTTGAAAGGAGCCCAACCTTTTTCGTCCGTACGACGAAGATTCGGGGAATAATGAGATAAATGCGTTTTTTTTTAACCTGTTTATCGCAACCTGCCAGTCAATTGCCAATAACTGTTATTAACCTTTTAAGGACGGGGCTGGTCGATACATCGACCAGCAGTTAGGCTTGGGACTCCAATTGAGAAATTCATCGATTTTATTGATATCTTTCATGTAAAAAAAAGTCGATTTTAATGGAAATTCCACCGTCCTTAAAAGGTTAAAATAATAGATATAACAGTTCGTGATAATTATTATTGAAATAAAAGTTACAATAATTTTTAACCGCCGTTGTTGAAATAATTGAAAAATTATTGATAACTATTCATCATTATAAAAGTATTATTGTATTCAAAGTTTATTATTATTATTTCAAACAGCTTTGAGCGATCTGCATAAGCTTGAAATTCCAAAAATCCGTTTTTGCACAGTTTTATTGCCCAGGCTCACAAATTTAATTTGCAAGACTTTTATTTTTATTCAACAAAATTCACCGAGTTATGAAATGCTAATGAAGTTTGGCATCATTGGAACGCAACGGAACATTTTTTTTCTCTAACTGCCTATTTTTTATGGCCGAAAAAAAGCTACGTCGAACTTTGTTTGAGATCTTCATTAGAGACGTAAAACTCAAATCTATCGAGAATGATTTTTTTATAACGATAAAACGTGAAGAAAATAAAAAGGAAAACAGAAAATATTTCGATGCAAATTTCGACATGTTATGACGATTTAGCGTTACGGTCAACTTTGTATCTTTTGCGATTTTGTCGAAACTGTATTTTAGAAAAGGATGTAAAATCTTGCTCTTGGAGTTATTCTTGGAGTCTTCCTCTCTTTGTCTTTTATCTCAATTGCATTCAAATGTAACACACGTGACAGAATTAGCAATACGAGAGCGGGGGAGGTGGGAGGGGAGAGGCGGTTGAAGATCGGCTGCTATCGTGAGAGAAACGGAAACACGATCGTTCGTATTTCGAGAAATTTTGCGAGGCGTATGTAGGTAGAGTACACGCATATGTATTACTTGAGAGAGAGCCAAGGCCACGACATGGGGAACGTATAATATACATAACGGACACACGGCAACCAACCGCGCACAGCTCGTTCCTTCTACCGAACATTTCTTTCTCTCTCTCTCTCTCTCTCTCTCTCTCTCTCTCTCTCTCTGTCTCTCTTTCTCTCTCGCTCGCTCCTCGTTTTTCCTTCGCCCTTCCCTCTCTATACACTTATCACTTGCTCATTCTCCTGTTCGTTATTTCTCTCATACAGTATTTATGTAACTGCTCAACATGTATTTATGCTAATTGCGTATAAATACCCGGCGTTCTGATGCCTGACTCGTTCAAATACGTACCATCAGTCCTCTCTCTCCTCTCTATCTGCCGCTCAATCTATTTACACTGTAACGTCTATCTAGACACACACACACACACACACACGCACACACAAGTTCAAATTCCAATCGTATCGAACGAAATATTTGTCCCCTCGTGAAATACGCATGTCAGTCTTGGCAATGTCACTCAGCGTGTGCCAAATTTCTCGAACAGTGGAACGTATTACTTCGGGAGAGAAAGAAAAAAAAATGCATAATTCTGATATCCACATGTCGGGCGTTATTCGTTTTATTCCAACGAGATGGAATTTTCATACGCGAGTGTACGTTCGCTCGCTGGATCAGGGAATCTGATATTTTGATGTATGGTACGTTTTTTTTTTCTTGCTCTTCGGCTTCGTTGATGCACCGAGAATGGATCACATTTGCGGTACGACGGCTCAAGGACTCAGGAGAGATTGAAGACTCGAGGCTAACGAGAAATTAGAACGTGTACATTGTATCGTCTTTTGAAGCGACGCCTGAGATGCGAGCTCTGCACTTCTTTTAATAGGAATATCAACTTAACGATGTATCGCGTCTCTGATAATGTTCGGTGTGCCGTGAGCTCACATTGAACAGAGGAAGTCGCCGCGCGATTGCACTCGCTGATAAAAGTTTTTACGTATCGTCTCATTGGAAACGTTTTTGAGAAAAGAAACACGCGAGGCCGATCGGACTCTCTGTCAAAGTCCAATGATAATTTATAATTGAAGTTTCTTCGGAATTCGTAAAGTTCACTTCTCAATCTATCCAGAGACTTGAGGACGTTGAAGTTCGCGTGCTTGACACGCGATAAAAATTCTTTTTTATCTCTTTTATTCACTCGTTTTTATTATTCTACATCATCTTTCCGTGCAGATTTAATATCTCTGATGAAAGAGGCCAAAGTACGTTTGATTTTCGTTGCTCGAATCTGCCGAACGAAATTTTGGGTGGTTGGGAAAAAAAAAAAATTGGAGACCCAAGAAGTCATTTAGATCTCCTAAAAGATTTGCTTTTCGAACATTTCGTGAATTGCACATCGTTCGATGAAAGAGATTATTTCTTGACATCACAATTATCAGTGATTAGTCGAGATCGTTTGAACTCTCTTGTTTTCGCGTTCATGCGAAAATCACATGAGCATTCGAGTTCTCGTACAAACACTCGAGGACATTTATCCTTTGTGGATATACGAACTGGACTATCGACTTGGAGAAACGTTGAAAACATGCATATATATATATATATATATATATTTATATGGGCATACATGTTCGAGGATGTGTGCGCGAATATGGCTCTAACCCGAAAGTGCTAACACATAGTTGGGAACGTGGGCGCGCATACGGAAACGCGCCAGGGGTCGTGATGGAGTGAGGTAGGAAATGGCGAGACTCCTGTTTGTCCCGTATCGATTGGCGTCGCACAACCCCAGAGTGTTTGAATATACATACATACCGTACACAAAGGGTGTCCCGAACCAACCGGATGCTCGTGAAAACTTGCAAAGATTGCCGAGAATTATTTTTTACCCCCACGATCTCTCCAGATTTACCGTTATTCTTCATTTTATCAATATTTCGGATGTCTCGGCGAATATACCGTGGGTAAAAAAAGTATTTTTACACCGCCTGTTTTGCAAATTATTCTGCGAAAAAAAAACAAAATGTTCGACAAAAATTTTCGAAAAAAAATAAACTGCTAAAGCATTTTTTTTTCGTAGGACAATTTGAAATACACGCGGTGTACAAATACTTTTTTTACCCACCTTATAAGTAGAACCTCGATTATCCGAATCAATTGGAATTGAAGATGGTTCGGAAAATTAAAAGTTCGGATAATCGAAACGCAATTTTTTTTTCTGAAGGGATGATATACAACAGAAATCGAAAGAACAGAAATATATATATATATATATAACCTCTTTCAAACATCGAACGCTTATTTTATTTCTTTGGTTTTGTATAGTCGTCAATCGTCGAGTCTTTTGATGCCTCCTTATGTCGGAGTTCGTAGTTTTCCCAACAAAGCATATTAAAGCTGCGCTAGTTTCGCTCTTATCTAGCATAGAAAGAATTTCCTGTTTTTTTCCTAACACAACGTTTACGCTTAGGGATCGAAGAAGTTGGGTTTGAAGTCCCGACACATACGAACTGCGCGAAATAAACGGGATGTAAACAATTTGCAAAAATTCACATTTATTTGTGCGCGCTGTAAGGAACAAATTAAAATTCCGGTAGAATTTAGAAGAATATAGAAGCCAGCGTGCAATCGGTCTAAGACCGGAAGACGAAAAACGAGCTCGAAACTGCGCGATTCTTGCAAGACAGCAGCGTAAATTTCGAGCGTTATATTTCGCGACACAATGTATATTTCGCGCCAACGTTCGGATAATTGAGCGTTCGGATAAATCGAATTGTGGTTCGGATAATTGAGGATTTGGATAATCGAGGTTCTACTGTCTATTTTTTTAATTCATATATATTTCGATGACAACTTTTATGACGATAAAAGTTCCGACGTACAAAAAATGGCTACATAATTGTTGCTTGTTACCCGAAATCGGAAATATTAATTTTTTGGGACTAATGTACTGGACCCAACATTCGTATTTTTGAGAATCGTACACGTATTTTGACGTTTGGAAACATAGGAGTTTGTTTGACGGAGGTATCGAGGATACACCCGGTATACACGAAATGTACCCTTTCGCTTATGAATCGTGCAGCCCCTAACGGGGGAGATCGCGACGTAGCAAAGCTGGTGCCACACGGCTGGGGCTCTCGAGTATGCTCGGAAAAGGACAACAATTACTCAGCTGGGGTGAATGAGGGACGAAGCGAGAGAATCACATACATATAATACGATACGAATCGCATATATACGTACCGTCCCGTATCGA
The DNA here is from genome assembly GCA_963932345.1 of Ophion ventricosus. Classification (NCBI taxonomy): domain Eukaryota; kingdom Metazoa; phylum Arthropoda; class Insecta; order Hymenoptera; family Ichneumonidae; genus Ophion; species Ophion ventricosus. The sequence continues at coordinate 19,226,189 of OZ010712.1, read as the reverse complement.
AAATAAATGGGAGAAGAAAAAAACCATGCGAACGATCGATCGATGGGAAATTACCAGATACAGGGAAAAAGAAGTACTGATTTTCACGCAACGCTTAAGGCGGAGTGTACATCGTTTTACGTTTACCCTTCGACTCGGTATTATCGCTTGACTGTTGAACAAAAATCGTGTATCTGATCAAAAAAATATCTTCTCGAGACGCTCGCTTTTATATGTCTGGTATTGATGAGAGATGATGTGGGAGGGACTGGTACAAAAAATGGATTGTATGGCTATAATTCGACGAAACAAAAAAATTTCCGGTATTTCGTATTTCATTTTTGAATTGAATAACAGAGCTTTTTAAATAGTCATCTTAGATTATTTTTTTATATTAATTCATCATATAGGACAATTTGATGATAAGGCTTTAAAAATATTAATAACCGAGGGTCTTGATCGTTTCTATCAATTGAAGGATAATTTTCATTCAGAAACAAAAGTCGCATACAATAATGCATTATAGTATTATATTAATTAAATAAAATCACAATACTTAATTAAAGAATAACTACAATTTAATTGAAATATTTAAATGAAAATAATTGTAATAGATATTAATATAAAAATATAATTCCATTTTAACCCTTTGTGGTCACCCTGGGTAGAATCGACCCGTCGATCAATTTTTGGCGTAAACATATAATAGTTCCCGGCTTCGAATGGAACTGTATTCACCATCTTACCCAGAGTTTGAAGTATCCTCATACCACAAAATTTACCCTCTTCACATGTCGGCATAAATACCTTTTTTGGAACCCGCACTATGCTACTATTTTTTTCCCAAAAGTAGCATATCTAAGGAGTATCACGTCCAAATTTTAAGTAAAAATGTTGAAAATTCACGGAACTATGATTTTTTGAGCGAAAAAGTGTCTTTTTTGCGTTTTCACCTCTTTATGATTTTTTTTTACCATGTCGCCATTTTATTTCTTATGATTAAATTTTTCGTACATCATCTAGTAAGTTCAAAGCATGTTCGGTAATTTTTTTAATCACTTCGGACGGAAAGTTTGGTCACAATACTTTTTTGGAAACTGACTGGTTAGAATCGACCAAAGTGTGACCACCGCGATTGAATTTAGATGTATGACCACGAAGGGTTGAAAATAATTGAATTCACAAAAAATATTAAACCGCGAGTATTTTAAGAGTTCAGCGCAATTACTTTATTTTTTTAAGCATAATTAATAAAAAGACTAAAGTTCAAAAATATTTCGATAACAAAACCCAAACAAACCCAAAACCCAACGAATAATTGCATTGAATTCTTTAAATAGTCGCGTTACAATACTTTTTTCGAATTAAATTATTATTTTTTATTATTCTTTTTTCTTTGTAAATGCGAGTAGGATAGAAAGCATGCTACACATTTTTTTTAATACGTTTCCCATCATACTCGCATCTACCATGCGAACCCGCAGCCTACAATTTTATTCAAGTTCCCCAACACGTAGAAATCCCCTAAAGAGTCCGTATGAAATATGAAATCAAACAAAAACCCAAATACTCGATGATTTTCATTAAACAACCGAATTCCGAATGACTCCATTCTAAATCACTATCCCGCAATTTCTACGACAAAAAAGTCTTCAAACCAGAATTATCTCGGGGGAAAAAAAAAAGAACGGATACGTCGTGAACATACACGAGCGACGACTTTTCCGAAATAAATTCACTCTCTCGTCCGTGATTTTGTATTTATTATCGCGCGACGAGGCGCACGCCCGACGCATGCTATTATTAACGTTGCAAGTTTATGTTTGTTCACCGCGGAATGTTAGTCGCATTGTAAAGATTTATTTATAAAACGACCACGGGCAAACGCTTAAAAGTGCCGAGGAAGAACGATAGGAAGAATCTGAGAAGCGTGTGGGTGGTGGTGGAGGTCACGCGGTGGCGGAGGCGCAAAACACATACAATTTCCTTTCCTCGAACTTGGCACGAACCCCTGGCGCAGTATGCCCCCGGAGTCTTTCTCTTTCTCTCTCTCCCCCTCCCTCTCTCTCTCTCTCTCTCTCTCTCTCTCTCTCTCTCTCTCTCTCTCTCTCTCTCTCTCTCTTCTCTCTCTCTCTCTCTCTCTCTCTCTCTCTCTCTCTCTCTCTCTCTCTCTCTCTCTCTCTCTTTGCCAGAGGCGGAATTAGAGAACCAACGGTACATTATATACATTCATACACACAGGCGCACACTCACAAGTATCAGAGTGAGGTCACGAAACGTGTTGTATTCACGAGGCTCGACAATCGCTCGATGTGTCTCGGATTCGACGAGTAGAGAGTCTCGAAAGTGAGAACGGGGCTCAAGAGAGAGAAGGCGCAGTCGGTGAGAGGGGGAGGGGGAAGAGAGTGCAGAGGCAAGGTAAGGGCCTCGTGTTTTCGGCCCGAGCCTCGTCAACTCGGGTATTTCAACTTTCGACTCTTTACCGCGGCCGGGAACAACACTGACGTAATCCGATAATCGTTCTTGTAACCGTTCAAGGACGTGATTCGGAATTTCGCGTGCCTTCTCCCCCACCCGTTTCGCATGAAAATGTAATACCATTCGCATTGGCTATGGGCCATAACCCCCACTGATGCGAACACAAAACTGGATACTGTCCTTCTCGTATCTCGAGCACCTTTATGATCTTCGATCATTGTCCATCATTGTGGTCACGAAGAGCAAGCGGGAGTAGCGAAACATTTGTTATTCATTCCCAAAACGAATAAAGGGTCCATATCTTCTTGACATTTTGGTGTTGTTGTTTTTTTCTTCTCGTTCACAAATTTTTCATCGGATATCGGGAATTTTTACTCGCTCCTGAGTAATTCTGTAATGTTTTATTAATGCGAGAAACATTGTTTACTACGTCATTACAGTAATTTGAATAGGATAAAGTGATAGACGGGAATGTTGAGATAAAAAAGTGATGGATTTGACGCAGTGGAAGCGACAGCGATAAAAGTGACTCGAACAAAGAGTAGGATGTGCAGAGAAATTCACCGAGTATACGACGACAGTGGCATTGATGAAGCCCGGAAGAATATGGGAAACGTGTATATGCATACTTAATTTTTTGGGTATATCCAAATATACACTAGCTGCGCTTTCATATGGAGAAGCGATATTTTTAACCCATTATATTAAGGGATTTGCATAAGCTTGAAATTTAGAAAATACGATTTTTTCATTGGATAGTTTTGAAGCCTAGAGACAACTTTAATTGGCAAGAAAGATTACGTGAAAATTCTAAAAATTGACCAAGTTATGACGATTTTGATGAAGGGTCGGCGCTCTGCTCTAGGGCGAACATATTCTTCTCTGCTTTGCTCGAAACTTAGTTTTATGAAATGGTGTAAGTCGCATCTCAAAATGTATTTATCCAATTCTCCTAAAATTCGAACAGAGCATAATTTACACCATTTTCCATCGTATGACCCGATGATTTATTGATATGTTTATCCATTTGTTAATAACAAATGATTGAAGTTATTTTTTTGTTGTCCAAAAGTCGAATTTTTCTTCCACAGTTTGCCATTTTTGTAATTTTCAAAATTTAAAAAAAGCATCCAGACGTAAGAAATTTTAATTATTATAGAAAAACTACATTTTTTATTTTTATCTTAAATCATCCTAGTTGCCAGCCCCAACTACACAGATTGGCTATGCGGAAACGGTCGCACATTGTTTTAAGGGCATGTACAAGGTCAACGTATAACGTCACAAATTTTCCAACCCAGTTTTCTCATAAATGGTTAAAGTTTTTGAGGAAAAACAAAGCATCAGGCTCTGGGGAATATCCTGACACAGAGCTTGACGGTTTTCTTTTGCCCCAAAATTATTCATCTTTGAGAAATCTCGGTTCGAAAATTGTAGCTATCTCTCTCGCACTCATGTGTCACGTGCTACGCCTTCTACTTCGCCTTAATACTGATCATTTCATTGAAGAGAAAATACTAACTAATGTTTGTGAGTGCACGAAGATCTTTAGAAAACTTAAAAGGGAAATGGAAAAAAAATTAAGTTAGGTGAATCCAGATAGCGAGACACAAGAATTGATAGTGAAATTTAATATGCATGGAATGTAATGCAGTATAATTTATTATTTCTTTAGATCAGATGGATATGTAAAAAAGGGTGACGCTGGAATAAATAAAATAAAATAATCACTTCATGGTTTATCAATATTATTATTGAATAATATTGATAGATAAACCTCGAAACATTAATAAATAAAACTCAAATATATAAATAAATCTCAATTAACCCTTCGTGGTCACACTTCCAAATTTTATCGCGGTGGTCACACTTGGGTCGATTCTACCCAGTCAGTTTTCGTAAAAGTATTGTGACCAAACTATCCGTCCGAAGTGGTTAAAAAAAATACGGAACATGCTTTAAACTTTCTAGATGATGTACGAAAAATTTATTTATAAGAAATAAAATGGCGACATGTTAAAAAAAATTCATGAAGAGGTGAAAACGCAAAAAAGACACTTCTTCGCTCAAAAAAATCATATTTCCGTGAATTTTCAACATTTTTACCTAAAATTTGTACATTATACTCCTTAGATATGCTACTTTTGGGAAAAAATAGTAGCATAGTGCGGGTTCCAAAAAAGCTATTTATTCCGACATGTGAAGAGGGTAAGCTTTATGGTATGAGGATACATCAAACTCCAGGTAGGATGGTGAATACAGTCCCATTCGACGCCGGGAACTATTATATGTTTACGCCAAAAATTGATCGACGGGTCGATTCTACCCAAGGTGACCACGAAGGGTTGAGGGGTTACGTGGGTTTGAAAATTTCAAAAAATCCTTTTTTTTTAATTTTAATATCTAATAGTACAATATGTGTAGAATATTCTCCCAAAGTTTTAAGTTAATCGGAGTAAAAGTCTAGGAGAGAGAGCCTTTGGGAATTCCCTCCGTTGGGAAAGATCGGCCGGGAGCGACGCAGGTATACGCATTTTTCTCAAAACACTATTTTTGAAGTCGATGGAAACGATTTCTCGAAAACGAATGCACCGATCTTATTGAAATTTTGCACACTTCTTCAAAATGGCATTGACTAGTGATTGAACGAATGTTTTTTTTCATTACAACTAATTTCACAAGGCTATACGTAGTGTAAATTGTACCAAAAATTGAACTATTTTGCATACAACTCTGCCAAAAATTCAAATTTTAATTTTTTAAAAAATCCTTCGTTCAATCACGAGCTATACTTATCTACTAACAGAAAAAATTTGGTTTTTTAATTTCAGATAAAGCTATCATGAGTTATCCTGACCACCACGAGGGAACTTTTTTTTAGGGGTCTCCGGAAACCAGGTCCCACCGTCTGAATTTCCCAAATTCTTGGATGAAATTTTTTTTTAATATTGTTGAAATGTTGCTCTTTTATGTGCTTAATATTTTGAATAACATAATTTATATATTACATTTTAAAAAAATAGAGAAAATATGCTTTTTTTGGCTTTGAAACCCACGTAACCCCTTAATAAAACCTCAAACTTGGCAAGACTACGTATTAATTGTACGTAAAATCCCGACCTCGTCGTTCCAGTACTCTCATCAGAAAAAAAACATTGAAAATCGACCAGTTTTTGGGTCCCAAGCTTTTGCAGACCCGTTAATGTAATGTTGTTGTCCTCGAAGTCGAAATGTCTTCACAAGTACCTCTCTTCGTATACATATATGTATATAAGCGAGCGTTTCAACTGGTCAGCAATGCTCGCACAACCGCGGGCTGACTTGAGAAACGTTTCGTACAAGCTCCGCTATATACAATAATAACCTACACTGGGCGAGTCCTCCAATCGTCTCGACGAGTTGGCGACCGTTGGGTACGCGGCTAATATACAATTTCTCTCTCTCTCTCTCTCTCTCTCTCTCTCTCTCTCTCTCTCTCTCTCTCTCTCTCTATCTCTCTTTCTCTCTTGCTTTCTCCCTCCCTCTCGCTCTACCAACGACGACTTGCGGCAGTGGGGCGAAGCGTCGGTCGAAGCACGAGGTCACGTGTGCTATGGCGGCCATCTTAGGAATAACGATCCGAAGCATCGGCTTGGTGCGATGCTGCACCATCCTTGCCAGCTCACTCGTGACCGAGGGAACGAGATTTTCACGTGTGTGTGTGCGTCTGTGTAGTAGTAGTAGTGTGTACGTGTAATCCTTGTGTAAGACGAGACGGACCTAATACTGAATACGTGTACCCATACGGACGCTGACCTCGCTCCTTCTCTCTCTCTCTCTCTCTCTCTCTCTCTCTCTCTTGGCTGAGACAAGATCGAAACTTTAAACATCCCGGAGTGGGCGTATTACGAATAAAAAAAAGACGGAGAAAGCCCGATGTATAGCGGCGAGGGTATGAGAAAGACGAGGGTCGGTCGATTGTAATACAAGGAACCCTCGGCCCCGCTACGATCGAATCTTCAAAGTCACATGTACGTGGATAATGTAACCCACGCGCGCCCGAACGTAACCGCCGTTTATCCTGCATCCACGCTTTATATGTATATTCGGACACTTCTCCATTATCTTTGTGTCGATGAGCACGATACGCGTGAGCCTGTACTTATCGAATCGATAGCGCAACGGACGAGAGAGAGAGAGAGAGAGAGAGAGAGAGAGAGAGAGAGAGAGAGAGAGAGAGAGAGAGAGAGAGCGCTGAACGGACTAATAACGCCTGTTTTGTAATCGGATATCGCGATAGGATATCAATTAAGGATGTATCGGAGATACAATCCCAGGCAAACGTAGCCTTAACTTGAAATTCTTCGTTATGTGCCCTTGATGGTGAGCGAAATTAGTTCCTAGTGCCATGACATGTTGATCGAGCCTTGAATTTCGAGGTGAGAAGCTGCTTTTTTTTTCAAGGGGTTTTTCTAAGCTACAAATTTAGAGATGAGGATCTTTTTTCTGTTTAGTTTCGGAGCCTAGGATCTTGAATGTGCAACGAAGATTTTTGTCAAAATATGGTATTGAAGTTTGCATCGTTGGAATGCAACGGAAATATATATTTTCTTGGCGCATTCATGATACGAAAATCACTGAAACACTTTTGTGGTTCCTTATTGAAAATTTATAATTACAATCACAAGACAAAAATTTTTATATAACAATAATAAGGAAATGAAGAAAATTGAGAAGATTTTTCGTAAAAATCGAATATTTCATAAAAATTCCAAAAGTTAAGCGGGTTATGACTGTTTTTGTGAAGGGTCAGCCTACTGTGATTTACCCTTTTTCTTTTGCGTTTTTCTCGAAACTATGTTTTACGAAGCGATTTAAGTCGTATATCTCAACATCGATTCGTCTGATTCACTTCAACTTCGGACAGAGCATGGTTTATAACATTTTTTACCGTATGACCCGATGATTTTTTAATATGTTTATCCATTCCTTAACAGCAAATAATTAACGTTCTTTTTTTTTTTGGTCGAAAATCGACCTTTTTTTTTCTACAGCTTGCCAATTCCGTAATCTTCGAAATATCCAAAAAAGTATATTGCAATGAGAAAGTTTTATTATTATACTATAAGTACATTTTTATATTTTTCGTTTCAGATCATTCCAGTTGCCAGAACCATCAACACCGTTTGCCCACTCTGCAAAGGGGACGCTCTGCTCAAATAACAATATCTACATTGTTGAACAATATGTTTCAATAAAGAAGAACTCAAACTTGGCAAGACTATGTATTCATTGTGTGCAAAATTCCGACCTCGCCATCCCAATACTCTCATCAGAAAAAAAACAACGAAAATCGATCTATTTTTTGGGCCTCAAGCTTATGAAGACCCGTTAACGCGTTTCTGGCAAACGTCGTGAACTCTGCCACATTTTTCAGTCTCTCTCTCTCTCTCTCTCTCTCTCTCTCTCTCTCTCTCTCTCTCTCACTGACTCTTTGACGAATTGAAGAAACGTCTCGAGGAGTATTCGCGCCATGCAGCAGTTTACGTGCCACCACCATACACAAAGGAATTTCTGTGGAGGCTTCTCAGGTCCGCTGGGTCTCTAACATTACGACCAGGGAGCTCCGAGAGTCAGCCGAGTAAGAAGGGGCGAGAGAGGGAAAGAGACAGAGAGAGAGAGAGAGAGAGAGAGAGAGAATGGAGGATGGGGGTTTCTTTACGCATTATTGACTATCCATACCCCTGTAGATTTCGTCGTGCATAATAGACGAAGATACATTACGACACCTATGCATATATGAATAGATTTCGAAACAGATAAATCAATACCCTCCTCCTATTATGCATTCCAAGGTCCGAAGATTGTTTCGCAGTAATCCAAATACCACAGGTAGATTCCGAAACGCAACAAAAAAAAAAACCACCAGACAATTCCTGCAATCCGATCTATCGAAATATACTTCTCGATCTGGAAAACCAGTCCAAAAACGTTCCTTACGGAACACGTTTTTCCGAAAATCCGTAATCGGCGGTACCTTTTTTTTCTAAGCTATCGTCGTAACGCTAGCGGCGCGCAGCGTGAGGTCCAGCGTGTTCGCGTCACCGACACGCCGTTCGCGCGCAGCCCCAGAGAGATACGCCATGGAGTTATATATAAATGGCATACGCGTAGGATAGCGCAACGAATATACAACGATCAATCAGGACGAGGAAAACGAAGAGCAGAGAGCGACGAAAAACGTGACATCGACGACTCTTCGCCTGGGTCTCTACCAAAATAAAGCGACAGAGATCGAGAAACAGGCAGAAAAGAAGAGAAACACAAAAACGAAGAAGTGCTCTCAGCAAAGTGGAGTAACGACCACCGTTGTGGCTCGAGCGGGCCAGATGAGTAGAGAGAAGAAAGGGACAGCATAGACTGCAGTAACAGAGAAGACGAGCGAGTCCCGAGTCAGCGGCAGCAACAGCAGCAGCAGCAGCAGCGGCTCGTTAAGGCATGACCTTTAGCGGCGGGAACGTGGGAGGGTATAATACACTTAGAGCACGGTTTCGTTTATCGTTGAACGTCGTCTTCGTCATCGTCCGGACGGCTCGGTTTTATACATCGTATCTACATACGACGTTATGTATTGTATGCATATATACACATCCTTGTATTATATTCACACGTACACATATATATACGAATAGTCGAAGGATGAATGCAGGTCGGCAATTCTGTCGCGCTATAGGAAACGGATACTTTGAATCCGGCATATCTATGCAACGTTGGCTATCAGGACATCTGGCTGTTTCGAGGACGGTCCTTGAAGCTTTTTCGAGCAAATCTTTAATTTTGGGTACACAGGAGGGGCCTTGGAGTCGAATGTCTTCAAGCCTGCCGTTGAGTGTGGAGAGTGACATGAGGAGAAGTGAAAGAGCGAGAGAGAGAGAGAGAGAGAGAGAGAGAGAGGAGGCATGGGCAGAGAGTGCGTCGGCCAATGTTGCTGCCTTACAGTCGAGCGTCTCTATTTCTCTCTCGTTCTCTCCTCGCTAGACACTCAACTCGAGCAGTTTCTAGAGAGAGAAAGAGAGAGGCGGAGGGGGGAGGGGTGGTACTATAATGGCGGCTCGAGAGCAGTGAGGGTGCGTCGTCGTTGTCCCTCGGTGGAAGCGAAACGAGCAAGAGAGAGAGAGAGAGAGAGGGGGATGGAGGCGAACTCACCGGGAGGTCAAAGGCCTCCGGCTCGCGTTCACTCGGTCCGTGCTGCGCCAATGTGCATGAGTAACCACCGGCTGAGCTCTACTCGTCCTCCTCCTCCGCCTTCTCCTCATTCTCCGCCACGGCTCTTCCTCTTTCTCCTCGTTCTTCTCCCCCCCCACCGCCCTTCGCCGACGTTCGTCAATACATAATGTATTCTGAATGCAGAAACGGGACGGTCGGTATAAAGCGCCCAGGCAAACAGCCGGGCAACGAGAGGCGCAGAAATCTACGTGTGCGCTCTCTCGCGGAATAGAGTTAGAGAGAGGGGGACGGAGAGATTGGGAGAGAGAGAGAGATAGAGAGAGAGAGAGAGAGAAAGAGAGAGAGAGAGAAACAATCCACACGTGCGTTCTCGCGAGTAGCCTGCACGTGCTCTTCTTCCCCTCTCTCTCTCTCTCTCTCTCTCTCTCTCTCTCTCTCTCTCTTTCTCTCTTTTTGTACTATTTCGCTCTCGGTACATAGGAACATAGCCGCATGTAACGAGGCTACATTTGGGTGCTTCGAGCAACAATCAAATAGTAAAAAGAAACCCAAGTCTTTCCCTTTGCGTTGTTAAACGACAATTACCCGTGCCGTAATTGAGTTCGGACTTTAATCAGGCCCATCCGAATTTTCCTTAACTTTATTAAGGCCCTAGTCTGGAAGGCTCACATAAGCCATCAGTGGCCGGTCAAACTTTTCTACCGAGGGCCATTGAAGGAAAAATAACCAAGGCCTTTAAAATTGCCACAACGGTGCCTTATAACAAATTGTTGCAGCCATATACGCAACGTACGTGCGTTTGTGTGCACTGTGAAAAAGAAACGTATTATTTCAATACATTTGAGGCTTAGAATTCTGTTGCATATTTTGACACATTCGATCCCGCGTTGTTCCAATGAACGCACTGCATGCGTGTTGCTTCAAGGCATCACCCGTCTACTAAACGCATGGTTTGATTATTATATTTAATCGATCTCGATAGTTATTATGCCACAAATTCTTTAGTCAAGAAATTTACACTGATTTGCCCCTATAATAGCAAAGTCTGGTAGTATTGGGGAAATCGCTACTAAGGAATTTAGAACTACGATCCTTAAATGCATTGACTTGGTCTCCGTACTTAGACCATAGTTTTAGTCAACCTAACTACCCTACCATTCCCGGATAGGGGCCCGGCCGGGCTCTTTTACGGAAAACCCTACTATGGAATCCACAAATAATCCATTGAAGGCCCTGAATTGTATTAGGTATACCCTGGCAATTTTCCGCAGGGGAAGTCTTTTGCGCATCTCGGCACGAAATAACAATCCGGGTACACCCGCAGTCGGATATGCCATTTTACTAGAAAGATTGGCAAATTTAAGGTAGTAGTCTCGCCAGGGCCTTTTTTTATAGATTTTTTTTTAATTTTAAGGACTCATTCAGGACACTAGTAAATGATTACCTGCAAAATTTTAAAAGGATTCAACGTTCCGTTTTCACGACATTGGCAATCAACGATTACATGGTTTTACACGCGTTCGTATGAAGAGCAGTGGGAAATTTTACATTTCACGCAATAACTACGAAACTTTTCTACAGATTAAAAAAAAATCTCAATTACAGAGGAACATATGACGAAGTGGGTAAAAAAAAATCATGAATTTTGACCGTCTAGTTTCAGAGATATAGCTATTTAAATAAAGCAATGTCTAGCGACGCTAGCGCCACGAAGTGACTGGAGCAGACTAGAACTAGATTACAGCAGTATCTACGTATTAGTAGCCGGAATGGATAGTCTGATACAAAAGTGAGGGTTTGGTAAACATTATATTAGGCGTTTTCATCATTGCTTTATAAGTTTTTACATCCTTATAAGATGTACAACCTACATTATAAGGATATTTCGCAATATTTCGAAGCTTTCATCGATTGAGCGGAGAATAAACTTTTCAACGTGACTGTGACGCGACGACTACCTTAAGAGTTGCAGCGTTATTGCAAAAAATAACGTAAGAAGATCCTCCTTATGCCTTGGTCGCGGAGACAATGACAGAGATATATTGACATTTCGCGTGGTACTCGACGAAAGTGAAAAAAAAACAACTCTCCGGCAAACGTTTCACAACTGATAGTGGAAACAGATTCGCAAATATCGTTTAAGCAACATTTTTTTTTTGCAATCGAATGATTCGCAAAGAAAATAAAGAGACGACGGCTCGGCGAACTCATTCTTTTTACACAAACGATCAAAGTACGCACACACATAATTTCTCGCAAGAAACTTAATGGAAGGGGAAAAGTTTCGCAAACTACCCTATTCTACTTCATGACGTTATTACGATACGGAAACTTTGCCGGCATGTGCCTACGGATATATGAACGTACACCCGTCAAACGATGGCTAAGCATGTGTGCCAGTCACACAAGAATACGTATCATTATATAGGCGGCTGAGTGAGTCCGCCAGCCAGAGGACGTCGAGGTCGGTGTGCAAGCTGATGATATATTATACAATATATAGGCGAGAGAGAGAGAGAGAGAGCGAGAGAGAAAGAGAGAGAGAGAGAAATAGCAAGAGAAAGAGGGTTATGCGGATCCTTTATGAGGGTGTTGGACCATGGAAGAGCCATGGAAGGCTTTTCTACATACGCAATTTCGCGTGTTGGAGATACGAGAGATACTTAGAGCAGTAGGCTGCGGCTCTCTTGTACGGTAACACCCATCAGACACAAATAGGTAACTCCAAGCGTATTACGTATACGCGCGCTTAAATGCCACATTCACATACTATTATACATGAATATACATACCGCACATGCGTACATACACATTGATGCACCGGGTGTTACAAATCCTATGGGAAAAGCTTGACCTACACGATTCCTCCAAGCAACAAGCTTCAAAAAATAAAACACATGTTTTTCTTTTGAGTGTACTTTTAATAAGGCACAAACTGGAGATGAGATCGTAAATGGAAAGTAAAAAAAGAAACGCTAAGGCACGGTTTTGACGATAATGAGCCTGTTTGACGAGAAGCAATGTGCCATCGAGGTTCACCAGTTTAATCCAAGCACCCTGTACATTTATGTTGTTACACGTATGTACGTTTTCATGTGCGTCCCCAAGTACATAGGACTTACGCGAGCACACACGTATATGTATACACATAGCGAATTGTATCTATGTAAGCTGTTTCGCTCCGTATATGATCTCTTGTACGCCGTACGATTAATATGCATGGGGGGGGGGGGGGGGGATATACGAAACTGAACATAATGCGTGCGAGGAGAGGCTGTACGGTCGAATCTCGAGGGTGCTCTTGATATATCAGGATCTATCAGGAACAGAATATACTGTACGCATATAATGTGTATGTATGTGTGTGTGTAGGCTTACAAATATCTATATATGTATGTCGCTAAAGCTGATACTGAAGACATTTAACTGAGACGACTGTCCTCGTAATAGTCTATTATTCCCATACTCAAGCCTAGGTCAATTCCAATGTCTTCGGAACAACCTTAGCATAAATAAATGCACTATTTTATCGTCTGTACGACTCGTTCGAAAAATATATTAAGGACAGTTCTTAAAGCAGCCAGATGTCTTGATTGCTGTCATTACATTGGTATAATGCTATATACATATCTCGTTGAGGAAGGAAGAGTTAAGGAGTCTGCATATACTTGAAACTTCAAAAATACAATTTATTTGTTGCTTAGTTTCATAGCTTAGATTCTTTTCATTTGCTACAATGATTTTGTAGAAATTCCAGGAATTGAGTGAACATTTTTCTTTTGAATTATTCTCGAAACTATGTTCCATTAAGCGGTGTTAGTCATATCTTAAAATCTATTTGCCCGTTTGCTTATCCAATTATTAATAATAAAATGTTACAGTGGTTGTTTGTCTAAAAAACATTTTTTTTCCACAGTTTGACATTTTCGTAATATTTTAAACTTCAAAAAAAGTATCCGGCAATACGAAAATTTCATCATTATACTGAAAGTGCATTTTTTCATTTTTTATTTCAGATTATCCTAGTTGCCAGAACCACTTCCAGCGATTGGGCCACGCAGCAACGGTAGTACTTTGTTTAAATAATCGTAACTTCGTTGTTTATCAATATTTTTCAATAAAAAAAGACTCAAACTTGGCAAGACACAAAATTAACGTATTAATTTTGTGGAAAATCCCGACCTCGTTATTTGAATACTGTTATCAGAGAAAACAAAAATTGAAAATGCACCTGCTTTCGCGCCCAAAGCTTATGCAAACGCGTTAAATCATTAATCTTCGTGGTCTTCTATTGTTTACGGAGCGTTTTCCAATTCAACATACTGGATATTCGTCCAAGCCTCGACTCCTATCGAGACGCGAAGATAAATGAGTTTTGCGCTTGTCGTTGTTATTGTCGTAAGAGCCATTCTATTTTTGTATTCATCGAGACGTTGATTGTGGGTTAAAAACGGCTGCAGTCGATATGATTCGAGTTTTTATTCAAGCAGGCTAATAAAATCAAGTTATGTTAATTGAGAAATTTGTTCGATATTATGACAATCTCTGAATGACGAGCACGCATATATATATATATATATATATATATATCAACACGATGTAAATGTATATTGGTTTCGTGGCTATATATTTATATGTATGTATATATTACGACGTCCGGTGTACATACTTGCATACAAATATCGATCGGACCTCGACCGGTCTAAAGGTGCCGCGTGCGTATTATCGTCGACCCAGTTTTTTTTTCTTCTTCGCATATGTATATATCGTGCCCTCACGATCTTCGTGAGTTATGACCGCTTAATAGTAGAAATTTCCGATCATCCGAAAGCCGCACGAACACCACGATTAAACCAATGCGAAATGACATAGGACCGAATATAAGTTTCGACGAGTGAATTATAAGACAGATTCATTAATGAAAACGAATATGCAAACGTTCGCGAAACGTTTGATGATTAATTGCACCCGTTAAAAATTGCTCTTGATTCTGGCAAATTTTCGAATTGTGTTGTTTTGTTTTTATGCCCGCATATGTCGTTGGGAGGATTGAAATGATAGCTAGTGAATGGGAATTGATACTTTGGCTTTTTTTTTGCAGTGACGTTCTGGGATATTACTGGTACAAATAAAATGAGACTCGCGGGCAAATGCGTCAACGACGTGAGCTGCGATAAGACGAAAATATCATTAGTTACAGTATACATAGGAGAGCTGATAGCGTGTGTACATACGATATTCAATCTCGTTGGGTGGTGCGCAACAACGCAACAAAACTATGTATGCGTTACAAGCCTATGCATATACGGTCGAGCCCGGGTGAGCCCCGAGCTAATCCGGAGTGTATGTCCGATAAGGACAGCTGGACTGCTCACCCGATTCTCCCGCGCGTGAGCGTACAGACGCTTCACTGATAAGACCAATTCTGCGAGCACATTGGACAAAGAGAGAGAGAGAGAGAGAGAGAGAGGGAGAGAGAGAGAGCAGGGAGACGGTTATGGGGACGACAGCTCTGAGCGAGGGACACCAGCAAAGGAACGTATCGTACTAATGAGACACGTGTATGTGCTCCACTCGGGCTTCAATATTATATCGAAGCAAAAGAAATCCTCGATTTATGCACCTTCGTACGATGTCTCGATTGTTCGCGTGTTTTTTTTTTCATGAACTCGAAAACAAGAGAATCGAAACGATCTTCACAAATGGGAAATTTGCATCATTGGAAAGCAACAAAAATCTATTTTTTTCTGTACTTTAGGCTGCGAAAATTACTGAAACATTTTTGAGGATTCTTATTAAGAATCGTTAAGCAAAACATGTGGAGAACAGATTTTAGACAATAATAAAAATGAGGAAGGAAACAATCACGAGGAATATTCGTTGCATTGCAACAATGCGTATTTGAACGTCATGTTAAAAAGACTTCAATAATTGCGCTGTTAAAGCCTCATAATAATCGAATCTAATGCATACTATATCATCATGGAGGATCAATATTCGAAGGATGTTGAAATTTACCTCGTTGGCTTGTAAAGCAAATGAATTTTTTTATTCTCCCAAAATTTACTTTTATAGAGATTACGAAAGTCACTGTAAAACGTTTTTTCAGCTTGCTCATTGGAGTACATTTTGGATGACCGTAAATGTAAATGACTACAAGAGATTCTCGTTGCATTCCAACGATGCCTTCTTCAACGCTATATCGCCATGGGCTGTTGAGCACAGAAACTTTTAGTCACGAGAATTTTCGACATATTTTGCAACCAGCGAAAAACTTCCTTCGCCCCAATTATTGCGTGTCCAACGGTGACGAAATAAAAATATCTTTCTTGATATTAGTCGGGAACGGCGATATTCTTGAATGCAGATGACAAAGAGAATCGTAAATGGTCGACGAAATAAAAATTCTTCACGTACCGAGGGTGTCTCGTTGGATAATGCGACAGAAACGTCACGAGGCAAGCTATAAAGTCGTACAGTATGCTCGAGTGTACAGTCCCATCAAGGCCAGCTGTGCCAGCTGTATCAGTGTGTGAGGCTGTGAGCACACAGTGCCGTACGGCCAGCGAAACTTGAAAAGGGAACAAGCCTCAAAGAGAGAGCGAGAGGGAGACGGAGAGCGAAGAAAAAAGACGGGAGGGTGCGAAACGAAAACGAAATCGCACTACGAGATCGAGAGAGAGGGAGAGAGAGAGAGAGAGAGAGAGAGGGGAAGAGAAGTTGGTATGTCTCTCCACCGATTGATGGTGTCGGACCGTCGTGTTCAAGCAGGCCATCGTACTCTTCGAAAAGAGTGAGAGCTCTATGCACACACACACACACACACACTCATCTCTACACACATATAGGCACGCACGTATATAGAACTTGGCATGGCGACAAAACGCATTCCAGGGTCGAGGGTGGCTCGCATTTATACGATCGAATATTTTTTTTCTTCTTTCTCTCTTCTCACTCTGTCTCGCTCTTTTCTTTTTTTCTCCATCGCTCCTCCTCCTTTGGCCCTTCCTTAATGCGTTTGCGCACCCTTTCTCGTTTAATGGTACTTCGTACTTTCTCGATCTGACTCTTCAGGTTGCTGCTACATTATTTGGGCGTGTATGTTACGTAGTTTTAAAACAACTCACACTTCTCTTTTAATCGTTCTTTACCCATTCAGGTATGCCGAAAGATCTTACAGGCTGACTCACGGATGTTGAAAGTTTGGACAAATGTTATAAATTTTCATCTTCGACTGGTCGGAACTTTTCCGTACTTTTTTAAATGTTCTGCGCCGGCATACCCCTTGGTGATATCCAAACTGGCATTTGAATTGGGTTTTATGGCATTGAAGTTTGCCTCGTTGGGACGCGGACGCAAGTTCTTTTTCATTTTTTCTTTTACATTCTATGGTCGCAAAAGATTTATCAACTTCGATCTGGCGGAAAGTATGCGAGCGATGCTAAAAAAATCGATTGAATTTCAACTATGCATTTGCAAGTTTCTATTGCATTTCGACGATGCAAACTTCGGCACAATAATGTTTTTCGGTCAATTTTTCCTCGCGATATCGGTTTGATGGGTTTTTACGATAAATCAATATTATCAATGTACGATGAATCAATATTCCAATCGCAAGTACTTAAAAATGAATGAAAACTAAATAAAACTGAAGTGTCAAAAAATCCGAACGTCTAATACATCTTTCCAAATTTATTTTTCATTTTCCGATGAACTTTCAACATTAATGCAAATAGAATGATATGCAAAGTAACGATGATCCGCAGGTACGATTACTTTATGTGAATGTCATGTATGGCACGGTATTCAAATGAGCCAAATGCGCAGGCCCATAAGGAGACACAGTGACGAACGGGGCATCGATACCACACCAGTTTCCACGTGTCTACCTGCTATACCATACCAGCAGCAGATGTTACGAGAGGCCCGAACTTTCCCCTTGAATGTTTTTTCCCTTTCCACCCCCCCCCCCCCCCCCCCCCCACCCCCCCTCCTCGCCCCGCGTCACGTTTTCTCACGTTCCCCAAGTTCTACCGCACACACGCACGCCGCCTTTTCCGTACGTTCCTTTTGCCGCGGAGGGTAAACACAAAGTTGCACCAGCTTTTGTCTCGTTTTTCGGCCATCGTTTCACGACTATTCCAACTATGCGGGGGAACGAGGGATTTGGAGGGATCCAGACGAGAGTACTCCGGTCTCGGAACCTCATACATCCGGACCTTTAAATTTCATCCTGCGCTCTTCCCCTCTCGTCTTTAATAGTCTCGCTTACTGCCTTTTTTTTGTTCTCGCAAACGACGTGTTCGAGCAGGTGGATCATTTCCTCTCTACGCGTTTACGGTCACTCAGTTTTGCCTTTCTCGATGCCGTTGAGTATGTTCTTTCTTTTCGATCAATTTGTGTCATTGATTCTCGTATGCTTGGGACGTAAGAGTGAGAGAGAGAGAGAGAGAGAGAGAGAGAGAGAGTGAGAGAGAGGGAGGGGAAGGGAGAGAGAGAGAGAGGGGGAGGGAGAGAATTGGAGTGGCAAAACGAGTTTGACCGGGAGTTAAAGAAATGAGGAGAGTACGGAGCCCAGGCAAGTACCGGGAAGGTGCGAGCACATATATATATATACACGCACACACAATAGTTGAACGTTATACCGTGAATTATAAAAAAATAAGTAAAAGAACGAGAAAAAGAAGAAGTGAAAAAAAGAATGAGGCCAACGGAATGAGCTGCCAGGCGGCTCGAATTGTAGCAGACGGAATAAAAGGTCCAGAAGAGAGAGAAAGAGAGAAAGAGAGAGAGAGAGAGAGAGAGAGAGAGAGAGAGAGAGAGAGAGAGAGAGAGAAATAGTGGGAGAGACACAGAAGTTGTTGGCATTGCGCAAGCGAATATAGTAAAAGCTTGAAGCCAGAACGTCAGCCGGCGAGAGACGAGTTGAGATTCAGGTTTTCTCGCTAAGCGCGAAATTGCAGTATGGACTAAAAGAAAAAGCGAATCAGACGGTAAGATGCAGCGACACGAACGTTTATTTTTTCTTTCAGTGTTTGTATATTTTCTCTCGCTCTCTCTCTTCTCTCTCTCTCTCTCTCTCTCTCTCTCTCTCTCTCTCTCTCTCTCTGTCTCTCTCTCTCTCTCTCTCTCTCTCTCTCTCTCTCTTGCTGTCTGCCTCTATTCTAATAAAGACACGACGAGTTCCGTTTCGTTCTTCAACACTCAGCACGTCCTACGTAAATTTACCGGCTGTCTACGTCTCAGTCCTGAGTAGAGAGAGAGAGAGAGAGAGGGACACTGTACAGACTCATTCGACGTCGTTGTCAGGCTGAAATTTACACTTTTTTGTCTCTCTTTTTCCTTCTATTTATTTTTTATTCGATTTTAGCGAGCAAAGTTCTTGGAGACGCTTCCATTTTGTTTCTATTCCCGTCCCGGAAGGTGAGGGAAGACAACATTTTCCCGATGTCGTTGGTTTGCGTACACGCGCCTTGGACATTCGGTCGTTTTTTTTCGGAGTCTCGCCCTTGTGAATGCCCTGAGTTTTTTCGGGTTGAAGAAACGTAGATCCGGATTTGATGAAAAGCAAAGTCCCGAAAGTTGCCGAAGTGTGCTCTCCTTGCCTTTCGCCTTTATTTTTTTCGTCGAGGTCGACACGCCTGATGTGCGGAACGCGACGACGTGAGCGAAGGGAAGGGACACATGATGACGACCTTTGGAACCCGCGTGGCGCGTCCGCATACAGACCCGCGAGACGATCGATACACGACGTGCCGGGAATAGCGAGAGATCGATCATCCGGCCTCAACCCTCTATCTAGCTGCTACGTACGATACAATCGGCGAACAGAAGATAGAACGGGAGAGAGAGAGAAAGACAGAGAGAGAGAGAGAGAGAGAGAGAGAGGGGTTCTATGGCATACGCGATAGCACAGACCGACACAAGAATTGAATCGAGCCACGAATCGAGAATATATTTCCTGCCGGATAATACGAGAAGCGAAGAGAAAGAAGCACTCGCTCCTTTATTTCTACCCGGCCTGTGCTCTTCGACCCTTCGGGGAATATTTACAGAAGCCCTTTTCTTCTTCTTCTATCGTAGAGAGAGCTTTTTTAAAGCCACAGAGAACATTAAAGAGGAAGGACTAGAATAGACAAGGTGAAAAACGTGTTTCCAATTCCCATAAAATACGCCACGGTGACGTTCTGTGCTCAATGCTCGATATAAAATACCAGGGAGGTAGATATTTAATTATCTTTTGACATCGATGACTTATTGTTACGCTGATATACTATTTATAATAGTTTTTTACCGTCCTTCAATTTTAAAGCTTCAACTCCTTACGATGTGTTGAAAAAAGAAAACAATGACATATTCACTCGAAGAAATGAGGAGAGCGCGTGATAGCAATGAGGCAAATGGTTGAAAAGTCAATGATTTTTCTCTCTTTTCGTTGTCAATTGCAAAATAAAAATTCTGATGCTTTTCTTACGAAACAACTAATTGAAAAGTTAATAAACTACTTTGTCAGATAACTCTGCTTCGTTACATCGGAATAAACATTTGTTTCGTATTTTTCTACGTTGAAAAAATGTCCGATGAATTTTTGTTTACTTTCATTGTCACTTGTAAAATTAAAATGATTACATTTTGTTGAATGTAACAGGTGTTCATTCATTCGCGAGGGGCACCCGGTATTTTGTTTTCGAGGGATCAAGCAGTGAGAAGTTGCATATCGGGGATGCAAATATTTGCATTGACGCATGCGATAATGCACTGCTCGGCAAAAACGTGTATGCAGGTATATGCGCGTATAAATATATATGTATGTATGGTAGAGCTCGTCTGGGATCGTAGGCTGGAAAACATGGCAACGTTTGTGCTGACCTAGATGGACTGAAATTCTGAACGGTTCGTGTTTCTCGTGATTTGCTCTCTCGCACTCGTGCTCCCTCTTTCTCTCATCCGAGGTCCAAGTCGTCTTCGGCTTTCATCGCCGAGAGTTCCCCGATGGATCGGTGTGTGCACCAAACCACAGAGAGGCAGGAGCAGGTATACTATCTCTTGGAGAAAATCGCTACGGTCTGACCCTCGGGGGCTGAGTCACAGAACTTCACACAGGGAAAGAGTGCAGGAGAGACGGAGAGAATGAGCGAGTGGAAAAGAGAGTGAGTGAGCGAGCGAGCGAGCGAGAGAGAGAGAGAGAGAGAGAGAGAGAGAGAGAGAGAGAGAGAGAGAGAGAGAGAGAGAGAGAGAGAGAGAGAGAGAGAGAGAGAGGAGTGCGGGAAAGAGTGAGAGAGAGCATCGGTAGCAGGCGCATGAGAGTTCTTGACTCGATCTCTTCTCTCGAGGCGACAGCGGCTTTCTTGCGCCTCCAGGCCCCTGAGGGAACGAGATTTTCAAGCACGGCCCCGCGAGACCACTCTTCGTGTAATACTCTCTCGTGCAACCATCCTCCCTATTCTTCAGCCTTTTTACACGCCCCAAAATTGCTTCTCCGTTCGCTTGGAGAAAAAGAGAGAGAGAGAGAGAGAGAGAGAGAGAGAGATACATAAGAACAAAACTACTTCGCGGAAAAGGTCAGGATCACGAACGATCCGACGATCATTCCCTAGACAGCCCGCTGATATATCTACCTTGACTACACGTTTAATCGACAGAATTAAGCAATCCGGTTGTTTCGGAGATGCTCAAATCTCTTCGAAACACCAAGTGAAATACTTCCTCGAATGTCGGCTACCCTCGTTTTGACCTTGGCTCAGCGGGCATCCATTTGATGCCATATTTTGGCACTAATTAATTTAATCTTCGATTCGATCAAGTTCTAAAATGATGAAGTTCGCATCATTGAACAGCTGTTGCGCGCTGATCCCAAATTCACTCTCGCAACTTTCATATATTTCGAAATAAAAGGCATGGAAATATCCTAAGACAAACCGACCAGTGAATGGACGAATAACGATACTATAGGATTCAGCTGGACCGTAAAAAGAAAAAATAACCGAGACGAATTTTTTAATTGCTATAACTAACAAACGATATTATTCTGGTAGTAGAATTTTTTTTAAAGTAGTTGCAACAAATAATATCGGGGGAATTGATAAATAAGTAACGAAACGACTAAATGGCAAATAAATGGACGAGTTTATCAATAAATGGACACTCAACCACCAATAAATGGACATGTAGTGTAGAAGAGCGCTGTAGAGGATGACGATTTATTATTTATTTTTATTAAATGCTAGATTTGGAGATCACTGTGTTGCACAAACATTCTAATATTCTTATACATATGAGTATTATATTTGTTATTACAATTTCGAAGAAAATACACAAATCTTTTGTGGATCTTATCGTGACCTTCTAAAAAAATTACTAAATGTTATTTCGTTGGAGAAAGAGAAAATTGAATTCTGTAAAAATTGAAGAAACGAATGAAATTATTTTATGACAACATTTGATAAAAAGTACATTGTCAATTTTTAACAGTAATTATTTACGTAATTTTCAGCAGATGAGTTAACTTGTTCACTGTGCTTTGAGAATTATCAGAACAGAGCCCATACTTACTGTAAACAGGTTAGAATACAGCACCAGTGAATAAAAATGACTAATTCTGACCCATTATAACAAATTTATTTAAAATTTATGAAAAAAATCAAAGAATGATTCTATCTTAAATAATAAAAGTCATATTTACCCACAAAATTCATTAAGGCCTTAGGCCACTCTACAGGCAAAAAAGGGCATATTTTGTGATTTTTTTTTCAGCGAAACCATAAATAAATCGTAATTACAAAATAGGGGTTTTATTATACATGTAATTGACTATACAAAATTATTTTTTCACGGCGATACATGTCAAAATGGCGACTGTGCAGCATTTTCCGATGACGCCTTTATTTCTGAAAGGTCAACGGCCGGACCAAAAGTTCCTATAATTTTTGAGTTATGATGAGACACTAAAGTTTTTTCGATTATATATAAGAATAGCTATAGAAGTACGTAGGATTTTTTTTGTGATATATTGTTTTATGACGAAATGGCGCATTTCTAAAACAAAAAGTATAAAATGCCATGAGAAAATCGTCAGAAAATTGTTTATATAAAAGGAACTATGTAATATAATTTAAAAAATCCTACGTAGTGTCTCACAAAATATAATTCTAAATATACAGTCAAAATTTCAAGTGAATCGGTTGAAATTTGAGTTATGAGTCCGGCCGACTTGAAATGTATAATAGTTTTGAGATAAACGCGGTTAAAGTTAGCAGAAAGTTACGCCATGAATCAAGAGGAATTGCGCTAGAATTCGAAAAACGAGTACTTAGAGATTTTTCACACCCATAATCTTTTGGAATGTAATTTTATAGGTACTATGGTACATTTTTAACAAAAAAAAATTGATCTTTGGAAAATCCTAGAGTGGCCTAAGGCCTTAAAACTTTTGTTTTCGCCTTTAGAACCTACTGTACATAGCCGTATTGTAACTGAGTTGCGCGGTTGTGCAAGCATCACAAACTAGAAGAATTTTGTGTAGCGTGAACATTTTATATTAAACTAAGAAATTGGTTTTAACGACACCGGTAATTTTTTTGCCAAATTATAGTGACGAGTTTTTATCGACAATTCATATTCATCACTCATTTCAAATATAAATTAGCTTTCGTCCATTCATTGGTCCATTGTTCATTTACTGGTCGGTGTATCCTATGCTTCGCTGAAGGTCGAACGGAGTTTAGGTTTCTCGAAATCTAATTCCCCGAGGTGAAAATGGCGCGATTGTCCGACACGAAACAGACAGGATACTTCTTTCTGGAGTATTCTCAGATCTTGGTGTCCCATTTTTTACTGAACAATAGCACGTATAGACGAGAAGAGAGCGAGAGAGCGAGAGAGAGACAGATAGCGGACGCCCTTATACTCGATGATACGAGAGTTTCGTTGGCACGTAACATGCGGCATTAGTCGCTAATGCGGCTAGTGGCGAGTTTCCAAACGATAATTCTTTTCTTCGTATATGTGTGTGTGTGTGCGTGTGTGTGTATGTGTGTGTGTGTGTGTATGCAGTATCGAAAGGCACTTATGTATGCTCGTACGAGGATACAAACGTGTGTGTTTGTGTGTGTGTATACATCAATAGCGAGTAGGAGAAAAGGAAAGGGCATGGATGTCAAGAAGCAGCATCGTTCCCATGCGGTGCCAAGTTAGGCCCTTTTGTTCGCTAACGCTCCGAAGTCTGTGGGCATATGTGTCCGTGGAGTGTCCGAATAGAAAAAAAGCTGGTAGAGGGTAAAAGGGACTAGCTGCAGGCAAGCTGCTCCAGGCTTCTCCGTGCAGATATACGCGTCCACGAGCATCACGAAACATGTCTGGTGGCCTGGGACTGCGCTTGCAGCGAAGAGAGAATACCTTTTTTTTGCCTCTCTCTCTCTCTCTCTCTCTCTCTCTCCATGCCCCTTGTCTGCTGAGATCTCCAGAACGAAGATAGAGGATGGAGAACAAACTCCCGCTGTATCGGCAGGTCCACGAGGAAAGGGAGGAGGATGCTGAAGGAGGGCGAGGGAGGGTGAGAGGAAGAGCCAAGGGGGAAGGAGAGAAGCCGGTTGTAAGTAGTGGAATAAACCGGTTCGACAGGTTCAGCTCCCATTTACCTGTCCATGTTGTAGCTCTCTTTCTCTTCTGCTCCAACTCGCTATTAGACTTTGCTCCTATCCTATCCTATCCTCTCTCTCTCTCTCTCTCTCTCTCTCTGGTTATGTATTATGTAGTATGTCCCCCTTAATCCTGGCACTCCTCGGATCCTTTCGCTCCATCTCCCATCCTTTTCCTCCCTTTCCCTCTCTACATCTGTCTCTCTCTCTCTGTCTCTCTCTTCCTCTATCCCTTCTCGCGAATCGACGTTCGAGAAGGACCGAACCGAGATGGTTTTTGAGGCAGGCCATCGATCGATGCGCCCTTTTGATTCCAGGGCGACAGATATATGTACACACATGTATAACGCATAACTGCGGGCCACGTATCCGGCCCTGAGGCGTGCGGACACGCGCAATCTCTTTCCTTTTTGTTGAGAAGAAAAGTATGTGTGCACGTATTTGTATTTAAATATGTATATGTGTATGTTGAGAGAGAAACCGGTTTTCTTCGTTGATCGACCAACCGCAAGCCATGAAGAAGAGAGCGAACGAATAAAACAGGGAGGAAGAAACAAAAGGGAAGTGGATGGGATGCTGCGAACGGAGATGAACGCTTTGCTATCTGTACTCGGGTGAAACGGATGATGAAAGCGCGCACGATGGACCGTCGATCATCTCATCCTCCGGCTCCTCCGCTTCCTCCTCTCTTTTCTTCACGAACTCTCTCTCTCTCTCTCTCTCTCTCTCTCTCCCTCCCTCTATCTTCCTCGATGTGTTGTTCGAGAAAAGAGTTCAGCTCGTGACCTCCGGAGAACTCTGGCAAATAAGATCTTTCCCTATCGTTCACGTTGATCTCTCTCCTCTCGCACTCTCAATTTTTTTATTTTTATTTCTTCATCTATCTTCACCTCGTGTGTTTGTCTCGTGCTCGCGTATCTCAGAATCTCGCTCCTGGCGAACTTCAAGCGTCGTCCTTTTCTTTCTCTCTCTTTTTCTGTAATGTATTTTTATCGTTTATGTGAATAGTGTGCGAGACAGAGAATGTTTACAGTTAGATGAGCACGGGAGACGATCCTCAAGGACGTTGAGGTCGAATTCGTGAGAGCACCAGGCTGAGGCCCCAAAGGGCTTTTCGTCGTCGTATCGTTCGATCTCATTTTCTAGTAACTGCGAAAAAATAAACAAAATAACAGAATAAAACGTAAACGATCATTCCAAACTACTCGAAGTGAGGTCGAAAGTTTTCTTTACTCTCTTCTTTTGTGTGTTTATTCGCACTGTGACCTTGAGAGGAAGCTCGAGGTCGCGATGTGGAAAAAATTGTCCGGGACTGCAAAGTCCATGCTTTCGAGACTAGTTCCCCGACTCTTTGGCCCAGTTTTCTCCTGGCACGAAGCCTTTCTGCAATACGGCACAGGAAACACGCTCCGGGTGAACGCCGAGTGCACATGAACTGGATGTGCTATCGGAGAACCGAGGGGAAAGGGAGACCCAGGGATGCTTGTTAACCGATAAGTTCTCTTTCGCGAAACGCCCCGAGCTTGCCCCTTGCGTACGAGATATCATCGCCTACTTCTCGAAATCCAAATGGAAACTGACCTGGAATTCTCTATCGTCGATTCCTTCTCGTGACCACGATGTATTCATTGCTCTTGGTCTCTCGCGAGACGTTTTATAAAGAAGTACAATAATTCTATGGGATGTGTACGTAACGATAATAGAAAGGGAAAGACAGAGAAAAAGAGAGAGAGAGAGAGAGAGAGAGAGAGAGAGAGAGAGAGAGAGAGAAAGAGAGAGGTTTAGATATACCTACCATATCCATATAGGGATTTAATAAGAACGCTGCACGTGGATCGTCTATATCGGAATCCAAGTGGATTCCGCGCTATTGTCCGATTGACGTCGTTTCAGAATTTTTCATTCGAAATTCTTAACCGGAATTTGTTGGTTCGCTCAAAAAAAAAAATCCTTTCGTAATCCCCTGCACAAATTTGTTCGCGAGTCCCAAGATGCAACCGCATCTCTAAAGGAATTTGTTCGGGACACCGCACATACGAAGTCCTCATTAAGATCTAATTCGATTTCCCCTCTTCCCCGATGAATGCCGTTTGCGAAGTCTTACCACGGTCGAATTGAAAATATGTGTAGTCACGAAAAAATCTTGCCGTGTTGAAACATATGGTAACCTGCACGCGCCGTGAGCGCGTACGTGGATGGTGATTGTATGTCAAAGTGCAGTAAAATAAATAACAAACGTTAATTACAGTGGTTTTTCAGTGATGTGATTCAACTCGATTTTTAAGCTATACTTATTTAAACGATTTATACTTTTTCAAGAACCATTCATATTGTATATCTATATATTTTGTTTAGAATATTCAACGTAGAGAATGTGATGGGATCCATGAAGAATCGTATGGGATTCTGTTCGATGGTGTGAGAATCTTTTTTAATTCAAATTGGATTCGTACATTCAATTCCAACGCGGAACCCCGATTAGAGTCCGATGACCAATTGGATCCCTGTCAGAAAGTGGGACAAGTTTGGGAATCCAGTTGAATCGCTACGACAATTTCTTCACGAGTTGAGCCCTAGGACCAAATAACCTCTGGCACGCAAGCCACAATCCACAAATAATACGAAAGAAAAGAAAACGTCACTCAATACAGGGCAAAAGGAAAAATTACTATATAAACCAACAGCATATCGAAAGAAAAAAAAAAGTAAATAAAGAGAAAAAGCTAATAAAAAGCATCCGCAAATGAAAAGAATACGTGAATAAGAAAAAAAAGGCAAAAAAGTAAATGAAAACGCGGGAGCAAGACAGAAGAACCCTATATTAGCCAAAAACAAAGTACCCAAGAAGAAGTCGCAGTACAATCAGCGAGCCGACCAAACGCTAAAGTGAGAAAGAGAGCAGGATCGAGGAGGGAGAGAGAAAAAAGAGCAGAGCAAAAGAGCTTGGCACAGATCCAACAAAAAATTCAATGGAATCGCTTCTATAACGAGATCACTTCGAATACACAAGAAATCATCGCACGTGTATGCCGAGAAGAATTTACAGTTCCAGTATTAATAACATTAATTCTGGTACCGTAACAATAATAGCTGCTCTCTGGACGTGATTACCACTCAGGAAACAATGTTCATAGTTCGTTTTACGAATCGTTCGCAACGATCGTTACCGATGAACAACAAGTGTGCTTCGTTTTTTCCAAACACTTCTCATAATCGCCATTAAAATGAAACGGTTCCTCTCCCTCCCTCTCTCTCTCTCTCTCTCTCTCTCTCTCTCTCTCTCTCTCTTTGTCTCTCTTGGTTGATTCTTTTTCAAGTCGATAATGAAGATGAGTACACTATGCGGCTGTAGCAGTTACATCGTGCCTCGCGCGTATCTACTTGGTATTCAAGCGGAACCGAGAGAAGCGAGGAGGCACTTCGAGACCCAGCGCGGGGCGCTGCATCGTCGATGCACACGAGGCGAATACGTTTCGGGATTACGAACGTTCCTCCCGCGTGGTTTCCACACGACGAGACTCACGCGGTGACGACTGAATACGGAACACGCCAACGCGTCCGGCGAGACCGAGAGCCCAGAGCGAAAGAGACAAACGGCGAGATGTGGACTTACAATGAGTAGCGCAGAGATTCAAAAGACACGACACGATAACACGACGGAAGAACGGACTTTGCGGAGGATGTGTAAAAATTGTGCTGCTGTGGCGTAATGTGTAATCAACTCAGAACGTCCATGGACATTCTCTTTACTATTGTATGATGGTAAATTTAGCAACGTTGGAACGCAATATAAATTAATATTTTTCAATCACATTAATTTTTTTTGGCCGATTTAGTTTACAAAGATATATATGTGTACCAATCTTTACTAGACCATTGGCTCGCGTGGAAACGGAACTCGCTGTTGGTTTATTTAAAAAAACTTCAATATTCGTGGAAAATTTAACTAATTAGTGATAAAACTCAATTCGTTACAAAACGAATTAATTAGTATTAAAAATCAATTCGTTAGAAAACGAATTAATTAAAGTTCATAACTAATCCGCTAAAAACTGAATTATTCACAGTTAAAAATTAATTTTTTGAAAATCGCATTGATTTAAGTGAAATATGAATTCGTTAAAAATCGAATTCATTAAAGTGAAAAAGTTGAAAGTGTCGAAAAAAACATTTTCCGCGTATTATCCGACGAAATTTTAAGCCTTCGACAAAAACTCCATGATATTCCATTTAACAGAAACGTTAAATGCATTCGTAACAAATTGAATTAATTAAAACTGAAAATTAATTCGTTGAAAATCGAATTAATTCAAGTTAAAAATTGAATAAATTAAAGCCTTAAGCCACTCTAGAGGCAAAAAAGGGCATATTTTGTGATTTTTTTCAGCGAAACCATAATATAAATCGGAATGACAAAATAGGAGTTTTATTATACACGTAATTGACTATACAAAATTATTTTTTCACAGCGATACATGCCAAAATGGCGACTGTGCAGCATTTTTCTGATGACGCCTTTATTTCTGAAAGGTCAAAGGCCGGACCAACAGCTCCTATAATTGTTGAGTTATGATGAGACACTAAAGTTTTTTCGATTATATATAAGAATAGCTATAGAAGTACGTAGGATTTTTTTTTGATATATTGTTTTTTGTCGCAATGGCGTATTTCTAAAACAAAAAGTATAAAATCCCATGAGAAAATTGTCAGAAAATTGTTTATAAAAAAGGAACTATGCAATATAATTTAAAAAATCCTACGTAGTGCCTCAGAAAATATAATTCTAAATATACAGTTAAAATTTCAAGTGGATCTGTTGAAATTTGAGTTATGAGTCCGGCCGACTTGAAAACTGCAGTTTTGAGATAAACGCGTTTAAAGTTAGTAGAAAGTTACGACATGAATCAATAGGGGTTGCGTTAGAATTCGAAAATCGAGTACTTAGAGATTTTTCACACCCATAATCTTTTGGAATATAATTTTATAGGTACTAAGGTATATTAAAAAAAAATCGATGTTTGGAAAAACCTAGAGTGGCCTTGAGTGAAAAATTGATTCGTTAAAAATCCAAGTTAAAAGTTGACATCGAAAAACTCATTTCTGCGTTTTACCCGATGTAATTTTAAGCCTTTGGCAAAAACTCCCTGATATCCGTAACAACCATAAACATTATTATCCTATAGGGCCTCAAAATATAGTAAAGACGTTTCTACGAATCTCATCGAAGATCCACAGCTCAAATCTGCAGAAAAAGATCCTGCATGATATTGAGAATAAAGAAAAAAGTAAAAAAAAAATTCCTGATATTGGATGCAAAATTCAAGAGCGCGATGGATGGCAAAAATTGCAGCCAGTGCATCTGGAACCGGTTCATCATTTTTGCCGAATTTTTCGTGGTGCTCAATAGTCTAGTGACTGTATCGAGGTTCGACTGTAGCGTAGAGCAGTATCTACGAGCAGGGTAACGCAAGAATGATCCTGATGTTTAACCAGCCGTGCGGCCAGTATGCACGCACGACGTGCATACGCAATTCGCGATTACATTTTATACGGTAAAAGCTTCACGAACGCCCACACATTGTTTCCTCAAACGAGCGAGCACAAATTGCCGGATCTCGATCTTCTTTGTTCTCGTAAAAAACTTCTTTTTTTTTTTTAATGTAGTCTCGTATATTGCAGCGTGAGGCAACGATAGCCTTGACAGTGAATATTCGAATAAACGTATCTTCAACTCTTATCAAATGCGGTGTCGCAAACGGAATACTAATTTGATAATGCCCGATCTAACCTTACTCTTTCAATGTACCGAATTAATTATTTTAAGGCTGTGCTAGTTTTTTTTTAGTCTCGATTTCCGCATAGCTAACAAAGTAAATATTTGATTATTATCTCTTTAATCTTCGAATTCGAAAAAATGAAGTCTCATGGAATTCCATTGGGCTTCGTTCCGTTCTTTTAAAAACGAATCCGAGGCTGCTTCAGAAAGTTAAAGGGGCCGAGATGAAGGAAAGCAGGATTAAGGCCAAGTAGAAGCTTTACCAGCTGACATACGTCTGCCAGAGAGACAACTGAAATTTTCGGACAAAGATTTCTCAGGTACGAATAACATTTACCGCTAAAGAAAATCATTAAGTTCTGCTTCGGTGAATTCTACAGAGCTTGAGGCTTCGTTTTTTGTTCTTGAAAACTTAATCATCTTTGAAAAAACTGTGTTCGAAAATTTGTGAGGTTATGTTGACCTCGTACATGCCCTTAAGGCCTTAGGCCACTCTAGGATTGTCCAAAAATTGAAAAATGTACCTTCGTACCTATAAAATTATATTCCAAAAGTTTATGGGTGTGAAAAATCTCTAAGTATTCGATTTTCGAATTCTAGCGCAACCCCTCTTGATTCGTGTCGTGACTTTCTATTAACTTTAAACGCGTTTATATCAAAACTACATTTTTCAAGTCGGCCGGACTCATAACTCAAATAAATTTCAACCGATTCACTTGAAAGTTTAACTGTATATTTAGAATTACATTTTCTGAGGCACTACGTAGGATTTTTTAAAATTATATTGCATAGATCCTTTTTTATAAACAATTTTCTGACGATTTTCACATGGCATTTTATACTTTTTGTTTTAGAAATGCGCCATTTTGACAAAAAACAATATATCAAAAAAAATCCTACATACTTCTATAACTATTCTTATATATAATCGAAAAAACTTTAGTGTCTCATCATGACTCAAAAATGATAGGAGCTGTTGGTGCGGCCGTTGACCTTCCAGAAATAAAGGTGTCATCGGAAAAATGCTGCACAGTCGCCATTTTTACATGTATCGCTGTGAAAAAATAATTTTGTATAGTCAATTACGTGTATAATAAAACCCCTATTTTGTAATGCCGATTTATTTTATGGTTTCACTGAAAAAAAAATCACAAAATATGCTTTTTTTTGGCCTCTAGAGCGGCCTAAGACTTCAAACGAGGTGTTTGAAAATTTCAAGCAAAATAAGACAATGTAGGGCAATGTATGCAACCATTATAATATTCAACCATGGGATTTGGGTCAGGGTCAGAATATCGAGGGTAAAGGAGGGTTTATTCTTCGGCCTGATAGAAAGAAAATTTGTTTCGTATCCCAAGTAAAGTGAAACCTCATTAATGCAGATCCCACAAATACAATTCATAAAATATGCGACCACGCTTTTGATGGAAGGAAAACCAACGCTCGTTTCTCGACTCGAATTATTTCTCGTCTCGGGACGCACAGTTATTATGGATAAATATCGTTTAGTTATTATCGAAAGAGGGAAAAAAAAATCACTGCGCATTAACCTTGCACTCCGACAAGTAGAAGTAATGAGCTGTGTCACCCGAGAAAAACCGCAATCCCTCGTGACTCATCGAATCAACAATACATATACGTGAGAGGAACGAATACACGCAGAGTTCGCATAATTCGTCGCATCGATGAACGGCGAGTAAATAAAATTTTGCCTACATACTTGACGATACACATACCGGAAGCCATCGAATGGAGTGTACCGGTACTTCCGGGAAATTCGAGGAAAATACGACGAGACGACATTGTACGTAGCAGTATAACTTGCACGTACATAAAT
>OZ010712.1:19127446-19194077 GCA_963932345.1 Ophion ventricosus | reverse complement strand
ACTCGCGTGGAGACCGGTGAGCTCCACTCGAGATTCGCCCGATATTACTCTTCGTATATTTCGTCCCCGACAGCCAATGATAGTCACGGGGATTGATGTTTCATTTATTGACGGCTGTTGTGCATCATTTTTTTTATTAACTTAAAAAAACACACACACAAATATCTATCTCTTAAGACCTTTGATTATGGCTGGATTCACCGTGAATCGATCTTCCGTATATCATTCGCGTGTCATGCAATTTTTGCCTGAACGAACGAGACGCGGATCGAGGGTGAGAAGAAAAAAATGGTGAAGAAATGGTACAGATAAGTCGAGAGTTGAGTGGTGCGGGTTAAAGCTTGATCCGGTGACGTCGTCTCCTCGATAAGAGCGCGCGCGCGGAAATACTCGTTATTCGCAGAGCGAAGAGAGATCAGGAGAGAGAGAGAGAGAGAGAGAGAGAGAGAGGGAGAGCGTACACGCAGCGTTTCCCGGCGCTCAATCTATTTTTACATTAATTTACGAGCGAGCCAAGGAGCACTTGGATATAAATATAATGAGCGAATGTATTCGCGATGGAGCGAGAGAGAGAGAGAGAGAGAGAGCAAGGGATAGAGGGAGTTTCGCATGTATGCGAGATCTCCACCTGGCGTGGCTCGTCAGAGGGAGAGTATGTTGGTCTTGCCGATTCAGCGAAAGACAGAGACAGAGAGAGAGAGAGAGAGAGAGAGAGAGAGAGAGAGAGAGAGGGAGGGAGGGAGGGAGGTAGGGAGGGAGGGAGGGAGGGAGGGAGGGAGAGAGAGAGAGAGGCAGAGAGAGGATGAAGATTAAAAGGAAGAAGAAAAGTGAATTATACATATTACACGCAACTCGCCGTACATATCGCATCACGCGCAGAAATTTTTGTAGAAATCCCATTGGATTCCCATATTTATCCCTACTTCCTAATAGGGAACCAATGGGTCATTGCATTGGATTCCTATACTGAAACGTCGGGCTCGTACATTGGATCTCATCCCATTCTGTACGTTGAATTTTATAAACAACATATAGAGATATACAAAATGAGCGGATCTTAAAAAAGTATAAATCATATCTTAAAAAAGTATCAACCGTTAAAAAAAGTAGATCTTAAGGTATTCCTTTCACGAACTCGAATATTTAACAATCAACTGATTTTTTTCTACAATTAAGTAATATCCCAGTACGCACCGGTGAAATTTCAAGCCAAGTTACGGAGATGACATGCTGCCCACATTTCTATCTGATAATTTATATAATAAATAACTCTAGGTGTCTGTTATAAACTACTACCCATGTACGAACTGCAAACGGGCTTAATACTGGCACTGTACTGATGCCAGAGCTACCAATACTGGCAAAATACCAAGGGCCAAGCCTTGCCCAAGTCAAAATCAGTATTGAGACAACTTCGGTTTGTTAACACCTGTCCAAGTCATGGTGCCGTGAATCGGCTCGACATTGTTTACGGGTATTGACTCGGAACAAGTGCCCAGTTTTGGGCCAGATATTATTGCCAGTCTTGAGACAAACCCTGAATCAGTACTTTGCCGGTACATGCATATGAACTAAATATCTAAAAATTCCAAAGATTCCGTAACGACAATAAAAACAGAGGGTCACCGAATGCCTAAAGAAAATATTAATGATAAAACTTAGAAACATGTGACTAGCAGAAGAATTTTCATAATCGCGACTTCTCAGAGAACATGTAAAAGTGTCTAAATCTATCAAATTTAGGCGATTTTTTTTATTCCAGTTCATCGTTGGGTATAATTGGTGTAACTTATTTTAATTAAACGCCACTGTAATCTACTAATGATTCAAAAGAGCCCTGGCTTATGCTCTCACAAAATACGGCCCTTCGCGAAAGGAATACCTTAAAAATCGTTTTGAATCACATCGCTGAAAATCCACTGTAATTGTCGTTTGTTATTTATTTTACTTCACTTTGACATAATAAACCACACACGTACACGCTAACGAAGCGTGCAGGTTATACTGACAGAATTTTTTTTTACATTAACTAGTCTATTTGATTTTTTAAATTTGGATTAACTAGATTTTTCCTGAAATCAAATTTTTCCTATTGCATTCTTAATTATTGTATTATTAAAATGATTTATTTTTAATATATTTATTTATTCAAATCAAGATCTATTTAATATCGTCTAATAAATAAATATTTTATTTATTCCTAATAAATCTGTGATTTGGTTTTATCTGGTAGTATAAGGCAAAAAAGATAGACGGAAAAATGGTATACGATTCAGTCTCTTAATAAATCTCATGGCTTTGTTTTCATCGGAAAACTGTTGTAACATTCTGGAGTTGAGGAAAATGGTAAATCATAAATAGTCACGCCTGTTAATAAAAGGCACGACGATACCTTTCTTTTTTTCTAATAACAGCCTTGTCAGTTAAATAAAAGAAAAATAATTCAACTTTTTTTCACCGCACTTTTATGTCATGAACCTCGTGTTTTATCTTTATTTATTTAATTTAAATCTAATCTTTATTTATTCAACTTTAAAAGAATAGCTTGAACAAATAAAAATATATATGAAACAAATAGGCTTGTGGTAGGTCGCGAGATAAGGAAAAAACCTATATGATTTAAATATTGTAGATCCTATTTAAATTAAATATTTTTTTTTTGGCAGTGTATGTTTCAACACGCCAAGTTTTTTCCCATGACTTTTCACGTATTTTCAATTCGAACGTGATAAAAATTCTCGAACGGCGTTTATCGGGGAACAGTGCAGAATCCAATTGGATCCCAATGAGGATTCCCTATTTGCGGTGTCCCTGACAAAATTCTATAGAGATGTGGGTGCACCTTGGGACTCCCCAACAAATTTGTGCACGGGATCACAAAAGGATATTTTTCGTTGGGAGATCCAGCAAATGCCGCTTTTAAATAAAAAAAATTATCAAACGTCGTCAATAGAGGAATAGCGCAGACTCCATTTGGATTCCAATGTGGACTCTACGTGCGGCGATCCTATTAAATCCCTATAGGGATGTGGTAGGATCTGGGGACTCCCCAAAAAATTTCTGCACAAGATACATTCTGTTAAATAAAAATACCAAGTTCATTCTTGTTATGCCTCTTGACAAAGAATCATGTCTTCTTCCAACGAATGTACCTCAGCGTAATTGTGATAAAAAATATCTACGGTTTAAATAAAGCCCAAAATTACGTTTTTTTTTTTTGGAACGCACCCTAACGTATCCCTCTACCGATTCCCGTACAATTCAGACACCCTGTGTATCCTCGAGGAATCAATGAATATATCGCTGAATGACAATTCACTGATAAGTCGTCGTCAACTGCACAGAAACTGCCTATCGTTGGCGGGAACGTGCGCATGAGCGAGGCATTACTTGCGAATTCACATAAGCAATGACTCATCCGGTTGAAGAACTTTATTATTCACGCTAATGGCTCCGAGTATACTCTATACAGTGTACGTCTCCGCGCGCGCGCGCGCGCGCGCGCGCGCGTGTGTGTGTGTGTGTGTGTGTGTGTGTGTGTGTGTGTGTGTGAATCGCTCGATCTCTCGACTCACGTAGCCGCAACTTTCTCGGTCCACGGGGCTCGATCTACGACGATGAGAGCCTCTTGTCTCGAGGAAACAACGGCGTAACAGAGATAGGTAAATAGCGTGAGAGGGAGAGAGAAAGAGCGGGAGAATACACGCGAGCATACATTACACGCGACACACGCGTACCGAGTCTTCTAGCGACACGCTTTATTGCCCTCTAGTGAAAAATTTACATTTCGTGGTGTGCGGAGAGAAGGAAAAAAGAAGTGCACGCCCACGCACATTACTCTTGCACGATACGTATATAATTCCACAGAAATTTGTCCCCCCTTTCTCGAACCTCGACCTAGACAACCTTCCCACATCTCTTCGGATACGGGCAGACTTTTCCTTAATTTTTCATTCTTTCATTTTCTCAGCGTTTTGTATATGAGTCAAAACACTCAGCGATAGATATGAAAATATGACATTTAAAAACGACATTGAAATATATATATATATTCTTGCGTGTACGTATAATTAGAAATGTAAATGGAAGAAGTGGCGGAGTGACGTGGGTAGGTACACATGTACACGAATCATTATAGGCCTGACGACGAGTCGAGAAAACGCGTGAGGGCGAGAGCGAGAAAGAGAGACACCTGCCTCGTTTCACCTGCTTGCCCGGAATGCGATCTCTCCGGTTTTCGTTTAATCGCGATTTTCTTGTTTTTTTTTTATTCGTTTTTTTCTTCTCTATATTCAAAGCAGCTCGTGAAATCGTGGATAGATTTTGTCCCGATGTATATGGATCGATATAGCATGAGCAAATATGGTCACTGGTTGAAACGTTATGATTATACAATATGGGGGAGAGTTGAATACGGAAATAAAAGATACACCTCATGCCGGAGTCATCTCCATGGCGGTTTGCATATTTATTACGTAAGACTACTCCCTTTCTATCTATCTCTCTCTCTCTCTCTCTCTCTCTCGTGCTCTCTCTTTCTCTGCCTCTGTCTCGATACTCTTAAGGATTTACTGTTACTT
Organism: Ophion ventricosus; assembly: GCA_963932345.1. Lineage (NCBI taxonomy): Eukaryota > Metazoa > Arthropoda > Insecta > Hymenoptera > Ichneumonidae > Ophion > Ophion ventricosus. The sequence continues at coordinate 19,189,497 of OZ010712.1, read as the reverse complement.
CTTCGACCCACGCACTTAGCAGAACGGCTTTCTTTCTCGCACGCGTAACATTTAGACGTTCTCTCGGCTATATCTCACAAGTATGTATCATATACGTGTGTGTATACCTATTTATTTGTATATATCTAGCGGTTTATACGAGCAGAACCTAAAATATGCGTATATATAGATATATGTGTCACAATATAATACACGATCGTATCGTTTCGTCCGTTGGTTATATCCCATGAAATACGCATGTATACTCGTTAAGCCTAACGACAGCGATTCGCAGTTCGTTCAAATCGGTGCTAAAGTTGAGAAATCATTTCTACAAATTGCCGTGCATTAATTTGCATCGATAAAATATGAATAACCTGACGGTGGCAGGAACATTAAAACAAATATTTTTATCGATGCTTTTGTTAATAAAAAAATACGCTGATTTATGTTCATTTGTGAAGAGGGGAACGTTTATTAACCTGAGAAAAAAAATCTACGGGCCAATATACTTTGACGTAACGACCCTTCAATGTATAATGTAATTTAACAAAGCCAATGAAACGCTTGAATGTAAATATCATAAATGGTAAAACAATTCTTTTTTAAATGCTTCATCGACGCGTTGCAATTAAACTTTCCGATAACCATCTATCGTAATTAGCGATTCTCACGTGGTATTTCAGCGAGCACCAGACCATTTTTCTACCATTTAAATTATTCTGACGTGAATTTATTGGGGGGTTTTTTTTTCGTAATTTCCGGCAAAAGTGGAAGTACGAGCAATCGAAACGTAACTGTATTTCTTGAGCTCTGTACGGTGATTTATTTTTTTCACTGGTTCTTGCTCCGTCGCAGAGAATTCCCGTGAGAACGTTTCTTATTGCTTTTTGATACCGGAATTTTTAATAACTTCATTTCTCGCGTTTATTTTCTCGGTCTTTCCGAATGGATTCCCACCAATCGTAAATGTGCGTATGTATATGGGCCATTCCATACCAATTCGACCTGGGTCTGACCCTCGACCCCTCAAATCTGGTTCCCGATTTACAATTACAATCAAGCAATTACAATTTTTTTCAGATTTTTCAAAATAAATTTGAGCGCGTCATGAATTTTTGAACACCTCGATGGCCGTAATCGAAAAATCTAAAAACATTCCCAAAAATACAGTGTCAGATATAAAAAATGTTGGTGTAAAATTCATAATGTCTGGGCTTTTGCTTCAACCCGTTTTTTAGCTTTTTGAGCGAAAAAAAATGAAAAAAATAAGAAGCAGAGGTCAATTTACTGTAGACTGTTGCTCGAAATTTTGTATGCATAGTACCAGATTTTAAAAAAAATTTCTCCGATTTTTCTAAAGTGTATTTTGTAATTTTCGAATTTTTTTTTTATCTTGGTTGACAAAAACCCTAATTAGGGATTTGGAAATCACTGTTCATGACCGCTTTTAATTAATCATGATTTTACGATGATATTACAGAAAAAAATGCTTTAAAAAATCCTTAAAAATTTCCAAAAACCGTTCGCTATCATCAAAAATATTCAAGCTACTGTCTACAGTAGTAGTTCAATAGTAGTTTAGAGTGTACCGAACCTCACCAGGCATCTTACGCTTATTGTTAGTGCAATTCGCATCATTTCCAAATCCCTAATTAGGGTTTTTGTCAACTATGATAAAAAAAATTCGAAAATTACAAAATACACTTTAGAAAAATCGGAGAAATTTTTTTTTAAATCTGGTACTATGCATACAAAATTTCGAGCAACAGTCTACAGTAAATTGACCTCTGCTTCTTATTTTTTTCATTTTTTTTTGCTCAAAAAGCTAAAAAACGGGTTGAAGCAAAAGCCCAGACATTATGAATTTTACACCAACATTTTTTATATCTGACACTGTATTTTTGGGAATTTTTTCACATTTTTCGATTACGGCCATCGAGGTGTTCAAAAAAAAAATTCAAAAATTCATGACGCGCTCAAATTTATTTTGGGGTATGGAATGCCCCATATGTATGTATAGATCGAAGATACCCAGTTGACCTTGGTACCCGAACGGCCGTTTCTCCGTTGCCATGGAGAACGATCATATAACGTATTATAATAGTTAAATCGATTACTGTACTTAAAACAATAGCGTTCTTCGGGGAAAAGCAACCGGTTTGCAGACAAAGCTTATTGCGCAACCAACTCTCAGACCTTCGAAACGATTAAGTTGTCGGCAATGTCCTTTTCGGAATAAATGGGTCAACGAGAAGGAATTCTTTTCGGCCAATCGTTGCGAATCTCTGTTGTCACTCACGAGAGACTTGCCGTTCCTTTGTTAAAAGTTCTTCGCGTTTTACGTCATTTTGCGTAATCCGTAACTCGAATTTGTATATGAAGGACTTGAGTGAGAAGGGTGCTGTTTGAAATGTCATGCTTCTATAAAACTGAATGAATTTTTTGGATACAAATCGCGAGCAACAGGATGAATTTCGTTCGATTTCCGACATACGGCCAGACTCGCGATTCGCTGCTTTCGAAATGGCTGGTCTATCGTGCGGCCATTAATCGCGAACGGATGTGACGATGCGAGCAGCTGGAGCCCGGAAGTTCATTCGACATTCAAGGGTTTCGTATCGCTTTGGCAACGAGAGTATGTATATACGCTTGAAATAATGGTAATAATAATGAGACTCGATGAAGAAAGCGACAAGGAGAAGGAGGCGAAGTCGTCAGCCGGAGGTTTCTTTCCTCGCTTCCTTTTCTTTTCCTCTTTTTTCATCAAGTTTTCGTGCTTGTGCTCGCAATTGACGCGTATGCGGGAATAAACTGCCGACACGAAGTCAGACGAAGACAGAACGTTCAAAGACCAATCGTGAAGGCACGCAGACACGCGTATACGTGTGCACGCTCAGTCTGGCTCTTAGAGCATCAGCTGCTTCCATCGTTACACCGCATCGAAATATAGTGCGTCCGGTTTTGCCTTTTTGTCCTACTTTGTGGCCCCATATCCTCAGACGTCTATTCATCGTGAGACATATACTTGGTCTCTGTGTTCTTTGTAAATGCGAAAGATAATTGGAGATTGATATCCGTTGTTAAAGATCATATCCGGAATGTTCGTTGTTAGTCTCGTCACGGTACTTCTTTGCTTTCGTTTCTTTACGTTAAAGCACGTTCGTGTAAAGAACTACCACGTATTATCAATGACTGATTTGTTATCTGTGACAAGTGAGAGTTCATTTTCGATCTGTGTCCTCTGACTATCTTATTCCTGCGTTTTTGTTATATCATTGGCAATTAAATGACGCGAGTGGAATAGAGACGAAGACGAAGAAGAAGAAGAATGAAGAGTAAGATTTTTTTTCTTTCGTACTCACCGGAGCATTCTTTCCCTGTCGATGAGCTCGTCGGGAATGTTCTGCGAGGGTGCGAGTAGTCCGTGCGGAAGGGGCAGATATCGCGGTGGCCTCCAGACAATTTCCGTGTTCGGATGATGATGCTGTTGCTGTGATTGAGCCGGATTCGCGGGACTGTGATAGCCGAGCGCGGCGGTGGTGGTGGATGCGGGGGAACCCGCGGATCCGGTAGGCGTCGAGGAGGGTGCAGGTATCTGTGCCGGATGAGGCTGAGGATGAGCCATGAGTAAAGAGGTGTGTTGCACGCTCTGGACGTGCCAGACACGTGCCGGTGTGGCCGCGGCTTGTGGGGCCGAAGAATTGGTGGACGAGGCGGAAGATGAGGATGAGGATGAGGAGGGGAGTGGAACGACCGTGGTTATTTCCTCGGCGCTGAGCGCCGAGCTTCGACTGCCGCTTCTCTCGTCTCCCGAGCCCGCACTCCTCAGTGAGCTTACCCCGCTGTCGGAGCCGCTGTCACCGTAACCAGAAGTCGCAGCTGCAGCCGCTGCTGCTGCCGCCGCTGTGGCTGCTGCGACGACCGCCGCCGACGACGTCGAGACGTTCCTCGTTGTGCCGCTGCCGCCCCCGATGCCGCTGGTAGACCCGAGCGGACCGCCACTCCCGTGTATCCCGGCGCTCGTCGACAGTGGATGATGGGGGTTGTGATGATGTTGGTGGTGGTGGTGATGAAGATTGGAGTTGTTGGCGCTGTTGTTGCCGGCATTAGCCGTGGAAATTCCGAGGATACCACCGCCCGGAACGACGCTCGTGCCAACGGGTAACAATCGTCCGACGACCCCAGCCTCCACCTCCATGAGGTGACCGGCCACCTCATCGCCACTACGCGTTTGATGTAACAAATGGGAGTCCCGTCTTTCGTTCAACGATGACGAGGAGGTGAGATTCACCTCGACACGGGGACTCGAGTTGGTCGGGTGATGGTGATGCTGCTGCAGCTGAGGATTGTGTGGACTCAGGCTTGCGGAGTGACGCTGATGATGCTGGTGATGATGATGATGAGGATGCTGCTGGATCACGGGGCTCGAGGAGTAACGCTGCTGCTGTTGCTGTTGCTGATGATGCTGAAGCGTTTGCTGAAGCGTTTGATGATGATAATTGTGAGGATTGTGATTCGGTTGCTGCTGTTGCTGCTGGGACGGGGATTGCTGATGACGGTGATACAGGATCTGCTGCTGTTGCTGCTGCTGAGGCTGGTAACGGTTCTGAGGATGGTGAGCCGTTACAATGGTCGATGCCGATTGCGTGGGAGGCGGTTTGTTCAGCCTCTCGGACAGTATAACCGGGCTCTCGTTGTGCCGGTTGCGTTCCTGCTCCTCGAAGAGCAGGCTCTGCCTCCCCGGCCCACCGCTCAGCGGACTCAGCCTCTCCAGCACGGAGCCGTCCTGACTGCTAGACTCGATAAATTCTACGCTGCTGCTGCCCCCGCCTCGCCCGATTAATATACTCGGACTTCTCGAGACGAGGCTCGTCGCAACTTCTTCCGTAACTGCGACACCGGCTTCCGCTGCGATTGCCGGACTAGTCTTGTCGACGACGACGACGAGGACGCCGCCGCCGCGACTCTTCGCACCGCTTTCGATTACCGATCGCGAGATCCGCGAGATCTCCTCCTCCGCGGCCTCGTCCGAATCCCTGTCAGGGATCGAAGTCGCTACAGGCTCGTTCGCCTCGCTCGGACGATCCTCCAGTCTCGCGGCTACTTCCGCTCGTACGGACTCGCACTTGTAAATGTGTTCTTTTCTACGATCCTTGGCCGGTAATCTCAACGCTCGTGTCGAACCGACCAGATGATCGCGTCGAGTCTTCTCCCGATCCTCGATAATATCCCAAGAAGAATCGATCGTGCTGACTCCATTCACCAGAGGATCCTCTGGGGCGCTTGCACGATCGAGGCTTCTCTCGTTGGCCGGTTTCTCATCGACATCGATGGCGGATCTCTCGTTGTTCCGCGTATCGCCGCCGCCCCCGCCTCCCGAGTCCGATTTGTCCGGAGGTGGTGGCTCCGGCTCGCGATCTCGTTCCCTCGATTCGCTCTCCTCCTCCTCGTGCTCTATCGACTCCTCGGATCCTCTTCTCGACTTTGTCGTCGCGGTTGCTTCCTCTTCCCCTTTTTTCACCGGCTCCGGAGTTTTCGTCGTTTCCGGCGGGACTTTTACTTTCGCGACTTCTTCGACGATGAGGTCGCAGCGAGGCTGCTTGCGATCCGATCTCAAGCGTCGCGTCGAGGTCGCTGTCTTGAGTCTCTTCGCTAGCGGATCCGAACGTTCCTGTGTATTCTGCCGGGTCGTTATTTGGGACGGTTCTTCCTCGACGATTCCCTCCTCCACCTCCTCTTCCTCGTCCTCGATCTCCGAATTTTTCAGTGATAATTTCTCTGGACTCAGACGATTCTCCTGCTCATCTTCCTCCTCCTCCTCCTCGTTCTCCTCGTCGTCCTCGTCCTCCTCGCAGTCGCCACCCCGTGTTTTCGCCTCGAGTCCCGAACGCGCCGTTCTTCTGCTTCTCACCGGTCTTCTCGGGTTCGTCTCAGCCTGACTGTTCTTCAGACTACTCGAAGCCGGTCGTTTGCGTAACTTCGTAACAGCGCTCCCGCTGCCACCGCTACCCGAAGCGTTGCTGGTCTCCTCCAACACCGACCTTGGGGCTCTGATACCCGGTCTTCCCGTTTGCGGACCCTTGTTCTCACGGTCCTCTTGTCTCAACGGTAACGAGCTCTCCTCGTTGGTTGCAACCTCGACCTTGCCGCTCTCACGGATAGTTCCCTCGTTCACCCGCCCTCGTCGATTGTTCCTAACGCCTCCTTTCTCTGCAATGAAATACAAGAATTTTCCCAATCAATTGACGTTACGAAACAGTTTGGAAATCGCGAGTTTCAATAAACGGAAATGCATGTCAAGTTTAAAATATTGCGGAGTTTTTGCTAAGCTAAATTCATATTTTACAATGACAGATTCGATATTCGAGGGACTGGACAGCTTGGCTTTCGAGACACGGGACGAGGATCCGAAAAGCTTCGAAACGAGGTCAACTTCTTCGGTCAGTGCACATCAGCGAGACAACAGGCGGACGCAGATATCTATCGAAACAGTACGCGAGCAGACGTTCTTCTTATCGACAGGGTGTCTAATTTTGACCAGAACTGAGATTTCATGACATTTAAAGATTTTTAAGGCAAGGATCAGGGATTTTTTCATGACTTTTAGTATGACTTTCTGGTATAAAAGTATAGTTTATAATTCTTCGGTGCGGCTAATTTTCTAAATTTTTCATATTTATATTCTGCGCTTTGAAACAGATGTGTGTTGTATGCCAATAAAAAGTATACAAAATAAACGAAGTCACTAAACTGTGCAATTTCATGTGTAGTAAAAAATCTGGACAAACATCATTTCAAGTTTGCTGTAAAGAAATATATTTTGGGAACATCTGGAAAAATATTACACACATTTAGGTACTTTGAGTAATATCATGTAGTCGCTTTACACGAATAACAAAGAAAAACTAATATGTTGAGATAACGAATCATTTTTTTTTCTACTACCTTTTTTCTGATTCCGTAGATTGTCTCAAACCTGCGAAAATTTGTAATTATTCTGGATAAATTAATATAAAAATCGGCCATGATAATGAGCGCTGCAGAGACCTTGAAAAAATCAAGTAGACTGGTAATTTTCAATGACATTTCATGATTTTTTCAAGGTCGAGTGTAATTTCATGACATTTAAGACTTTTTATGAGTTCTCAGGTCGGTGGACACCCTGATCGAGCAATTTAGCAAGCAATCAACTCTGTGACAAGAGGACGCAATTGTAAATCGTACATTCCTCGAGCTTGACAAAAAAATCTTCAAAGTATAAATATATCTCGTGTAAAGGAGCATATTTTCTTATGTTCGAACAATTTCCGTCTCTTCGAACAGGAGGAAGTCACGATAGTCATCGTGGAGTATCCTATTCGATAACATAGCTTGTAGCGTGACAAGTATTTACGACGGATGTGTATGACCGTGTGTACGTATCCGAGACGGATTCACAGAGAGCAAAGTGTCGTTACGAACGGTCCCGAACGGAACAGAGGCCAAGAGAGACCCGACGGAGACTCAAGCGGGAGAGAACGAGAGGGATTTATTGCTCAGGATTTACTGTTATTACACTCAACAGGACAGAGAGTTGGTTTGCCCTCTCCTTCTTCTCTAAAAAGAAAAAAAAACACGAGGGAATAAACGCCGACGGAATAAACTCCATCGCGTTGCCCAGGGCATCACGAACTATTCCTCAAATTGTATAACAAGCTCCAACGTCATTGTGAGTCCGCGGTGCGTCATAACATTTTTTACAGCGAGCATAAAAACTGACAATGATAGTGGAACGAGGACTCGAGAGTCAACTGCCATCAAACATCGGTTAATAAATTCAATAGCGTATTTCACACAACAATTGACTATGATTCGGATGTGTTACTCGAAGAAAGGCAAAAACGGCAAGAACCGACATATGTAGAGTTCTAATTGTTGTATTTTTTTTTTCGTCCCTTTGTCATCTTCCGTACTCATCGAGTACGAAAAGTGTTGGACGAACAACATAGTCGTGGTGTATTATTCCAAGATTATATATACCTCGACGATGATCATTTTATACGCATAACATGAATAATTTACCTTGTTTTTCTCGTGAATTCCAAAGTCGAAGGGGATAATCGAATGAAAACCTGTTATCGATTCGTTGCAAGAGTGGGATTCACCTCTAGAGATGGGGGAGGGAGAAAAGACGAGGAATTTCCGTCGCTATCCTCAAATTAATTAAAACAAAGCGAGGCGCAGAGAAGTAGAAGACCGGATAGGTATGCCGGAATCGCAGTAACGCTTTTAGAATTTTCTCTTACCTCTCGCAGTACACGTACAAAACGTTGGGTCTTTAAACGGAAATGCCTCGCAGTCCCCTCCAAACTTGCGTTCGCAAACTTGCTCATGTACGGGCGATTCGGACGGAAAATAAGTGAGTGAGAAAGGGAGATTAAAACATTTTTGTTCTCCTTCCCCGAGGATGGGAAAGAGAGCAACCCCTGCAATTTCTTTGTCTACGGAAAAGTTTCGCCCCGACAATGAGAAACCGTGCGCGCGCGCGGGTCGATAGATATCGGCTGGCATTGACCCATCCCGGATATTTCAACGTGCGAGAGACAGCAGGAGAGATGGAGAAAGAGAAAGAGAGAGAGAGAGAGGGAGAGAGAGAGAGAGAGGGAGGAAAAGAGAAAAAGAAGGAAAGGGGCGAGGCACGGAGAAGCAATGCAAGGGTGAGAGAATCAGAGATGCTTTGGATCGCCCTCGTTGGCATTCGAACCCTTTGTCACGTTTCCCTCGCATCTCCATCCCTCTTGCTGTAAAGTCTAACCCTCCGGATCTATGTTTTTCTCTCTTCTTTTGCATCTGCGAGAAACGCCCTTCTTCCTTTAGTGCAGCGCTTCAACTCGTACGGGAAAGGTCAACCTTGCTGCAGTTTCAGCGCGGAGGACTGCTATAGACTTTCACTTGCATCGGATGATAACATTGCTGTTTATAGATAAACTCGCGTACAGAATTAACTGGACTGATAAGAAAGAAAAAGCGTATCGTTGCGGTTTGATAAAATAAAATGAAAAGCCACTGTGCTGGGTGCAGCGAAAATAACTCGTACCAACAAAGGCTATCGTACTTTTTTTGTGCAACAGAAAAATTGTAGAACTTGACTGCGCCCCGTGAAGCTATTCTACATAGTATAGTTTTCGCTCCAAAAAAAATCCTTTTGTGATCCCGTGCATGAATTTGCTGGGGACTCCCAAGATACACCCACATCTTTATAGGGATTTGTTAGGGACATCGCAGTTAGGGAGTTCTCATTGGGAGATAATTAGATTATGCACTGTTCCTCAAGGAACGCTGTTTGAGAATTCTTGTCACGTTCGAATCGAAGATACGTGAAGAATCACGAGAAAAAACTCGGCGCCCTGGAACATAACGTGCACGCTTTGTGAGCGTGTGCGTGTGTGGTGATATTATGTCAAAGTACAGTAAAAAGGATAACAAACGATAATTGCAGTGGATTTTCAGGGATGTGAATTCCTGAAAATCCACCATCTCTACTTTTTCAAGATGATTTATCATTTTGGAAGATAAGATTCATACTTTTTCAAGATCTACTTATTTTGTATATCTATATATTAGTTTAGAAAATCCAACGTACGGATGGGGTCCATCAAGAATCGTATCGGATTCTGTTTAATTATTGTGGGAATCCTTTAGGATACAAATTGGATTTGTATGTTGCATTCCAATAGAGAATCCTGATTAGAATCCAACATACAAGTGTGACGTTTTGTGTAGGGATCCAATGGATTATCGTATTAGATCCTTATCAGGAAGTAGGGACAACTATGGGAATCCGATTGGATCCCGATGACAATTTCTACACGGGTTATTAGCTTATGCACCTAACTCGTTATTTTCTGCTTCAATTTCATATTGATTCTTGAGGGGTTTACTAAGCAAAATCATAGAGAAGTATGGAGACAACGTCGTTCAGTGATACATTCGATCACCTATGTAGACCGTTGGTTTTCCTCGTACCTTTCTTATGTTCTTACATTCTCTTCCAATCTCATTAGAAATATACGCTCATTCAAGCACAAAATAATTCATTATTCCTCCAACTTTGAGTGATCGAAAGTCGGGTAGGGAGGCGCATGTTGAGCAAGTTTGGAATTATCGCCCCGTAATTCCTTAACAGTCTGCCGTATAAAAATAAAACCTACTTTGGTCAATTGGAAATTTATCTGGGAAAAAAAGTCTGTAGACGAAATTCCTGTTATCCTTATTGTTTCACAGATAATCGCTCTCAAATTACTAAGGCCATATTTGCTCAGCCTGCCCCGATAGTGGGGTAAGTTGAGCATGAGTATGAGGTAAGTTGGGTAAAATAAGAATTGCATTAAAAAATCAGACGTATGCAACATGATTTGGTACAATGCAGTAATAAACCGACAATTGCTTGTTAATTGGTTAGATTTTGAAACATTAACTTTAATTGCAATGAACTTTGAAATATTTCCTCTCATGCAATGGTAGAACAAAATTTTTCAATCACGTTTTTTTTTTTACTTTTGGGTGCAAAAATAATGAAATGTCTCGTGTTACCGTCTCGTGCGCCGCATAGCAACGGGCGATGGAGTAATGTGTTCCCCTCTGCCATACCTCTCTTTCGGCCTTTTGATGCACCCGCGTGCGGTGTTTAGTTTTCCAGATATTTCGATTGTCCAACTCACCCGACTGCTCAACATGACCCTCCCTACCCTATCAGTTCATTCCATTTTTCACGCGCAACACCACAAACAGACGGCAAACAAGGAGTTCATACGTAAATTCGTGACTTGGATTATTTCTCTGGAAATTTCTACACATATCCATTCAGGGCTAGGAACGTTATTTACTAAGAGAGAAACCGACATATCTGTCGGTTTTCACATTCATAGAATATGTAACGTGTATGAGGTTCTTTGATGAAAATCAGCAAGCCCGATGCGGTAAATTCATCGTACAACAGCCATTATCCGTAAGATATATCGGATACACGTATATGTAATATCCAATTTGAAGTGAAGCTTTGACCGTGCTCCTGGAGCGATGCCAGACCTTCTCAGACTGTCGGGGGTCCCCCGGCGAGAAAGCCTGCGCACACGTTTTTTTTTTTTTTTTCCGTGCCAAGTGCCCGGCGTGCAAATCCAATTCCTGTCTCTTAGCAACCCTCGTCCCGATCTCTCAAACTGCCCACTATGCTCAATCTTGCTTACACACACGTCCCCGCTAACACGAGTTCGCGATAAATCATTGTCCATTGCTTGTAAATTGGTCGCCAGCAAGAGCAAGACATCCCCGTAATCGCTTATTAATTGACGAGACACAACGGAAAATTCAATGATACACAATTAGAACAATTGCCTCGCGGGTACTGCAGTGTGTACGATAAGGTAAGCGACTTGCGTTTGTGAGATCCTTGACGAAGCGAGGACAGAACTCCTTCGGGTATCTGGGTCAAACGAGCGAGCGCTCGAGATAATCTTATTTCTTGAAACACGGGACGTACTTGGTTAGACTGTTTCACGGTGCACACCAATTGGATTACATACACATACGTAATATACGTGTGCGTATGGATATAAAGCGCTGTTACGTATAAATCATCATTTCAGTATCTCATGCATAAATGAATCGTTTTGCCCCTTCTAAGCCTAGCCGAAGGGAAATCTTTATTGTGCAATCGCTTTTGCGTTTATTTTTATGATTAATATTGTACAGTAAAAAAGAAGTCTACTGACTCACGTCTATGTCCGACAAGATACAGTTTTAGCCAGCTATATTAAACGAATAATCCGTAATGTTAATCCTTTCGCTACGGGTGATACCTCGTTTTATTCTTTATTAGATTCGCTACGAACGTAACGTCTAAATTCGTTGCAACGTTTGTTGTTCGAATATCAACTGGTCGCGGAAGGAGAACATTTGAAAAAAAAAGCCTCGAACTTATCAGATCTTTCGCCACGTCGCACTTATATACACGTCTGACGATGTTTTGTTGATCCTTTTGCAAGATACAGCCCACTTTAACGAGTCGATAGTACGATACAGAGGGCTTATCGATGATTCGTTCGATCTAGTCTTTACGGTAAATGGAAATACCGATTCGAGGCAGGAATAACAAAACAAAACGGTAATTTCGATTAGGAAGAAAAATTGATATGAATTATCGGGAGGATAAGGTATCATCGCGCTCTTATCGATTTATTTTCTACTCTAGACAATAAAAAATTATCGGCGTCGAGAGAGACCAGATGCGCATATACACACATGCATACATACATACACACATAGCACTTAGGAGAGCAAGAGACATATAGAAGCGCAGATTCTGGCGGGTCCGGCTTTATCGGTCGTAAACACGCGCCGTAATTATCGCGTCGAGTCTCTCTCTCTCTCTCTCTCTCTCTCTCTTGTTCTGAGATCGCGGGAGCATCGACAGCAGCAGCCGAGCGCGTCACATCCGGTCACTGACCATTCAATCGTTACGGATTCATCGCGGCGAGACTCGAAACGAGGTGGGGGCGGGAGGAGTGGAGGAAAAGGGGATAGAATGACTTTACCTCCTGCGGACCTCTCTCGTCGTCGCGGCCACGCGTAATAAATAATTCAACCGAGCGAATCTCGATCCTTCTGCCAAGAGAAATAATTTCTCTAACATTTTCTCTCTCATTATATATCTTTCTCTCTTCATCTTACTTTCTCGCTCTGCTCTTCTCTCGCTCGCCTCCGCTAGAAATTCCGTAGACTTTTCATTTCACCCTTTCTCTCCTCGACTCCGTCCCTTCTATTTATTCGGGCAAAGTATGGTCTGCGAAATCTCATTTACTCGACGTCGGAAAGACTAAATAAGCGCCGCAATTTTAAAGCAGAGTTTCGGAGCGAAACGGGACATTAATTCGATTAATTGATTAATGAATTAGATACGAGAGCGAATCGAGATTGAATTGCGGTTCGTATGAGTTCGAGAGACCTGAAGAAGATTGTGGCTCATAAATAGAGAAAATCAGTGGAAATTCAGGAAAAAAACACGACAAGAGATCTCAAGAACGAAGAGCTTTTGTCTGGCTCTCTCTCGCTCTTTTCCTTTGACCACAAATTGATTGCGTCGGTTAAAGATTGTAGCACAGACCGTGGGCGGTATTGAGTTCCTGTATAAACCATTTCTCCAATCCGAATAATGGATATCTACGTATCCGATGTCTATGTGCGTGAGCGTATGAATTTTCGTCGATGGTGTGCGTGTATACGGACTGGCAGGGCATTCGAGGAACACCACGGAAGGAACTCGTGCGTTACCTCGGTTATACGCAGACCGAGGGAAATTGGAGCTCATATGCACGGCCAACTCACTCTTCGGACGATCTATGATACCGGGAACCGATTCAATCCCAACAATCTCATGGATCATACATAAAGATATAAGCGATTCGTAGAAATGTCCGGGAAACGGGCCGTTGCACCGCTCATCTCGAGCTCCCGTATAAATAGAATCGACATATTTCGACGCATCAGCTTAGTCCTTCAATTGATTAATTCTTCACTCGCATTCTTGTTTTTAATCAATTCAGGTGTGTATAGAACGACTGGCTATTGCTCGCGGCTTAGATCGCGTGTATGTCGGCAATGCGGCATGTTCGGAATGGCTTTTAGGATTATAACCTATTAAGGCTTATTGAGATTTTTATGAAAAATACATTTTCTGTTTATTTAGAAAAAAAAAACAGGTTTTCTATAGAGTTTAGTACATGCTCGTCATCATTTTAACAGAGAGAAACAAAAAATGGAGTCGAATAATAATTGGAGCTATTTAAACTGTTTTGCATTGAGTATTTATTGGAAAACTTTTTGTTATATATGCTGAAGAGTATTGCTGTCCTTTCAAAAGAACAATCGCATTTTGTTAGGTCCTACTTGGGGGATTCAGACGAAATAAAATACAGAGAAATTTTGCATGCATTTATTTTTGGTTGCTGAAGTATGCATTCGTTTTTCCTTAATTTTTATTGTTATCCAAATCGTTTTCGATAGATTCAAGTTGTCGGTGTCTAGCGAGGAACCTTAAAAAAAAATTTCCGTAGCTTTGACATGCCAAAAAAATGGGCAATTAAATTATCCACTTTGTCCTTGTGCCGTATCCATTTTACCCGGGGGCTCGGGCGAAGTGAATACTTTGACATTTTTTCTTATTTCATTTAAAGCAACTAATTAACCTAGAATTAAGGAAAATTGTTAACGCATTTCGAAAATTGATTAAATACAGACTAATCTCAGATAATTGGTTCAATGTTCTCTATTATACTTTATCGGTAATAACCACGGAAAGGTTAAGGTTTTGACTTTGCCCGGACCTCCCCTACCTTCTCTGCATCGAATTCTAAGCCCTACCGGCTTAACTTTAGCCTGAAAAGAAGGAACGTCCAGATACTGCAATGTATAATATTAGGAAGATAACGAGGACATTGGATGTAACAAGCGAGAGATAAGAGTCGTCGTGGAAGAACGAGGAGAGGAATAGAAAAACACGAAGAAGAAAAAGAAGAAGAAGAAGAAGAAGAAGCGAAGGAGAGGCGCCGGTCTCGGCACTCCCTCGTTCGGTCTATAATGACGATCTCTCTGATGTGATCCATGCGAGTTCCTACAAAACTACCCCGGTACATCCGAGCCTCGTTCGTAATACAGTCTCCGGGTGGTAGGAATTTCTCGGTGCGGCTTTTATTCGAGCTCCCCGCAGTGGATACACCGGACGAGAAGGCATTCGAGAGCTCGAAGATTGCGGGGTTAAGTAGCGGGAGTGCAGCCAGAGAGGAGGCGGTACATAGAGGAGAAAGGAGAGTGAGTCATTGAATGCATCACATAGACACTGTATGGCTATTTCCTGCGGTACTCTCGATGTCATACGAGCGGGATATCTTCCGAGTGAGAGACCGGTCACGAGTTTCCACTATAGACAGGAGTATCGAGCGAGAAACGAACTGTTATCCCTAGTATCGTGTGTATGTGTATCTGTCTCGTGGACGAGGACATCGACTCTGTGGATTATCATTAGCATCGACGTGATGCATATATTGGGTGAAGTAAAAAGTTCTGAGCGTTTTCCGCTAGATGTCTTTAGTGAGCCATATCTCACGATGTATACATCGCATCGGGTCATATTATACGGCGATTTAAAGGTGACATTACACTTCAAAAAAAGTTCTTTGACAGCTTTGTGTTTGGTGAAGCCAGTTGTGTGTTGCAGCGTTCCAAAATGGAGGTAAAAAAAGAGAAAATTCGATACATTCTTCAGTACCACTACGACCAAGGTGAAAAGGCGGAGCAGGCGGCCAAAAAAAATTGTGCTGTTTATGGACCCAATACAGTATCGAATGTAACAGCAAAGCGGTGGTTCCAACGATTACGTTCTGGTAATATGGGCGTCGAAGATGAGGCACGCTCTGGTAGGCCAATCGTCGAAAATGTCGATAAAATCATGGAAATCGTCGAGTCGGACCGGCATGTGAGCACTTATTCCATTGCTCAGGAACTGAAGATTAGCCAGAAAACCGTTTGGAACCATTTGCATAAGGCTGGTCTCAAGAAGAAGCTCGATGTATGGGTGCCACACGAATTGACGCAAAAGAACCTTTTGGACCGAATTGATGCCTGCGATTCTTTGCTGAAACGTAACGAAATCGACCAATTTTTGAAGGTGACTGGCGATGAAAAATGGGTCACATACGAGAACAACAGCCGAAAGAGATCGTGGTTCAGTCGCGGTGAGCCGGCCCAAACGATCGCCAAGCCCGGATTAACGGCCAAGAAGGTTTTGCTATGAGTTTGGTGGGATTGGAAGGGAATCCTCCACTATGAGTTGCTCCCATCGGGCCAAACACTCAATTCGGACCTCTACTGTCCACAACTGACCAGATTGAAGCAGGCGATCGACCAGAAGCGGCCAGAATTGGCCAATAGGCAGGGTGTTGTGTTTCATCAAGACAACGCCAGGCCGCACACATCTTTAACGATGCGCCAGAAGCTCCGAGAGCTTGGATGGGAGGTTCTATCGCACCCGCCGTATAGTCCAGACCTGGCACCAAGCGATTATCACCTTTTCAAGCATTTGCAAAATTTTCTTGATGGTACAAAACTGGCCTCAAGAGAGGCTTGTGAAAATGAGCTGGTCAAGTTTTTTACCAATAGGGACGAGGACTTCTTCAATCGCGGAATTATGAAATTGCCTTCAAAATGGACCAAAGTTATCGAACAAAACGGCGCATATTAGGTCTAAATCGGATAATCCTAACTATGTTAATTTCATCGTCGAAATAAAGGGAAAAAACGCTCAGAACTTTTTACTTCATCTAATATGTTTGTATATGTATACACGAGGAAAGATGAATTTGAAGACATTTGTCTTTGATGACGATCCTCGTAGACAATCGCCCGCATACTCAATATTATCAATACCCCCATATTCTCAAAATAACTTTTGGATAAATTAAAGCTCATTTATACAAAGGCCATTTTTGAGGACCGTCCTCTAGACAAAATTAATAATTTGTTTGAAAAAAATTAACATACCTTCTGTAAAATGACTCTGATACGCGAGGTTTCATGGGTTTTCAGATATAATGGGTTCAAAATATTCTTTTCGTGTACTCGCAGGGTTTCTCGTTGAAATAGAGGCGCTCGTATATCTCCCGAACTGAAGGAAACCTATGATGTTGAAGTATGCATCGTTGGAATGCAAGAAAAATTCATTCTTTTTAATTGTTCATTTTTTTTTGGCCGATTTAACTGCGAAAGTCACTCAAACGTTTTCACGTATACTTATCAAGGGATGACCTTCGTATGTCCTCTAAGCGTGCAGGCAGAAAAAAAAACATACTTAGATGATTTAATGCACCCTCTGAATTTAATTTTTATCAATTTTCAACTATTAACTTTTGTTCGTAAAGTATTTGAATCCGAGTGGGTCGATTTAAAGATGAGAGACGTGTCATCCTGGTCGACCGCCCAGCTCTCGAGAACCATGAGAAAATGCACCGTGCGCATTATACGTTTTGCCCCTACAAATCCCACTTGGGTCTAACCTTCACGAAGTATACACACACTCCACCTTGGCTGTTCGTGCGCATATAGTTTATTGTAATTGCATTATTATCGAGAGATACAATGCCCGCATTACAGTCCTCCCCTCGTTGCTATTACCGCAATCCACACCGTGCACTTTCACGATAGTATCGCGCATTATCGCGTCACGGTATTATTAAAGAGCGACATATTTTACGTTGTTCGCGGTACCTCGCGATCGATCGGTAAGAAATTTTTTGTTCTCGTTGGTAGAAATGTTCTCGTTGGTAGCGTCCATGCACGATCTATCGTGTCGTGGGTCGCGATTTTTCACGATGAGGACGTAATGCCAAGCAATGATGGTCGGTTATCGGAATTGTGGAAGGGCATTGAGGAGGGTCGAGCATTTTACCGATCAATGCTGAAAAGGATACTGATATTTTACGACGTGCATGTGTCTAATTTCAGTTTCATGATATTGATCGTTGGAGCGCAATGATTTTTTTAATATTCTAATGGCAATTTTTTTCGGCAGACCAAAGCTACGGCAATCTTCTTTCAAGATCCTCTTTGGAGATCTACGATCAAAATATATCGAGAAGCATTTTTAGTTACAATAAAAATAAAAGGAGAAGGAAAATTGAAAAAAATTAACTTTGGATAACAACGATGCAACGTTCAACAACATAAAGTTTCAACAAGTTCCACGGCATCGTGTTCGAGAAAGAAAATGTGTGCATGTAGACAATTTAACACAAGTTCTATAATTGTGAATTAAACTAAAATTTTATTGCGGCTAAATTGAAGTTTTTTAAAAATTTACTACGTCTAAACTCACTTTTTTTAAAATGAGAAACTTTGCTGAATGTGTTAGTTAAAAATATTTTTTTTTTCCTCAACACCGTTGCAATAGATCTTATAAAAACTTCGGCATTCAACTTTTACTGGACTGTGTAAAAATCAGCTGCCATTTAATGTTAATCGGTGAAACGTTTGACCCTCCTTAACCTCATTTAATATTACATTGTCTTCAATGGAGTGGGCTAGGCACATTTTTACATTTCATTACAATCGCGCGTTCATTGGACTTTGTTTCCAAAGATACCTCCATGTATGAATGTTTGCGAATGAATCGAATAAATGTCTTGTAAGCCTTGGAACGATTGTTTCCGCGAAAGAATTCCAATGAAACGTTGGGATCCAGAGAACCAAGGAGCAATAATGAAAACTCTTACCGCGTGCGCGACATTCTTTTGTAATTTCTTTCTCCGACGTCGGAGAGCCTTAAGTGGGTCAGATGGGCGTACGGCAGGGCTAAGCTTACCCTGCAGAGTGGTGCCATATACGTGGAGTGCACACCCAACATAGACATTTTCAACAGAAGAATACGTGCTTCGAGCTTTTTCCATAGAAAATTCTATATAGTAAACGGACCCGAGAGATCAGCGAGCTGTGAGCCAGGTTTCCCTTTATATCTCTATCTCCTCCGCCCTTTATCTTTCGGATTTCCCTGATCCGCTGTGCTGGCAAAACTTTCCCGAATCTTGCGTCACACATATCTTGGGATGTTTCGGCCCTTCCGATTATTTTAATATTTTTTCTCTCTTTTCATCAAACTCTATTAATCCATCCTATTCGAGGTCTTCATCCCTATCTCTTTCTTTCACATTATTCAGTCGTGCTTGTTCGTCACTGTGCGAAAACGATTTCAACATCCGAGAGTTGGCCGAGTTCATCAGAGAAACAGACTGAGAGAAAGGAGGAAGAGAGAAAGAGAGAGAGAGTGAGAGAGAGTGAGAGAGAGAGAGAGAGAGAGAGAGAGAGAGAGAGAGAGAGAGAGAGAGAGAATCGGGAGAGCTGGACGAGTTTTCGCCCAGCAAGTAAAAGTTTATATCTCTTGGTCTCGTCTGCGAGTGAGTGTAAGGGTAGTGAGAAAATCTTGCCAGGGTCGCTCTTCGCGGCTCCGAGTTTGCCAGGGTCGCTCTCCGCGGCTTGAAATTCTCTCGCGGGGTTTGTTTCTGTACCAAAAGTAGCGTCGAAACTTTGCCTACTGCGGAGCTGCTTTTCCGTATACACAAATATACCGATACGCAAACGGAGAAACATCGCGAAAAGTTCGTGCACTATGTCACTGTTGTGTACGTATTTCTATGTAGGAGTGACTGAGCGCGAATAGGTCTTTCCCGTATCGTGTTACTTGGTCCCTTGACTTTTCGAGCAAACTTCACTATAGCGAAAAAACATTGTTGACCACGAATGAAGAAGCTAAGAGGCAGAGTACACGTATGCGACAACAGCAGCAAAAACTGTACTCGACTAGAGTCAAATTTGTAATATATTTCTCTTTTTCCCACTAATGTTTATTCATATGCCTTTTCATGTCGTTGAAGTTTGCAACGTTGGCCTGCAACGAAAGTTCTTTTTGAAGTGAAACTTCTTATACGAGGTTCTCGCGTTTAACGCTTGCGTTACTTTCTAACGCTACCGTGGAGGGAAAAAAGAGAGAAAGATAGCCGGCGAGCGAATGGAGTGACGTGCGCATGCGCACTAGTATCCCCATGGTATACGAAGAATCATACGGCGCGTCACTAGCAACCTTTCTAAAAACATTCTTCCTTTCCTTCTGCTACTCAGCAAATGTTTTTAAAATGTGCCTCAAGTGACGCTCCGTAGGCATTGCTTTTTGCGTTCTGCTGCTTACCTCGGTGTATTTACATTCGATTTATAGTGTGGAGAATTTTAGTTGATGTTTGTTTCATTTTTTATAAAATATTTTGTAAAATATATGAGGTGAGTGATATGTGATGAATATTGAAAGAGACAATTTAAAAGACTGAAAGTGTGAAAAGTGGAAAATGGCTAATAATTATGGCAATAACCCATCGAGTTTTAGGTTATCCGAAGATACGTTTTATTTTATCTTTTTCTATCATTCTTAATCATTTCAATCATTCATAAGTAATAAAAGTGACGACAAAAATGATGAATGAAAATAATCAACCGAAAATTTAATGTCAGTTTAACATAAATTGCTCTTTAAGATTATGAGCCTCGTTAAAGGTTGAATGAAATAAAAAATGAGAAAACAATTGAATTCAATTGAATTTTAATTGCAATCGTACGGGAGTCAATCAAGTTTTCAATGAATTCCAAATTTATAATTGAATTGTCAATGAAAAATTAAGTTTTTGATCGAAAATTAAATGAATAAAAGTTAATCTTGTAATTTTGCAATTTAAGAAAATTCAATCATTACGTTTTATATTTCTTTTCAGCACAATCTGGTATTTTCATTCATCAGTGATATGAGTGTTTGAAGTTTCACTTCTAACGAGCGTGGCTACCATGCATATAATTTAAAAAAAATGTAACTTCTTCATTTGTATTATAACCAATTTTTTTTAATCCATTAAAATCGTGAATCTCTAATGAGGATAAGAAAAACCGTTTCAGTGATTTTTGTTACCCGAATCGGCAAAAAAATGTGAGCATTAGAAAAAAAAGAAACATTCGTTGCGTTCCAACGATGCAAACTTCATCATGCCCGTTCGGCTTGCACAATCGTGTTCCTCGTTCAACCTACTGCATTATTTTCAGTTCCTCAAGAACCTCCGGACTATCACTCACAACTGCTCATTTCTTAAGGCCTTGTATACCTTTGAAAAAGAATGTATCGTTTTTTTCTTAGTGGCTTAAATTATTTATAAACATCCCGAGAATGATATGCAGCAGTTATTCTAGATGGGAAAGATTTTTTTATACATATTCCGTCGATGGTTTTTGAACTTTAAATCCGTTTTTCTTGAAACCATCTTTTCAAGGTCGGACGAACTCGTAGCTCCTACAATTTTCAACCGATTGACTTCAAATTTCAACCCTACCTTTTCTAGATAGATTTTCCAGCGAAGTACACACGATTTTCACGATCGATTAACAATTACGGTTATTAAAAACACATTAAGGCGGTTTTTTAGTCGAAAATTTAACAAACAAAAAAATGCTGCCAAATTTGCAACGATTATTATTTTGTAATAATCGAGTGTACTCGTTATTACAAAATAATCGTTAGCAAAACTCATGGAGATTACGACAAAAGTTTATTTGTTGTTCTCAGTGTTCATGTGCGTCTCCGACGAGACCGCTCGTGGCGGGCCTAAAAAAAGGCGGTGTCTTTCTACTGCATTTTTTTGGAAAATCAAACATTGATATAAGTACCTACAGATATGTAAAATAAACCCTCCAAACCTCATATTGGTTGCTTTATAAGTATTTACTAGTATTTTCAAAAAAAATATTCTAAACAAATCCTTGTTTTCCGTCCATCCAAACGTATATAAAGGCCTTAATGCACCGATGCATCCCATTTGCACGAGGACACAGAGAAACTGTGAAAAACCTGCACCGCTACAAACGTCCATATTTTGCTTGAATTTTAAAACAAACTGGATAAAACTTTTTTTTCTTCTCAGGAGTAGGTTTCGCAATTCGGTGCGTGGCTAAGTGGTCACCGATCTTAGTGTTGAGCTAGGCCAATGCGGCTTGACACAGTAGGACATTTCAGGCGCACACCGGCGCTGGCCCCCGAATGTCCGGGTCAGTTCATGACCAGTAGCTACATGGCCAATCGTATATCGATCTATAAAATTGATCCAGACGCGGCAGGTCTACTCCGAATTCACCTTTTCCGCCAACCATTATACGATATCTCGAGATAAGTTTACCGGCAAATCTTGTCCGATGGGGAAAAAAGGACTGAAAATCGAAGCAAAGAAGATGACAACCCGAAGAAGCGCGAGGTCAGAAGGATCGAAGGAAAAAAAAAAAAAATAAGTAAGCGGAGTAACGATCGAATCGCGACGCTGCAGAAATCTCCTTTCCGTCTTCCGGTTTCTCCTCCTTCGCTCATATCTGCGCTCCCCTGACCCGGTGTGGCTCCCGATTCTCTATATCCAATATACACCCTACGTAAAGTGTTTGCACGGATATAGGTGTCCTACGTGTGTATGTATAGGATTGCCAGTCGAGTGTGGCACCCGAGACGATGAGACGAGAAAAAGCCGGTTCCGGCGCGGAGTAGACAAGAAAGAGGACGAGCAAAAAAGAAGAAACACGTAACGCCCGCGCGCGCGCGCGCGATCGCCCTCCTGGCGGAGGAAGAGAGGAGAGACCCCCGAGACTAAAACGAGAACCAGTGGAACCGGTTTGACCGAGTGCAACCGACTGGTTTCATTAAACCCCGACCACGGTAGATCTCTCGTTTCTTTTTTCAACCTTTTTGCACGCTTTGTCTCTCTCTCTCTCTCTCTCTGTCTCTCTCTCTCTCTTTTCCTTTCTCGCCGTTCTGCTATTTTTCTCTCCACTTCGTTCTTTCTTTGTAGGTAGACAAGAACGCCGCATTCAATGGAGTCCGAGCGTTGAGAAATAGTTCTCACAGCCCAATTTTAGCATTGATACATTCGCTCGCACGAGATACAACTGCAAAGGAGGAAGCGAAGATTAACAATTCGCGATGCGAAGTAAGATCGGGAACGGAATATTCTGCAAATCGTACATATTTGGCAGATAGCCGTTGTCATTGCCAGTTCGATTGGCTTTAAGTTTCGTTGGAACTTCGATGGCGTGATCAGTCTGTTAATCCTGATGAACCGGATCAGAGATGGTGTATCTTCAATATATTTAATTATTAGGCTACCGAGCAAGCCTTAACGTTCTCTCAACAATATTTTTTTCCCCCTTCTATCCGAGTCCATATACGCGCGTCATTTAATTACACGGCTAGAAAAATTTTGCAACGACCGCCGGAATGTTTGCAACGCTAGCGAGGATCGCGAAGATTGTGTTCGAGGAACTCGAAAATTTCGTGCGCACACGAGAGATCGAACGAGGCCGATGGGATCAGTCACGAAAACGTCGGAGGAGGCTCAAAGTCTCCGCCACCGGCTGCCCGTTTCGTTACATCCCACTTTTTAACAAGCTAAAAGGCAACATCGAGGAGACTTTACATGAAAACAAATGCGCACTCACGCCCTTCTGCCGGCAATCGATCGATATACACGAATTACGTGTACCGGTGTGTGATCTCGATGTCATTTCTCGCTTCGCGTCTCGTTCCTTCTTCGTACGTACGCAGAAAAGCGTTGGAAAGCCCCGCAAATGCTTGGCACTGCGCCCAGACTGAGACGCGGATAAATAATTTATCGTCTACGATCGTCGTGGCCTCGTATACGCGCGAGGAGGAGTACCAGTTAGAATACCGCGAACGTTTTTAGCACTGTACACACAGAGTTGCACACAAGCGAACGTTAACGGCCGTCTCTCAGACCCGATTATATCGTCAGTCAGATCTTCCAATGTCTCGTCGCGATTGACACAATTTTTTTTTTATTCACTCTCGTATTTCACAAGCTAACAAGTTATTTCTTGCTCTCGCTAAAGAAAAAAAAAAAAAAAAAGAAACAGCCGAGATACAATTTAATTGGGAATTTTTTAAGTTATCTAAAGGAAAACCTTATTTTTTGTCTATCCTTGCCCGTACAGAAATCTGTTAGGGAGTCTCTAGATTCTAACACATCTCTATCGGGATTTGGTAGGGATGTTACAAGTAGGGAGTCCATATTGGAATCTTAGTGGATTTCGCACCATTTCCCGATTTACGTATTTTGAGAATTTTTTATTTGAAACTCTCAACCAGAATTTGTTGGATCTGTCAAAAAAAAAATCCTTTTGTGATCCCGTGCACAAATTTGTTGGTGAGGCCCAAAATGCGACCACATCTCTATAGGAATTTGTCACACTGAGAGAAAACTGTATGGCATTTACAATAACAAAAACGCCCATGATACAGAAAGCGATGGGCTCCATCAAGAATTGTATCGGATTCTGATAATAATGTGGGAATTCTTTAGGATTCGAATTGGATTCGTACGTAGGATTCTAATGGGGAATCCCGATTAGAATCCAATATACGAGGGTGACGTTTTAGTATAGGGATCCAATGCGACGACCGATTGGATTAGGAAGTAGTGAAAAGTATGGAAATCCAGTTGGAACCCTACAATAATTTCTGCACGAGTATCGGAATTTGCGTCTTCTCTCAATCTCTGGTGTCATTTTTACAATTACTATTCAATCTTTAATTTTATCCTAAATATCGAATTCTACTGTCCCTGATATCGTTCTTACGATAAAACTCGCGGTGTTTCGGCGTTAAAAAAAAAAAGTAGAAAATATATGGTATATGCACCTGCGAGTGTATCGCGTTGAAGTTTTTCTGAGGAATTAGCACGCGATATATATAGGTACGACGAGAGTCGTGCAAACGAGAGGGAAAAAGTCGAGGAGTGTTAATTTTTGCGCTTACCTTGATAGAAAGAAGGCTAACGCACACGCAACGCTTACGTGAGCAAATTCTCTCGTTGCTTGTTATTATAATAAACTGCGAAGACTTGCATCGCGGCCACATATTTGCTTCCTATCGGGTTTCTTCGCGGGCACGGTAAATATATCGCGTTCTAATCCCCGACGTTCTTCCACTCGCGAACGATAAGCGACGGATTCTATGCAAATTCCCGATAAGCTCGAAAATCGCTTCACGAACCAGAGTTATCTTAATCGCCGGTAGACGTTTTTTTTTTTTGTTTTGTTTTATGAAATGCACGCGGTTTCACTACTCACGTGACCTTGATCGTTAAATCCGCGTTGAGACGAGAATCGATAGCTTACCTGCAACATACACGGAAAGATAAAAAAAAATAATATATTATCGACAGTTTTTTCTTCTTCTTCTCGTAACGTGTATAAAGAAAGGAATTCGAGATAAATGGACGAATGTGGCTCGGGATATTGCAAAAAAAAAAAAAAAAAACATCTGTCCTGTACAGTCTCAAAACGAGAGTTTTCTCGTTGCGAGACGTTCGAAGCAACGACGAAGCGTCTGCCAGACTTTTCGGCGATATCGAACGGATGTCATTAATCGCGTGCGACCCGAACGAGAAGCCGAAGACGCGAGGGCGAATGAAAGAAACGAGAAACATCTTTAAATAAAGACACGGCTTAACGATATACATATATGCGTTAGTGCAAACGTGGGCCAAGTGAAATATCGTGTGTACGATAGCGCGCTATACTTGATTCGTGACGAGGTGTGCCATCCCGTTCAGAAGATTTTCCCACGACCTCGGCGTTTCGTACGTGTCAATTTCTCACATCCCGCGCACTTCACCGATACCTACGCGCGTTCTCCGCTTCTCGCGATGCAAGAAGAAGCGCGGAACAAAGGCTCGAATGGCAAGAAAAAAAAAATTGCCGCGTAAAATACACGCGCACCTCGGCCTCGACGCCCTCGAACGATGTGCGAAAGTGTAAAAGGAATCAGAAATTCGTCAGGCGCGCGTCTCTGCAACGTGATACTGGTACAAAGCCACACAGAGATTTATTTGTGGCCCATCGCGTCATCGCGAATTAAACGTCTCAATTGTTGCCTTTGCGCTGCTGATATCTCGAATACAGTTTTTTTTTTTTTTTTGGCTTCCGCATACTCGGACGAATTAACCCAATCTCTCATTCGTTTCGGTACTTCTGTGTTACATGGTCCGTGTAGAAAACACCATGAGAAATATATAGCAAGCAAAACACGGTATTTACTTTTGTAATTTCACGCGAATAGAAGAGAGAATAACGTGGAGTTAGAAATCACGTTTCCAAAGTCGCTAACGTATCAAATGATAAGCACTGTATGCTTTCACGATAATACTTGGCCAAACACGCTATGAAAAGTGTATGAACTCGCAGGAAGGTTTCTATTTCCTTATTCATCGTAGCTCCTTTAACAGTTTATAGTCGACTGCCATCCAGATTAATGCAGTTTGATTTTCGAAGCCTTTATTTTCACACCAGAGTGATAAGACATAAACGAATCAAAAACTATGACAGTGATAGAAAAAAATCCACAGAATTTATAAGTCGTTTTATTTTAGAAAAAACTTTGTCTTGATGGTAATAATTGCATCGTTGGAGTGAAACGAAGTGTTTATTATACTCGTTCTATTGCTGCGGTTTATTATTGTCCAAAACTTTTTATTCCTACAGCTTTTGGTTGTGGATCTGTTATGAGGATAGCAAAAAAAACCATTGTGTGATTCTCCCAGCGTTGATCTGTCAAAAAAAAAAAAATGTAGGCAATTCCAAACAATTAATTTTCACTGCATTCCAACGACGCATCGTTGGAACGCTTGAATGATGAGGCTTGCGAGCTTCAATATCATTCATCTTGTCCGCTGGAACTTACGAGATTGAAGTTTGCAACGTTGGAATGCAATAAAAATTAATTTTTCTAAATTCCTTAAATTTCTCTTAGCACATTTTGCCCATATAAGTGCCTCAACCATTTTTGAAGATACTCGTTCGGAGGCCAACAATTTAATTCTGCAACAAAAGATTTCGTGAGAAAATAAAAAAAATAGTTAATAATAATATTAAGAAGAATTTTCGTTGCATTCCAACGACACAATATTCGGCACCATTGGAACTTGTCGCGTCTGTTGTATCAAATCAGAATCATAATTAGTCATAATCGAATGAAAAGATCTTCGTCTTATTGAATGCTAGCTTTCGCCTGCATGGAATTTGGCCCTTAGAAATTTTATTACCAATTGCACCCATTGTTACGGGTTTTTTTGGACAATTCTAAATCATACATTTTATTATGTTTTGAAGAATATTCATACCGAGTTTCAAATTGATACACGCAAAGAATACAATTTTCCATAAAAACTTTTACATCCTATTCCATTATTTTTGGGGTTGATTTTCGAAAAATATTTTCTGAGTGCACCTCTACGCTCTTTAAGGAGTTTCGGGACAAGTGGTGAAGTGCTACCATTTGATTGAAATTTATATAGCAAATTCTTTCTCATAAACTAAATGCACCTTCCAAATTTTAAATCGGTCGTCTACACCGTTCCTATAAAATTTACAATAAAACAAAATGCTTTTTAACATAAGGAGATATTTAAACTACCTACGCTCATGGCTGAATGGCAGTTTTACGCACGAAATAGTGTGAACATTTTTTAAAAATATTATGAAAAATTGTCAAATCACTCAGTAAATTATGACAAATTCATCATCAGTGTCATAATGTTAAATGCTGTATGTTAAAAAGTGCTTCTTCCATTGTCAATTTTATAAAAATGGTGTAAACGATCGATTTAAAATTTGAAAGGTACATTCAGTATATGATAAAGAATTTACTGTATAAATTTGAATCAAATGGTAGCATTTCTTTAAGTGTCCCGAAATTCCTTATCGAGTTTCGGGATAATTGGTGAAGTGTTACCATTTGATTAAAATTTATACAGTAAATTCTTTCTCATATACTGAATGCACCTTCCAAATTTTAAATCGATTGTCTACACCGTCCCTATAAAATGTACAATAAAAAAAACCCTTTTTAACATAAGGAGATATTCAAACTACCTACGCTCATAGCTGAATGTCAGTTTTACGCACGGAATAGTGTGAACATTTTTTTTTATGTTTTGAAAAACTGTCAAATCACTCAGTACATTATGACCAAATCTTCATCAGTGTCATAATGTTAAATGCTCTATGTTAAAAAGTGTTTCTTCTATTGTAAATTTTATAGAAACGGTGTAGACGATCGATTTAAAATTTGGAGGGTAGATTTAGTATATGACAGAGAATATCCTGTATAAATTTGATTCAAATGGTACCATTTCGTTAAGTGTCCCGAAACTCCTTAAGGAATATATTTTCCGAATTTCATTGAGATAAAAGCCGGGAGTTCAATTTTCCCATACAAACTTCAACACTCCGTTGCAACATTAATTATGGGTTGTTTTAAAAAACCCTAAAATATGGGTTTTTTTTATTTGTCTCGAAGAATATTTATACCAAAGTTTTAAGTTGATACACGCAAGGAATATAATTTTCCATACAAACTTTAATACTCCATTTCATCGCCTTAAAAGTTGATTTTCGAAAAATCCTTTCTTAATAACACCCCTACACCTTTTAAGGAACATATCGTCCAAATTTCACGTTTCTATCTTCAGCGGTTTAGGCTGTACGTTGTCTATATGTCAATCAGTCAGTCAGCCACGAAACTATTTCATATGTATAGATAAGCGATTATTTATACGACACAATATTGAACTCAACGTGAAATTGACCTACACTTGTATACTCATCATCGCAAGACATTATTTCCAAGAAATCTCGGCAGCTAACGCGCAATAAATTTCCTACGCGCGTGCAGTTACACCGAGAAACAATCGGGTTATTCTATTCGCGATTAATATGCGATACGGGGAACGAGGGGACGAAGTAAGAGGGCGATAGCAAAGGGGTCGAAACAACAATAGAAACTCCGAGGGTCAAGATACCGGTGGCCCGGTACAATACCGTTTCAAAGGGATTACAAACTCGGTAGAATTTCGACCAGGCTCGAAGTCTATCCGAATTCGTGGTATACATATGCAGTACAAATAACTGTACATAGACCGGAAGATGTTTCCGAGGACGGCACTTTTGCGCTACATACCTAAAGCGAGATGTACATATAGGTCTATATAGATATCGTTATGTTCACAGAGCTGACAGCGACGGGCCGGAAGCGACGGAGTTTTCGTGCGGAGGAGGGAGCCCGTGGGTGGGGGAGGAGAGAGACAGAGCGACCGGGGAGGCGGGGGAGGTCAAAACTAATTTCAAACTGTGCTAGCTGATGCTCGACGGGGAGAGTTAACTCTGGCAATCGCGTTATTAACTCGTGGCCGCACGCCCGAGCGGACAAACTTTGCGAAAATGGACGAGTCAAGTTACGTTCCCATATATATATATATATATATATATATATATGCGGAGCCTGATGCTCGGCAAGGGTCACGGGACGAAGTAAGAGAGACACATAGCTCCGTTTTGCCACTGACGGGCTAGTACGTAAGCGATTCCCTCTTTCTTCCTCCCTCAAGTTCTCGCTTTCTCTTTCACTCTCTCTCTCTCTCTCTCCGCCCGAATTCATCCAAAGAGAAATAGCCGAGAGTTAAGCGACTACTGATGCTGTTACCAAGTCCGCATGGTTGCCCGGTTGGCAATGGGGTAATGGCGAAACCGAGGCAAAGCGACAAGGACATCTGCCAAAGAAGAAGAATAAGAAGAAGACAAAAGGATAAACGAGGCGTTGAGCGAGATGAACGGAGAAGCCAAATTTAACGCTAACCAATAGCGAGTTTGAGAACAAGAGGACTCTTTGAACAAATGAAAATGCCACGGGTCAGCGCTCTTTTTAATCGCGGAAAAAAAAAGAAAAAAACCGTTCACCGTCGACCTTAATGAACTACGTGAATCGCGTCAGTTTGACATTCATCAATTCTCAATTGGGTTCTGATCAATTGTTTGAAAAGATTTTTAATGATTTGAAGTTCGAAAGACTTTTGAATTTTTAAAATTATTTTTTGACATTTGGCAAAAGAAGGAATTTTTGTATTGAGGCGATTTGAGAAACGTGTCATAATGGGCCCTTTAAAGAAAAATTCTTATTTCTGGTAATTATCGAATCGCCTATTACTGTGTAAATATTGATTCAAACCCAAAAAGTGTATTATGTATTTTCTGAGTTTCAACGTGTACCCTTGTTTATTTGGGTTTGCTTCCCAATTAAACCCTTCCCTATCACTCCGTACACGCACTTCGCTAATCTAATCTAACTTCCGTTTCGTCAACAGCCGTCTTATGGTAGGGTAGGGAGGGACATGTTGAGCAAGTTTGGAATTAACGCCCTATAATTCCTTAATAGTCTGCCGTTTAAAAATGAAACCTACTTTGGTCAATAGGAAATTCATCTGAGAAAAAAAAGTCTGTAGACAAAATTCCTGTTATCCTTATTGTTTCACAGATGATCGCTCTCAAATGACTAAGGCCATATTTGCTCGACCTGCCCTGATAGTGGGGTAAGTTGAGCATGAGTATTAGGTAAGTTGGGCGAAGTAAGAATTGCATAAAAAAAAATCAGACGAATGCATGATTTGGTACAATGCAGTAATAAACCAACAGTTGCTTGTTAATTAGTTATCTTTTGAAACATTAACATTAATTGCAATGAACTTTGAAATATTTTTTCTCATACAATGGTAGAAGAAAATCTTTCAATAACGTTTTTTTTTTACTTTTGTGTGCAAAAATAATGAAACCTGCCGTGATACCGTCGCTTGCGCCGCATGGCAACCAGGCGATTGCGTGTTCCCCTCCCCCATACCTCTCTTTCAGCCATTTGATGCACCCGTGTGCGGTGCTTAGTTTTCCAGACATTTCGATTGCCCAACTTATCCGACTGCTCAACATGCCCCTCCCTACCACATTCCTTTCGCGGTGGGCCGTATTATGTGGGTGCATAAGCCAGGGCCTTTTTGAATCATTAGTAGATTACAGTGGCGCTTGACAAAAATAAGTTACAATCGTTTATTATACCGAACGATTAACTGGAATGAAAAACTTCGCAAAAATTTGGTAGATTTAGACATTTTTACACGTTTCCTGAAAAGTCGCGCTTACGAAAATTCTTCTGCTAGTCACATTTTTCTAAGATTTATCATTAATATTTTCTCTAAACATTCGGTGACCCCCCTATTTTTATTGTCGTTACGAAATCTTCAGAATTTTTTTGCATGCTCAGCGCCGTTTATATCAGACATCTAGACTTATTTAATATATGAATTATTACATAGAAAAGTGGCCAGCATGTCATCTCCATAAAGTGCTGCATAAATACAACGATTTTTAAAGTCGTAATTTTTTGTTAAAAATTCGGTATCTTGACTCGAAACTCGACCAGTATAATGAGATGTATTTTTATTTAATTGTAGATGAAAATCAGTTAATTGCTAAATATTCGAGTTCGTGAAAGGAATACCTTAAGCTACACTATACCGCATTTGCCGAGGGTACGGGGAAACTGTCGAAAACCCATTCCCGTACCGCACGAATTAACACGATTCGATTACTTCGCACTATTTCGTTAATTTTGCCAAATGACCGTTACAAAAATTAAGTGCAAAAGAAGGAGGGACAAAATATTTCAAAAAGTGAAAGCTCGTCGGGACTTCTCTCGAATATTCGAGAACCGAGGCTGGCAAGATTAATCGAGCGTTGCTATAATTAGTCGAATTTATAGTTGTGCCACGTGTTATATTTGCCACGTAGTTGTGACAGTATTACTATTGATACAACGTAGTAAAATCAAAACTGGCTTAACCGGGCGTGTTAGCGTTA
This sequence comes from Ophion ventricosus, assembly GCA_963932345.1. Taxonomy (NCBI): domain Eukaryota; kingdom Metazoa; phylum Arthropoda; class Insecta; order Hymenoptera; family Ichneumonidae; genus Ophion; species Ophion ventricosus. Next base: position 19,158,165 of record OZ010712.1, on the reverse strand, counting down.
TGATGCACTTAGTAACCGAAATATTTATGCGAGCCACATGGCGCGCGGGAGAGAGAGAGAGAGAGAGAGAGAGAGAGAGAGAGAGAGAGAGAGAGAGAGAGAGAGAGAGAGAGAGAGAGAAAGAGAGCTTGTTGCTCACATTGTATTGTGTTACGCAGTCTCACAATCTCACACTCGTGAACAACCCTCGCTCATTAGTCACTTTTCCACGTTTCAGTACGGTCTCTTCCCTCGTGTGCGCGTTTCTCTGTGTGGGGAATGTGTAGGGTCGCCCCGAATTCTAATGGACGAACTTTAGGGACGCGTGGAGAATTGATAAGCCAACGGAACAATGGAATTCGAACATTCTACGTATCTAATCTCGCTTTTGTCAGAAAATTTCGGAAAATTGCTATTTTCTTTTACATTTGTTCACCACGTTTGCTCGGACCATTATTCATTGACGTTGTAGTTGTGCAACGTAAAGTAAAGCGTTTCAATAATGCTTTGAATACCTTAAACGACTGAATACCCGTCGTTGTGACGACTTTGAATTTTCCAATTATGTATGGACGATACAATTCCAAACAAAGTTAGGCAATATTTAGAACTTTCAAACACACACTACCGTCGAAAAGTTTCCGGACAAAAATATAAAAAAATTCCGACACGATTTTTTATGCCATCTCGCCGATAGTTGACATAAATGAATCTAATAAACGGCATTTTGAAGAGGAGGAATTCATCTTAATTCCTTTTTTTTTGAACATTTTTTACAATTTTTTTTACGACTAGTGCCCTTTTTCGAAAACGACTATTTTTCGCCGTTTTTTTTGTTCCTTTCCTGGTGGACTCTGTTTACAGACAAAATTTTTGTTATGCATTTCTTTGACCGACAGCATAAAGGGGGAAGCTCGAGCTTCATTTTTTTTTTTTTTTAACTTCGTACGATTTTTTTTTTCTATATATATTTTGATTTAAAAAAAGAGACAATTCGAAAAATAACGTGTAACGCGAAAACGACAAAGATTCAAGGAAAACCTCAAAATAGGAAAAAATTGATTTGGTTTTCGTTGAGTTAGCGAGAATTTTATCAGATTTTTTTCGAAATTTTGTTTTTTTTTCACCTATTTTCGGTGAAAAATCGGATGATTTAGTTACCGTAACTCGAGAAAAAAATGTCTGAAAAAACTGAAATAATTCTATTGCGTTGAAAAAAGAAAAATAATTTTTTCCCTTTTTTTAAATTTGACCACAAACCCCTTAGTTCTCGAGTTACGGTAATTAAATCATCTGATTTTTTACCGAGAATAGGTGGAAAAAAAAAATTTCGAAAAAAATTCCCGCGAACTCAACGAAAACCGATTCAACTTTTTTACTATCTTACGGTTTTCCTAGAACCCTTGTTGTTTTCGCGTTACACGTTATTTTTAAAATTGTCTTTTTTTTATCAAATATCAAAATATCTTTAGAAAAAAAATCGTGCGAAGCTTTAAAAAAAACAAAATTGAAGCTTGAGCTTCCCCCTTTATGATTCCGGTCAAAGAAAGGCATTTCAAAAATTTTGTCTGTAAACGAGGTCCACCAGAAGAGGAATAAAAAAAAGGCGAAAAATGCTTTTTCGAAAAAGGATACTAGTTGTAAGAAAAATAGTACAAAATTAAAAAAAAACTGAATGAAGATGAATTCCCCCCTTTCAAAATGGCGTTTATTAAATTAATTTATGTCAACTATCGGCGAAATGGCATAAAAAATCGTTCTGGAACTTTTTTGAATTTTTGTCCGGAAACTTTTCGCCGGTAGTGTATGTCCTGAATGTAATAAAAAAATTACTAGGTCGAAACGGTTAAAAGGTGAATATGCCACGCCTCGCAACGGTCACAATACCCAAACCTCTCAACTGTTCACAGCGTTGCCACAAGGTTTGGTGAGAATGTACCAGTGTTGGGTAAAATTTAATTGCTAGGTTAACTAAAGATTAACAATTAATTGATTGTAATTGTGAAAACTCACGATTAACAATTAATTAATTATAATTGTGCAAACTCACGATTAACAATTAATTAATTGTAATTGTGAAAACTCACGATTAACAATTAATTAATTGTAATTGTGAAAACTCACGGTTAACAATTAATTAATTGTAATTGTGAAAACTCACGATTAACAATTAATTAATTGTAATTGTGAAAACTCACGACTAACAATTAATCAATTGTTAATCGTGATTTTCCACAATTAGAAACTAATCAATTTTCAATCTTTTTGGTGTATTTGTTTAAAAACTCACAATTAAAATTCATTATTGTATAGGGCGCTGCGTAAGCATGCAAAACCCCAACAAACACGTCATATCTGATATCTGTAAAGTTAAATAGGTTAATTGTTAGTTTTGTTTCTTAGAACAATCAAAAAAGTTAATTGGAATTGTTTTACTTGCGAGTTGCAATAAACATAAGATTAATCCAAATAAATTAATTGCAACATGCAATTAATATTAATTGCAAAAATTAATAGCAATTACTTTTTGAGTCAATCAATGAACTGATTGAAAGTTTTATTGATTAACGCCCAATACTGGAATGTACGAGAGAGCCGAACGAGAAGTTAAGCAGAATTTCGGTACATTTCGGTTACGCTCCAATTATGTAGCGAAACAATGTGAAATTTTTCGAAGAATATTGTCCATATATAAATGAGCTACAAAAAAAAATGTTACAGTTTGTACGTATCTTTCATTACCCTTTTTCTCGTAATATCGGAGAGTAAGAAAACGCCCCATAAGAACGCAAACAAATGATAAGTGCTACAATTCTTCTAAACATTAGTCGATTGATCCCAAATTTTGCATGCAGACTTCGAACAAACGGAGTAATATTCATCCAATTTTTATTGCCGTGGAAGCATTTCCGGAAACTCTCAAACATCCTCAAAGCAGTATTGTTATCTAGAAATAAAAAATAAAAAAAATTTATATTGTAAAGAGCTTTCTGAACGCGTCTGTGAAAATCGTTTAATGATACTCATAAAATTAGCCAATTCATAAAAATTATAAAAAGTACGCTCAGGGAGCGTGGTCGAAACGCAACTAACTTTAAACGCGTTTTTCTCGAAACGATGTTTTTAGAATCGTCAACCACGATATATCGTTAATCTATTGACCGATTGAGCTCAAATTTGGCATACACCTTCGGTAGACTGTTTTTCAACGTTGGTAGCAGAATTGAGTCAAAATTATTTGCAAAAATATAATTCGTAGAATGGTCAGAAAAATAGAAAAAATTGATAATCAATTTTTAGCTTGCCACCATTTGGTACTTTTTTTTTCTGAATCTGGTTTCACTCATCACAACACTCATACAAATAAAGAATATATTTGGTTTTTTTTTCACATTCATACAACGTCCACACCGTTGTAAAAAAAAACATAAAAACGTACATGATAATCATTTTTTTTTTAATTTGTAGATATTATTAAAGGATCAATAAGCATGTGCAAAAAAGTTCGAAAAGAAAACGCGAACAGTTTGGCAGTTATTCCATTCGAAAAAAATCATCTCCAAAACACCGTTCTAGAGAACAATACTGCGTTAAAAATTCGGAACATTTGTTCGGTTCTCACTTATCATTTTTAAAAACCAAATGTAATTTAATCTACTTATAAACCAAATCATTTCATTACTTTTCAATAGAAACTACTTGTCCATCAGTATTCTACCATGAACTTGATCCATTAATCAGCATGTTTCTTTTACGTGGAACATTTTTTGTTCCGTTATAATTAAAATCGAAAGGAGACAAAAAAAATTATGAGGGGCTTTTCGCGGCCGGTTCATTAAAATTCCACACGTTCCTGAAGCTCAGAGACAAGAATTCGGGCCAGCCCGGATATCCCGTTGCATAATTGGTAAAGTTTTGTCAGCGACTCGATACCACATGACTAAATATCAAAGTATCATCGTTTTTTTTTTTTTTCATCTTCTCGATCCTGAAAGTCCATGTCAGCTCTCATCTCTCTCGCTCTCTCTTTCTCTCTTGCCTTCCACGCCCTCTGTATATTATCCGATACAGAAAGCTCTCTCCGAAGTTTCGATGTGTGTCACAACATAGTTGAACAATGCACGAGTATTCTATGAGCTCGGCGAACACGTATACGGGATGGGTTACGGATGATCTTCGAGTTTGCGTATAAATGCAGTTGCTTTCTTGCCTCCTTGGTTAGTCCCGTACACACAGAGGCTTTGCCGAAGTATTGTGTATTAGCGTGTGGTTGCGCTGGAGCTTGTTCGCGCGCTACAGCGTGGGCAAAGCGGCATGCATTATTCAAGGGAATGTCGGCGAGTACTTCACGATCCGACAACACACCACTCTCTCTCTCTCTCTCTCTCTCGAGAGAGAGAGAGAGAGAGAGAGAGAGAGAGAGAGAGAGAGCGAGAGAGAGAGTCTTGGCCCCTGAGAGCACTATGTGCTACAACAGACGCATGGCTCTTGCTGCTTTGCTGCCATTAATCGCCTGCCTCTCGATTTTCTCGTCCTATATTCGCGCTATTCACGACTCCAAAAAAGGACGAGAACCAACGAGAGAAATGGAGAACGAGAAACGTTCGAACGATTATAAATTACGTATCGATAGCCGAGATTTTGAATGCGGAGTATGAAAGGAAAAGATAAGAGTTTCTGGGTCATTCCGATACTCTGTTCGATCACCTCGTCTTTCTCGTGAACATGGCTTTCTTGAATTCAAACGAATACCGGGATTAGGGAGAAATTGAATCGGGTGGAAGAGCCACCGGTGTATTCTTCAATTGCCACAGCTCTTCCTTTGCAGTCACGTTATATATGCAACTGCAAAGTCATACTGTAAAGATTCACGGGAAGCGAAGCATCGTGGATAAAAGAGCACGTTGCCTGGAACTTTTTCCATCCAAGGGGCTCGAGTAGGTTTTTGACCTTGCACATCTGCTATAATAATCCGTTACGTTTCAGACGCGCAATTACGACACGACGAAGAAAAGCCTCGGGCAATCTTCGTTGCAATCGTTGCGGCCACAATGTGAGGTGAAAGTTGCTTTACGAGCGCCAATCGCGCAGTAACTTTGAACAATTGGCACATAAAACTGACGTCGAAGTACAACAACCGAAAATATTTTTTATTTGTTACAAAGATAACAAAAAAAAAAATATCCAGTTTGAAAAAGCCAACGTCATACGTCAGTGAACATTTCGTGTTGTGAAGATTTTTCGTTTTTTAGCAACGATTTGTATTGAACAAAGAACAGCAGCGGTTTTTAAATTAAATATTTAAATAGAAAGTTTAATAAATATAAATAAATAAAAAGGATGAGATTGTTTTTTTTAAAGAATTTGTCGCTGCGTTCCAACTGGGCTTTTGCAAAATCCTATTGGCACTCGATGATCACACTAATAGAAACAAATACAGTTATACGTATCTTCTTGTCTTCAGGGTCTGTTGCCTACGCCTCGACCTATACCGCGCGACTCGTTTAGCCCGGGGGTGGAGAACTCGTAGATCAACATGGAGCAACTCGGTATGAGAGTTGCACGAGAAAGAGGGCGCGGAAGGGAGCGGGAGGGTCGTCTCGAAAATAAAGAAGGAAAAATAATCGTAAAAACCGGTTCTCGGAGAGAGAGAGAGAGAGAGAGAGAGAGAGAGAGAGAGAGAGAGAGCCATGCTGGTTGCGCTGGTCTGGCGTGTCTAATCACGCCACTTGAAACGTTACACGCTTTACCAACACGTGCACGAAAGTAAGGAAAGAAATAAGAACGTTCGGTATGAAACGGCGACCGGGAGGGCGGGGGGGGGGGACTTGGAAGAATGAGCATGAGTAAGGCATAAAGTCTTTGCCAGTGCAGCGTATAAAAGCCAAATACACACTTTTCCTGTTCCACGCTCTTCGATAAGGAAGAGAACGTAACGTAAAAAATTAAAATAAAAAAAAACTCCCGGAGGAATTTTAGATTTCTGTCCACAGGCTATTACATTTTACGAGTTCACGTTCGCGAAGTCGTATGCGAGTAACCTTGCTTCGAGCTTTCAAATAGTTATTGAAAAAGTCACGTACGTGTATTGAATATCAAGTTCACAACGCGCGAGTGAGATGATCGGATACATTATCGTCGATTGATCGTTTGCGGTACGAGATTGGGGGGGGGGGGGGGGATTCTGAGCGAACAAATATTCCCTCATTATTTACTCGCTCTCTGTCATCGTTCGTTCTCTCCGCGAGCAAAGTGTGTGTGTGTGCGTGTGCGTTGCGCCGGGTATTCTTTGGCTATTCGGGTCCTAGATCCAAATCGGTCGAGCGAAAAGCCAGTTGCTAGCAATTATTTCCCTCTCTCTCTCTCTCTTTCTCTCTCTCGCGCTCTCTCTCTCTCTTTCTCTCTCTCGCGCTCTCTCTCGTTCTCTCTCACAAGCTCGAAGTTCCTCGTTCGCCATCGTTAACTTCTTCTTTCTCCTTTTCGTCTTTTTTCTTCCTCTTAAGCTTGCTCTATCCGTCTCCCTGCGTGTCGCCTTCGAAATCCCTCTCTCCCACACCGTTAGCAAGGGGTTCAAATGCCAGAAGAAAGAGCGGGAGAGAGAGAAACAGAGCGAGAGAGAGAGAGAGAGAGAGAGAGAGAGAGAGAGAGAGAGAGAGAGAGAGAGAAAGATAGAGCGAAAAAGGGAGGACGAGGAAAAATGGAGGGAAAGCCATAACCCGTTTATTGTCTGCTTATACCTTCACCACGGTCTGGCATTAAACACTTTGCTCGCACTTATTTATGTGTACACACTGCAACGACTCCAAAGTTTCGAACGAGTGCGCCAAGTGGCGCGATACTCGTTCACTCTTCGGTATGTATTTTCAGGCGTAACACGTCATGCTGGCAACCCGGTGTATGGCTTTTTTTTGTTTTCAATAGGACCAACGGATCTTCATGTTCCTGAAAGTTGCCATCATGAAGTGTTTCGTTTAAAAAAGATGGTGTGTATTTTTTATCCGGATATTTCGGCCGCAAATGATACTCGAAATCTTAAATAAATAAAACCCGACGTGACTTTGTAGAATTTTTTTATTCTCTTGCAAAAAAAAAACCGATTATCGAAGTCTATAAAACTTTCTGGATGCTACTGTGCTATGACATAAAGCCGTAATGTTTTTTTTTTCATCGGATTTGCTTGTTTGTCTTCGTATCGTATGCACAGCCGACAGAAAAAAAAACTTCGAGCGATGGGCATACGATTGCTGCACGCGCGTTTCTTTTATCGCTGTTTGACCTTCAAAAGTGAAACGCAATCGTAATATGAGCTGAAACACGAATACAGAAATTGCTCTTTTTGCCAATAACAGGACTGGGAACTGGCTATAAATGTATTCTCGCGATCGAGAGGAGAGCAAAAGTAAAACTGGTTTTAATTAAACGCGTTTTTTTCGCGATTGCTATTCGACTACTGATACCGCGGTCCGGAAAGCCGATAACGTTCTTACGAACAAATTTGAACAGTGTAATCGTAATCTCATATGAATATTATCATATGGAAAGTTTTATTGCAAGGGCTCTACGATCGTTACCGATCGTAGACGAGGATCGACTAACGGGAAAGAGAGACAGAGACAGCGAACGCAGAGCCAGGTATGACATACGATCGTGTCGCTGACAAGTTCAAAACTCCGGCTGTTCTCATAAGACATTACGAATCTTTAACACGTATAAAAACACTTGGAAATTTTCATGAATTGCCCGTGCAGCAATTTATTGGGGAATCCACAGATCCTATCACATCCCTATAGGGATTTAATAGGGACGTCGCACATAGGGAGTCTATTTTCGGAATCAAAGTGGATATTGCCCTATTTCCCGATTTACGTCGTTTGAGAATTTTTTATTTGGCATTTGCAAACGAAATTTGTGTTGGATCTAAAAAAAAACTATCCTTTCGCTAATTACAGTCGATTTTCAGTAATGTTACTCAATTTGATTTTTAAGATATACTTTTTCAAGTGTTTTATACTTTTTTAACCCTTCGTGGTCACACTTCCAAATTCAATCGCGGTGGTCACACTTGGGTCGATTCTACCCAGTCAGTGTTCAAAATAGTATTGTGACCAAGCTATCCGTCCGAAGTGGTTCAAAAAATTACGAAACAGGCTTTGAACTTTCTATACGGAGAGAATTAAATGTTAAAAATTACCGTGCAGTAACGGTAACCAGATGACAACCCTGAAACTTCGCTTATTATTACTGAGTAAAACACAGATTTTCACGAAAATAAAATAAAATTTCTTCTTCAGATAGAAAATTTTACCAGATTTTCTAGTAAATTTTGGTGTGTAACAAAATACGCAAAACTTAAATTTAAAAAATATATAATTTCAGCGAAATTTTACTGTGCATTTTATTATTTTATGCCTTTCAACAATGTCTATAAAAAAGTATCGTCTTTAGAACAGTTATTTTAAGATTTATTATAAAATTTAATGAGTGTTATAGGAAAATGTATTGTGCTCTCGGTAAAAATTATCGTGCGCGCTACCCTTCTTGTATAGTAAAATTTTAGCTACGTATTTGACATTTTCTGTAACGTGAGTTAAAAAAAACTTGTCGCATACGAATTATTATGCTTTTCTCACTTATCACCACATTGAAATATATCACGGTAATTTTTACCGTGAAATTCACGACAAAAATTACTTTTTAATTCTCTCCGTGTAGATGTACGAAAAATTTATTTATAAGAAATAATACGGCAACATGTTAAAAAAAAATCATAAAGAGGTGAAAGCGCAAGACACTTTTTCGCTAAAAAAAAATCATAGTACCGTGAATTTTCAACATTTTAACCTAAAATTTGGACGTGATACTCCTTAGATATGCTACTTTTAGGAAAAAAATAGTAGGATAGTGGGCGTGCGAAAAAAGGTATTTATTCCGACATATACAGAGGGTAAATTTTATGGTATGAGGATACTTCAAACTCCAGGTAAGATCGTGAATACAGTCCCATTCGAAGCCGGAAACTATTATATATTTACGCCAAAAATTGATCGACGTGTCGATTCTACCCAGGGTAACCACGAATGGTTAAGAACCACTCAATTTATATATCTGTTTATTTCGTTTGAAAAATTCAACGTTACAAACTAGTAAGATCCATCAAAACTTGTATCCGATTCTGTTCGATAATGTGGGCATTCTTTGGATTCAAATTGGATTTCTACATTTCAATGGGGAATCCCAATGAGAATCCAATGTACGAGCGTGACGTTTCAGTATAAAAATCCAATGCGATGATTCATTGGATCCCTATCAGGAAATAGGGACAAGTATGCGGGAATCCAATTCGATCCCTACAATTTCTACACGGTTGACTGAACAATAATTCGATCCCTACAATTTCTACACGGTTGACTGAACAATAATCGCATGATCAACAATAATCGAGTCATCAGTCTAGTGGATAAAATAATTAAATTACTGCAACGCGTCGAATGAAGTGATTGGATCGTGCGTGTATAAATCGAACGAACGTGACAATATACGACGTTCGATCTACCAGAACTTTAAAATGTCTCAGGTTGTGCGAATATGAGAACGGAGGAATTTCCAAGCATACCGCGCTTACGTCAGACCAATCGATTGTCGCCACGTTTCATATAAAAATGTGTAAACATCCAGAAGAAGACGAAAGAGAGCTTTAGTTGGCATGGAAGTGCAAGGATATAAATTACAAGAAAAAAAAGGAGGATCGATCCGAGTAGGCCATCACCGTGGCCTCGAGGCAAACAAGCACGACGCACGAATGGGCGAGGACGTCAACCGCAACAGTATGAGCGGAATAACTACCTCGACGACGAGAGCCCGGCTTTAAAACTTTAAGAGGCTTATCGGGAGAGAGACCGGTTGATCCAGGGCTCACTTTGTCTTTCTCTCCCTCCCCCCTCTCTCTCTCTCACTCTCGTGCTCCATCGATTCTCATCCAGGCTCCACATCAGCTTAATGCGGTCCACCGACCACATTAGTCTCGATCGATCTCCTGTGCGGTTTCGATAGATTCTTTTCTCTATTTTCCGCTCCCAATGGCATTCCGATATCTCTAGCGATACACATCGTTCGTTTCTAACGTGTTATTTTTCCAATTCGTCTTTTGCCTGCTTTCAATGACTCACCGTGTGTATCGGCGTTCTCGCGTATAATTAAACGCGGGCATGCCCTATTTACTCTTACGGATGCGTATCGTTGAGCTGCGGCCATTTGTCAATTGGAATATAATCGTTTATTAGCGAGATTGAACAATAAAATTCGTGAACTCGCACAATAAAATTTCATTCGTGTAGCACAGATTGCATCGCTGCAAGTTATGATTGCCCCTCTCTCTCTCTCTCTCTCTCTCGTTCCCTCTCATTCCCTCTCTCAATTTTCTCCACTCGCTCCCACAGCGCAACCATTCATTTCGAGGATCGTATATATCCTCCTCGCGTGATATCACCCAAGTTAACCTTGGACCTTCCACCTTTACCGTGTCTCCCGTGGCCTTGTATTCCTCACACACACATATATACAAACACCGGTTTACTCGTGCGGCGTATAACCCCCTGAGAGACGAAGGGGTGTTTTCGAGCGAACCCTTGAATAAGGATTCAGGGCGGTACGTGGTCATAAATCGAAGATAACGACTAACCGCGGCGCATATGTGCCTTCTTGAATAACGCGCGTTAAACGCCATTGCAACTTTATTCTCACTACTTCGGGAGGGTCCCGCGATTTCTTAGCTTTAATCTCTTCTTCCTTCCCTCCTCTCACTCTCTCTCTCTCTCTCTCTCACGAGCACGTCCACATTAACGTCGAGGTTAAGCGTTCTGCCGAGGATTATCATAGAATCGCACAAGGGTGAAAAGAATTAGGAAAAAGGATTTAAAAAAAATCAAGATTTCTCATTCTCCTTTGTTCTCAATGAAGCCGCCCCGTTGCGGAACTATTCGCCATTTAAAAATAAACGCAGGCTGGACAGTGGAAAGAAAAGTCCCGATGGCAGGAGAAGGTCGGATGTACATTTTTTTAAAGACGTTGAAGGTTTGCATCTTTGCAACGCAACGAAAACGATCTTCTTTTTATTTCCTAATCTTTCCGACAGATTTGAGCTACGAAAATTACGCAATTATTTTTTAGGATTTAGGGATCTACAATCTAAATCTGCAAAATATGATTCTGGATATCAATGAAAATAAGAAATTCAAAAGAATTTTCGTTGAGTTCCAAAGATACAAATCCCACACTTTTGGTGAATACGTCGTTACGGATATTTCTTCGACAATTATTCACCAAAGGGCGCGTCGGTAGCCCACTTTTCGTTATGTTGACAAAAGAATAAAAAATGTAAAGATGCAACACACAAGGTCTGGACTCAACTGGATCATGATGTGCTCACTTGAGCAGCGAGTAACGAGTACGGGCAACATTTCCGGTCTCACTTCCTCTTCTCCATCCTATACTGATTTATACGTAATAAAAAAAATACATACGAGGGCAGTTACTGAATTGCGAGCTCTTCTTCCTCAGGTATGCATGTGCGTGTGTGTGTGCTCTACCGTGTTCGTGTATCACGGAGCTCCGGTTCGTAAGTTAATGCTCGTGTACACACGCACACAAGGATATTTATATATATATATATAGCCGGGACTTTTTACAGGTATACCGGTCATCGTATATTTTGCGCGATTACAGACAGGTATAAGGTATTATCCCCTGCAACTTCTGCTAAACCTCTCTCAGTCCCGTCTCGTCCTCTACTTTGGTCTTTCTCTCGTTCTCTCTCCGTCTCGGTCTTTCCTCCAACAAAACCAGATGGAGACCGGTCTGTAAGCAGTGCGCCTTTTTGCCAGAACGAGGCGAGCGGAAGATGGAGCGAGAGAGAGAGAGAGAGAGAGAGAGAGAGAATATGGAGAGAATCGAGAAACCGGTTGGTTTGCACGCCTGCCATGGCGCACCCTCGTCTCTTGCTCGAACACGTTTTCGGCAAGCTCCAACCTCCTCCCCGAATTCCCGATCTGATCAGGACTAACCGAGAGAGAATGAGATGGGCAGAGAAAGAGAGAAAGCGAGGGAGAGAGGAAGAGAGAAAGGGGTACGAGATTGGGTTGAACTGGGAGAGACCGCATCATGGTCCAAAGATCCGATCGGCACTTCTTCGCCGCTGTGGTCGCTGTTCGACGAACTCCGCACGCTTAATTATTATTCCAAGAGAAATTCCTCGAACGAATTTATCTCTATCTGCGCAAAATAATTGTTCGTAAACAGTATAAACAAAACATTTTGTCGAGGAATCACGAGGGACTTGTTATTACGACATATTACTATGATTATTTTTATTTGTCCACCGAATCAAAGGGTTCTTGGTTGTCGTAGTAGTGGAAAGTTTTGTGAGAGACGCGAGAACGATAAAAAAAAAAAAAAAACTGCGTTGCGTCAAAAACGAGAGTCGTAAGGCTCGACTGAGAGTCACGGCTGTAAAATGCGGCTGCTGACGCCATGTGGCAAATTCTGGAGATTTCGGTGGTGAAAAAAAAATCTTACACGATTTCAACAACAATGAGAGGACAGAAGTGAGGAATGTCACTCCCCCCCCCCCCTGGCCAATTCTCCTTCCTCTCGTTCTTTTTGGTCGGGACACATGCGAACCAGACGTGCCGATTCTCTCGTTACGCCGATCGTGCCTTCGTTTTTGTTCTCCTCGGTCGCTGGCTCGAGTCCTTCGGTCTCGTCGAGACGAAGGACGAAAAAAAAAAGCAACGAGGAAACTCTCGTCTCTTCGTTTACGATCACTCGGGTAACAGAGACGAGAGAGAGAGAACCCCCTCTCGCCCCGCACCGGTCAAAATCGAACCAATAAAAGAAAATAAAAGGCACGAGCTAAGAAACTCGATCTGATCGAAACTCTCGCTCGAAGTGTCAGATTCTCTTCTCTCACTTTCTTTTTTTGTTTTGTTATCCATGACGAAAAAAGTTAGCGAGCTTCTCCTGCAGCGTTTGTGTATACACAATTCGTATGATATCTTGTGCTTCTGGTATTTTCTAAGCTCGCGCCTTGGGGCGTTCGCTTTGCATATAGCGCTATTCGTGGCTGGAAACATAAACAGGCGGACTCGTTCGATAAGTCTAGCGGCTCTGGGCGACCAGTTGCTTCCTAAAATAAGATCGACCCAATAACGATCGGCATACGATTTGCGTATAAATATTGTATCTGACAAGTGTGGCTATTGTTAGAGAGTTTGTTTTTCACTGAATTTCGAATCTGACAAGTTTGGTTTGAAGGACGTACGGGACTTTTAGATGTTACAACCAAAGCAAAAAAATCGGGTGCATTATTAATTCGTTTGTTTTAAGTGTGCGGAATTTGAGATCGATCAACTTACTTGTTCCAGGATTATAACAGCTTTGGATTGCAGTAGTTCCGCATGCGTTCCTATAGGACGTCATTTTACCGTCGCATATGGCGTGAACAAGCGTGTTGAAAAAATGGTACACAATTTATAAGAATTTTTTTCTGTGGGTAATTTAGGTATGAAAGAAAGTTATTGGAAAATTTTACAATCATTCGCTACATAATTGTAGTGTTAATCATTTCAACGTACTGAAATTCTGTTTGACTCGTTCAGTTTTTCACATTCACCAACCCGTATGGCAACAGTTGGGCGGCTCGAAAATCGAAACAATTGTGACTAAAACATTAAAATATTAGCAAATGCTGGTACAACAACAATAAATTTAAAAACACACTTTTAACTGAAAGTGTCACGCCTGGTTTACATATTATGCCAGGTGCGACTGAGCTTGCTTTACGTCTAGAACATACCCGTGTAGAAATTTGTTGGGGGATCTCCAGATCCTACCACATCCCTTTTTTTGAAAGCCACTCATTTTGTATATTTATATATTTTGTTTAGAAAATTCAACGTACAAAATGCAATGGGATTTATCAAGAATCGTATGAAATTCTGTTCGAAAATGTGGCAATCCTTTAGGATTGAAATTGGATTCGTAGATTCCAATGAGAAATCTCGATGATAATCCAATGTATGAGCGTGACGTTTTAATATAGGGATCCATTGCGATGACCCATTGGATCCCTGTCAGGAAGTAGTGACAACTATGGAAATCCAATCGGATCCCGACGAAAATTTCTGCACGGGTACATCCGAGAATTTCAAAATATCGGCATCTTTGCTTGAGCTCATATCTGTTATAAATCCTCAGAGGCAGGGGACTCGTCGAAAATTCGAACTCGATAAAATCTGCGATAGTCATGCATTTCCGGTTTTTTTTCCCTCCCATTACATCAAACTTGCGTCCTTCGACGCAACGCAGTGATTTTTTTTTTTCGTGATCGCGTGGGCTCCAAGTTTTCGCCGGAAATTGCCCAGATAGAAAAAGGCGCACAGGGGCGAGCGGGAATATTGATAGAAAATTCTACGGAGTTCGATAAATTTGCACCAAAACTTATTCTTGAGTTGAGAATTGATTCTGTACTCACGTTGAATTGAATCAATGATGTAAGCGGACGATTGGCGATTGAATTGAATGAAATTAGTAACGTTCAGTGGATCCGAAGAAAAACGCTTACAAGTGTAACCTCGTTTGTTCGAAGCGAATAAATCTTTTTTTTTTTTTTTTGCGTTTCTGGTTGACGCGGCGCGCACTCTTCGGGGAATGCAATTATCCCATTCGCCGTGCGGTGCGGAGCACGATGTTGAGCGCCCGTACATCTCTGGGGCCCATATCGCCACCGCCACCGCATTGCGTAAGGCCGATCGTTATCGCCAACCACGAATTACGTTGTTATACCCGTCGGCAATGGCGCGGTACGTGTATATACATATACATAAATGCCGAGCAAGTTATCCGTGGTACCTCCTTGTTTTCTCGTTATATATATATATATATATATATATATATATATATATATATATATATACATACCTCTATATATCGCATACAAATAGCTATATTTGAATAAAAGCGAGCCCGTATCTACGTATGGGTGTACAAGAGTTGTGGGTTGTGCAAACGCGTGCTGGTTGGTTGCAGCAGGTACCACGAGGTACCGAGCGTTAAGATTCAGCCTCGAGGTCCAACGTCCGGGGATGACTCGCGAAGGAAGAAATAAAAAGTGAACCAACAAGGCGCAAGAGTAAACTCTGGAATACGTCGCCGCTTGAGATTATGTACGGGAGTATGGATCGCGGCCTTGAAATTCGGAATGCTGCAACCACAAGACACTGTATCGCTCTCGATGGAGCGCAGTATTTATTTATCTTTCTTTTTCTTTCTCAATTGAGTCATTGATACGTCTGTCGAATGCATGCGAGACGGATAAGAATGTCCGTGCCACGTTAATGCGTGATCTTAGGACTAGCGTCTTTCGAAATTAGAAGCTCGCATATATTGAATTGAGGAAACATTTTACGAGGCTTGTAAGGATGAGTGGTAGATGAAATGTGAGGCGAAAGGAGCGGAAATTTGAAGTATTCGAATATATGTTTTGCATGCAAAGTAAAATGAACCGTAAGAGGTACGATTTGCAGATGAAACTACTCACGTCGAGTTGGAAGTGTGTGTGTGTTTTTTTTTAATGACAGTTTCACCTGTATTTGCTGATTTTTAACTTCATGAAGTTGCAGGTTGGATCGTCGTAATGCAACGATATTTTTTTCTTCATTTTCTATCTCGTTATTTTTATCATTATCCAATGCCTTTTTTGCCAATAGCGGTGATAAAATTCTAATAAGAATACGTACAAACGTTTGAGCTATTTTCTTAGCCTGAATTAGCGAAAAAAGTTAGTTATTAACCCTTCTTGGTCACACTTCCAAATTCAATAGCGGTCGTCGCACTTGAGTTCATTCTACCCAGTCAGTTTTCAAAAAAGTATTGTGACCAAACTAGCCGTCCGACGTGGTTAAAAAAAATTATTGAACATGCCTTGAACTTTCAAAATGATGTACGAAAAATTTATTTATAAAAAATGAAATGGCGACATGTTAAAAAAAATTCATAAAGAGGTGGAAACGCAAAAAAGACACTTTTTCGCGCAATAATCATAGTTCCATGAATTTTCAACATTTTTACCTAAAATTTGGACGTGATACTCCCTAGATATGCTACTTTTGGGAAAAAAATATTAGCATAGTGCACGGTCCAAAAAAGGTATTTATTTCGACATGTGAAGAGGGTAAATTTGATGGTATGAGGATACTTCAAACTCTAGGTAAGATGGTGAATACAATCCCATTCGAAGCTGGGAACTATTATATATTTATGCAAAGAATTGATCGACGGGTCGATTCTACCCAGGGTGACCACGAAGGGTTGAAAAGAATTAATTGACGTTGCATTATAACAATGCAAACTTCAACATCATACTTCATCAGGGCAAAACTTTTGACGGTATGTCGTGTCTCGCCACTGCGATGATTTTCGAGCCACTCAGCTGTTCACAACCTTGCCATACTGGTTAGAATGTACGACGTTGAAGCTTGCATCGTTAGAATGCAACGACATTTTGTTTTCATTGTTTATTCCTTTATTTTTATCACTATCCGAAGCCTTTTTTTGTAAATAGAGATCTTAAATTTCTAATAATAATACGTATAAACGTTTCAGCGATTTTCACAGCCTAACTCGGCTGAAAATTTGTGTAATTAAAAAGAATTAACTTTCGTTGCGTTCCAACGATGCAAACCTCAATGTCATAAGAATGTATGGGAGGGCCGAACGAAAAAGTAAGCAGAATTTCTGTACTTTACAATTAATTACACGACTATTATGTAGTGCACGATTGTGACATTTTCCAAAAAAAAATTCTTTGGCACCAAAATTAACCACGCGCAACATTTAATAGATTCCGTACCATTCCTTCGTCATGTTTTTTTCTTATCATATCTCCGATCTATAATCCTCGCTCTCAATGATAGTTCTATTTTTCCGTCGACGGTTCGGAAATTGTACCGAGGCGATAATTAGAAGAAACCACCAGAGAATTGTCAGGCTTCGTATTCTTCGACGAATCTGATACCTCCTATGTTCGGTGTCCGATTGTCTAGCCTCCATTTGTCTAGCTCTCCCTTCTCTTTGGGCGAACCGTTTAACATTTGTGCCGCGACCAAAATCGATTGTTACCCGGGAACGAGGCTCAGAAAAGAATCCCTCACTAATGCGTTATTTCCGACCCGCCACGTTCCAAGGTCGAAATCGTGATGACCACAGAGTGAGGTAAAGAGGCGAAGAGGCCGAGAAGAAAAAATGCAACTAAGGCCAGCGGTCTTTTCTTCGTATTCCACAGCATAATATCGAGCACACGAGAAGTCAGGTCCAATGATAAAACTGCAATTATTAATGACTGGAAAAATCGACAATGGACGCGTACACACACGTACATGAAAAAAAAAAAACAATCCAATCTTTTTTCTCGGAGTCGCGACACTCATTCTCGTGAGCCGATAAGATAGCTTTTTATCACGAGATTATTAGGCCGGCTCCGAGAAGACAACATTTGTATGACTTTATTTCACGATACGAAAATATGCGAGGAATTCAATAGTTTCACGGTTATGCGAGTGTGTTCAACGCGGCGTTGTTATCGATGTTTTTCCGCCGCAGTGTCAAAGGACAGGAAAGACGCGTGTAGAGAAAGGATGATAGACTTGATATCGAACGATTCAATGCCTCCGCTTTTAATTAACGTTCAAACTTGGAGCAAAATATACGAATGAGAGTGAAAGAGAACGGCAGAGGGCGGTAGAAGTAGAGAGAGAGAGAGAGAGAGAGAGAGAGAGAGAGAGAGAGAGAGAGAGAGAGAGAGAGAGAGAGAGAGAGAGAGAGAGAGAGAGAAAGAGAGAGCGAGGGAGTACGAAAGAACGCAACTCTCCCGTTTATCCACGTATATCGCCCACAACGATATGACAAACCCCAAGAGAATAATTGCAGAATCGCGTGAGTGTGTGTTAAAAATAAACAGCGATATTATTGTGTCTGTCCAAGATAAATCGTTATCTCCCGAATTGGAGCTATTCATCCGCGAACTATTGACACATACAGCGCGATCGTTGCGCTGCTTTTGCGGACTTTACACTGCTCGTACGTCCCCTGGCGCACTCGATACTGTCATTTCAGATCCCTTTCTTGCTTTCGTAAAATGGATCGGCAACTTTCAACCTAGCGTGCAATTTCCCTTGACTATGGTCGATAAAGATATTCACGGTGTTTTGGTTTGTCCCTCCATTGATAGACTGAGAAATAAAATATTGAATTTAAAGAGGATATATTTAAATTAAATAGGTTTTTTCCTTGTCTCACAGCCTACTACGACCCTATGTGTTTTAAATATTTTTTTAAATTTGTCCAAGCTATTCTTTTTAAATATTAAATATATTCAAATTACATAAAGATGAGATTCAAATTAAATAAATAAAGATAAAACACGATATATCGCATAAATACGAGAAAGGAATATATAGGTTCATGACATAAAAGTGCGGTGAAAAAAAATTACATTTTTTTCTTTCTTTTTTCACTATCAAGGCTGTTATTTGGAAAAAAAAGAAAGGTATCATCGTGCCTTTCATCAACAGGCGCGACTATTTATGAATAGAAATACTAATCCTTTTCCTCAACTGCAGAATGTTACAGCAAGTCTTCTAATGAAAACAACGCCATGAGATTTTTGAGAGACTGAATCGTGTATACCATTTTTCCGTCTGTCTCTTAAATCTTATACTACCAGATGAAACCTAATTACAGATTTATTGGGAATAAATAAAATATTTAGTTATTAGACGATTTTGAATAGATCTTGATTTGAATAAATAAATATATTAAAAATAAATAATTTTAATAATGGAATGCAATAGGAAAAATTCGAGTTCATGAAAAATCTAGTTAATTAAAATAAAATAAAAATCATATAGATACATCTAGTTAATAGAAAAATCATTTTTCTGTCAGTGTTGAACAACTCCCAATTAAGGAGGTTGCTCAGGATTTTTGCGGGACAGGCGCGGCAAGAGGGGAACGCATATGCTTAAACACGGGCGCCTGTAACTCCTGCCAGCTCCGAATAATCAAATTTTCGGTTACCCGAAATAAACATTTTCCAGCTAATAAATGTGTGAAATGCATATAACTGACTGTTTAGAAATGTTATTATTCGTTTTTTGTTTATTTATATCGTGAATACGTTATTAACCAAGTTGAAATGTGGCGAACGCGCTATTTTGTTCTCACGAGCTGGCAGCACTGAGCTCAGATACGAAAGCCACATCGTGAGAGCTCAACTGTCGAACATACTTCGCGGATTCAGTTTTCGTGTGTGACGAGAATGAAAAGATGAAGAGAAAAAATCCAAAGTGAAAAAGAGTTCAATCGTCGGTTAAGGCCTTAGGCCACTCTAGAGGCAAAAAAAGGGCATATTTTGTTATTTTTTTTTCAGCGGAACCGTAAAATAAATCGGAATTACAAAATAGGGGTTTTATTATACACGTAATTGACTATACAAAATTATTTTTTCACAGCGATACATGTCAAAATGGCGACTGTGCAGCATTTTTCGGATGACGCCTTTATTTCTGGAAGGTCAACGGCCGGACCAACAGATCCTATAATTTTTGAGTTATGATGAGACACTAAAGTTTTTTCGATTATATATAAGAATAGCTATAGAAGTACGTAGGATTTTTTTGATATATTGTTTTTTGTCAAAATGGCGCATTTCTAAAACAAAAAGTATAAAATGCCATGAGAAAATCGTCAGAAAATTGTTTATAAAAAAGGAACTATGCAATATAATTTTAAAAAATCCTACGTAGTGTCTCAGAAAATGTAATTCTAAATATACAGTTGAAATTTCAAGTGAGTCGGTTGAAATTTGTTTGAGTTATGAGTCCGGCCGACTTTAAAAATGTAGTTTTGAGATAAACGCGTTTAAAGTTAGTAGAAAGTCACGTCATGAATCGAGAGGGGTTGCGCTAGAATTCGAAAATCGAATACTTAGAGATATTTCACACCCATAATCTTTTGGAATATAATTTTATAGGTAATAAGGTACATTTATAACAAAAAAACGATTTTTCGCAAATCTTAGAGTGGCCTAAGGCCTTAAAGCAAGTAGAAATTGGAAAGCAGCGAAAAAAAGTAGTTGAACCGGAAAGTGAATCGAGCGCAGTCGAGGGACAAAACATAATTGAATTGAAGGTTATCTCGAAATACTTGCACCGCAGCTTCTGCCAAGGGGAATGATGGATGAAAATGATTAAACATGAGGAAAGCACACGGCTTGGTCTCAATATTTTCTGTATTTTACCAAATATCCGTTAACTTTGTTTGATTAGTAATAAACAAATTTTTATTGTCATATTTTTTGCCAACATTTCGTGTTGTATTACTTTATCCCTCTCTCTCTCTCTTCTAATCATGCGGAACAAAAATAACAATAATGATAAATGCAAGTCAGCTACAATATACTGTTTTATTTCCAGAATATCTCGATAACGAGGCAGACAAAACGCTTCACCCTTCATTGAAATTATTCATAAAAATGTCAAGAACTTTTTTCGCCTATTTGTATTTAATTCTTATAATTTTTATTATATTGCGAGAGTCTTATCAGACTTATCGTATAGCTTTTGCTGTCGCCCGTGTATAAGAGGCTAATTTCAATAATTAATTGCTCGCCAATCATGCAGACGAATGACTTGAAATTTTGCACGAAGTCGTAACACCTATTTCGCAAACAGCCTGAATAAAATTTCAGCAAATTCTTTAAACTACACGCGATAGCTGAGCCAACCTCCTTAAATGCGCGGCTCGCTCGAATGCGGAATACCGGAAATGGAAGAATCAATGTACCGTAGCGCACACGTAGACAAAAGGAGAATAACGTTTGTCCGTGTGTCAGTGGGTCATTGAACATATTTTTTTTTTACTTCCTATCTTGAGATAAAACTATATAATCCCGGGCTGCGATGGTGTGCGCTGACGAAACATGATAATTCAATGCTATTACGGAGGCTTATTGTTGTTGTTGCTCGACTCTCGCTGACGCGCAAGTAATCACGTGATCGTTTCTGCGGAGGAGAAAAGAAAACTCACGCGAATACGCGCGTAAAGTTACAGAGATTTTTTTACTTTTGTCGAGTCTACGTGAGCTTTTCAAACATTCCAGGCTGTTGACGTGCAGAGACGAGAGCGAGACACGCGGACGTGTCTCGTTGTATGACAAAGATATTCATTATTTGCGATCCCGTCGTAAAAAATGCGCGGTGAAAAAAAAAAAAGAAATAATGCTTAATTAAACGACTCTTTAAAGGACAATATATATGTATTTTTGAATCAAGAAAGTCTGTTCAACTTGACATACGTGTGGAATGGCGTTGGAGCGTTGCCTTCGTTATCACTTTCACGGACATTGTTGCCCCGGGCACTATACAGCGCGCAATCCTCACCAAGCGATTTATTGCCGATAAAGTATTGTTAAATATGTCTTATCTTATCGCGTATGACTGTGCGCCCTATCAATGGATCCGTCCAACGCGATACGACTGCGAAATAGGCGTAGGCTGATGCAAAGATTTTTATTGGGAGACACATACGCGCCTGAGTCAAATAGTTTATTTTTTTTTCTCTTTCCAACCTATCAAAAGTCTTTAACGGACCTGGTAGAAAAATCAATCGCATTCGTCCGGGCACGCGCGCATATGAAGCAGAGAAATCACATATATAAATTGGGGCTTGATGGAGCCAGCTAAAAATAACGATTCCACAGACTTAAAGGTTTATCAGGGAGAGGACGTATGAAAAGAGAGAAAGAGAGAAAGAGAGAGAGAGAGAGAGAGAGAGAGAGAGAGAGAGAGAGAGAGAGAGAGAGAGAGAGAGAGAAAGCATAGCCTCGGAAAATCACTAAACGACAAACGTTTACCGAACGTGCTATTCCGAAACGTGATGAGCTTAAGTGCTGCTTTTCCTCTGCTAAAAATTCACTTTCTCCTCGCTTACGCAGAATTCGTCGAGCTGACGAACAGAAAAATAATGCAAAAACGGAGCTAGAGATTAAATAGATTGGGGTATCGATCGAAGTTGATGGCATTCGCTACTGACCCGTTTTTAAGTTCCCCGTGGAATTTTTTTTTCAAGATCGTGATTGTTTCCAGGTTCACTTTTCCAGGTTCTTTCTTCCGCATTTGGCAAAAGATAAAAATTAACCTTATTGGGCTGTTTCCTCTGAATGGATCATTATCTGAGGATGTTTTTTTGCCGTCGTTTTTTTTACTCAGAGAGACTGAAGAGTTGAGAGAGAGAGGAGCGTTTAAAAAGCCAAGGCAGAAGGGAACCGTCGAGAAGCAGGAAGAAAAGCAACGCGCAGGGGAATGAAAGGGAAACGAAGGAAATGCAGGGACAGGTTGATCCTGTTGGCCCAACGTCTGATCTTGTTTGCTTTACACTCCGGTTCTCTCGCTCTCTCCCTCACGGCCTCGATCTCTTTGTCTCTCTCTCTCTCTCTGTCTCTGTCTCTCTCTCTCTCTCTCTCTCTCTCTCTCTCTCTCTCTCGCTCTCTCTCTCTCTCTCTCTCTCTCTCTCTCTCTCTCTCTGTCTCTCTCCTCGCTCTTTTCCATGCTCGCCTTTATCCGCCATTGTTTGCAGGAATATCTTCACGTTCACAGTCTCGTCTCGGATCCAACAGTTTTTCGAATCCGGTTACGGGTTTTATAGTTCCGCATGTCAATATATAGAGTTTTACGACCGAGTCACGGCCACTCGTAAATCCCATCTATATATAGTACAATATACTCACTTGGGTATGCAAACGGTCCAAAAGAACAAAGATTCGATCGAAAGAGTTCCGAAAGAGAGGCATCGGAAACAATTTGATGCTAATGAAATAGTACGGAGTTCGTGAATGCATCCGGAGCGATCAAAATTTTCCACGTAATCGAACAGCTAAGGGCTCTGAACCGAGAGAAATGGTTTGTGTGGACTAAATAGAATTTTGATTAAATCTCGACCTCTTAAGCTTTTGTTTGATGTCCAATTAAATCATGAATTGATTTAAACTAAAAGACCGACGCTGGTGGATGGATGTTAGGTTAGATTAGCGAAGTGCGGGTAGGGAGTGATAGGAAAGGGTTCGATTGAGAATGGTAATACGCAAAAAAATTAAATAAAAATTTAAACTAAAAGTTTCAATTGATTGGAATTGACTGTGAGAAAAACCGTTAATTTAACTTTGATATTTTTTTCGAGTTAAGTGGAAATAGGTGTAACACGTGACATATGAATAATGCGCGAGAGATGGCTAAAATTTTCGAACAGAGATTTCTCAAAGAGGAATAATATTTAGGCCAAAAGAACGTCGTCAAGCTCTGCATCAGGGAATTCTCCAGAACCGAATGCTTTGCTTTTCCTTATGGGGTTATGTCGGTTTGAAAATTTCCAAAAATCCATTTTTTTAACTTTATTATCTAATAGTACAATATGTCTAGAATATTCTCCCGAAGTTTTAAGACAATCGGAGTAAAAGTCTAGGAAAGAGAGCCTTTAAGAATTCTCCCCGTTGAGAAAGACCGGTCGGGAGCGACGCTGGTATATGCATTTTTCTCAAAACACTATTTTTGAAGTCGGTGGACACGATTTTCTCGTGTCAAAAACTAATGCAACGATCTTATTGAAATTTCGCACACTTCTTCAAAATAGCATTGACTAGTGATTGAACGAAAGTTTTTTTTTTCGATTATAACTAATTTTACAAGGCTATACGTAGTGTAAATTGTACCAAAAATTGAACTATTTTGCATACAACTCTGCTAAAAATTCAAACTTCAATAAATAAAAAAACCTTCTTTCAATCACGTGCTATACTTAGCTACTAACAGAACAAATTTGGTTTTTTAATTTCAGATAAAGCTATCATGAGTTATCCTGACCACCACGAGGTCACTTTTTTTTTAGAGGTCTCCGGAAACCAGGTCCCATCGGCTGAATTTCGCAAATTTTTGGATGAAATTTTTTTTTAATATTGTTGAAATGTTGCTCTTTTATGTGCTTAACATTTTGAATAAAATAATTTATATATTATATTTAAAAAAAATAGAGAAAATATGTTTTTTTTGGCTTCGAAACCCACGTAACCCCTTAAAGACTTAACCATCTATCAGAAAACTGGGATAGACTTGAACAGATGTGGTATTTTGTCATGAAAGGATATCGCATCTATTAGAAAAAAACGTTTTGAGGTTATCCGTGATAGGATAACTACACAATTCGAAGTTTCCGCCTACGAAACATGTATTTCAATTTAATAAATAATTTAGCAAACGAATACCCCGTGGAGAATTTCTTAGGACTACCTAAGTTCCGATCAGATCCCGATCGGCATATGATACGGATTCTCTAGAAGGGGTATCCTGATCGGAATCCAGATGGCGCCCACTACGTAGCACAAGGCGGTGACGTGATGGCAAGAATTTGAAATACTTATTTTAAATACGTATTAAATACATTCTTCTTAGCAAATTAAATACATGTTTCCTTAGTTCGAACGATCTCCATTTCATTTAAATATATTTACTTAGAATAAATAACCTATATCACTTTTCTCCAGGAAATATAAGTCCTTCAAGGTCTATATATTCTTTTTTCGATTTTTTAAAATTGAATGTAAAGAATTTTGTTCGAAATTTTGTTATTAAAATATGTAAGTTTTTACAGTTATACTGTAGCACCAATTTTTACCTAATCTTTTTCAGATCCTTGAATAAATGATTTCAGAAAACGTCCAGCGTTTCCAGCTGATACGGATTGGTATCTTCTAGTGATTTTGACATTCATCCCTGGAATCTGATTCGATATCGAACTAGATCTTGTTCTAGAAGTTCGGGATTCAAGTCTGGATCCTATGCAGAGTTTCTATTTGGATTCTGACTAGAGTCCTTAATAGTTCCGGATTAGGATCTTGGCTGGAATCCGATTTGCAAGCGTTACATTTCGCTCCCGGATCCGATCCGATATCCAACTGGATCTCGATTGAGAAACCACGATTCTAGTCCGAAACGGACTGTATCCGTGACATTATTTCTGCAACTGGACTTACATACTAAATCATTTAGTCGAATAGAATTAACGATATCTTCTAGATTAGCACTTGATTGAAGGTTTATTTGAAACAACAGTATACAACGATTTATTCGGGTCTACTATCAAATATTTTCGCAGAAGTACATGAAAATATAGTTGTTTTGAACTAAAACACTCCAAATGTACCGCCTTTAGTTGATTCAACCATTCCTCGCAGTGTGAAAAAAAAATAATGAGTAGAAAAATCGTGGAAGAAAAGAAGTGAAAAGGTGAGCCACCGATTTGGGGCAAAATGCCTCATATACCTGCCTTTTCTATGGGTCCAGACCGAATCGCGAGATTCTATTCGGCTCCCCAGGGATAATCATGAAATTTCTCGACACAGGTATACCTGCAAGGGTCTGTTCCGGCAGCTGTCCCTTTTTTTTCGAGTTTGGACGGGACGCGTAGTTGAAAACTTAACTCTGGCATTTGGGCCTCGTCCGTGTGGCGTCAGCGGCGCGCCCTCTGGGTCCTCCGAGAGAACGGGAGGTTGAGAGAACCGCAAATTTGTTCGATGGGAGCGCGGCCCGAGATTGGCGGTCTACCGCACAACTCTGTGAATGCCGTTTACCGGAAGCCGTCGAAAGAGAAGATCTCTGAGATCTTCGTGCAAAAGAGGAACGTCAGGGAGAAATGATTATCGTGTAACAAACTGGTCGAGCGAAGAAGAGAGAGCGAGCTAAAAGAGTCGTTGGGCAACGAAGTGAACGAGATCGTGAAAGAATTCATTTCGTTATGATCGGCGATACTGGTCCAGCCAACGAATTCCAGGGCAGGGTCATCGATGGAAGGCATTTAGACAGAAGTGAAAAGTACGGTAAAAGAAACGAACTGATGTTACGCTTGGTAGTCGACGCGGGAGCTTCGTGCGTAGCTGAGCTATCGCCCATCCAAGTATTAGTCCAGGCTAAAACTGCGTAACAGGCGAGATCTCAAAATTGGCGAGCCCAGTCGGTTTACTTCTCGGTACATTTTTCGATTGTATGCGCTGATGCTGAACAAATGAACGTTACGTTCCTGTGTCCAATGGGCTTAAAATTGTGCTTATGGAGATAACAAATGAGGGCATTTAATACAAGTGAAGCACAGAATTAAAACAAAATCGATAATTTTACCACAGTTCCTCTTTTTCATAAAGCACATCGACCAGTGAATGGACGAAAGCTGATTTATATTCAACCCTTCGTGGTCACACTTCCAAATTCAATCACGGTAGTCACACTGGGTGGATTCTGCCCAGTCAGTTCTCAAAAAAAGTATTCTGACCAAACTATCCGTCCGAAGTGGTTCAAAAAATTACGGAACATGCTTCGAACTTTCTAGATGGTGTACGGAAAATTTATTTATAAAAAATGAAATGGCGACATGTTAAAAAAAAATCATAAATAGGTGAAAACGCAAAAAAAAAACACCTTTTCGCTCAAAAATTCATAGTTCCGTAAATTTTCAACATTTTTGCCGAAAATTTGGGCGGGATACTTCTTAGATATGCTACTTTTGGGAAAAAATAGTAGCATAGTGCGCGTTCCAAAAAAGGTATTTTTTGCGACATGTGAAGAGGCGTCAATTTTATGGTATGAGGATACTTGAAACTCCAGGTAAGATGGTGAATACAGTCTCGTTCGAAGCCGGGAACTATTATATATTTACGCCAAAAGTTGATCGACGGGTCGATTCTACCCAGTGCGACCACGAAGGGTTCAGGTACGTAAAGAATATGAATTGTCGATACAAACTCGAATTACTATAATTAAGAAAAAAAAATCGACCAGTGTCGTTAAAACCAATATCTTAGTTTAATCTCGAATTTTGGCGCCACATGGAATTTTTCTAGTTTGTGCTACTTGCACACCGCAAAACTTGGTTACGATGTTTCAAAGGTGAAAACAAAAGTTTTTATGAGTTTCAAGGGTAATGATTACTTTTATTATCTAAGGTAGAATCAATCTTTGATTTTTTGCAAAAGTTTTAAATAAATTCGTAATATTAGGTCAGAATTAGTCATGTTTATTTACTGATGCTGTATTCCAAACTCTTTCCAGTGAATAGACATATGAGCTCGGTGCTGATAATTCTCAAAACAGAGTGGAAAATTTAGCTCGTCTGCTGGAAATTGCGTCGTTTTTTGGAAATGTCACGTTAAGATGCAAAAAAGCTTTGTACATTTTCTACGAAATCGCAATAAGAAATATAATACTCATATGTATAAGAATATTATAATTGTTGTGCAACACAGTGATCTGTAAATCTAGCATTTCATAAAAATAATCAATAAATTGTTATTCTTTGAAACATTCATCTACAGTACACATCTATTGATTGATGGTCAAGTGTCCATTTACTGGCGATTTAGGAATTTCGCTGTTTATTTACCAATTCTTCCAATATTATTTGTTGCAATTACTTCAAATTCTTTTTTTGCACTATTAAAATAATATCTTTTGTTAGCTATAGCCATTAAAACGCTTTTTCAATAGTATTTCAATTTTATAGTCAATCTGAATCCTATAGTGTCGTTATTCGTCCATTACACTGGTCAGTTTACCCAACTACTATAGAGTACTTCGAGCGACAAATATAAAAGTTGCTAAATATGGTTGGATTAAACCTCGTTCGTGTACAGAGCCTCTCTCTCTCTCTCTCTCTTGCTCTTCTTCGTCGAAGGATCGTGTCACGAACAAATCGAGATAAAGAGTACATAGATCGATTCATTCGGCCAGGCTGCTCGTTTGAGGGTGAAGGCTCGCAAAGAAACGCGCGTGCAGAGCTCAAAAACTGCTGAACAGAGGAAATGGGGCTAAGCCCTTCCCTCCAATCCCGAGTGAAAGAAGAAAAGCGAGATGGAAGGAGCTTCATCGTCCGCACCGGTTTGGATAAACAACGGCGAGAGACGGAGAGAGGTGGAGAATCTGCTGAATGAGTTTTCTCCTTCCACCCTCAAGGTCTGTAATTTAACCCTCTGGCTTTCCCCTTTTACTCGTCCCCTTGACTCGCCTCGTCCTTCCTTGTCCTTTTCATCATCCTCGCTTTTACTCTTGAAGCACATTCTCCCTAGCTCGAGCTATGCGGGACAACATCCGTGAGGTGATGCGAGAGAGAGAGAGAGAGAGAGAGAGAGAGAGAGAGAGAGAGAGAGAGAGAGAAATAGAGAGAGAGAGAGAGAGAGAAAGGGTAGAAGAGAGGGGTTGGGAGGGAGAAAGTCGTCCAGTGCGCGTGGATCTCCCAAGGGGTGGCTCCGGGATCTCGTTGTAGACGACGTTATCGACCGTGGCTCCCCCCACCCCTTGCGCCACGCTTTAGGACTTAAAGGGAAGCCACCGGAAGCTCCACAGAGGGTGAAAGAATGTACCCTAATGTATATACACATACACGTAACTGTGTATAAATATGCAACGTTACGGGACCAAAATTCTCCACCCTCGCTCGTTTTTCGCAAATTCAACCATCGCTGCCCATTTTTTTTTGTTTTATACTCTGTCGCAATTGTCATAATGACGTACGATGAGTGCAGAGACAAAGGGAAAAGACTCAAACATTTGTGGAAAAATCGCGTACCACCGCTGCTTCGAGAGCCATTCGTTTCGTGAGAGACAAATGCAAACGCAGAAAAGGCATGGGAGACGAAACGATATGGCTGCTTCCTGCGGATGAAAAGCTACGGAGCATGTCTTACTCGCGCTACGTCTGGTTTTCATACGGAATTCTTCTTTTTCGCTAATAGTTTCGAGCTCAAGCCATTTATTATTCATTGTTGCACGAAATTGCACCGTTTCCTTGCTTTTTTTCTGAGACGCCGGAGCCATCTCGAGTGGCTCGCCCAGTCGAAAGGTTGGACTCAATATAATATCGTGGCTATTCGTGTACAATGACGATGTTGAAAGCTTTCATCGTTTGAATGCAACGAAAATTTTTTCTTTATTTTTATTTCTTCATTTTCCTCGTTATCTGAAATCTTGTCCTGCAGATTTGGCCAGTAAATTTCTGATGAGGATCCCACAAAAAGTTTGAGTGATTTTCGTAACCTAAATTTGTTAAATAAAGTTCGGGCTACTACACTTTCGTTGCGTTTCAATGATGCAAACTTCAATATCATTGTTCAATAGTACATAGATTTTGATATATTACACATTAGATGTCATAAATTAGATTCTCACTTTTTCCTGTTATGTTCAACATTTATTTGTAAAAGTACAACGAAGATTTTTCAAACAAAAATGCCGTGATTTTCGATGACCTTGAAAATAATTGTGGACGATTTTGTTGGTAGATCTTTCTTGCACTTTTGTACATAAATATTGAACTTAGCAAGAACAAAGAATTAATGCTTACACCTAATAGAATATATATTATAAAAAAATATATAAATATACAAAGTATTTCGTAGACTAAGAATATTTGTATACACAGAAAATAATACGAGGAAAATAATATACATGTAGATTTGAATCATTAAAAATATTTATTGAATATTTTTAATGATTCAAATCTACACGTATATTATTTTCGGAATTTCGGAAATTAAAAAAAGGATCGATAATTGAGATACCGTGCATCGTTGCCTTATTGATAAAAAAATAGTTTAAAATACACTCAGCCCAACCAGAGCATTCTGTGAAAAAGAAGCAATATGAAATAAATATTCAACATTACTAGCAACTCGATCTCCTCGTTCTCATTCTTCGTTTCATCCGACCTCGTGAATTTCCCATTCGGAATCTCGTCGTCTACGGAAAAGCAATTTTTCCGAAGCACCGAAAATTCTGAGCCTTTGTGTAGGCGTGTACGAAAACGAACGGAGGGTGCAGAAAAAGCGCTGCGGAGCCAGAAAAAAAAAACAAGAGAAACGCGAATGAGTGTATATGAGAGCACATGTCGCGATGACAAATTTTTATACGACCGTGCACGATCCGGGCTCGCGGTGAGCCCACCAATTTAGCGAGCTATTTTTTTTTCTCTCCAGCGATTCCACGTCCTCCCATTCGCTTATAGAGCATGTGCAACGGTGCACGTATGAGGGCGAAATACACGTAAATGTATAGTTGGCTGTTACACGAAACTGCTCCACCCGGCAAGAAGAATAAAGTAATATCGATGATGCACGTGAACGTGGTCGTGAACAAGAGAGAGAGAGAGAGAGAGCGAGAGAGAGAGAGAGAGAGAGAGAGAGAGAGAGAGAGGCGGTCATTTAACGAGAATTAGACCGAGACCGATGAAGAATGGCCCGAAAAAGGAATAAAAAAAAGTGTGACGAGTGTGACCTATGTGGGAAAAAGTGATAAAATTAATATCCAAGTCGCATTGTGACGGGAAATCGTTTTTCACCTCACGTTGTATTATACTTTAAATAGAATATTGCTTTCGGAGAATGCACGTCGGAGGATTGTGCGCTATACCGTTATACGGATTAGTAGTACGAGATTGGGCGAGGTCGGCAACTATCGCACCTGCGAGTTTCCATACGTAAAGGGTGTCCCGTTTTACGGATCTTCGACGTTTCTCAAATTCATCATCGTTGAATTCGTATCGATAATAACAAAGGAACACACAATGGACTAAATAGTAATAAAAATAAAGAAAATTCA
>OZ010712.1:18833118-19127246 GCA_963932345.1 Ophion ventricosus | reverse complement strand
TTCTTTTTTTTTTTTGCTGATTTACGCTGTTAACCCTTCGTGGCCACTCTGAGTAGAATCGACCCGTCGATCAATTTTTGGCGTAAATATATAATAGTTCCCATTTTCGAATGGGACTATATTCCCCATCTTATCTGGAATTTGAAGTATCCTCATACCATAAAATTTACCCTCTTCACATGTCGGAATAAATACCTTTTTTGGGACGCGCACTATGCTATTATTTTTCCCAAAAGTAGCATGTCTAAGGAGTATCACTGTTACGTCGCGCCCTGCTTCATAGCACTCATCCCACGACTCCAATAAATCTGGACGATACGAAGAAACTCTGGTAGGGAGAGACGAAACCCCTTGCCGGGTAATGATACGCCTGTAACCTTGAATCGTCCGAAAATTACCGAGTCGACACGATTTTTACACGAGGACCAAATTTACGATTACATCAACCAACATTGGGTCACCTATGAGGAAGCAATAAAACGATCTCCAATAAGCACAATCCCGATGATTCCCTTTGAGCAACGCTGAAAAAAGGGGTATATAAGGAACGAACAAAGCTCCACAAGCGAGCAGTCTAACTCCGAGTCCGAGCAGTCAAATCTCTGTCACGATCAGGCAGTCTATCTCCAACACTGAATCTCTGTCCAACGAGCGGTCAAACCTCTGTCACGATCGCTCAGTCTAACTCCGACGCCGAATCTCTGTCAAACGGCTAGTCTGAAACTCTCTATCAAACGAATATTTCAACTCTGTGTCTTTTGTCGCGTGACTCTGAATCTCTGACGTGCGAAATCCTATCGATATCAGTCGAAGGTACAAATTCTATAAGTAAAAGAGAAAGAACAATTATCTTTGTGATTAAGAATTATAGAATAGTTTGCGTGAAGGAACTGTATCATCCTCGTGTAACTTTATAAAAGAACTCATCTACGTGTGTGTCGACGATTATACAATCCTTCAACAACCTTGTATACCGACGATTTTACAACCCTTCAACAACATTGTACCGACGATTGTACAACCAACAACAGTTGTAACCTCATCGGTTAATACGAGAACAAAAGGAATCTCTCCTGCGAATAAATTAATTTAAGTGAATAAAACTTCTCTACTAAGAGAGTTCTCTTACTCTGCCGCTACAACATCAACGGTCACTCTCCTCACTCTCCCATATCAAAGACGTGACTTCCGTCCCTGGGTAAAGGGCTTAATTGTCTTTACCCGAAAGAGAAGTCAACACCGTGTTACGTCTTCTCTAAATCCGATAAGTTCACGGGGACGTAGCATCACGTCCAAATTTCAGGTAAAAAATTTTGAAAATCCACAGAACTATGATATTTTGAGAAAAAAAGTGTATTATTTGCGTTTTCACCTCTTTATGAATTTTTTTGAACATGGCGCCATTTCATTTCTTATAAATACATTTTTCGTATATCATCCAGAAATTTCAAAGCGTGTTTCATAATTTTTTGAACCAGTTCGGACCGATAGTTTAATCACGATACATTTTTGAAAACTAACTGGGTAAAATCGACCCAAGTGTGACCACCACGATTGAATTTGGAAGTGTGACTACAAAGGTTTAAAATCGTTCAAACGTTTGTACGTATTCTTATTAGAAATTTACGACCTGTATGTGCAAAAAAAGGCTTTGGATAATAAGAAGGATAAAGAGATAGAAAATGAAGAAAATAAAAAAACAATAATATATGCGTTCCAACGTTGCCAACTTCAACGTCGTAGTTTCATTGCATTCCAACGTCGCAAACTTCGTCATATACTATCCAGACATCACGCTTGAATGGACTAACAGATTCTCACCAAGGAATCTACGATATGTAATTGGAAGTATCTCTGCAGTTTGTGCAAAATTTCTTGGATCTAAATTTGGACGAAAATCGATTACTGTCATCCCAGGAGAAAGGTATATAAATTATCAATGAGCTTGTTATACCTATGTAACGATTGTCAGAATATCTGGCGTTTCGGAGAACGATGAATTTTTCTCCAGCCATTCGTTGCTTCGTGCAACGGTCCTTGAAACGACCTTCGTATAAAAATGCGTACATTGATTACACAGATGATATTGATAATATTGGCTACTGTGAGGTTGCTCCTCGAAACCTAATGTTATCAAAATGACCTTATCCATCGCTGAATATATTATACCGATTGAACATATATATATATATATGCGTATATCTCTAGCGAACGTTGAATAATTTCGTGCTTGCCAGTGGATGATTCATGTCGCGGATGTTGGAACAGAGGAGCATGGAGTGAACAAGAGGTGAAGAGGAATGGGAGAAGGATGAAGATACGATCGAGTTCGTGAACTGCAATTCTCGAGTGTATGTGTACAGCCTGTACGAGAAACTGTCCGAGGCCTCTCTCTCTCTCACACACACACACACACACACACACACACTCCCTCTTTATCTTCAACTCGCCCCTCTTTGGTGAAACGAAGCATTCTATCTGGCCATGACGTGCGTACATGCCAGCCACCTATCTGACAATCCGGCCAACCTAGCCAGGCAGATACTCTCGACGATCGATTGAACCGGGTTATCCCTCGAGTCCTTGTGTGCGTGTGTGCCGGCACGGGAATTCATTTTCCCTTCCGTTACTATCTCACCGACACACACACACACACACACACACACACACCCCAGGAGAGCTTTCCGTGTACAATATCTTGTCGGTGAGCCAAGGGGGAACGAGGAGTGGCTGAAAAGCTCACGCTTCGTTCACCTGGTATTTTCTCCCCCATACCCTTGTCCTCCTCTCTCCGCTCCGTTCTCACCCACCATCCTTTTTCCATATCAATACATATTACAGATAATGGATTCCAGATTTTCGCCCTCACTCAATTCTCACTATGCGGATACTCAATCGCACCGATTGAAACGTTATACACGCGACGATACAAATTACATTTAGCCACGTATATCCTCGCACATTTATTCGTTTGTCTCGTCATCCTACGATCTTACGCCATCGACGTCTTCTTCACTTTTTTTTTGTTCACGACACGTCGATATTTCCAGATCATGATGATCGCTCAATTTTTTTTTATGTGGCACGAAATGTGGCGCTTTTGATTTTTGCAACGAAATAACTTTACGAATTACGTGTGCGATCATTTGGCTGGAAGGATTCATCGTCGACTGGTAAAAATAATAATCGTAAGTTTTTTTTTTTTTAATAAGCAGCAGAACCAGTTCTGATGCGTCGTAATTGAATTTTCGTCTAGAGCAATCTGATCGTTGAGTTATTCGCCCGGGAAAGGTTTGCTCGATTGATTCACAGAGATTGCAGTGACAGCTCGTCTCTCGATGCCTAGGATCCTCCGGGTCCCCCGATCCTATGCAGCTATATTTTCCTACGACATATATACATATTGTCTTGACTGACAATTGGTCATTCCGATATCACAAATGTTCCATTGGCAAAGCTCAATTATAAGGTGTCTCGAGTGACGAGAGCAAACGTCTCTCGGAGCCGTACAGACGGTCGATTCTTACGATGGTAACGAATGCTCATTCGTTTGTTTGAAGACACAGCCGCCAGGCATCGCATTCATGGTAACCGCATTGAAGAGCACACGTGCGCGACGATTGCAATGATGACTTACTCTGAACGAAGACGTCGAACGTGCCGATTGCGAGGAATTCCTTGTCCCTGAGTCCTCCTATTACCCCCTCTTCACTCTTCCGCCCTCACTATCGCTCTCTTTGCCCTCTAGCGCAGAAACCAATCACGAGGCAAACACGAGAGAAAAAGAGAGAGTGAAAAGGGCCAATCGTTGCACGTTGGAAGGGGGGGGGGGGGGGGGGGCTTTAACACTCGCCGATAATCGGCGGAGGGTCAACGAGGATCAGCTCAGGTTGGCATTCACTGGCTGGGCTTCACCGTCGTCGTTATTATCATCATCATCATCAGCATCATCATCATCATCATCACACTTGTTTAGGATCGGTTAAGCACCGGCAGTATCCGGCTGGCACCACACTTGAGCTATTACGATATTATATGCACCTTATACGTGTATATATGTATATTGTCGCAGTGGATTTCACGCTCCCCTTTTTTTTCCTTACTACGGATGACGATCCAGTCTCTCTCTCTCTCTCTCTCTCTCTCTCTCTCTCTCTCTCTCTTTCTCGAGCTCGTCAACGAGTCTTTTCCCACCTTGTTACTTCTCCGTTTATCGTTATACTATTGTTACTTTTTTTACATGCGAGCTGTATTCCCCGTATCCCAATTTCCCACGTTTTCAAAGTTTCGCCGTATATGCTCCGCGAGTATGTGTGCGTGTGCGTGTGTGTGTGCGACAACCTGAAAGTATCACGTGAAACTCGCGTCAATCCTTGTCTCTCTTGTACCAAATCATATTCGCGCGCGTCGATGCTCTGACGCTCTCTTCTTCAACGGCTTGTGTTGAGTAGAAAACGAGAGAAAGAATCGTGGAGAACGCGGGCAATACGATTCGAATAATCGAGAAAGGAGAATCGTCGCGATTTCTCATCAAACGTAATAAAAAGAGAAAATCACACCTATCGCGCCTCGTCGCACTTTACTAAAGGATTGCCCTGACCGAACGATCGCACATTGCCGTCGTTTCGCGTGCGCGTATTCGGTTTTTTTCCTTCCCTCCCGCCCCGCCCGACCCTTTTGCTCTTTCCCTTATTTATTTTGTTCGGACACACATACACACACACACACACCCACACACACACACTATCGCTGGCAGTTTCGTAAAACGCGGTTCTTCCTCGAACCGTGTAACGTCTCTCTCCTCGTCGCGTCTCTCTCTCTTTTTTTTTTTGCTTTGCCTCCAGCAGAGAGCTCCGGGCAAAATTCAACGACGTACCCGTTTTGGGGGTCGTAGCGAGTGGTGGGTTACAGTCATGTACAGAGTCGGACGCGAACTGCGATACGCGCGGGCCGCAGTGCTGCCGTCTACTGGCGAGTCGGAGGCTCCGAGGCTCGCCGGCGCCCCCCCTCCCGCGAACCCGCCGTCATACGCCCGTCGCCGCCGCCGCCGCTGCCGCAGTCACGCCGCACACCGCTCCCCCGCGGAGCTATCGGAACGCCGCTGGGGCGTTATCCCTCCGCGCGACGTCGTCCGCCACGGGCACACGGGCGAGCGCGTTACTGCTCCTCCACCGAAAAAGACGACGGCAACGACGATGATGATGATGATGATGATGATGATGATGATGATCATGATGATGATGACGACGACGACGACACTCCTCGAAGAGATCTAATTCGCGAACGGAGACGGATACGGCTCGTTGCCGTGCGTCGCGGTATATATACCTTTATTTCAATTTTTTCTTCGTAGTTTTTTACGGCGACAACACGTACAGTGAGTGGATAAAATATGCGCTCGGATAATATATCGGGTACAGTATTTTTCGAAAAGTATACTTTCCATATGGAATGTGAATAGCAAAGAAAAAAAAAGCTTTTATTTGTAGATACATAATTCTAGAGTAATCAGACGAAAAAAGTAAAAAACCCAAAAAAAAAATTACTTATATAGTACTAATCAAAATAAAAAAAAAACGCAGGTCACTGTGCAGGATAAATGGCACGATGAAAAAGCTATTTTCATTGTCGTTTTTATCTTCGTTTGGTAATTACTTCACAATGACGTGCCTGCAGATGTGGATTTTAATATTCAATAATGAAACCTGAATATATTTTACAAGAAAACAATTGTTGATATCAAGACTGGAGAGTGCCAACTTTGTGGTATTTATACGAAACGCCTGGAGGAAAATGTAGTCTAAAGTAAATATAATTTATTTCTAAAGAAATCGTAAAGTGGCTTCATTATGGACAAAGTATACGCGCATGCAATATATGGGTATACAGTAGTGTTCGAAAAGAATAATGCGTTCCATATAGAAGATGAATGATATAGAGAAGAAATTATCTCTATAGACACATTATTTTAAAGTACAATAATTAGTAAAAAAAAATAGTAAAACCCCAATAAAAATTACTTGGATATAAATATATATGGTACTAATCAAAATAAAGTACGCAAAACACAATGCAGAGTAAATAGCACGATGAAAAGGCTATCTTCATGATCGTTTTTATCTTCGTTTGGTAATTACTTCACAATGACGTGCCTGCAGATGTGGATTTTAATATTCAATAATCAAACCTGAATATATTTTACAAGAGAACAATTGTTGATACCAACACTGGGGAGAGCCAACTCTGTGGCATTTATACGAAACGCCTGGGAGAAAATGTAGTTCAACCAAACTAAATATAGTTTATTATTAAAGAAATCATAATGTAGCTGACGCGGCTATATTATCATTGCACTGCTAACTATAGCTAATTTCATTGTATTATTTGTTACCATGGAAATTTGTTGCAAATGCCATGGGCTTTCGGCTCAGGGAGGTTACAAGTCGAGTAATTCGTTTATCATTAAGAAAAATCGACAGCTTCACCATTTCCGAAGAATCTACTAAAAGATGATTCATTTTTCGCTATATTGAAAATCACTATGAGTAGAAATGGTAGGAGAATGTGTGAAAACTAAAGCAGATTTGATTATTTGGTAGAATAAACCTAGGCAAACGGTTACATTAGGACTTCATTAGAACGTCCATCGTCTTTGAGCGACCAACTTTCAACCGTTTGGCAGACAGTCACTCGATTCGGTAAAAGGAACAATAAGAGATTTAAGGTGTTCATACGACAACAGCCTAGTGATGACGGATCATGGGATATAGTCGCAAATTCTCCATGTCGAGAAAGATCGAGAGAGCTTGCAGAATCACTGTGTACATATCGTTCGACAATCAAAGGCGTGGTCCGACAATACACGTTACCTCGTTAATCTCCCCTCCTTGTCGCCGCTGCGGCAATTTCGAGGCCCTCTCAAGGGACAAGAGGGAAACACGGCCATCGGCCGCGGTCTCTCGCGTTATGCCATCAAAGAATTATTATTGTTATTACCGTAGCGACAAATGTTTGCTAATAACTGAAACAAATGCTGCATTATCGATTAACTGATTGGCCAATTGTATTGACGTTGGAAAATTGCTCGAAAACTTGGCCGCGAATCACTATTTATTCAATTAGCGAGGCTCGAGCCTGCGTGGACTTTCGATTGGAGCCTCAATCCCAATGGCGAAACGTGGGTAATAAACTAGAGCGAGGACAATCGATGGAGCAGTGGTTGAAACGGAAGCCATCTGAAAAATTGTAGGACCTTTCTGAATATAAATTGGATCGATGTTGAAGAGGTTCCGGAAACAATGAAAACTCCGAGACCCGGTAATTACCAAACGTAAAATTAAAAAAAATTAAACGCCCAGTGTACAAGAGAAGTCTCAAGCCCAATAAATGGAAAGATGAGTGCCCTCACACCCTGGCCCAACCTGAGCCACTGTATTGCAATTCTACAACTAACACACAATTTCCTTTGCGTTTTTTTTTATCTCGTTAATCATTATCATCAACTCAGTGTCGTAATAATTGAAAATAACATAGCGAAATATAAGATATTAATGCCCTCGGCGCCACTTTACCCAGGGCAAATTGGTCTCAAAACCTAACCTTTAGAGAATGTACTGAGGAGAAATGGTATGAGGATCGGTATGCGCCGAGAAGCCTATAGTTCTGTCTCTCGAATAATCACGTCGATGAGATCAATTGCATCGATCCTACTCAACTGGGTTTGGGGATGCAGTGCTACTGGAGCGGGTGGCTTATGCGGTCGTTCGATGAATCAATGATCGCGACTGATTTATCGTCGTGGATGGCATACAGATATGAATTGGGTATTTACGTGTTCCACGACACGAAGGCTATACGAGAGATAACATCATTGACACACGTAGACGGGGGAAGCATCGTGAGCGCTCAAATTAATCGACTTCGAAACGGAATTCGGTGAATAATCAAGGCGGCATCTCGCGGAGTTCAATAACAGGTCCTCGGCAAACCTGAAGAGTACTCTCGTGATGCGGTTACGTATGTACCGTTCGAATTGTAAAACCGAAAGGCAGAGTGAGATAGAGAGATGGAGCAAGAGAGAAAGAGAGTGCGAGAGAGGGAAAGAAAGATTTATTAGTGTGCTAGGACCAAGTAGCGTCCTCTGCCACGCAATCATATTTCATACATCTTGCGAAAAGAAATACAAAGAAATAAAAGAAAAAATCCATACAAAAACCAAAAAAAGATGACTCTATGTAATGAAAAAAATAAAAATAATACATGATGAAATAAAATAAAATAAAAATAACACAGAAAAACTAAGATAATCAAATAAACGTAGAGAAGGAGCAAGCCACTAGAGACCCAGCATTATCTGGAGCAAGCATTTTCTTAATCATTTCATTAAAATCTGGCTTCCTCAAAGCCATGATATTTGGGGAAAGTTCATTATAAAAATACACCACAGAGATATGAAAACGCCGTATTAATATGGCTTTCAAGTTTTTCATGAAAACTATGCACTCTCTTCTACCACAGGGTGTCTAATTTTGATCAGAACTGAAATTTCATGACATTTAAGAATTTTCAAGGCAAGGAGTAGGAATTTTTTTATGACTTTTATTACGATTTTCTGGTATAAAAGTATACTTTATAATACTTAGTCACACAAAAATTTAGAAAATTAGTCACACTAAACTAATTTTCTAAATTTTTATATTTATATTCTGCTCTTTGAAACAAATGTGTGTTGTATGCCAATAAAAAGTATACGAAATGAACGGAGTCACCAAACTGTACAATTCCATGTGTAATAAAAAATGTGAGACAAACATCATTTGAAGTTTGCTATAAAGAAATCTATTTTGGGAACATCTGAAAAAAATATTACATACATTTAGGAACTTTGAGTAATATCATCTAGTCGGTTTACATGAATAACAAAGAAAAACTAATATGTTGAGATAACGAATCATTTTTTTTCTACTACCTCTTTTGCCAATGCCGTAGATTGTCACAAAGCCGCGAAAATTTGAAATTATTTCGGATAAATTAATACAAAAATCGGCCTTGATAATGAGCGCTGCAGAAATCTTTTAAAAAAATCAGGTAGACTGGTAATTTTTCATGACATTTTATGACTTTTTCAAGGTTGAGTGCAGTTTCATGACTTTACGGACCTGAGATATGCCGGTCTTGCTGCGCGTAGGACTTCGGCAATTAGGTATATCATGAAGTATTTCCTTCTTGATTCCAATCACAGCCAAGTGAGCCTTGTCTAGTATGGCGTCACATGCTCAAACTATTTTAAATCAATGATATATCGCACACACGAGTTGAAGGCGACCTTAAGGATTTTATTGCATTCTTCTGCTAATCCGTACATTAGACAGGAACAGTAGTAAAAAAATTAGTCAAACTACAAAATAGTAGTCAAAGAGAGAGAAAGAGAAAAAAAGCGAGAGACAGAAAGAGAGGGAGCAACAAAGAGAGATAAAATTGTAAAATGGTAATACATCGGCCGGTGTGCGATCGACGATAGCCGGCGGAAATCCATTGTGAATCGTCGAGCTGCAAACGAAATGGCTACGTTTACGCTCCGACAGTTGCCGCTATGCGGAATTTATTGGCAATCTATACACCGCACCGGCTACCGTACACTCCTCCATTCGACATTTGTACATTACCTTCATATGCGGTAAACAATTGCTCCTACAACCGAGCCTCTATCAACGGAAATAACGAATTTAACAACAATAAAAAAAAGACCGCGTAAACACCGGAAAACATCGAAGCACCTGCGTATATCGCAAAGTGGCAACGACAGCATCACGACAGACGAATGCAGCGACGAGCAAAATCGCGAATATGACGCTTACCAATTGCCATTTGGTGAATGACGATCTCCAGGCTAAAGTTACATTTGCAATTTGGATCGGTGACATCGCAGGAGTCGCCGGGTGCAATTTTCGCATTGATCCACGAGTCTTCAAGCGTGTTCCGTCCGGGTAATCTGGTAGCACCGAGCTTACAAGATGAAGACTCAGTACTTTGTGGAAGAACGAACTTTGCTCGCCGAGACAAAGTTGTTCGGGAGGAAGACGAGGAAGTGGAGTGTTCAGATGGAACGAAACTGGCACACCGACATAACAGGTGGGATGAGGGAGAGACAGCGTTCGCTCGCGAGGGTTGCTGTCTCTGTCTCTTTCCCTGCCCCTCTCTCTCTCTCTCTCTCTCTCTCTCTCTCTCTCTCTCCATACACACACAATACGACAGCCACCCCTAGCTACAAGCAATACACATATATCCATCTAAGCGCCATCACGACATTGTGTCTACCAGCGAAGCACGAGGAAAGGAAAGGGGGATGAAGAATGAAAATATAGAGATTCGAGCAACGCCCCGTCAATGTTGCATCGTACACGCGATATAATATAGTCTGGGTTGCTAAACGAAAGGGCGCCGACTATCGAAGTTTCAGCGATAGTGTCGCGTCGAAGTGGGCCCTTTTCTTTGGCAACTCTCGATATCACTGAGGATGGGCATATAGAACGGTCGCAGCCACCCTCGAGTGCGCGTTAACAGTGGCACCTCGTGACGTGGCTTTACGGCGAAAACCATGTGAAAAGGAATCGTTGCATCGCGCTTGTATTGTTGCTCGTTGCTATGCGCCAAACTATATGAATACGTATATGGGGGGGGAGGGGGGAAGGGTATTTTGAACCCGTTATATCTATGTTATGTTGGCAATCCGCACAGCGGC
Source organism: Ophion ventricosus (assembly GCA_963932345.1). Lineage (NCBI taxonomy): Eukaryota > Metazoa > Arthropoda > Insecta > Hymenoptera > Ichneumonidae > Ophion > Ophion ventricosus. The sequence goes on along the minus strand of OZ010712.1, from coordinate 19,116,505 downwards.
TGTTTTGACGAGGCTCCTCAATTTTCTTTATACGAAACTTTGATTGTATGTACAGGGCGATCCTTGAAATGATCTTTATACGAATATGCATATAGGGTAGGGACGGGCATGTTGAGCAGTCGGGTAAGTTGGGCAATCGAAATATTTGGAAAACTAAGCACCGCACGCGAGTGCATCAAATGGCGGAAAAAGAGGTATGGGGGAGGGGAACACATCACGCCATCGCCCGTTGCCATGCGGTGCACGAGACGGTAACACGGGACGTTTCATTATTTTTGCACCCAAAAGTTAAAAAAAAAACGTGATTGAAAGATTTTCTTCTACTATTGTATGAGAAAAAAAGATTTCAAAGTTCATTGCAATTAATGTTAATGTTTCAAAACCTAACAAATTAACAAGCAACTATTGGTTTATTGGTGCATTGTACCAAATCATGTTGCATACGTCTGATTTTTTAATGCAATTCTTACTTTGCCCAACTTGCCTCATACTCGTGCTCAACTTACCCCACTATCGGGGCAGGTTGAGCAAACATGGCCTTAGTCATTTGAGATCGATTATCTGTGAAACAATAAGGATAACAGGAATTTCGTCTACAGACTTTATTTCCCAGATAAATTTCCTATTGACCAAAGTAGGTTTCATTTTTATATGGCAGACTGTTAAGGAATTACAGGGCGATAATTCGAAATTTGCTCGACATGCCCCTCTCTACCCTATTTATCCAAAGGGGATTTTAAAGACTTTGGATTTTACATGATTTTGGGTATGGAGACAACTGGCTCCTATAACAACGGTCCTCGAAGTGGAATTTCTACGAAATCGGCTTTCTCCTAAATATAGAAGGTGTTCTTAATTTAGATGTAGAATCTTCATGAACGGGAAATCGATAAGCATCAGGGAAGAAGAACCTTCTAGAGATTCGTGCGGTTTTGCTCCTTAGAGAAAATTGCTCAAAAACGAGAACATTTTTCATATGACGACAACAACAACAATGATAGTAATAACTTCGTTCAAGGAAGTCTGCTAGTTGCTCATCCTTCCACCACGTCCCGTACGTAGTCCACGCTCGAGTCAATCTTGGCTCGACACGCTTCGTCGGGACGAGTCTCTCCGGCACTATTCCTCTCTGGAATTTCACTTTCGCACGACAAATACTCCGGGCTCTTGTGTACAAGATACATCCGGTCTCGTGAAACGCCGGTCTTTCTCGTCCGTCGAAACCCAGTTCTTCGTATCACTCTGGATTGGCTGTTTCTCATTGTTTTTTTTTGTCGTCAATTTTATGCGAAACGTAAAGAATTTCTTCGTAACAGCGCCAGCGTAATTTAATTCTCGGTGCTGCTACACACGGATCGGTATCATATGCGAACCGTAGAAAACTCTTTTTTCTTGTATTTTGTATCGCAAAAGTGAGTATTCTCATGATGGATCTGGCGAAACAGTTTTTTATTTATTGGCTGAAGATGTCCAATGAGGAACCTAAAAAAACGTTTGAGTAATTTTCGTAGCGTTGAACGAGTAAAAAAAATGGAAGATCGAAAAAAAATCGTTTCCATTGGACTACAAACGATCGAAGCTTGATCATTCCCTAGGGGGAATAGATGAGATTGATGGTAATAACGGAATGATAGATCGTTGGTAGTCTGTATTGGTTCGAGTATTCGACAGAACTCATTAGACAGACAGACAGATGTTTGTTTTTGGGATGTTAAACCTGTTGCTAAATTACTTCGGAGCGATGCTTGGCTTGTCTCGGTTCAGAAATGTACACCAGTGTTTTTAGGCGAGTTCGCGTAGAATGATGTCTTTCAACTGGCCCGTGATCAGTTGCACTAATTTCGGATGCAGGATTCACAGTCCCAGTTTGAGTTTCACGAGAGGAACAGTTTTCAGAGCCAAGTCCGCTTTGTGGGATTCAAGATCCATGAGGAATTCGCATTCATCCATGAACCTTTCTTCCGCACAACTCGCAGGTCAAAAAATGGGTTAGGGGATGTTCCACAATGGGATTTCTAATCTATAATGGAATGTTTTGGCGTTTCTGGCAAAAGCGATCTGGGTCTTGGCTTTGGAAAAACTTATTCAAGGAGTCAAAAGTTCAGAGTACCTACAGCCTAATAATCTACTGTCTCACCAGTGGCATAGCCGGTAGAGCAACGGACCACTGACATTCCCAGGCTCCAATTCCCGCCAGTATCAATGGATTTTTCCAAATACTTCTTTATGCGAGCTCGGGTCGGTACGTCACCTTAAAAATTGTAAACAAGCGAGAAAGAATATCAAGAAGGAATTTGCGGAGGGAATGAAGGCAAGGATAGGAGAGAGAAGCGAAAGCGAGCTGTGAGAATGGATAGTGGAAAAATTTAAAAAAAGAAATTAGAGGAGAAGTTGCGTGTATTCCAGGCAATTCACTAGACTTAAAAAAAACAGTTGCGAAGGAGAGGAAAGGGAAGGACAGGGAGGAAGAATAGCCGGAGGGGTGGGTAGTGCAAGGAATTGTAGGGGAAACAGTGATACAGGAAATAGGAAAAGTTGTGTTTATATAGATATATAAATCGAGGTAAAGTTAGCTGTAAGAATATAATGATGTAACGAAGATGTAACGATAATGGAGAAAAGATAAGGCGGTTATGTAAAAAGCGCAAGGCGTTGTACACTGCAAATAAATACAATCCAATATACTTTTTCAAGATCCACTCATTTTGTATATTATATTGTATAATGTAGCAATCCTCTAGGCTTCAAATTGAATTTGTAGATTAGATTCTAATGAGGGATTCCGATTAGAATACAATTTCCGAGCGTGACGTTTCAGTATAGGGATCCAATGCGATTATCCATTAGATCCCTATCAGGAAGTAGAGTCAAGTATGTGAATCCAATTGGATCTCTACGACAATATCTATCACGGGAACTACACAAATTTGTTTGTGTTTTGGCTCATTCTTGATAATCTCTGTCCAAAATTGTAATATTTGAAAATAACATATGAAAACTATAACATTTTTACGCCCACAGCGCCCCTTTACCGAGCATCGTTCGCTCTTCCCGGTGCCCACATATACGTATCGACGTATATACAGGTTGGAACATTCAACGGGGCTATTCACCGATTGCTCCCTGCCTCGTACGTTCGACATGCACGCAACGTGTATCATCCAGACACGAGGGCTCTCTCTCTCTCTCTCTTTCTCTCTCTCTCTCTCCCCGCGTATATGCACGTTATCGATTGATGGCCAACGAAAGGACGCCGAGTCTGTTCGATACGAGGGTAAAGGTTACGGGATATGAGTCCCTTTGTTCGGCAGTATAGCCCGGGCTCACAGCACGTACATACATACACATCGAATGGCGATGTTGCCCAGAGGGTTGGCATGCGAAATTCCAGAGCACGGTCGAGGGTGGGCGAAGGAGGGTGAAGTCACGAAGTATCGAGCGAGATGGGCGCGAGGGGTGATGCGGGGGGGGAGAGAAACGAATTAACGAACGGAAAGGGGTCGACGGGCTGCTATGGAGCTATTAGTTCGCGGATGTAAACACGAGCCAAGTAGTGCGAGAAAGATGGAAAAGTCGGCAAGAGAGGGAGAAGGAGGTACCGACGCCAGGAAGAGGGTGATAGAGATCGACAACGAGAGAGAGAGAGTGAGGGAGAGAGGAAGACTGGCAGGGTGGAGTTGAGTCTCTGTATATGTATATAGACTGGTTAAAACGTAGCTATCCCGGCCAACGAGTGGGTGGCTCTCACTCTCTCCTTTTCCCTCTTCCCCTCACGTCCTTTTCTACCCCTTGGACTCTCGACCCACCGCCGGCAAATCAATACAGCTACCGAGCGCCGCTGAGCCCTACCCTCTCGTTTACCCACACAAACACCCACGTATATATATGCGGTCTCGTTTTGCCGCGAGCACGTTTTACCGCTGAAAAGGGAGATGGCGCGATAGTGGTGGTATCATCGACCCTCTCTTGCTCGTTCACCCTGGTATGCGCTGTGCCGTTCAATTCACCAGTACTCGCCTATTTTCACTCCCCCTCTCCCTCTCTCTCTCTCTCTCTCTCTCTCTCGTTTCAACGATCGTCCTTCCTCCCTGTCGTTCAGCCCCCAGACAGGATCTCCCCACCCCTCTCTAAAAGCCCTCCAGCATTAGTTCGTCGAGTGCGTCTCTGGCTGTCGTTCTCGACCACTTTTTTAAATCCTTTTTCTTCTACATTCTCCACCGCCTTCTCGCTTTCCAGCCTGCCTCAATACACACACACACACACACGTACACACGACCCTTGATCCCCCCTACCGAGAACCCGTCGACAAAGTTTCCCTTTCACTTTCGCCCCCGCCTACAACCCCTTATTTTTCATTCCTTTCTCGACATTTGTTTACACGCGAATTTCTCGAGTGTCGTTCCTCACTCTCGCGTATGCATACAGCTGACGCCCGCACAAACGAACTGCGACGATGATGCGCCAAGGGGAAATTTATTCTGTTCGGTGTTTTTTTTTTTACGTTAACACGGAAAATTTGTAATGCCCGCAGAGAGCAAGAGGGATGAAGTGTTATGACATTTTTATTTGCACGATCCCGACTCGTCGATCCTCTCGCATCGTCATCGTTGACAGTCTGAGCTATCGGAGAATTTTGGAAAATTCGAGCACTCGCGAAATCGACCGAACTTTGAGACCTTTGCCGGATTGTTGAGTCGAAGTGACGGCGTTGTAGCATGAGCCAACGGTGGGAGCTGACAATCAGAACTATTCACTGGTTATAATAAGACGTCCAATAGACTTACATTACACAGCGATGTAATTGACGGCAATCTCTGGACGGATGTTGCCAAACGGAAGTCTCGTTATTCGAATGAAGGCTCGGCTCTTGTCCGATCATTTTCACACGCATATACATGGAGGAATATCTTTATGTATATATCGTGTTTCCATATATATATATATATATATATATATATATATATATATATATTGGGTCATTAAGTATGGAATGTTCAATTTCCAGCTTCTTAACGTTACCGATTTATTTCAAGTGGTTTAATATTGTTGGAATAGTAACGTTAAACCTTGCTGCTAGTTCATGCGTAGTTTGAGATGTAATCCGCTTCCACTGCAGCTCTCAGCTCAACGTTATCCAGCTTGCTTTCAACTCGCTCTCGTAGTTCATTGTGAAGATCAAAATCGCCAAAATGGAACTTTTCAAAGCATTGACTTACCATGCGTTCATTAGTCACATCCTTGCCAAATACTTCGTTGATACTTTGAATTGTTTGCGTTGCGTTACTTCCACGACGGAACTCATAAAAAAATAACGCGATTTTTATTTCACTTATCCATGATTTACAAAATTGAATCTGCGAAAGGCAATTCTGCAGATAATCACAAACCAAAACGTGCATCTGAAAGACTGATGGGGAACCGTCACAATAAAAAAAAAACCAAGAGCTATCAAAGTGATATCAAACTTGGTACTTGAGGTAAACGTACATTTCATGCTTAATGACCTAATATACACTAGTGGAATTAATTCTAGCCACGTACATTTTTTTTCGATTTGTACTTTGTGATTTTTTATACAAAAATTTAAACATTTATAAACCGAATCATGTGCAGAAATTAAATAAAAACATAGATTAAAATAAAAATATTACAGTATCATTTCGGGGTCGCAGAATGTACATTGTCGGCATAAATATCAAAAAAATCTAATTTCTATTAAAAGTGTTCAGAATTAATTCCACTAGTGTAATCAACAATTTAAGAACTCCTTTTTCTTCAACACTATATAATAGATTAATATGCATATATATATTCTATGTTATTAAACAAAAACTAGTATATTTGTTAATTTTATCTTGAAAATGGGCCTGGCCTTTCCACCAAAGGGTCGAATCTAATGTTCTTAAGTCCAACAAAAGTGTTCCAGTGACGTTTACACTTCAGAAAGGCTTAAACTAAATAAACTCATTTGAAGAGATAAATACCCAGATAAACTTCTACGAAATAATGATCTGGTATAAAAATATAATTTACTTTGATTCACCGTACACCATACGTGTGGGCGCATTCGTCTTACAATATTTGGAAAAAGTATAGAAAAATATTTTAAAAATATTATAACCCATAACTCGGTCTTGCAGGTACGATATATATCGAATATGTGTACCGTGTCTTTCGCGTGTAGCTGTGCATCTATCTCGTAGCGGCTTTTCGTCACGGCAGCGAGATTACAATCAGGCGCACTTTGTTTTTGTTTGCCCCCGTCAAACTTGGACAAACTCTGATTTGTCGTGCTATATCTTTACGAGCTTGAGATTGCCGGAGATAACAAAAAACGACAAATGCATTTACCCGAGTGATAAAAGGATGTACGAGATTCTATACGCTCTCGGTGTCTTTTCACTCCGAGAAATTGGACGATGTCGGGATAAACGTTGGATTTATCAGATCTTCGCTTCATCCAATTCTCTATTCTCTTAATTGCGTCATCAAGTGCCATTCACGTCGTGAGGGTCCGACTTATCAAAGCATTCAGGCTGAGCTTTTTTTTTTCATTTGATTATTTGTTTTTTAGTCGATTGTTTAGTTGTTTTTCGAGTAATCGAAAAATCTTCAGCAATTATATGGGCAAATCAGTATAAATTGCTTGACTAAAGAATTTGTGGCATAATAATTATCGAGATCGATTAAATATAATAATTAAACGATGCGTTTAGTAGACGAGCTGTGATGCCTTGAACCAACACGCATGCAGTGCGTTCATTGGAACAACGCGGGATCGAACGTGTCAAAATATGCGACAGAATTCTAAGCCTCGAATGTATTGAAATAACACATTTCTTTTTCACAGTGCACACACACGCACGTGCGCATATGGCTGCAATAATTTTAATGAGGCACCGTTGAGACAATTTTAAGGGCTCCGGTTATTTCGCCTTCAATGGCCCTCGGTAGCAAAGTGTGACTGGCCACTGATGGCCCATGCAAGGCTTCCTGACTAGAGCCTTAATAAAGTTAGGGAAAATTAAGATAGGTCCGATCAAAGCTCGAACTCAATTTCCGCACGGGTTGCACAACATAGCCCGCCCTATCCTAGATAGCAAGAGAGCAATAGAGAATTTATCGAAAGGGTGTCACCGATGACACTTGCGATTCCGAAATAGTTGGAGCTGTACCATAGGGCAAGATCTTCCACGGGTCTATCCAAGTTTGTGCCCTCGATCGCTCTCTCCATCCTTCCCCTCGAGCTTCTCCACTCATGTCCTCCCCTTCCTCGTCTAGCCTATCCCGCGGATGAACTTGAGAGAGTCTGGAGTGGCTGGCAAAGATCCAAGACCCCCCCCGTCGAGTGCTTGGCCGATATTTACGTTCAACAGGGCATTTCTCACAGCACATACTGTACAGCTAACCGTACTTATATATCTGTACTCGTATGCATAGTATACGTGTATATGCTCCGGATATACTGATGATAAAGCTGGGAAACATGATACAGTAGCAAATGAAATGATACATTGCAATTCTCTCTCCGTCTCTTTCTCTCTGTCTCATAGCATAGTTGGACGAAAGTTTAAATTACTCCTCGCAACTACGGAACAGCGAACTGTTCCACTTTCCTCGTACTTACTTTCCTCGTCACTTCGTAGGCGGGGCGTATGTAAAACTTTTTCGATCGAAATGTACCCAGACAAATCTTCGTCAACAATATCGGTGCTTTGAGAGCACTGGACGAAGATAGCGAGAGACCGAGAAAGACAGAAGGGGCTATACAAACCATCGCGATTTAAGGATGGATGGGAGTTCTAAAGAAATACCAGCACAGCTATAGAAAGTTGATGGATTGTCACTTCGTTTGTTCTAAGCTTATATACAAAATTTGGGATCGATCCACTAACTTAAGTATTGGTCTCGGATATGACGAGAAAAAGCACTTTGAAACTACAAAATACTTTACATTTTATGAGTCGGTTATTTATTTAGGAAAGAACCTTTTTGGACAACTTTACAATCTCGTACTACATAATAGTAGTGCAATTGAAGTCGTATGGTAACGCTGTGAGCGGTTGATCGCGCCGAAAATTGCGGGGCATTCACTCTCAACAGTTTTGCCCGAATAAAGTCAAGGTTGTTGCTTAAAAATACTTGGGTCAATAGATATCAATGAAAATTTGACTAGCCATTATGGTATAATTTCTCAATATACTGGCAAAAGGAAAACGGAGGTTTCCACAGTCGTTTATTAAATATAAAATTTCAAAGTTTACGTCAATGTTCGCTTGACATCAGCGGTTGTATAGGGCAACGTCGTTACCATTTCAGTTTCTCGTGTATAGCTTCCGTATATGTGAAGAAAGTGACCCATAAAACTAATATTGTGTGCACGATAGTGTGCAGAACATTATTACGAAAAAAAAGGTTATCGATCTAATTAATGAGAATTTATGAAAAATATGCGATCGATTTATGAAAAAGTGAGGCTTGTTGAGATGTATGTATTAAAATGTGGCAACGTCGGAATTATGGGAATAGCAAAACCAATCGAAGACTAGCGTGCCAATTTTAAATACGTTAAAGTAAAAAACGAGTGAGGACAACTTGTTCATTTATTTATTATGATGTATATCCTTTTTTTCTAGCTACGGTGAGCATAGTACGATGCTTGTGAGCACGAGCACTGACAAATCGTTCTTTCCATCGGAAACTTTGCGGCGTACTATTATTTTTTTTCTGAATCATTTGTTGCCTCCATTTGCTCTGATATAACCTCTGAAAACGCCGACCGGCACAAAGCGAGCTTAACACAGCCGTGACCTATGACAGTCACGGCAGTCGACCTAACAGTCTCGAATTACAAGAGAACTGTGAGACGTTGCCAAAGCTCGTGTCTATTTTAATAGGATTTGTAAACATTGGAAATTAATTTTCCGATAATCCTAACTCCTTCGAATAAACGTATATGTAAATAATAATTACCATTATGTACCGCACACTTGGACATTTTCGCGGTCTTTATTCGTACACATGATTAATATTTTGATACAATAAGTTGGCATTGGTGATGTCACACAATGTATTAGCATAAGAACTTCGTTTCTTCCCCCAACCTTGGAAAATAATTCAGCAACAACCTTAGGTAATCATTTTTAAAGAACCTTTTCAAGTGGCAATTTGAGGCCTGCTCTGCACATTGTGCCATACTCAAATTTTACATTTAAGGGATCATTACAGTGTAAAATTTTGAAAAAAATCGATTTTTTTGCATTATCCGATAGTATAGACGGTTATAAACATGCCGTTCAATTTTTGGGGCGAAATTCGAATAATTTCGGTTGCTACAGCCTTTCTCAGAGAAAGTGATTCGAGCAGCGGCTTCCGGACTCGAAACTTTAAACGCGTTCTTCTCGAAATGTCATTTTTCAACTCGGTGTACACTCTTAAAGGAAGAGTTTTCAAGCTATCTGTCTCAAATTTTGACAGAGCATTCATCACGCCATTCTTTATCTTGCTGTGCAAGCTTTTCTTTCTTTTTTGAAATCTTCATATTTTTTTAACGAAAAACTCTCGAAAAAATAGGTTAAATTCGATACTTTTCAAATCGCCGCCATATTGTCAATTTAGATTTAAAAAAAAACCTCCATAGCAGCGACTTCCATACTGATTAATAATCTTTTTACAAATTTTGTTTCAAATAATATTTACGGCCACAACCGTGTACACAGTGAAGACTCCTTGTTTTCGAAGACATTTTCAACCGTTAAAAAAAAAACATAAAAAAATAAAAATAAACGTTTAAACATTTATTTTCTATTCCTCATGAGTGCTTTGATTTGACATAAAAAAAATCAGACTTATTAGCGTATTTTAACCATCGAAAAAAAAATCGCGAAAATCAGCTATTTTTGGACCCGTTACACTGTGATGATTCCTTAAGAAATGCATATGCGTTTCAAGTTTCGGCTGCGTTTGCCCCAGTTTGTAATTGTATCTTCCATACATCCTTGACGATTCGTCAAACTCACAAATCGATACGACTCGTGGGACGTTCAGTCCCTCCACAACCCCCTCTCTCCGAAATATTGAAACCCGATATTATTGACGACGGAAATGTATCGAGCACAACATAGGAAATTCCTCGCGTCGAGCCACGGGAATTCCTTTCGTGCAAGAAACAAAAAAGAAAAAAAAACGCAAAAGCTCGCGGGCGGGACATCCTCGTACGAGGAATGAATGACGAACAATGTTTTCTATTTCGAGACACAAGGCACGCCGTCGATGTGTATTATGCCGGGGCGAACACGCGAGTGCGGCCCTGTCGTCGGGACCGCGCAAGAGGAGAAAGAGGAAGAGGGGAGAAGAATCGCGGTTGAGTCGGATATACCCTATCGATTACCCGGATTTAAAGGGGAAGCACGCTTTGGACGTGCCGCGAGTGAAACTATTCGCCGGGTGTCCGGGAAGCTCGGTCAATGATCGGATTACTCAACATACTGGTGGCGCATGCTTCTAATTCGTTGCGTCAACGTTGACGGCCCCCATGGTGGAGATTACATGTGTATCTTGAGAAATTATCGAAAATGCGTATTCAATGGAACGTCGCGCGTACCCTCATGGCAAGTGGAGATATCTTCAGAAGTGGGCATATGTTTTGGGATTGCACACTTTTCGAGTAATACATATATACTACCGGCGAAAAGTTTCCGGACAAAATTTCAAAACAGTTCCGGAACGATTTTTTATGCCATTTCGCCGATAATTGACATAAATGAATTTAATAAACGGCATTTTGAAGGGGAGGAGTTCACATTCATTCGGTTTTTTTTTTAATTTTTTACTATTTTTTTTTTTTTACGTCTAGTACCCTTTTTCGAAAACGACCATTTTTCACGTTTTTTTGTTCTTTTTCTGGTGGACCCCGTTTACAAAAATTTTTTTATGCATTTTTAACCGGAATCATAAAGGGGGAAGCTCAAGATTCTATTTTGTTTTTTTTTAAGCTTCGTACGATTTTTTTTTCTGAAGATATTTTGATTTTTTGAAAAAAAGAGACAATTTGAAAATTAACGTGTAACGCGAAAACGACAAGGATTCAAGGGAAACCTTAAGAAAGTAAAAAGTTAAATCGGTTTTCGTTGAGTTCGCGAGAATTTTTTCAAATTTTTTTTCCAACATTTTTTTTCACATATTTTCGGTAAAAAAGCAGTTGGTTTAATTACCGTAACTCGATAACTAAGGGGTTTGTGGTAAAATTTAAAGAGAGGAAAAAATGTTATTTTTCGATTTTCACCGCAATATAATTATTTCAGATTTTTGTTCGACATTTTTTCTCGAGTTACGGTAATTAAATCATCTGGTTTTTACCGAAAATAGGTGAAAAAAAAAATTCCGAAAAAAAAATCTGAAAAATATTTCGCGAACTCAACGAAAACCGATTCAAATTTTTACTATCTTGAGGTCTTCCTTAAATCCTTGTCGTTTTCGCGTTACACGTTATTTTTCAAAATATCTCTTTATTTTTTTAAATCAAAATATCTTTAGAAAAAAAATCGTCCGAAGCTTTAAAAAAAAACAAAATTGAAGATTGAGCTTCCCCCTTTATTATTCCGGTCAAAGAAATGCATAAAAAATTTGTCTCTAAACGGGGTCCACCAGAAAAGGAACAAAAAAAAAGGCGAAAAATGGTCGTTTTCGAAAAAAGGTATTAGACATAAAAAAAATAGTAACAATTTTTCGAAAAAATTGACTGAAGGTGAATTCCTCCCCTTCAAAATGCCGTTTATTAAATTCATTTATGTCAAATATCGGCGAAATGGCATAAAAATCGTTCCGGAACTTTTTTGAATTTTTGTCCGGAAACTTTTCGCGGGTAGCGTATTTTGCAATAGTTATAAGGCATCCCCGTTGTAATTTTAACCCTCCATGTGCACACCGTATGTTTCGAGTCACGGTGTGAAAACTGAGTCTTTTCGGGAACAGAAGAGGTTTGGAAAGTTCCTTAGGTTTTAAAAAAATCTGGAAAAATAGAGTTATTTCTTGAAGTGAGTTTGTTAGCCTATAAGTTACCAAAGTAAATAGTTTAAAACCGTTGTTAATAAAAATCGTAGTATAGTATCAGGTTGGCACATAAGTAATAAGCGATAGTATTGAGAAAATATGTTTTATCTTTAAATTGAATAATTACATTTTATTATAAAAAATATTACTGCCATCGTTATTTATAACTTGCCTCGATCGTGTGGGAAAAGTTTCGCCGTCGAAGCGTCTAGACGATTCTACAAAAATTCTCGAAGGTTCAGACGAATCGCTCATTACTTATGAGCCAAGCCAATAAAAGAAATGCGGAACAACGGGCGAGTTTTAAATTTCGACTGTTCCTTTAAAGAATCAATGTACAATCGCGAGCTTCATATCCGAAAATACTTTCACATTTGAGAAAATGGGAGCATGGAGCGTTTAAAAAATATATGTGCGAACTTATCAATATTGTATAGGTGCCATTATGTCCTTCGTGACTATAGTTATTATTTAATAGCTGAGGAAGTATTCCCGTGCCTAATACCCTTATCCACAGCTATACACATAAAATATACGAAACTTTTTCTAAATATTAAATAAATTATAAAGTAACGATGTATACATCGTTAGTCCACAGCTGATTTAATATTCAAAAACAGTTTTGAGATATGCAACAACAAAAAATTAGTGTACTTAGCGTTTCGTTCAAGAAACAAAAATTCACGAACGCAAAACTAACGCGATATATTTTCAAAACTTGTCCATTATTTTTTCGTCAGAAAACAATTGCTTTGGGGTTCGTGACCGGAGAATTCGTTCGTGCTAAAAATCCTTTTATTTTTCCGTGCACGTAGGAGACGTATTTAACCGCCTCCTCGTTTTCTACAATTAAATATAAAACTGTCGTTACTCACCACAACGATGGCGTGTGTCATGAGACCCGTGGATGATCTCGATCTCCTCGGCGTCATTCCAACGACCTCGCCCCTCATTATGCTCTCCACCACTGCGTCCGTATGAAAAGAACCATTACACTTAACGTCATCGAGGAAAGGAATGAAAAATGAGGCAGACGGAGAATGGAGGCACTTTTTTTTTATCACGAATTACAAGAGGAAGGGTAAAAAAGTAAAATAAAAGATAAACATACCTCCGTCACCGATCAAGCGCATTTGCACGAGGCCAGGATCCTCGTTGTGGTCCTCCAGCACCGTGTCATCAGTCACCGTCAGGTCCTACGATTCCAAAGGGGCCCAAAATATAAATCAATCCGAGCGTTTGTATCGTCTCATGCACAGGGCTGCCGGACGAGGCTATAAAGGCTGCTCTCGCGATCCTTGTGTTTACTCACCTTCGTGGCCTCATTGTAACCGACGATAACCGCTGTGTACCATTGAGTGGTGCCCTCGGCGCGATAAACCTCGACTCTAAAGCCAACGAGGATACTCGGCGTTGTCAAAAGTATTCTCTGGCCGTCCTGCATCTCGGCCCATCGTCGAACAGCGCTCGCCCACGCGACCGAGCCCTTCGTCAACTCCCAGTCCTGCTGTCGAAGAAGATAATACGTGTTCAATCGGACCTTGAGACAAGTTGCATGAATAACGGAATATAAGAAGAAAAACTAAGTAACCAGTGTAGTGGAAAAGTCTTGGGCGCAACAGGCCCTTGCGACCTAAGCCAAACTGTCGATAAAAGAATCGCTGAAGAAACTCTCTGGGAAGCGGAGGATCGATCCAACACACTTAGAGACAAAGTTTGCTCTGATCAACCTCGTGCTCGGAAAAATTGGACGGTCAACGGAGATTCTCGCAAAATGGCACTTGAACGACGTCAACTACGCAACCACTCTGACAAGGAGCATCACTTTGGTGCCCGTCTTCGATTTTATTAAAACTCGTGTATACGGTAGAGCATTGAAAACTTATAGATACGTATTTTATTTTTTTCTTATCGATGGAAAAACTGTTTCAAAGAGTGAAACCATCCTTTGGAGTGAAGCATGTCAAGGGTTCATTTTGCAGTTTCACCCGCAAGCAATCCAACAATTTCAGTCAAACAAAAACGAAAATTCTTCTCGCATGAAAAAAAAAACGCGAAAATCTATGGTCCGATTTTGAAGTTCTCTTCAAAATCGGAAAAAAATCGTAACTCAATGAATCAGGCAGCAGTTTTTAGAGCAAACGATTGCGAAGAGAATGCGCACGGAGTGGAGTTTCAAATCAAATCGAAAAATAAATAAGCAACGATTGAGTGAAGAGACTTTTTTTTGGCCAAAGGGCGAAAAAAATCGATTTTCAATCTCTTTTTTTTTCTGTATCCATATCAATGTATTTTCACCCCCTGAATAGGAATGTAACATTCATTTCCCCCGAAACCCTAAATTTTTATTAAAAATCGTCGATCGTGTGGAAAAAGATGTTTTCGCATTAAGCCGGCGTAATTTTGAGCTTTTAACGCAAATTCAGTGACATTCGTAATGAACGGAAAATTTCCCATCGGATAGACCCTTGAAATCGTTTGAAGGGCAAAAAAACATTTTCGTCTCATTTGGCCACTTTTCCAAAATCGCCAAAAACCCAACATTTCAAACAGCCGTAGCATCGGTCCTATTTGAGTTACATAAATTTAATGGAGGCGTTTTGATGAGAATTTTGGCAGACTTAGAGAAAGTCACTTGATTCATCCCGATGTCTTAATCATTTTTCACGGAAAGTCCGCTTAAAAAATGGCCGAAATAGCAAGAAAGGGGTTATGTATGGAAAAATTGGTCGGTATCTAGTCTTCGAAATCTAGTCTTCGAAAATTCTGCCAAAAATCCAAAAACAATTGAAGCTCAATAAATCGATGACGAGAGAAAGCGATGACGAACAGCATGAGCACAAAATAGAGTACCAAATCGAAACAGAAAAGAAATGATCGACAATTTAATGAAGCCACTTATTTTTGGCCGAAATGGAAAAAAACCATTTGGATTTTAAAGATTTTTTTTACAAATCCATAATTATGTATTTTTTTACCCTTCAATACGAATTCACCATAAATTATCCCCAAAACCCTACATTTTCCCTAAAAATTATCGAAAATGCATGAAATGGGGTTTGTCCCCTTAAGCTTGTTATCCGGCAATAATACGTAAAGTAATTTCATCCCTCCGTCAAAGTGTTACCCTTTACGTTCAATTAAACAGGACCCCTTTTAAATGTTTTAAAGGTATGAGAGAAAGAAAAATAACGTGGGTCGTTCATCCCTTAACGTTAATTTTTTCAATGTACTCATAGTGGATTTCTGATTGTTTTACATTCGAAAAATTTTCGTTTCGCTTTCACTGAAATTAGTGTAGAGTAAGGAGGGGTATCTTGAGTAGTCGGGTAAGTTGGGCAATTGAAATATCTGGAATACTAAGCACAGCACGCGGGTGCATTAAACGGCGGAAAGAGAGGTATGGAGGAGGGGAACACATCACGCTATCGCCCGTTGCCATGCGGCGCACGAGACGGTAACACGGGACGTTTCAATATTTTTGCACCCAAAAGTGAAAAAAACGTGATTGAAAGATTTTCTTCTACCATTATATGAGAAAAAATATTTCAAAGTTCATTGCAATTAATGTTAATATTTTAAAATGTCACTAATTAAGAAGCAACTGTTGGTTTATAACTGCATTGTACCAAATCACATTGCATACGTCTGATTTTTTTATGCAATTCTTACGTTGCTCAACTTACCGCACTATCGGGGCAGGTTGAGCGAATATGGCCTTAGTCATTTGAGAGCGATTAACTATGAAACAATAAGGACGACAGGAATTTCGTCTACAGACTTTTTTTTCCCAGATAAATTTCCTATTGACCAAAGTAAGTTTCATTTCTATACGGCAGAGTGTTAAGGAATTACAGGGCGATAATTCCAAACTTGCTTAACATGCCCCTCCATGCGTTTCACCAAAATCAAAGGCGAACACCGAAGTAACGTTCCTTGCCAGTTCAAAGATTGCCGTACAAGCTGAGTCTGATTGGGGGGACACGCAAGAGTCGCGGAAGAAACGGGTAACGCGTTGGCGCCTCTGATGTTGCTCGGTGATCCGCGCGGTTTCTGGCCAATCTCCAGGGTACGTAGGACGTGTAGCCGAATAGTGGGGAACGAGGCGACGAAGAGTCGGAGACCCGATCTTTGTGTATCAGCCGCGGCTCGCCGTTCCTCGAAGTGTCGTCTCGCGCAGAAGTGCAGCTGTGCGCCAGTAAAATACGAAGAGAGAAATTCGAGTCTATCGTGGCCGCGCGGATCGGGAACGAAACGAGAGTGAAATGCTGAGACGCCGGAGTCAGCATGACGCAAAAACACACGAGTGTGTGTGCGCGTGTGTTACATCGGTACAAGACGACTCGAGGAAGCTTCGAATTTTCACGAGCTTTGCTAAAAAGCTGAGTCGTAAGCTGCGTAGTCGTCTGGTGAATGATACGTATGAGACTTTGTGTACAGTGTGGGTTAAAAGTAAAAGGTATGGGAGCGCAACTGTAGGGGGAAAAACGATTTAGAAAAAATGAGCAAGTATTATCGTTGCATTCCAGGCATAAATGCTTTCGTTCGCGTTCGTTTGAGCTGCAAGATTGTTCCCGATTAAGGCTGAGCTGCTCGATTAATCCGAAACGATTCACCCATCGGCCTCATCGAGCTATACGTAGTTATTCCATTTCCCCCAATGTTTTGCAAAGCCTGGACCAGTTGGCAGTAGATCCGTATCAGTACGAAAGTTCCGCTCGTAGATTCGGCGTTGATTATCGACTTAATTGCCCCGGTGAAATTGACGTTCTTAGCGCAGCGCTCGGCGGAGTATGCCGGATGAGAAAATCGGCGACCTAGAAATTGCGCGGTCGGAAGACGTGTGTACCCGAGAGGAGTGAATTTTACGAGCAGATGCTTCACGATGGAATGCCAGTGGGTGATTTTCTCGCCGGTACACGCTGCGCCATGCCAGTTGCTTCCGGGCAACGCGAATAGGTCTCGTTCTCTTTGGGAAAACTTGCACGCGAGCCACGCTCTAGACGAACGAAACGCAAGTTGGCCCGACTTCTCGGGCGGTTTGGCTGACAGGGTTCGTACCTCTCTCTCTCTCTCTCTCTCTCTCTCTCTCTCTCTCTTTCTCTCTCTATTCCTCTCTCCTTCCTCTGCCCTTCTCTCTTCGTATAAAGTTTTAACGGCGAAAGTTCCGGCAGTTTAATTACTCGGAAACAATTCGCCCGAATAGGGGGAGAAAGAGGAAAGAGAGCTAAAGTTCGAACACGCGAGGTAACCTCGTCGCATGAACTAAAGGTAAAAAGCAACCTTCCCCTTTCTATCGATACAATGCTGTGAAAAAAAAAACAGCCCAGACACCCAGATATTCACGGAGCCGTACAAGTTTCCACCTTGAACTCTTACAATCGCGATGCAATGCACTCGGATGAATCATCGATGAAATATCCTGGCAAATCGAGTGGAAAATCCTGCCACTTTTCCTCGATATTTTTAGATTTCTTACAATAGTTGGCGTTTTTTTCTGGATACGCAAACGAACCCGACAAGTTCTGAAAGTATTTGGCATTTTTGGTATACTTGCATTTACTAAAGTAAAAATGTGTAGGTCGAAAATGAGCGCCCCCATTAATGGAGTACCAACATAGCCCAGTCACTATTTCCAAATAATCCCCCTGAAATAACAAAAATTCCGTTGTCGCTCTTTCTTGTTTTAACCGTTGCGTTGGGGGAGGGGGGGGGGGTGGTAGTCTAAATTCAAAATGGCGATCAAATCCTCCATGGGCTTATGTCCGCCAATTTGAATTTTATGAAAAATTGTTTTTCTTGAATAACTCGTCCATTTTCAATTTTTGGGTAAAGATGGTAAGGACTAAACTTGTAGGAAATTCAATTTCCTACAATTTCCCATTTCCAAAATAACAAAATAGTGACATAGTTAAAAAAATTAAAGTAACTTGAAATAGAAAAAGTAATAAAAGTAAATAAAACTTAGTAAAAAAAAATAGTAAATAAAAAAGTAATAAAACTTTACTTTTTATTTTATTTTATTGTATTTTTAACTTATTTTTATTTTCTAACTTTTATTTATCCTATTATATAAACTTTATTTACTTTACTTTTTGTTACTTTGTTATTACTATTACTTTTTCTATTTCAAGTTACTTTTATTTTGTTAAACTATGTCACTATTTTGTTATTTTGCCTCAAATTGTTTCCTGGACATAATAAAACTCTCAATCAATCACTCAAGAAGAAGAGAAAAAGAATCCTTCCTCTCTCTCTCACTTTCTCTTTCTCTTTTAATAAAAATAGTTTGAATTTCATTTCACAGAGACATTCGGTTGTCGAATGGTTCGCGAAAAAATATTTTGACGGTTCTCTTTTCCTTTGCCGTTGGCGTATCACCTTAAATATTGATTGTAGGAAAAAAAAAGTAAAGACCAAAATTGTCGGAAATTTAATTCCCTACAAGTTTGTTTATGTTCATTTATGCCCTGAAGTTAAAAATAAACGAGATAATGCAATAGTTTTACTTCGTCGCTTTTTTCAGGTTTAATTCGAAAAATATCGATAATAGAGAAAAAAAACTGTAATAACCAAAGTTGTGGGAAATTTAATTTCCTACAAGTTTAGTCCTTACCATTTTTAACCAAAAATTGAAAATGGCCGAGTTATTCAAGAAAAGCAATTTTTCATAAAATTCAAAAAGACGGAGATAAGCCCATGGAGGATTCGGTCGCCATTTGAATTTAGACTACCAGTGACCCCCCCCCCCCCCCCCCCCCCCCCCCGCCCCAACGGTTAAAACAAGAAAAAGCGACAACGGAATTTTTGCAAGGTTAAAAGTACATAGTGACTGGGCTAACAGAACTCGCCAATAGAGCTCGAGTCAATAATGGAGGATGTCAAAGGCGTAAGAGGATTTCCGCTACTTTCCAACAAAAAAAAAGATCACTCGGCAATAGAAACGCAAATGAAAACAAACGCTAATCAGATGTAGTTCAGTATAATCTTATTCTCCCATAGTATTAATGGTATTGGAGTTCGCATCGTTGTCATGCAACGAAAATTCTTCTTTATTTTATCATTTTCAGCACCATCTAACTCTTTTTTTACTGGTGTTGATTATGGATCTCTAATAAGAATTTTCAGAAAAATGTCAGCGATTTTTGTAAACCTAAATACGCAGAAAAAAATCACCAATAGGAGAAAAAAATATTTTCATTGCATTCCAACGATGCAAACTTCAATTCCAGTATACTGATCTCGTTCTTCTCTAGCCGAGTCATTTTTTTATGGCTTGACTTCGACGTACCAAAAGGTGTCAACATTTAAATTTCATTCTGCTATCAACCTGCCAAGTCATCGGATTGAAAAAATGAAATCTCTTTGAATTCTGTTGTGCCTAATCTCTTTCATTTCGCACTAATCTTAAACTGCTTGAGAAATAAACTGAGATTCAAGAAGAGCATGATTCGAAAGATATTTATGAATTTCGTAAGTAGATATATAATTCCAATTATATACATAATTATATATAGAAAGCCCAATAATGATTATATTCCGCTATAGCAGATCCAATTTGGTACCGGAATACCAGAACTAGACAGGGCTTATTCTTCAACCTGATAAAATGCTACATCATTACGGCATCTCAATGCAGGCAAGAAACGACCTTATTAATCCGGACCTTGTATTGCAAATGTGCGATCAGTCTAAAAAAGCGATAACCTGTTATCGACATGCGATAAAGCTATTTTCGTCCCTAGAATAATCGAATAATGCAAAAAAAAAGCACAGAGTTCTTTGGGAACGAACTTTGATATACATGGTCGAACGACTACCGATGTTTATTCAATGATGTCCAAGATTGTCCACCTCATTCGAGTATTTCTCGTCGCCGTGTGAAGTGAAAAACAGCGCCATCGTTATTATCGATTCTACTCCATTAGGTAAACTATTCTCAAAGACAACAAGTAAACGCCTGCATATGTATATATGAGTGCGCTTAACGGTGAAAACGAATGAATGGATATGTATATAAAGTTTACTCACCGCAAAGGGTTTCAGGTTTGAGTAGTCGAGGAACTCGAGTTTGCGATCCTGCATGAACTCGACGGGCATCGCGTCCTCGTGCAGCTCCGCGCGTGCGACCAGAGAATAAAACGACTGAAAGAAGAGAGGAAGCGAGGAGAGAGAAAGAGAAACAGAAAATTAATTTAGTTCGGACACGGTTATGCGGTAGTTTTGAAACGCGTAACGAGATATGCCCTTGTGGGTTCATCTTAAGGTTAAAAGTCTAGATAAGGGCCTGCGTATACCGAAACGTCTTAGGTGGAATCCCTGCAGCTATGACTTTGATGTTTTTATCGTTGTAGAGTTACAAAAATCCTTTTCGATTTTTTTTATTTCTTCTAGCTATCATTACCAAAAAAAAATGTTCCCTAATATTCTGAAACCGTTTGTGCGATCGTCGTGACCCAAACAAACGTCAACAAAAATTTGTGAAAAAAAAATCATTCCTATTTTACTCCAACGATGCAAACATCGGCTACAACTTACTTTGTCGAGTCTTCATCCGAAGAATCTCGAAAAAGTTTTACAACGCTTCTTAAGAAGGTTGGAGCGTTACCCACAATTCAAGATAAACAAATTATATATATGTTGTTGTCCAGGCTATACTGAGTCTTTACGATTTTTTTGAAATTTCTTTACCACAAAATACCAGAACTAAAAAATAGTTTAATGTATGTAATTTTGCGTGTAGTTAGATGGGCAAGACCATTTTTAGCAACGGATTGACGTAAACTAAACTTTTGTAAACATTTAGAATAAAAAAAAACTCAGCTTGTCCGTCGAAAACCATATATAATTGTAACTGAACCATCAAAGGTGGATAAAAGATTACGAATCTTTTAATATTTTAATCCTTTCAATCCTTTCAATCTAACGAAATATTACGACTCTTTTATAATAATGATCAATAATGTTATACTCTTTCAAGTTGGTAGTAACACAACAGTTATTATTTTTCACGTAATAAAAGTATAAAAATGCATAATTTAGCCATTTAATTATATATTTTATGAAAACTTAGCATCTACCGAATAAATCTATATCTCGTAAGCTTTTTTTTCGCGGTTTATTGAAGAAAAAACTTATAAACCGTCGTTTGACTCAACTGGACTGCTCCAACCTCCTAAACACTCGCGCACGACAAATTTCGCAATATAACAACCTTTTGGCCGCACAATGGTCCCGAAAAAAATCAAATTGCGACTTCAGAATGCATATTTCTTTAGCATGTGTCAGTAAAAAAAAAAGATTACGTCCATGTTTTTTATAACATAAATCGAGGACCAGCTCTGAGCACAGAGTCTTTCATGTTGAATTTTCCCAATCCTCTTATCAAGGACTATCCCGCGATGTAAGTTTTTATGCACGTGTGGAGTTGCTATGCCAGTGATTGGGGACTAGGTAGCTGTAGACACGCTAATCTATACAACATATCGGTAGATGTATACTCGCACATACGTACCCAAGAATATATGTATATATATGTACCATTTCGCATTCAAACCGCGGCGTTTCCTGTTACGGCTTACGGGCCCGCATCGCGTTTGATGCCTCGTAGATCGTAACGATCGTACACGCTATAGCGAGACTGCTGGTAATTAATTGTGGCATGTTGGCCGGGCGACCGTAAGATAACCGGTTATCTCAGGCACGAAGCAAAAAAAAAGGAACGAAAAATAAGAAAAAAAAATATATGTATGTATATAAAAAGAAAATGTTTGCCCTGCCTCGTTGTAAAACCGCATCTCCACGAGAGAGACCCGCGATCGATCACGCGCCGTGTCTTTTTTATCTTCACGTTTTTTTTTTCCTTTTCATTCGTTCGTTTTTCTCTTTTTTTGGTTTTTGCGAATGGTGAAAAATACGTGTTCAATATCGGTGAGAATAAATACGAGAGTTAGGCTGAAAAATTCGCGGCCGAGCTAACGTGTCTCGTCCCATTAGATTTTCATTATCTCAGGCCGAGAACTTTTCAGCCTCCTCCGTACAACCACCCTTCGAAATCAAGTAAACCGATCGAAACTTTATTGAACTAATTCAGATTTAAACTAATTTAAATTGAACTGAATTCGATTGGAAGTTAAAGAAACCGGGCCTTGTCGAGACATTGATCGAACAAAATGATGACAATGTCACATTTTAGCGACGTGTACTTTCGAGTGATCGCCCTTGTCCGTGACGGTCAGTCGGTAGTCGGCGCAAGACCGAAACGAAAAAATTGCACACTCGCTTGTGCGAGTCGCGTAGTTAACCTACATTATATTTTCTCACTTCGTGTGTGACTCGGCTTGCGAGCCACGAGAGCACGCAATCACACGAGGATGGGACCAAAGAGACTATCGGGGCGCGAGTGAGTGTGCTCGCCGCGCGGAACAGCGAATAGTATATAGTTGGCACGTATGACTGTCGGGACTCTACGAAACTGGAATAACGGTACCGAGAACCGTGCAGAAATTACGGATAGATATATATGCCCGTCTAAACGGCCTGCGATGGGATTTACTTAAATCTGTACCGGGACTGTCTTATTTAACACAGAATGACTCATATGGATATATACTCGTGCATGTATACGGGTTATTCTATGCCAAATAATAAGAATAATAATAACATTGTTCCACCGACACTGTTGGATTCGGCCGAAGCCAAACCCCGATCGCCAATACTTCCGCACGGAGAGAATTAAAAAGTAATTTTTGTCGTGAATTTTACGGTAAAAATTACCGTGATATATTTCAATGTGGTGACAAGTGAGAAAAGCATAATAATTCGTATGCGACAAGTTTTTTTTAACTCACGTTACAGAAAATTTCAAATACGTAGCTAAAATTTTACTATACAAGAAGGGTAGCGCGCACGATAATTTTTACCGAGAGCACGATACATTTTCCTATAACACTCATTAAATTTTATAATAAATCTTAAAATAACTGTTATAAAGACGATACTTTTTTATAGACATTTTTGAAAGGCATAAAATAATAAAATGCACAGTAAAATTTCGCTGATATTATATATTTTTTAAATTTAAGTTTTGCGTATTTTGTTACACATGAAAATTTACTAGAAAATCTGGTAAAATTTTCTATCTGAAGAAGAAATTTTATTTTATTTTCGTGAAAATCTGTGTTTTACTCAGTAATAATAAGCGAAGTTTCAGGGTTGTCATCTGGTTACCGTTACTGCACGGTAATTTTTAACATTTAATTCTCTCCGTGCGGTACCTTGCCGTGCAGAAATTTGTTGGGGAGTCCCCAGATCCTAACACATCCCTATACGAAATTGATAGGGATGCCGCATATAGGGAGTCCACAGTGAATTCCAAGCGAAATTCGCGCTCTTTCCCGATTGACGTCCTTTCAAAAAAAATTATTTGTAATTCTCGACCGGAACTTGATGGATCGCCCAAAAAAAATTTACTTTCTTGATCCCGTGCATAATTTTGTTGGAGAGTGCCAAGATACACCCACGTCTCTATAGGAACTTTTTAGGGACACCGCACATAGGGAGTCCTCACTCCAATTGAATTCTCTACTGTTTCCCGATGAACGCCATTTGAGAGATCGAACGCCACATTCGAATCGAAAATATGTGAGAAATCACGAGAAAAAACTTGGCGTGTTGAAACATAACCTGCACGCTTTATGAGTGCCCTGAGTCAAAATTTATAGCCGCCTCTGAACACTCGCAGGATCCATTTCTTTTGTAATGCACAAGCCGCCAACCTCCGTTGAAACTACCAAACCCCATTTGTGAAGTTAAATGCCATGAAGAGGCCTGCATTTGATCCAGTGCAGCCTCTGTCAGTCAGGGGATCTAATTTTGACCAGAACTAAAATTTCATGACACTTAAGGATTTTTAAGGCAAGGAATAGGGATTTTTTCATGACTTTTACTATGACTTTCTGCTATAAAAGTATACTTAAAAAATCTTTAGTGCGACTAATTTTCTACATTTTTATATTTATATTCTGCTCTTTGGAACAGATGTGTGTTGTATGCCAATAAAAAGTATACAAAATAAACGAAAAGTCACCAAACTGTACAATTCCATGTGTAGTAAAAAAAAATGTGCGACCCATCATTTCAAGTTTGCTGTAAAGAAATATATTTTGGGAACATCTGGAAAAATATTACATACATTTAGGAACTTTGAGCAATATCATCTAATCGCTTTACACGAATAACAAAGAAAAGCTAATATGTTGAAATAACGAATCATTTTTTTTTCTACTACCATTTTTTTTCTCATACCGTAGATTGTCGCAAACCCGCAAAAATTTGAAATTATTTTGGATAAATTAATACAAAAATCGGCCATGATCTTAAAAAAATCAGGTATACTGGTAATTTTTCATGATGTTTCATTACTTTTTCAGGGTCGTGTGTAATTTCATGACATTTAAGACTTTTCATGACTTTTCAAGTCGGTAGACACCCTGGTTAGTCCTCCCAAACGTTGTTTAAACCCCCCAGTGAAACGTGCAGAACACAGGTCTACTTAAGCTGCTTTCGATCTCAAGTCCCTTGCCTCGACCTCACCTAACCTACTTTGAGCCCAAATTCGATATCTCCTCCATCAACACTCCATTGTGGCCTGATCGGTAACCCGTTCGATAACGAAATAAATACGTTTTCGCTGAATGGGGGTCCGGAGGGTTTACAGTGCGCCAACAGTAGACTGAATGGAGGGACCAGAGGGTCTACAGTGCGCCTACAGCAGGCCGAAAAGTGGGCCAGTAGGCTCTAAGGGAGTGCTCGGAGGAGGCCCATCTGGAGTTTCACAGGTTCAGTTGCGCTCTGCATTGGCCTCCTTTGAGTGACAATGTCCAGTTTCTGTCATTCGGGAGGTTCATCGGAGGCCCTAACGTATTAATATTCCAAAAATTGTACCTTCGTTTAGGTACTCGATGATTCGCTATCGCTAATCTCTGCTCGAGGAAGGAGGCCTTTATTTTACGGGTTGAACGCGGCTCGAAAATTTTTACTCGGGTATGTACGTGTGTGGTGATATTATCCCAAATGCAGTGAAATAGATAACAAACGATAATTACAGTGGATTTTCAGTGATGTGATTGGCATCGATTTTTAACACAGGAAAAAATGTTCATAGTATTTACAACGTATAGCCACGCTTAAATAGGGAATAGTAAAATTCCATATAGTTTATTGAGACTGCAATCATAATATGGTTAACAGAACTATAAGCAGAAAGTATATCTAAACATGGTATTTGGGTGGCGTGTTTGACTGTATTTATTATCCCCGAAATAATTATTCACTATTGTAAAAGGCTTGACAATATAGATATGGTTAAGGCCTTAAACCACTCTAGAGGCAAAAAAGGGCATATTTTGTAATTTTTTTTCAACGAAACCATAAAATAAATCAGAATTACAAAATAGGAGTTTTATTATACACGTAATTGACTATACAAAATTATTTTTTCACAGCGATACATGTCAAAATGGCGACTGTGCAGCATTTTTCCGATGACGCCTTTATTTCTGGAAGGTCAACGGCCGGACCAACAGCTCCTATAATTTTTGAGTTATGATGAGACACTAAAGTTTTTTTTGATTATCTATAAGAATAGCTATAGAAGTAGGTAGAATTTTTTTTGTATATTTTTTTTTTGTCAAAATGGCGAAATTCTAAAACAGAAAGTATAAAATGCCATGAGAAAAGCGTCAGAAAATTGTTTATAAGAAAGGAACTATGCAATATAATTTTAAAAATCCTACGTAGTGCCTCAGAAAATGTAATTCTAAATATACAGTTAAAATTTCAAGTGAATCGGTTGAAATTTGTTTGAGTTATAAGTCCGGCCGACTTGAAAAATGAAGTTTTGCGATAAACGCGTTTAAAATTAGTAGAATGCCACGACATGAATCAAGAAGGATTGCGCTAGAATTCGAAAATCGAGTACTTAGAAATTTTTCACACCCATAATCTTTGTGAATATAATTTTATAGGTACTAAGGTATATTTTTAACAAAAAAAAATCGATATTTGGAAAATCCTAGAGTGGCCTGAGGCCTTAATGTAGTGATCTCGCCACAGTCACGTTGAAAAGTTTATTCTCCGCTCAATCGATGAAAGCTTCTAAATATTGGGAAATATTCTTATAATATAGGTTGTACATCTTATCGGGATGTAAAAACTTATAAAGTAATTATGAAAACGCCTAATATAATGTTTACCTAACCCTCACTTTTGTATCAGACTATCCATTCCGGCTACTAATGCGTAGATACTCTGCGTATATGGATATGCACACACCGCTGTAATAGCGTCACTAGACATTGCTTAATTTAAATGGCTATATCTCTGAAACTAGACGGTCAAAAATCATGACTTTTTTATCCACTTCGTGATATGTTCCTTTGTAATTGAGAATTAAAAAAAAAATCTGTAGAAAAGTGTTCTTATGGGGAGCAGTGAAAAATTTCACATTTCATCCAATAACTTCGAAACTTTTCTATAGATTTTTTTTTATTCTTAATTACAGAGTAACATATGACAACGTGGGTAAAAAAAATCATGAATTTTGACCGTCTAGTTTCAGGGATATAGCGATTTAAATTAAGCAATGTCGAACGACGCTGGCGCCACGAAGCGACTAGAGCAGACTAGAACTAGATAACAGTACTGTGTGCATATCCGTATACGCACAGTATCTACGAATTTATAGCCGGAATGGATAGTCTGATAAAAAAGTGAGGGTTAGGTAAAGATTATTTAAGACATTTTGATCATTACGTTATAAATATTTACATCCCGATAAGGGGCCATTCATAAAACACGTGACGCAAATAATATATATATATATATATATATATATATATATATATATATATTTCTTGCGTCACATATTTTATGAATGGCCCCTAAAATGTACAACCTACATTATAAGGAAGTTTCGCAATATTACGAAGCTTTCATCGGTTGAGCGGAGGATAAACTTTTCAACGTGACTGTGGCGAGACTACTACCTTAAGCCATTTTTTTCTTTTTCTAGATAAGGTTTATACCTTTTTGCGAGCCACTCATTTTGTATATCCGTATATTTTATTTACAAATTGCAACGTACAAAATGCGATGGAATCTATCAAAAATCGTATCGGATTCTTTTCGATAATATGGGAATCCTTCAGGAATCGAATTGGATTCGTAAATTCCAACGGGGAATCCTGATGGGAATCCAATGTACGAGCGTGCCCTTTTAATATAGGAATCCAATGTGATGAACCATTGGATCCCTATCAGGAAGTAAGGACAAGTATGGGAGTACAATTGAATCCCTACGAAAATTTCTGCACGGGTTGGTGTATGTGGCCGTCTATACCGATACGGGTTTACCACAGTTTCCCCGTATCCTCGAAAATTTCGGTACAGTGTAGCTCAAGACGGCTGCGGACGCACCGGTAGTTAGGTTAGATTAGCGAAGTGCGTCTAATTAGTGATAGGCAAGGGTCAAATTGGAAAGGTTAATACCTAGAAACCCGCTAGGGGGTATACGTTCGAACTCAGGCAATAATAATGTCCTTCCATTAGACAATGGCGTGCTCAATTCTTCATACTCTTATAAAAGCTATCGACCTCCGTTGAATAATAGTCTCTATTCAATTAAAAGTAGATGCCACCGCAGGCTGATTACATTGGCATTAAATACTCTATGCACACTACCCACGCGCGAACGTACATTTATAGAAACGAATAATATATATGTATATTAGAGAAAGCACGAGATAGATGGGAACAGCCGATAATCAAATATAAATTCGAGTAGCCGTCAGCGAATACACATGTCTATATGTATGTGCGCGTGTGTGTCAAATTACCACATCCTACCTACACACTTTACTCCCCGATTTATCCACCGGTTGTTTCGCCCACTGTGATTCTCCAGTTGTCTATTACGGGATTATATGCATTTTCTTCGAACAACGCAGGTCAAACAATCGCTTTCTTATTCGCTGTAAAAAATATTTATGTTTATGGGAACGCGCGCGTGGCTGCCTTCTCTAACGCAACGCCTGAAGCGCAAAAAATTATTCTCCTCATATACCAAACCCAGACGAGCCAGAGAGGCGAATACAGGAAAAACCAAACGGATTTCTTTTTGTTTCTTTTTTTTTCAGTACTCGTTCTCGTGAGCTTATCCTTTTTCCCGAGTTTTTTATAGGCGACTTGCCCGATCTCCCGGAGATAGGGACTTTCGAGTTTATTACCGGGGTTCGCGCGTCGATCGAGATAAATTTGTAAAAGCGAGTATAAGCGCGCGCGCGCGCGCTCGTTCGTTTCCTTCGATATTCAAGCACGAACGTGCACGATTCGGGATCTGTGTTTGAGAAACGTATTTTATTATTTAGTTTGACGGGTTCGCTCGGGTCCTATGTTTTTTTAATCTGCATTTTGTCTCTTTTTAGTTTGAAATATTTGTCTGACGAGCGGTGATGCGAACGTGTCGGGTCGAAAACCTGACACGGCTATTGTGAATTGGATTTTTTTTTAATTGATGGAATTCATTGAAAATTTTTTTCAATACAAAATAACGGGGCAACTAGCTGTTTGTCCGAAGCATTCTTTTTCGATGAAGCCCGCCGCGATCGATTAGCTCCAATTTCCAGGATTGAGCCGGGAGTAAAATACCAAAGAGCTTCTTAATGTTGTTATGAAGCACTAGAGACGTATCAACAAATTTTGTAAAATTCGAAGACATTTCACTGTCATAAACTTTTTTAGAAATGTTTCTTTTCGACAAATAGTACGTGTCATTTCTTTAACATCAATTTTCTTTTTTTCTTAATATACACCACCGCTCAAAAGTTTGGATACACCAGTCGATATTTCTTGCCGTACTAAAAGTTAGGTAGCTCCTTCAAAAAAAAAAAGATAACCAAATTTACCGAACGGCCTTTTGAAGGGAACAAATTCAGCTTTCTTTTGCTTTTTTGAAATATTTTTTATGATTTTTTTTCGAACCGGTACGCACTTTTGTACGTGACCGTTTTTTGGCTATTTTTCGACCATTGGGAATTGGGTGCATAACCCATGGAAATTTTTATTGTCATTTTTATCTATCATAAACGTGAAAAGAGTAGCAGAAGGTCCATTTTCGTTTTTTAGAAAGTTTCGTACAATTTTTTTTCGCAAAGTTATTTCTTTTTTGGCTAAAAAAATACTCATTTTGGAAAATGCAACGTAACTTAAGAACTATAGGGTTTAAGAAGAAATATCAACGATGTAAAAAGTCGCGTAAGTTTATACTGGATCGCCTGGAATTTTTTCAGAATTTTCCTCTGAAATTTTTTTTTACATTTTTCGCCCGAAACTTTTTCAACTTTCGATTTTAAATTCGCTTAAATTATTTAATAATGTTTTTTTTTAATAAAAAAAAAAAATTGGCCGAACCTCGGAGAATGAATTGTTTGGACAATTCTCAGATGTCAAAAAAAAAATTCTGAAAAAATTCAAGCGTATTTAAAATCGAAAATTAAAAAAGTTACTCTTCTTGATATTTTGTCCTATATGCCATACTTTTCGAGTTAAGCCATCCTACTCATCAGAGTTTCGAGCGAAAATAGTAATAAAAAAAAATCTCAAAGGAAAATTCTGAAAAAATTCCAGGCGATCCAGTATAAACTTACGCAGCTTTTTACATCGTTGACATTTCTTCTTAAACTCTATAGTTCTTGAGTTACGTTGCATTTTCCAAAATTAGTCTTTTTTAGCAAAAAAAAAAATAACTTTGCGAAAAAAAATTGTACGTAACTTTCTAAAAAACGAAAATCGAGCTTCTGCTACCCTTTTCAAGTTTATGATCGATAAAAATGACAAAAAAAATGTCCATAAGTTGTGCGCCCAATTCCCAATGGTCGAAAAAAATAGCCAAAAAACGGTCACGTACACAAGTGCGTACCGGGTCGAAAAAAAATCATAAAAAATATTTAAAAAAAGCAAAATAAAGCTGAATTTGTTCCCTTCAAAACACCGCTCGGTAAATTTTGTTATCTTTATTTTTGATGGAGCTATCTAACTTTTAGTG
The DNA here is from genome assembly GCA_963932345.1 of Ophion ventricosus. Classification (NCBI taxonomy): domain Eukaryota; kingdom Metazoa; phylum Arthropoda; class Insecta; order Hymenoptera; family Ichneumonidae; genus Ophion; species Ophion ventricosus. Next base: position 19,086,351 of record OZ010712.1, on the reverse strand, counting down.
CGGCAAGAAATATCGACTGGTGTATCCAAATTTTTGAGCGGTAGCGTATATACATTGAAACACGCTTTGATATTAGATGAAGTAAAAAGTTCTGAGCGTTTTTTCGGTTTATTTCGACGATGAAATTAACATAGTTAGGATTATCCGATTTAGATCGAATATGCGCCGTTTTGTCGATAACTTTGTCCATTTTGAAGGCAATTTCATAATTCCGCAATTGAGGAAGTCCTCGTCCCTATTGGTAAAAAACTTGACCAGCTCATTTTCACAAGCCTCTCTTGAGGCCAGTTTTATACCATCAAGAAAATTTTGCAAATGCTTGAAAAGGCGATAATCGCTTGGTGCCAGGTCTGGACTATACGGCGGGTGCGATAGAACCTCCCATCCAAGCTCTCGGAGCTTCTGGCGCGTCGTTAAAGATGTGTGCGGCCTGGCGTTGTCTTGATGGAACACAAGACCCTTCCTATTGGCCAATTCTGACCGCTTCTGGTCGATCGCCTGCTTCAATCTAGTCAGTTGTTGACAATAGAGGTCCGAATTGAGTGTTTAGCCCGATGGGAGCAGCTCACAGTGAATGATTCCCTTCCAATCCCACCAAACACACAGGAAAACCTTCTTGGCCGTTTATCCGGGCTTGGCGATCGTTTGGGCCGGCTCACCGCGATTGGACCACGATCTTTTTCGGCTGTTGTTCTCGTATGTGACCCATTTTTCATCGGCAGTCACCATCCGCTTCAAAAATGGGTCGATTTCGTTACGTTTCAGCAAAGAATCGCAGGCATCAATTCGGTCCAAAAGGTTCTTTTGCGTCAATTCGTGTGGCACCCATACATCGAGCTTCTTCTTGAGACCAGCCTTATGCAAATGGTTCCAAACGGTTTTCTGGCTAATCTTCAGTTCCTGGGCAATGGAATAAGTGCTCACATGCCGGTCCGACTCGACGATTTCCATGATTCTATCGACATTTTCGACGATTGGCCTACCAGAGCGTGCCTCATCTTCCACGTCCATATTACCAGAACGGCATCGTTGGAACCACCGCTTGGCTGTTGCATTCGATACTGTATTGGGTCCATAAACAGCACAAATTTTTTTGGCCGCCTGCTCCGCCTTTTCACCTTGGTCGTAGTGGTACTGAAGAATGTATCGAATTTTCTCTTTTTTACCTCAATTTTGGAACGCTGTAACACACAACTGGCTTCACCAAACACAAAACTGTCAAAGAACTTTTTTTGAAGCGTAATGTCACCTTTCAATCGCCGTATAGTATGACCCGATGCGATGTATACATCGTGAGATATGGCTCACTAAAGACATCTAGCGGCAAACGCTCAGAACTTTTTACTTCACTCAATATTTTGCTGAAAGTTTAATCCCAAAGATTAGAAGAATTCTCTAGGGTGGTGAGCTCAAGCGAACAAGATCAGTTCGAACTGCCTGTCAGTGTACTGCCATTTTTCACAGAAAAGAGAATTAGATTTTTTTCTTCTACTTTAAACATTAATTCGAAAAAGAAACCGGTCGAAAAAAAAGTCAATTTTCTGCCTAGCATGGTAGTGTTATTTCTCGATCGAAGGCAGCCGAGCTACGCAGAACCGAAGAAATAATACACGAACGAAGAAACGACAAGGGAAGAATAACGCGAATACGCAATTATTATTTATCTCGTCTCCATCCAACTTCCTCTCTCCGACGTACAAGATTCTACGTTCGGAAGGCGTGAAAAAAAAAACGAATGAAAAAAAGATGTCTACACGATAATAATAGTAAGTATAGAGGGAATGTTTACTCACAATAGCGGGCCAAGCGACAGTGTTGGCAGTCGCAGCAGCGCCCCTGAGTAATTTCCCGTTGAGCCTGTGATGATGATGATGATGATGATGATGATTGTTGTTGGCGTGATTGTATTGGTCGATGGCCATGAGACTGTTGTGACACGGGTCGACTCTCTCGGACCAGCAGAGGCCCTTCTCCACGAGGAAAAACGAGAAAACAGCATCCCTGTGAGGCGACAGCCACTCTCGCCTCTGCCACTCTACGTCGTCGTATTCGACGAGAACCTGCGACGAGAAAATTCACGAGGAACGATGTAATTATAAAAATTGCTCGGGAAGCGAAAAAAAAGGGGTGGAGAAAAAAAAAGACAATTGAACGGGGGAAAAAGTGATGTTGTATAAAACAAAATTAATTACTTTCGAAAAGGCGTGCTCGTCGAACAAACACCGATAATTATCGATAGTCGTTTGGATTTGTTGGATTCAAGGGTACAGTTTCGCAAAATTGCGCAACACGCGGTTCGCAACGTTTGTTTAAATCTTTTCGAAAAACACCAAACCTTGTCGAATTCTATTCTAAAATTCTTTTTTGCTTAAAGATAACTATAAAAATATTAAAACCTTTCTTTTAAACTAAAGCCCTCTTTTTAAATTAAAATCCTCCTAAATTAAAACCCTTATACTCATTTTTCAAATTACATTAATTAATTTTTAAATTGAATACATATATTTTCCAAATTAAAAGCTTTTTCTTAAATAAAAACATTCTCTACTTTTTGCATACCGCAACTAACTCTTTTACAGTAACTTTAACTCGAACGTCTACTGAACAAATGATATTTTCATGAACTAATCGGTATTTTTAAACAACAGCTTAATAAGAATGAGCGAAGAATAAGAATGAGAGAAGAATCGACACTTTTTTTTCGCGAAAAAATGTTTATGCGCAATAAAATGTCGCAAAACATCTACAAACGTTTTTGTTTGTCGGAGCGTGTTACATGGAATAGTCGCGTTGTATACTCGCATAGTTTCGCGTATACACATCGCGAGGGAGTAGTAGCGTTCGGCGAGAAAATTAAATTCCAATAGGGCGAAACCTCGGCCACGACCTAGCCCGAAATAATATAATCATATTGGTCTATCTCCGTCTCTCTCGGTCTTTTCCCCTTTCAGTTTATACGAACGCGAGTATATATATATATATATATATATATATATACAATATATATATGCAGAACGCGCCCGAGCTCATAAATAATTCATTTTGCGTTTGGCGATTCACACGCGGGTGCGTGCCAAGTCACGCGGGGGCTCTCGTTCTCGGTTCCTCTCGTATTATGCTGACCGTTGTCGCTTCCGCTAATACATACGAACGCACACTAGATACATACGTTGGCCGACGCACGCATGTACGTTCCGCGACTCGTCACTTTTCTCGTCGTCTCCCTCTCACTCGTTCATTCGCCAACTCGCTACTCTGTTTTTTTTTCCTTCTTTTTTTTCGTCTCAAATGCTCGATTTGATTCGTAACGTGTGTATAAGCGGTAATTCCTATGCACGCGCGACGTAACCTATAAAGCGTTATAAACGGGACGAAGAAAAGCGCACAGGTCGATTTATCGTGCGTCCTGGCAGTTGCGTCCGAACTTGCGTGGAGAGGAGAGCGCGCCTTGTATGTTTACAATCCGAGGCGCTTCCACGCGAACGAGCATCGAGAGCCTGGCGTAATTGTGATCCCGATGTATTATTCATGAGAACGCTCCGAGGAACGTCCGCGTGTACGAACGCGAGTATACGCAAACTATAGGCTGGCCCGTGTATAGGGAAGTAACGGCCGACGAGGCCGCGTCCACCATATCGTAGTAAATCGTAGGGCAACTTCGTGGCACGTCTGCGAAATTTGGCGAAAATTGGAAGCTCGTCCAGCTTTCCCGAAGGATTAATAAATAATTAATGTATAATATACATTAATTACATGTTTTCGGGCAAATTTTGGGGCTATGGAAAATCTCGACGTAATCGGGCGTGCGGCAGTAAGAGCAAGTCTCGTGTATGGGACGCGAAACGACAGGGCGCGCGAATCCACAGGACTGGAACGAAGACAATAACTCGTGCAGACATTGGGGAGTCCAAAGATCCTACCACATCTCTCTAAAGATTTCATAGGGATGCCGCACGTAGGGTATTCGCATTGGAATCCCAATGAATTCCGCGCTATTCCCGGATTGACGTAGTCTGAGAATTTTTTATTTAAAATTCTCAACCGGAATTTGTTGGATCTCCAGAGAAAAATAATGGTCTTGAAGTTTGCATCGTTGCAACGCAACGATTTTTTTGTTGTTTTATTTCCTCATTTTTATTGTTTTACAATTTTTTTTCATCATATTTCCATATTAGTTTCCCAAATAAGCGACAAAAAAATGTTTAATGAATTTTCGTAATAAAGATTAGCTGAAAGCAATTCGAGCATCTGTAAAACGATTTTCTCGTGGCATTTTATACTTTTTGTTTTAGAAATGCGCCATTTTGACAAAAAACAATATATCGAAAAAATCCTACGTACTTCTATAGCTATTGTTATATATAATCGAAAAAAAACTTTAGTGTCTCATCGTAAGTAAAAAATTATAGGAGCTGTTGGTCCGGCCGTTGACCTTCCAGAAATAAAGGCGTCATCGGAAAAATGCTGCACAGTCGCCATTTTGACATGTTTCGCTGTGAAAAAATAATTTTGTGTAGTCAATTACGTGTATAATAAAACCCTTATTTTTTAATTCCGATTTATTTTATGGTTTCGCTAAAAAAAAAATCACAAAATATGATCTTTTTTTGGCCTCTAGAGTGGCCTACGGCCTTAAGCAATTCAGACTTCTTTAACCCTTCGTATTCACACATCCAAATTCAATTGCGGTGGTCATACTTGGGTCGATTCTACCCAGTCAGTTTTCAAAAAAGTATTGTGACCAAACTATCCGTCCAAAGCGGTTCAAAAAATTGCGAAACATGCTTTGAACATTCTAGATGATGTACGAACATTTTTTTTTTATAAGAAATAAAATGGCGACAGGTTAAAAAAAATCATAAAGAGGTGAAAACGCAAAAAATACACTTTTTCGCTCAAAAAATCATAGTTCCGTGAATTTGCAACATTTTTCCTTAAAATTTGGACGTGATACTCCTGAGATATGCTACTTTTGGGAAAAAATAGTAGCATAGTGCGCGTTCCAAAAACGGTATTTATTCCGACATGTGAAAAGGGTAAACTTTATAGTATCAGAATACTTCAAATTCCAGGTAAGATGGTGAATACAGTCCCATTCGAAGCCGGGAATTATATATTTACGCCAAAAATTGATCGACGGGTCGATTCTACCCAGGGTGACCACGAAGGGTTAAGATAAAATTTAGACTTTTTTAAATCCACTCATTTTTTAAATCTATATATTTTGTTTGGAAAATTCAGTGTACAGAATGCCATGGGATTCATCAATAATCGTATCGGAGACTCTTTTAGATAACGTGAGAATCATTTAGGATTCACATTGGATTCCAATGGGGAATCCCGAATGAAACGTTATGTACGAGCGTGACGTTTTAGTATAGGGATCCGATGCGATGACCCATTGGATCCCTATCGGGAAGTGGAGACAAGTATGGAAATCTAATTGGATCCCTACGACAATTTCTGCACGGGAGTTGTCAGAAGATATTGAACTAGTCATGACACACGCGGCTATCAAACTAAGCAATGTCACACTCTAGCTTGTGAGGAATTATTTTCGTATCCGTAAATGCGTTCGAAGAGATGGACTACATTGGTATTAAAGTTTGCACCGTTGGAATGCAACGAAAATTTTTTCGTATTCCCGTTTTTTTTTTGCCCACTTAGGTTACAAAAATCACTGAAATATTTTTGTGGATTGTTATTAAAAATTTATCATCAATGCTTGCAAAAAAAAATTACGAAATAATAAAAATGAATAAGTGAAAAAATTCAATAATTTTCATTGCATTCCAACAATGCAATCTTCAACATCTTCGGCCTACTTCGTTCCGTAAAATATGATTCATAAGATAATATTTTCCGACCAGTTGTCGAAAAAATCGTCACGATATCGTTATTTCTCGAAGCTCTTTACAGGAGGAAAAAATTCCCTAAGACGAGCGCTTTAGTATTGAGTTAATAAGGTAAATAAAACTTTGTGATCGATTTTCGGTAAAACCGCTTTTATGTGGATATATTAGGTTATTGAGTATGAAATTTCCAATTACCTCAAGTACCAAGTTTGATACCCGATATCTCTGATATTTCACTTTATCAGATCCTGTTTTTTTTTTTTATTATGAAGGTACATCATCAGCTTTTCAGATAAACTTTTTGGTTTGTGATTATCTGTCGAATTGCCTTTAGCAGATTTAATTTTGTAAACCATGAACAAGTGTAAAAAAATTCGGATTGTTTTCCAATGTGAGTACCGTCGTGGAGCTAAGGCTGCGCGCACAACTCGAAGTGCCAACGGAGTGTTTGGCAAGGATGTGGCTAATGAACGCATAGTACAATGATAAAAGCTTCAGTGGGAACGGATACATCTCAAATTACGCTCGATTGAGAAACAAGGTTTTACGTTACTATTCAAACAATATTTGAAACCATTTGTAAACAAATCGGTAAGGTGAAGAAACTAGAAATCGCAGATTTTATACTCAATTATCTAATATATATTCGTTACAAGAAGTGGGTATTTAAAAAATTATAAATCAACCGTATCATCCTGATGCAAAATACTGCAACGATCCCGTACCTTTAAATCTTCCCGTATATTGTTCAGCTCGACACTGTCGAATAAGCAGAAGACAGAAATACGGAGAAACGGAAGATGTCTCGTCACATTACAATTAATTACGAATATCTCTCGGCCGGCGAATAATTATCGAAGCTCGCGAAACGTTCGTCATAATTCGAATAAATACATTGTCGTGGTTATTTTCGAAAGGATGAGCCTCGCTGTGAGAAGAAATACGCGACAACAGGATAGCGGTGGATCGCGATTATTTGGGTTTTTGGTGAGATGAACGTCCGCGTGTCACGTTGTAGTCGACTTAAAGTATCCCGCATATAGACCTCGGTCTATGGAAAATGCGACGAGAAAGCTTCATAATCGTGAGCGAATAAAATGACGGGCTATTGAAACTGACAGCGGAATAATACAACGGGCACTACTCGTACTGTGAATCGCTATTGAGATTGGGAGAATTCGCGAAACTGACAAGAGAGTTACTTATGCCTAGGATTAATAATGATAACAATCGTCGTATCGGTTATACGATTAAGCCAACTAGCCTACATTAGCCCGGGGTGTGTGAACGCGCTGTAGCGACGGGGAGCAATGACCCGAGGTAGGAAACCAAGTTTGTACACGAATAGCACCCCCTCCATAGCAGTGCTCGTGCTCTCTCTCTCTCTCTCTCTCTCTCTCTCTCTCTCTCTCTCTCTCTCTCTCTCTCTCTCTCTCTCTCTCCCTCTCTATTTCGTTTTCAGATATCGTCGGGAACGACGTGACGTTCGGATGTTACTCTCGCGAACTCGTATTGTCTCAATCATCTCGCAATAATTCTCATCCACAACGAATTTTCCCCTTCCCCGTGACCGCTCGTCATCGACCGTAAAACGTGTCGCCTTCGTGTTTAAAAATAATCCTGAAATCTCATCCAAGTCTCAGCGTGTCTGAAGATAAACGACGGCCGTGTGGATGTTCGATTCGTTTCACACTCGTCACTGCAGCGACGCGACGGACAAGAGACAAGCAAAGAGTGAACGGCGCGATCCCGCCAACTCAGGGACACGCACGGTTGGACGAAGCGCCGCCAGGCGGCGATACCGTACGGTCGCGGCAATCCATGATGGCCGCCGCACCGTAGGCCACGCCCAGGAGACACTCGCGTGGGTGGGATCTATCCGTTACCGGGGTAACCGTCGGCCATCATGGATCTCGACCTGCCTCAAGCTTCCCCTCTCCTGTTTGCCCCCACCGCGCGACGCCAACGCGAACCCCTCTCCTCCTGCCCTCGCGGCTGAGTGCGCAGACGCGTGCGTCGACCGCTCGACGTTGGGATTCACGCTGCGGGAAAGCGACCGAGAAAGAGACACGCACGCGCTCAGCTTCCATCGAATCGAAGATCTTCCGAATAGAAGAAAGGAAAAATAAAAGTAAAGAACGGAAGAACACACTGCTTTTTTTTTCTCCCCTCGAAGTGAAACAATCGCGGCACGAGATTAAGATTCGTTTGTTCGATACGACAGGTTTCTCATGTATTTGATGAATAGTCGCGTCAAGAACGTGTGCAAACGAGTCTCTCGAGTGTCTAGCGCGCGCGCGCGCGCGCACGGTGATGAAACGTTGCGAACAATTGCGTGGGCTCGTAGCCGCCGCCACGCGATGATTTTATCGCTTCGGGAAAACTAGAGTTGACGTACATTGTAAAGTTTTATGAATTGTCCAAGCTCACAACAAAGCGAGATCCATATTCAATGAGACAATAATATTGGAACAAGGCGCCATGCCTCTCGCAACGCCACATTGACACAGTCGCACAGATTTTTTGCTCTAGTTCGCTTCAGCCTTTTACGTAATGTTTTCAATATCGGATTTGAAAAGAAAAAAATTACTTTTTTTTTTGTTATACCCTGGTCGAAGGTGCTCGTTGACGTGAAAGAAAAATTACGGCAGCAACGACTGAGCGCGTCCGAGTAAAACGTGTTTATAGATTATTACGGATTAACTGAATTGAAGATGGATGAACGTACTAGCCTTGGCGATCCGAGATATATTGAAGATCGTGCTATTATTAAATGGTATAGAAATATTAAATGGGTAAGCTTGCGCGAGGTTTACTGAATTTTCGATGATAAGACGAGTGAAAGTTAGTGAAAGTAATAGTCGCCCGTATCGACGCAGGTTTTCCTCGGTTTCTCTGTGCCCTCGTGCTAATGCTATACAAATAACGCGTTGGTAAACGAGTGACTGTGAGCAACACTCCGAGGGGTCTTTGGGGAACAGGACAAAGTTTAGTGATAAGCGTGGGGTAAAAGTTAAAGGGATGGGGCCGTAAGAGCCGACATGGGGAAAGGGGAAAAAAAAACTAAAAAAATAATACATATAATCCCCGTGCAGAAATTGTCATAAGGGATCCAATTAGATTTCCATACAAAAAATATATGAAAAAAATTATTTTCCTACAATTTTATGATTGATATGTTAAGGCCACTCTAGAGGCCAAAAAAGAGCATATTTTGTGATGTTTTTTTCAGGCGAAACCATAAAATAAATCGGAATTACAAAATAGGCGTTTTATTATACACTTAATTGACTATACAAAATAATTTTTTTCACAGCGATACATGTCAAAATGGCGACTATGCAGCATTTTGATGAGACACTAAAGTTTTTTCGATTATATATAAAAATAGCTATAGAAATACGTAGGATTTTTTTAATATATTGTTTTTCGTCAAAATGGCGCATTTCTAAAACAAAAACTATAAAATGCGATGAGAAAATCGTCAGAAAATTATAAAAAAAGAACTATGCAATATAATTTTTTTTAAATCCTACGTAGTGCCTCAGAAAATGTAATTCTGAGTTATGAGTCCGGCCGACTTGAAAAATGTAGTTTTGAGATAAACGCGTTTAAAGTTAGTAGAAAGTCACGACATGAATCAAGAGGGGTTGCGCTAGAATTCGAAAATCGAGTACTTAGACATTTTTCACACCCATAATCGTTCAGAATATAATTTTATAGGTAGTAAGGTACATTTTTAACAACAAAAAATCGTTTTTTGGAAAATCCGAGAGTGGCCCAAGGCCTTAAGGAAGGAAAACCCTTCACAATGTTCAAAAAATCGATTTTTTTTCACATATTTCGAAAGTATAGTATATTGACCGCATGCTGTGAACTAGGGAAACTTTAAACGCAATCATCTCGAAACTGCATTTTCAAAAACTGCTCATTTTATAGCTCAAAAAGTTATTGATTGATCTGGCTGAAATTATGGGAGGTTTCTCACTATAACATTATCGGAAGGATATACTTAAAGTTTTAAGATTATGGCGTAAATAAATTATTTTTTTGAGGTGAAAATTGTCAAGAAAATGGTCAAAAATATGAAAAATTGATTAAAAAGCTTACTTAATGCTTAATTTTATACTTTTTTATATTTTTATAGGTATATCCTTCCCCTACACACGTCAATAAGCGACAAAAATTTTCGATTTCTCTTTCAGATCAGTGGAAAAAATCAGACAAATAGAGCACTTTTCGGTGTCACGCAAAATACGCCTAAAGGAATACCTTATAACGCCGCCGTTTTGCTTTGTTTAAAAAAAAATTTAACACTTGAAAGTTGTAATAAGATAATGTCAAAATTTTAAAGTGATGCAATTATTTTATCGACTTTAAAAAAATTCATGAAAAATGACTCATTTTCGGGCGTCTAAAAGGCCCCCCCCCCCCCCCCCCCTCTCAAATCGAATGTTTCGAACACTAGCATGTATTTTTTCAGAATTTTTCGAATGTATTAACTGGGTAAAAAACGACAGGATTTGAAAAACCTAGATTTACAGACGGAAGGTACCGGAAAAACGTTTACAAAGTGTCAACTCTTCATAACTCAACAACGTAAAAATTAAGAAATAGTTGACTTTATGGTAGGTTTTAATAATTTCAAAATCACGTATTATTGAGTTATTGAAAAATTTAATCAGGGCGCTAGTTATAAAGCAAAAAAAGGGGAGTGTGGCAGACAAGTTAAATTGTGTCGTAACATTCCTAATGATGTATGGAATGCTTTGAAGCAGTTGTTTTGCTTGTTGTTATCCAAACAAACACATACGCACATACTCGAATATTGCAATCTCGCGACAAGTGAACTTCGAACACATTTTGATTCAACTGAGGCCACCTAGTTTGCATGAATCGCACTAACAAAAGCATAGAACGGGTTTTAGCCGTCGTGTGACGTTGATTTCAAAAAGGATTAAATGTCAATATGGAACTTTGAGGACTTAGATGGTTTGTTACAGAACTGTCACACGGCAATACAAAGTGTTACAATGTATAATATACAATATCGAAAAAATATAAAAAGAAAAAAAAATGTGTGTTTCCGAGAGAATATATTTTGTGCAATTTTTTTCACTGAATAATTCATCGTAAAGTCCTATCACGATAGCTCGGATTATTTCGTGCACGGAAAAAAAAAATCCCGCAATGGAATTTCAAATCCAATCTACCCCACATTTATCAACGAATATCTAGAAACATTTAAAAAAAAAATCAAATGTTCCAAAAAGCAATATCCGTGAACGGAAAAACTTGTCCTTCTCGTGCAGCAATTTTTTTTTTTGTTCACAATTTCACAGCAAGCGACAATTAAGCATTCATGTATCGCAAGCGTGATACGAGTCTCATAAATTTGCAATACCGTAAAAAAGGTTTCGTTATTCTCTCCCACAGAGTGCGTGCCGCTTTGTACTTGGAGAGTCTCCCACAGAGAGAGAGAGAGAGAGCTGTACGTGTACGCGTTAGCACAGGTTGCATAACTGCTAAATATCAGAATTCCGTGGAATGTTACGTCACGAGGTTCGTGTATAGAGCGAACTCGAGAAGGGAAGGGGGCAAAGGTTTACCGCGAGTGCTCGGTATGTTCGCTTCTCTATTTCTCTTTCAGCCTGATACGTGAATAGTAGATGTATAGAGGAAAAAAAAGTAACAAATAAACAAACAAACAAAAAGGAAGGCGCGTTCGTATTTCGCTGCTTTCTATCACGGAGTATTCCGAGCTCGCCCACACACACGAATGTATGCCCTCTCGCATGAGGGTTTGCGAGCTTTGTTCGTCGCGACCGAATCTCTTTTGATATTGCCAAAGAATTTTTCTCTCCCGCGCTCGCCTCGAACGAACTCGCGAAAACGGGAAAAGGGCAGAGGTTATATTTTTTTTACATTTTCCTACTGCTCGAGAGCAAGTTTGCTATGTATCGAGTATGCGTCGAGGTGAAAAGAACAGGCTTAAACCATGGTTAAGGCTTGTGGGGTCTCCAAAGACCCCAACGCTAAGCGAAAAGTCCATGGCATTTACAACAAACATGTAATATGGTTAACACAACTATAAGCGAGAATTATATATAAACATGCGGTGTAGGTAGTGTGTTTGACTATCTATTATCCACGAAATAGTTATCAACTATTGTAAAAGGCTTGACCATGTAGATATAATTGATTCAGTGCTATCACAAAATAAGCGCATAAATAGTAATGCTCTATACTGTACATTAGATTTTGTTCAGGTCAAACTTCTACTGTTTTATTTAAGGTTGTACAATTCATCGAGTTAACATTGACGTTTGTCGAGTATAATTAGCTAAAAGACCTTTTGAACAGGGACTATTCGAAAAAAATGATGGTAATGTTTACTTATAGCGAAGTTTCAAATCATTTGCAACTGAAGCACGCACAGTAGTTTTGAGAACTACGCGTTTTTTACAAACTGTTGCATAGCATGTTTGTTGCATTGAAAACATAGGATATCAGTTCAACGTTTCTTCTTGTAGTTCAACTTCTGTTCTTGTAGGAGACCCAATACTCTGCAAATAGGAGGTCGTATCATACACGGAGAGAATTAAATGTTAAAAATTACCGTGCAGTAACGGTAACCAGATGACAATCCTGAAATTTCGCTTATTGTTACTGAGTAAAACACAGATTTTCACGAAAATAAAATAAAATTTCTTCTTCAGATAGAAAATTTTACTAGATTTTCTAGTAAATTTTGATGTGTAACAAAATACGCAAAACTTAAATTTAAAAAATATATAATATCAGCGAAATTTTACTGTGCATTTTATTATTGTATGCCTTTCAAAAATGTCTATAAAAAAGTATCGTCTTTATAACAGTTATTTTAAGATTTATTATAAAATTTAATGAGTGTTATAGGAAAATGTATTGTGCTCTCGGTAAAAATTATCGTGCGCGCTGCCCTTCTTGTATAGTAAAATTTTAGCTACGTATTTGAAATTTTCTGTAACGTGAGTTAAAAAAAACTTGTCGCATACGAATTATTATGCTTTTCTCACTTGTCACCACATTGAAATATATCACGGTAATTTTTACCGTGAAATTCACGACAAAAATTACTTTTCAATTCTCTCCGTGTACAATATGGTACAAATCACTATTATATGATCCAAAACTATTGCAATACGCTAAAAATCCATTCAAGCAGCAATTTGTATTATCGAAAAGAAGATATGTGCATAATTTCACCTAAATTGCGGGTAACTACTATTCAGAAACACAGCCGGAATTAGTTTTGTCTGTTATGCAATATTTGCGATTAAGGTATTCCTTCCACGAATCCGAATATTTAACAATCAACTGACAACATGAATCAACATGAATCAAGAGAGATTGCGCTATAATTCGAAAATCGAGTACTTAGAAATTATTCACACCCATCATCTTTTTTGGAATATAATTTGATAGGTACTAAGGTACATTTTTAACCAAAAAAAATCGATTTTTGGAAAACCCTAGAGTGGCCTAAAGCCTTAAAAAATCTCTACCCTGTCAATCCGTGTTACAGCCTACCAACAATGATTATCAGTATGAATTCCTAAATTTCTTTCAGCGATAGAAGTATAACATCGACTGAATGGGGTCCCTCAAGACCCCGCTCGATCACGAGCTCAAGGCTGACGCTTCGACCGAATCGTCGATAGTCGAATATGCATACAAACACCACGATCAGTCCAGTTCACACTAGAATCGGTTAAAAGTAACTGATTGAAACGGCAAAACTGTGGTAACCCGCGATTTGTGTATACACGCGCGCGTACGGATGTTTGATTTTGTGGCATTTGTGCGCGGTGCTCCTGGCGGGCCTGGACAACCGCGTACGATCGCGTAACGCATTCCCGGCGAGTTTTCCTCGCCCACACACGTGTGTGCGGTTAGAACCGGAGACTTCCCCTCTCGCTCGGCCAAGCCTGCGTGCGTCTTGCTGTATCTCGCCGATGCGAGTAGCCGCGACCCGTAAACTTTTTTAAAAAAATTTGGACGAATCATCATTGGAATGCAACGTGAATTTTCTTGATTTTTTAAATTCTTTATTTTTATTGTTATCCAAAGTATCTTTTTTGCAGCTTTTGGTTTTAAATTAGAAAAAAGGATTCTCAAAAATGTTTCAGTGACTTTGGAAGCTTGAGTGTGTTAAAATAAAAAAATTGCAATACGAGAAAAATATATTTTCGTTGCCTTTGAACGATGCAAACTAAATAGTAACCCAAACAAACGTGAAATTGAACGTCTTTTGCTGTCTTCAAAGTCATCTGGCCGCATATATATTGTTTATAAGTTTTGGATAATTGTGTGGCAGCGGAAAATATTACAGCTCAATCGAATTGATGTGATTGAAGTTTGCATCGTTGATATGAAACGAAAATTCTTTTAAATTCCTTATTTTTACAATCACGAAAATCATATCTTGTAGATTAAGCTTGCAGATCGTTAAATAAGGATCCTAAAAAATGTTCGCCTGATGAATTTTGCAGTGTAAATCCACCAAAGGAAATTTGGGAATTCAGAAAATAAATATTTCGTTGCATTCCAATGATGCAAACTTCAAAGTCATGGTAATTGAGGGATCGCATATATGTGATTCCTTAATCGTTCTTATTATTGAACGTATTGCAATGTTTTTACACTTCACACAATTTTCTAAAACTTTACATTTGACATTGTCAAAATAATTACGCAAACATCATTTGCATTTTTAATAGGGCAATCCACATTGAAATCTTTGCATCTCATTAGAGAGAGTGGAGAGATAGATCGAGAGAGCCAGAGAGAAAAAGAAAGAGTGAGTGACTGGGAGAGAAAGCAGATAGTGAAATTGGTGATTGCTCGGGAGATTCTATTTGTCTGCGTGCGTGCGAGAGATGTCGTTACTCCCACGCGCCTGTGCTTGTTCATATGGCATCGGGACAACACCGGAAGTTGGAGGCCACCGGCTGACCTTGCGCCACTCAACTCTCTCCCTCTCTCTCTCTCTCTTTCTCTCTTTCCCTCTCTCTCTCTCTCTCTCTCTCTCTCTCTCTCTCTCTCTCTCTCTCTCTCTTTCTCTCTTTCCCTCTCTCTCTCTCTGTTACTCTGGCGCACTCTTTCCCTCTCGAAGCCGTCCATTCGAGCGGTGACTTCCGTGTCGATTAACACATCGTTCTTTTTACACACACCCTTCCCCTCTGCTCACCGCTCCTTATTCTTTGTTGTTCGTTCGTTTGTCACTTGTTGTTGCTCGATTGATCGATACTTCGATATGGCACCGGTTATAATTATAACGAGACGATCCCCCTACCCCTATGGCCTCTCTCGCTCTCTCTCTCTCTCTCTCTCTCTCTCGTTTGCTGGATAAGCAGTTCTCGACCTCGAATGAGTCTTATCGAAACTCTCGGGCTTCTCATTATAGCGCGTTACAGCATAGTGTATGTGTATGTATGGTCGAGGCAGGCATGTATCGAGTGGTAGGCTCTTCCACGACTTTATCGCGCCAATTACCAACAAGAGAGAGAAAGGGAGCAAGAGGAAGGAAGACAAAGAGCCTTTCGAAAGAGAGTTTCGAAAGAGCCCATTGTTCGCGCCAAGTTTTCTTTTCTTTTCAAGGGCCGAAAAAAAAATCTCTAATCTCCGCTTATCCTGAAGAGATGTATGCTCTGGCACTGATCTCGTCCCACAAACGCTAAAGAGAAAAAACACAATTTACCTGCGCAAATAGGTGCTCATTGAACTTATATTTCTTCGTTTGGTTGCGTAGCGTAGTCAAACGGGAAATTACTTTCAGGCAAAAAACATGCATACTCGTCTATTAAATACGTGTACGTCCTTCAAGTATTTGTCTACGTTGCATTGATTTCCAATGTTTCCAAAGTCCAGTATGCAATAACAACGCGTAGAATAATTCTCCAGAGATTTTAACCCTCCGTTGGACCAGTAGGGTCTGCGACGACCCCACCAAATTTTCTCCAACGTTAGAACTTCAAAATCGACAATAACTTTTCACCAATGAATCCAACCTGTTGATCCTTGTAGAATATGTGGAAGACCATCTGATTGAAACAGGAATCGAAAAACAGTTTGCATGATTTCCGACGCTCAAATGCGCCTGAAGAAATTTGGGCAATAAGAAAAAATGATTTTCATTGCATTCCAACGATAGAAATTCCACCGTCATTGGACGATCACAATTTTCGGTGCAAACTTCCGAAATTCGTATTAGAGATGAAAATATCGAGTTAAGAAATTGGGATTCGCGGAGACTCCGCGCATTTATTTCCCGTAGAGAAATTATCGTAGGGATCCCATAAGGGTTCAATGGGTCATCACATTGCTTCTCTTTACGAAAATGTCACGCTAGTACATTGGATTCTCATCAGGATTCCTCACTGAAATGTTTGAATCCAATTTGAATCTTAAATGATTCCTACATTATCGAACATAATCTGACACGATTCTTGATGGATCTCATCGCATTTTGTACGCTGAATTTTCTAAACAAAGCGTATAGATATACAAAACGAGCGAGTCTTTAAAAAGTATAAATCGTTTAAGGTAGTAGTCGCGCCAAGGCGTTTTTCTATAGATTTTTATTTTATTATGGGACTCATTCCGGTCACTATTAAATGATTACCTGAAAAAATTCAAAAGGATTCACCGTTCCGTTTTCGAGATATTGACAATCAAAGATTTCATGGTTTTACACGTGCTCTTATGGGAAGCACTGGAAAATTTCAAGATTTTTTTTTATTCTCAAGTATAGATGACCATATGACGAAGGGGGTAAAAAATTATAAATTTTAACCGTTTAGTTTCAGAGATATAGCGATTTAAATTAATCGATGTCTAGCGACCCTAGCGCCACGAAGCGACTGGAGCAGACTACAACTAGATGACAGTAGTGTGCGCATATCCGTATACGCATAGTATCTACGTATTAGTAGCCAGAATGGATAGTCTGATACATTCTGAGGGTTACGTAAACATTATATTAGGCGTTTTCATCATTATACGTTTTTACATCTCTATAAGATGTACAACCTACATCATAAGGATATTTCGCAATATTTCGAAGCTTTCATCGATTGAGCGGAGAATAAACTTTTCAACGTGACTGTGGCGAGACTACTACCTTAAAAAAGTATGTCTTAAAAAACGATTTGAATCACATCACTGTAAACCCACGTAATGGTCGTTTGTTATTTATTTTTCTGCACATAATATCACCACACACGTACAGGCTCACGAAGCGTACAGATTATGTTTCACCACGTCGAATTTTTTTTCTCGTGACTTTTCACATATTTTCCACTCGAACGTGTTAAGAATTCTCAAACGGCGTTCATTGTGGAACAGTGCAGAATCCACTGGATCTCAACGAGGTCTCCCTACGTGCGGTGTCTCTAACAAATCCCTATAGAGATGTGGGTGCATCTTGGGACTGCCCAACAAACTTGTGCACGGGATCACAAAAGGATATCTTTGTTTGAGACATCCAAGGAATTCCGATTGAGAATTTCAAATGAAAAATTGTCAAACGACGTTATTCGTAACATAATGCCTGCACTCCCTACGTGCGGCGTCCCTATCAAATCCCAATAGGGATGTGGTAGGCTCTAGAGACTCCCCAACAAATTTCCTCGCGGGTTGGACTACCAAAGGACCTACCCGAACGCTCAAGAGCAACGTGCAGCTGTAAAAATCGATCTACCGGATGAACCGCAATAGGGTCCAATTCGGGACGCTTTCAGGTTGCCTGACTGCCCTGGTAGGGCACTTATAAGGGAACCCGATAGCGCCCTGATAGAAAGTCTAACGTTCTGTCACATATGGGCCTTATCTGGCTGCCTGATCAGGCCGTCATCCGGTTGCCTGATCAGGCGTTTATAATGCTGCCTGATCAGGTCATTAAAATGTTGCCTGATCAGATCCTTATAATGCTTTCTTACCCAGCCAGTACACATACATGCTCGTACACATACACACTCTACAATATATTTATACAAGGCCTAGAATGTATTTGTCAATATAATTTTTATTACGGAAAGTTGCAAAAAAGGTTATAATCAGATTAATTAAAGAGAGTATAGAGATCATTATGAATAATATTCCATTTATGTTTTATGTTGAAGTGTTTTTATTCCGAACCGCCTGGTTCCCTCCCAATCCTTGGCATTATCAATTATTTTTCTCACGACTTGCTCAAAATCTTTTGACGGAAAAAGAGGAAAATATATGCTCGTTCAATTCAAACGTCTCGTTAATTATTAGTTCGTAGTTTTCGGACATGAACTTGGTGGAAAACTATTTTTTTTTAGAATTTAAGCATTAATAACGTATTAAACGTCCATATATATTTTTAGATTATACATATCTTGTTCACACGACCATGACAGATTTTGTACTGTGTTTCGAGATTTCGAAATACAGCGGAATCTTCTAACACGCATCCGAGTTGCATAACGTTTTTTTTCGTCACTGTCCACAACACCTTTCAAAAACGTCAAAACTTCAAAGATAATATACTTCTGAATGAAAATTTCGACGTAGGATATAGGAGTTTATGTGCGTTGATGGAATGCTGAGGCAGTTGTAAGGCAAGCCCCAATAGGGCCTTATTAAGTCAAGCCCTAGTAGGGCGATATCCGTATTGCCTAATTTACCGGAGTAAAAAAGGCACCCTGCTCAGGCCGCAGTAAGGTAGCCTTTTTATTCCCGCACTACGGTTTCACCGTTCCGGTCGGCATCCGGCACCGATCAGGCGTGCCTCATTACGGCGTTCCCAACCGCAGCATGATAGCGGCCTGATCAGTGTTCAGGCTGCCTGATCAAAATTTCTAGTCGGGTTGTTCGAATTAACATTGTAACGCGGTAACGAAGTTCGTCGACTGCGATGACCGAAGGAGAAAAAGGTGCGACGTTGATATCACGTACTAGAGATCCCAATCTTTATGGTCACGGACAAGCTCCCCTGACAAGCCAACGAGAGCGAGTGGAGACAGAAAAAAGTAAGGTGGAATAAAAGAGAAAACGGAAATGCAGAAATTCCTCAGTAAAAAGCGAGTACACGTGTATATATGGGTGAACTAAAAACAGAGTACCGCAGTATAAATATAGCGTTGAAAGCGAACGATCATCGAGTTTCGAGCTGTATACGCCCCGGTCTCTCTCTCTCTCTCTCTCTCTCTCTCTCTCTCTCTTTCTCCCTCTCCTTCTTTCTCGTTACGCGATATTGGACAAGAGCGCGCGAAAAGTTTCCGTATGTACACACGCGGGGTCGTCGCGGCATGTTTCCCCCCCCGGACAATAAATAATCGGGAGCTCCCCTGTATACTTATATACACCATCGACGTGATCCCACCCCATCGACGATACCGACGAACTCGTTCTCCCACTTCGCGTCCGCCATCGGATCGGATATGGACCTCTTTAAATAACCTGGAACCGTAATATGGGCCATTCAAGCCGATAGCACGATATCTCCGGCGCACATCGTAACGCTCGCTCTGCTCTCCACCAACGTTTTTGCTTCCTCGTCGCCGCCGTTACGACTTTACATACAGACTTCTTTCTCTCTTTCTCTCTCTCTCTCTCTCTCTCTCTCTCTCTCTCTCTCTCTCTCTCTCTCTTTCTTTCTTTCTCTCTCTCTCTCTCCCCTCATTCATTGCTGACGAGGAATTCGCCTATTCGACATTTATACACATTCGACGCGGAACAAGCCTTCTTCCTTGTTCGCACGAGAGTAAACAAAACTCGCGTTCTCACTGGGAAACTGAACGAGAAACGAATCGCTGACGGGAGATCGCGATCTTTAATCGCCTTATCGTAAATAAATTGCGGCATAGCGATCTTTTTGCTCGGGCGCTTGTGCTCCCTCTCGTGCAAGATTGTCGAAGCTCTGGGGTGCAACAACTCGAGGAGTCTGCACAAGTTTGAAATTTTGAACACACGATTTTTTTTATTGCGTAATTTTGCATTTTTGATTGCGTAATTTTGCGGTTGCAATATAAATTTTGTAGAAATTCCAAAAATTGAGCGACTTATGAGAATTTTTATGAAGGATCAGATTGCCGCCTGCGATACGGCGAACGGTTCCGTTACGAATAACCTTTTTGTCTTTTGCACTCTTCCCGAAACTATGTTTGATGGAACGGTGCGAGTCGTATGTCAAAATCTATTTGTCTGATTCACTTAAAACCCACGCAGAGTATAGTGCATAACATTCTCTACCGCACGACCGGATGAATTTTTAAAATGTTTATCGATTTGTCAATAAGGAATTATTGAAGTTGTTTCTTTTGTTCGAAAATCGAACTTTTTACCTACAACTTGCCATTTGCGTAAATTTTCAAAATTTCATAAAAGTATCCTGTCATACAAAGTTTTATGATTATACGAAAAGAATATTTTTTGGTATTTTAGATGACCCTAGTTGCCAGAACACCGATTGACCGTGCAGCAACGGCGGCACTTTGGTTAAATAATAATAACTTCATTGTTTATCAATATTAATCAATTAAAAAAACACAAAAACTTGGCAAGAATATGCTCTGATTGGGTGTAATATCCCGAATTCGTCATTCCCATACGTTCATCAGAAAAAAATATTGAAAGTCGACCTGTTTTTTGGAACAACGTTAAAGTTTGCATCGTTGGAATGCAACGATATTTTTTTTTATCTTCCATTTATTTATTTTTATCATTATCCGAAGCCTTTTTTCGCAAATTGAGGTTGTACATTTCTAATAACAATACGTAGAAACGTTTGAGGAATTTTCATAGCGTAAATCCAACAAAAAATAATGAATTCTTAAAAAGAATTCATTCTTGTTGCATTTCAACGACGCAAATTTCGACGTCATTTTTTGGGCCCCAAGCTTATGTAGAAGAAAGCGTTGGCTTGTCCTAGGTCTTTTAATTGCTTTCTGGCCCGTATATATACATACAGATATATACAGTAGGTGAAAAAAGTATTTTTACACCGCGTGTTTTTCTAATTGTCCTACAAAAAAAATGCTAAAGTATTTTTTTTTCGCAGGATAATTTGAAAAAACACGCGGTGTAAAAATAATTTTTTTACTCACTGTACGCTGTGCTCTAAATAAAAATACATCAAACTTTTCATATTGCATTCATTCTTTACACGTGTTCCTCATTTTACTAGAATACATTTTTTACACTTTTTTTTATCCTTAGAGAAAAAATCCTGTTTTCAACGACTGAAAAGGTTTTTTGTTCCTGCAAATCGCATAAATATAAATTGACATACGATTGTAAAAGAATAACCGTACTTTGAGAACTATTTCACAATTATGCAAATTCACGGAAAAAAAGTTGTTTGGGATCATTTTTTTGTTTAATGAGTATAATTCTACAAGGAAGAAAGCTACGTGCACGTATATATGGACGTTCATCACTTAAATTTTGCTTCCACTCGTTTAAATTTCGCCTTCAACGACGACTGCTGCATTTACTTTTTGCGTCAGTTTGTCACGGCGAAGTAAAAAACGAATTCTAGCGTCAAGTTATCAACGATTCAAGAGTCTAGTTTTCCACCGTTGCGTCATTTTCTCGACTTGTCAAAGTGCCCTCTAACGGCGTAAGCAGTACACCTCGATAAACGTGCGACACCGAAAATGTCGCGGTCGAAGACGAGAACGTTTTCAACGCGGCCACCGAGCGTCATTACGAGGTAAATAAATAAAATACACTAGCGCTAAAGGAGGTAGTAGATACGGCCATAGTAAAGAGTCCAGAAAATATCGCGGGCTGTTTGTGTAGACCTACGCATCGGGCGATCGATATATATATATTCCGATGACGATTCTTTTGAATCACAGAACAAACATGCGTAAAGAATTCGTCACAACACGAATAAATGTAAAAAAAAAGAACGAGTAATAAAGAAAAAAAAGTTTGAAAAATGGTGATTTTTGTGCTGATCGATGAGCGGCCTTGAAAGAGTTGGGCGAATGCAGCAGTGCACCGACTACAATGACGTCCATAGTGCACGTGCATCAACGTTATTATACACCGCACGCTCGCCAAGTGTCTCTCCCCTCCCTCTCTCTTACAGCCATATACGAAATGAAGGACAGCTCGAAAAAAAAAAAAACCATTTATTCTTCATCCACGTCGAGTTTCACTCGATCGTTACAGGCGGTAAGGAAAACGGAAGCAATACCGAGCTTACTCGACTTTCCTTTCTTCGCGTAAGCCTCGCAATTGTAAATCTTGATATTAACACTAGATTTACCAGACCAGGTACTGGTATAAGTGTCAATAACAAAAAATATATTTGTTACGAATATATATAAAGTAACATTAAGTTCATAAAATGTATTCTCAACTTATAGCTACAAAAGTCATAACATCATTTCGGAAAGCAAATTTACATGCAGTAGGAATTTTGAATTGAAATTGCACGACCAGTCAAAATGACTGGTCTGGTAAATCTAGTGTCAAAGGACGATCGAAATTCGAAAACCCTGTGTATTTACGCTCGAGATTCGTCCGAAAGCTTGGAAAGGAAGGTAATGTGTTCTTTTTGCTTTTTTTCGCTTCTTTGTGTCACGCGTCTCGCTGTATATACATCTCCCTCTCTCTCTCTCGCCCTCTCTCTCTCTCGCTCTCTCTCTCTCTTTTTCTCTGTCTTGTACTCTCTTCCTCCGTTCGTTTCTCTCTCTTGTACTTTCTCCCTCCCCTCTTTTCGTCTGTTTTGGCATATCTGGGCGTTGCCCGAGCTCGCGATAAAACGAGCGAGATCGTGGGACAGAGTTAGCGGGGGTACGAACGAGCCTCTGTTGCTACCCTCCCGTCGATCGGACTTCGGCGAGAGCAGCCTGGACTTATTCCGTTCTGCTCTCATAGGGGAGCACACACACAGGAGAGAGAGAGAGAAGCGAGAGAGAGAGAGAGAGAGAGAGAGAGAGAGAGAGAGAGAGAGAGAGAGAGAGGGAGGGAGGGAGGGAGGGAGGGTGGGTGGGAGGGAGGGAGGGAGGGAGGGAGGGTGGGTGGGAGGGAGGGAGAGAGAGAGAGGCAGCGAGATATTTCGCTCCAGGGGGGAAGTGCGAGACGGAGTGAGACAGGATCTTTCCGTTTTCGTTGGAGTCGAAGCTTCGTTGGATTTTGGGCGAATAGACATAATACAAGAGCAGGCAAGTGTGCTTCGTCTCGAACATACGTATGGAAATTTGAAAACATCCAAAATGAATAGCAGAGTGGTTTAAATTGTTTCACACTGTTAGAAGAAAATTGATAGGGCCTACTGTTTCGCTCTCTCCCTCTCTCTATTCGTCTTGTGTCATTCATGCACTAACAAAAAAAATATTACTATTATATAAAACTTAATATAATAAAGATATTTATCATTAAAAGCTTAAAATAATACATAAAACAGCAAGTTAGGGAGTCCCTAGATCGTACTACAATCCTATAGGGATTTGATAGGGATGCCACACGTAGAGAGTCGACATTGAATTTTAAGTGGATTCTTATGGAGACGGTCGACCGGAAGTGCGGTGATCACGGTTTTGCTACTCACGTATCCAACTAAGGTCGTTGGAAAATTGAAATTTTATAAATTAGACATAATAGATATTGTAAAAAATCGAAAATTCGAACTTCACCGTGTAGTTTAAGTTCTACATTATAAAATGGTTTCAACTTCCGGTTGAGTATTGTCATAATGACGAAATAGTACCCATTGACTTGCCAACGTCGGGCGTAACAGCTGATTCGTTTGGCGAGCATAACCTAGCTCTGTAGCGACAGTTTTCGTTGTCGCCGGCTAGCGACAGCCAATTGCATGCACGATCAGAAGAAAGGGAGCCTCTTATTGGCTGTCGCTAGGTAACGACAACGAAAACGGTCGCTACCGAGTTACAGAATCTCGGTACTGCTTGGAAATCATCGTGAAGACTCCAGCGTCGTTGAGGATATAATTTTTCAGTTTTGATTAGTAAATATGCAATAAATAAAATATTTACCACAAATTTGGCACTTTGGGATCGACAATACGAATATTCAACATAAGTTAACATAAATCAGAACACCCGTGGGGTGACATAAATTTAGTCTCTTTGTTGACCCTGAGGGAGTAGTCGTTACTGAACGCAGTATTATTACTGAACGCAGTAGCGAAACCACTTGATTGTTCAACACGATATTCTCAACACTATAATCACGGTTTTCTCAGTTTTTTAAATCTAAACTGTTTTGGCCTATAATTGTTGTTTACGGGGGTGTCGTGTGTACAACCAAATGGATAAAGGTTCAACTTATTGAACATTAAAAATCCCCGAAACTATGTTGTGAATTAATCTTCCGGTGATATACATTTCAATTATCTACAAGCATCGCGATTTTAGTGTTAAAACTTCTTAGGGGGGAAAAACCCTTTAGACGCCCGAAAATAAGTCATTTTTCATTAATTTTTTTAAAAATGCTAAAATAATCGCATCATTTAAAAATGTTAACATTATCTTATTACGACTTTCAAGCGATTTTTTTTTAAACAAAACAAAATGGCGGCGTTATAAGGTATTTCTTTAGGCGTCTTTTGCGTGATATTGAAAAGTGCTCCATTTGTCTGATTTTTTTGTATTGATTTGAATATATTTGAAATATTTTTCGATTATTAACATGTGTAGGGGAAGGATAAACCTATAAAAAATAAAGTATAAAATAAAAAATAAGTAGGCTTCTTAATCAAATTTTCATATTTTTGACCATTTTCTCGACAATTTTTACCACAAAAAAGTAATTTATTTACGCGATAACCTTAAAACTTTAGGTATATCCTTCCGATAATGTTATAGTGAGAAACCTCCCAAACTTTTAGCCAGATCGATCAATAACTTTTTGAGCTCTAACATGAGCAGTTTTTGAAAATGCAGTTTCGAGATAATCGCGTTTAAAGTTTCCCTAGTTCACAGCATGCGGTCCCGACGCGCTCTCAATTATGTGCTATAACTTCGTAAATATTTCATATTTGGATTTTTCGATTTTCCAGTATGCTCTCAATATATTATACTTTCGAAATATTAGATGAAGTAAAAAGTTCTGAGCGTTTTTTTCGCTTTATTTCGACGATGAAATTAACATAGTTAGGATTATCCGATTTAGATAAAATATGCGCCGTTTTGTTCGATAACTTTTGTCCATTTTGAAGGCGATTTATAATTCCGCAATTGAAGAAGTCCTCGTCCCTATTGGTAAAAAACTTGACCAGCTCATTTTCACAAGCCTCTCTTGAGGCCAGTTTTGTATCATCAAGAAAATTTTGCAAATGCTTGAAAAGGTGATAATCGCTTGGTGTCAGGTCTGGACTATACGGCGGGTGCGATAGAACCTCCCATCCAAGCTCTCGGAGCTTCTGGCGCGTCGTTAAAGATGTGTGCGGCCTGGCGTTGTCTTGATGGAACACAACACCCGTCCTATTGGCCAATTCTGGCCGATTCTGGTCGATCGCCTGCTTCAATCTGGTCAGTTGTAGAGGCCGAATTGAGTGTTTGGCCCGATGGGAGCAGCTCATAGTGGATGATTCCCTTCCAATCCTACCAAACACATAGCAAAACCTTCTTGGCCGTTAATCCGGGCTTGGCGATCGTTTCGGCCGGCTCACCGCGATTGGACCACGATCTTTTTCGGCTGTTGTTCTCGTATGTGACCCATTTTTCATCGGCAGTCACCATCCGCTTCAAAAATGGGTCGATTTCGTTACGTTTCAGCAAAGAATGGCAGGCATCAATTCCGTCCAAAAGGTTATTGTGCGTCAATTCGTGTGGCACCCATACATCAAGCTTCTTCTTGAGACCAGCCTTATGCAAATAGTTCCAAACAGTTTTCTAGCTAATCTTCAGACTCGACGATTTCCATGATTTTATCAACATTTTCGACGATTGCCCTACCAGAGCGTGCCTCGTCTTCGACGTCCATATTACCAGAATGGAATCGTCGGAACCACCGCTTTGCTGTTGCATTCGATACTGTATTGGGTCCATAAACAGCACAAATTTTTTTTAACCGCCTGCTCCGCCTTTTCCCCTTGGTCGTAATGGTACTGAAGAATGTATCGAATTTTCTCTTTTTTTACCTCCATTTTGGGACGCTGTAACACACAACTGTCTTCACCAAACACAGAACTGTCAAAGAACTTTTTTCGAAGCGTAATATCACCTTTAAATCGCCGTATAGTATGACCCGATGCGATGTATACATCGTGAGATATGGCTCACTAAAGACATCTACCAGAAAACGTTCAGAACTTTTTACTTCACCCAATATACGAAAAAAAAATCGATATTTTGAACATTGTAAAGGGTTTCCCCCTCTTAAAAGAGCGTGATTTCTCGACTGCGAAGACCTCAGCTTGCTAGGCCTTGTAAAACTGCCGTATCGCCGCCACGAAGGAGGCATTTTCCTTCACGAAACGAAAACGAGCAAAATACGTACGATACGTACGATACGTATACATCGAACCCCGATAAAAAAAAAATATCAACGTCCGCGTTCACACTACCAATCGAAATGACGTTTATTTATTTATTTGTCTTATTAGCTTTTCGACGATAATCGCCAGTTGCGCGTAGAAAGAGAACGTTTCGATAAAAAAAAAATGCCGATGAATACAAGAAGATCCCCTTTAAACGATGGCTAGCGAGGGAGGGAGGGGACGGCGAGTCGCGCGGTTACACCGCAAAAACGTCAGGTTGGGTCGATCGCTTGCGGATAATGTCGTGGCGCGAGGGGCCACCTGCGGCAAGGGGAGCAGTGAGAACGGAGAGAGATGGGACAACGCGATGGTGGGGGAAGATCAGAGGGCGGGGGATTCACGCGAGACTGTGGCATGTGGACAGAGACGATCCAGCCGGGGGTGCGCGTCAAAGTGCACGAGAAATTCTCGCCCGAGCAAAATACGGATGCTGAAACATCCCCTTTAAGAGCGAAACAGCGCTATGCGTATACATGAAGAAAAGATATTTTCAGCCCGTTATATTTATGTAACGTTGACTAGCAGCACATCTCGCTGCTTCGACGATCATACTTAACGATTCTTTAAGGAGGTACGACTAATTCTTCAGGGCCAACAGACTAAATTTATGTTTACCCCACGGGTATTCTGATTTATGTTAACTTATGTTGAGTATTCGTATTGTCGATCCCAAAGTGCCAAATTGGCGGTAAATATTTTATTTATTGAATATTTACTAATAAAAACTGAAAAATTAGATCCTCAATGACTCTGGAGTAGTCTCTTCACAATGACAGTTTTACGATAAAAACGGACTAAAAAACTTTGCACCAAATCTATAGGAATCTTATTTAGATAGCCTCGAATTACCTCAGCGGTATTAATATTATAGGTAAAATTTTGCGTTTTGTGGCGACTCGTATTCACGACGATTTCCAAGCAGAGCTAAGTTATGCTCGCCAAACGAAATCAGCTGTTACGCCCGACGTTGGCAAGTCAATAGGTGCTATTTCGTCATTATGAGAATATTCAACCGGAAGTCGAAACCGTTTTATAATGTAGTGCTTGAACTACACGGTGAAGTTCGAATTTTCGATTTTTTACAATATCTATTACGTATAATTTATCAAATTTCAATTTTCCAACGACTTTAGTTGGATACGTGAACAAGAAAACCATGATCACCGCACTTCCGGTCGACCGTCTCCATAAGACGACGTGCTTCACTAACTCAAAGTGCTCGACGTGGCAATTTTATTACGAAAAAAACTGAACGATCAATATAGCTCAAGTTTTTCCAAAGGGTGCATAACGTATTCATCAAAATCATATAAAAATGTTAGGCCTGAAAGTTGGATTCTTCTTAACGATTGCACCTCCTTAAACGAATCTTTAATTTTGGAGACGATATGGTCCTTGAAATGGCCTATGCATAAATATCCTTGCGTTTATACGACGGTGACTTTTGAGACGTTGCAATTCAAACAATGTCGAGTATGAGGACAATGGCTAGTGTGCGAACGGTTCGCGAAGTCGAATACTTCAGAATCAGCTTTTTGCGCATATTCATCGTTACTTCACTCGAACACGAGAGGTCGCATTCAGTCTATCCATACACGACGGAGGGATTGTCGAAGAGACAAAGAAAAGAAATTGGGGCCACTGAAGAAGGTTCCTTCGAATAAACAAACCACCATTGTGAGCAAGAAAAAAATGGATCGTTCTCATTCTCCGCGCGAATTTTCGTCTTTTTTTTTTAATCCGAGAAACGTTAATTTCACCTGGGCAGGAGCGAATCCGAAAAATAATTTGTGCCCCGAATTGCTCAATCCTCTTCTTTCGAGAGTATGTTCAATATGTGTGTGTGTGTGTGTGTGTGTGTGTGTGTGTGTGTGTGTGTTCTTTCGGAAGAAATTAAATTGGCTGCTTCTCATCGAGCGACCTTGATTCGCCGTCTTGTCGATGTTTGTAGCATAGATTTTTTTCAATCCCATATTTCGCGAGCGTAACCGCGTGTTACGACTTTGCCGTAAGTATACCGAGCCATTTCGATGCTTTACGGCGACGGTCATTGGAACGCGAAATCTCGTTTGAACCCCGAGAGAGAGTTTGGACTCGGACTCGGCCTTGCCTGTCGACTTAAATTTAGAGCCGAGTTCAAGTCGATCTAAATTTGAACTCGGTCAATAAAACGTATATTTATATTCTGCTATTCGGGGCACAGATTTCGTGATTTATTTTATCGAATAGAATTGAGATTGATCCGCGGTCTTATCAGACCAGAATCATTCCTACAAAGAAAAATCCCTCTCTCTCTCTCTCTCTCTTTGCTCATCCTCTGCAGACATATTTCGTGAAATAACGCCGATCTAAAAATACCAGCAGGAATCTTTATTGCCTGAGTGTAATAAAGTCATGCTTTAATGGCGTAGTAAAGAGAGACTGTATTACATCCGAGTTCCTGGACAGTGAATGGACGAGGAGAATGCAAGAAGAAAAATAGTGTGAACCAGAAAGAAAGAAAGAGAGAGAGAGATATATATATATATATAGAAAGAAAGAGAGCAGGAATAAGAGAGCGCGCGAATGTTGCGGTCACGCGCCAAACTACACGCTCTCTCAGCAAAAACTCGAGTCGTGCTCGCTAATTGCACAGGGTCCTGTCTTCCCCGCTGCGTTTGGCTGGGTGAGCACGCTTTTACGAGCACGCGCTTCCACGAGCTCCGCTTGTCAACAATTCGTGTGTTTGCGTTCTCTCGTTCAGCATAAGTATGCATCGTACACATAAATATACGCACATATATATATATGTGTGTGTGTGTGTGTGTGTTTGTGGAGATCGTGTAAAGTTGGCTATTGGCGCATCCATGGCTCTTTTGAGGACGGACCTTGAAGTCAAACGCTTCAAAATCGTCTTTTCCCGTGTGTATCCATGAGAGTACGTACACAGATGTAAAACGTTGGCGCCTAGAGGGCATCGGAGCTATCGTACTGTTGGGGTCTTGCTCCTCGACCTCAGTCATATGTTCTCGCTTTTCTCTCTATGGTATACGCGCGTTATACCGGCAGGTTATCATCGTAACAGACCAGCCACTGCGTAGCCTTGTCTTTCTTCTCAAAATGCTTAATGTCTCCGAGCCTCTTTTCTCGCGATAAATTATTATGGCTGCGAAATTTCGAAACTACGCGTGATGCTCGAACGTAAAAGAAATAGGCGAAATAGGGTGCAGCGGCCAGTGAATGGACAGGGAACAGTGAATGAACGAAAGTTGATTTATATTTAAAACAAGTAAAGAATATGAATTGTCGATAAAAAATGGAATCACTATAATTTAGCAAAAATATCACCGGTGTTGAAACTAATTTTTTAGTTCAATATCGAATTTTGAAGCTACACGGAATTCTTCTAGTTTGTGGTACCTTGCACACACCGAGAAACTTAGTCACGATACGTCTGTGCACAGTAGGTGTTCTAAAGGCGAAAAACAATTTTTTTTTACGATTTTAGCATTGAAATTTTTTTTAAAGATGTATATAGGGGGTCTGATTTAGCGAGATGTCATACGAAACTAACGCTACCCCCCCCCCCCCCCCCCCCCCATCCACTGCCGCTGTGTTGTAGCAGGGTGGGGGGAGCTGCGACATGCTAAATGCCTGTGATTTGTTGAAAATGCTGCATTACATGTAGTGTAGTCATTGGTGGTTACAAGTTGGAAGTTTCAATTTTGGTGTGTTTGGGTTTGTTGAGGTTTGTTGGGATTTGTTGAGATTTGTTGAAGTTTGGTTTGGTGTGGTTTGGTTTGGTTTAGAGAGAGTTAGAGATCAACTCATATTATTTGCATGTACGTTTTTTTTATCACCCGAAAAGTCTGATTACATTTTGAATACCATGAAATAGTTGCACTTTGTGTAATATCTCTAGATTTTTTAGGGTGAGTGTTACTTTTATTATTCAAGATAGAGAAAAATTTTTGTTTCCTGCTATTTTTTAAATAAATACGTAATAATACGTCAAAATTAGCCATGTTTATATTCTGGTGCTGTATTCTAATCTCTTTTCCATGAATGGACATATGGGCTCCGTTCTGATAATTCTCAAAGCAGAGTGAAAATTTGATCTCATATGCTGAAAATTGCTAAATTAATTACTATTAAGAATTAACAATGTACATTTCATCAAACGTCGTCATAAAATCATGTCATTCGTTGTTTTAATTTTTACTTTTCTGTTTCTCTGTCGAAAGAAACTTTGATAGATTTTTGAGAATGTCACGTTGAGATGCAAAATAGCTTTGTGTATTTTCTACGAAATCTAATAACTCATATGTATAAGAATATTATAATTTTTGTGCAACAGAGTGATCTCCAAATCTAGCATTTAATAAAAATAAATAATAAACCGGTATCCTTTAAAGCGTTCATCGACACTACACGTCCAAGTACTAGTGGCCCAGAGTCCATTTACTGGTCTTTTCGTCCATTCACTGGCGATTTACGCATTTCGCTACCTATTTATCAATTACTCCAATATTATTTGTTGCAATCACTTCGAATATTTTTTTTTACTATCATAATAATATACTTTCTTAGCGGAAGCAATGAAAAAGTTTCTTTTGACAATGTCTTCATTTTACAATCCTATAGTGTCGTTATTCGTCCGTTCACTGGTCGGTTTACCCTATTTAACGGGTCTCTTCTTTCTTTCTTCTTTTGGGACACGTGAAAATATTGAGTCTCAGTTACAACCTTGTGCCAGTTTGACAGACGCGAGCGCGATTTCGAAAGTTTCGAAAATCTCGGTAGTGGATTCGGAAAGTGCCATGTATCCCTGTGCACTGTTGGCACAGAACAAGAAGCGCATTTTCGTATTAAGTTTGTTTTGAAAAATGGTCCATGTGTTTTCTATGGAATGGAGTGGCTAATCTGACGTTTTTCGACACGGGAAAGCGTTTCAGCGAAAAAAATGTCTTGAGCTGACGAAATTCGCCATTAAGGGATGCCAGCATATTGTTTATTGAAAAAATTAAGTATTAGATTATTTTTGAGAAGCTATTTATTTCATTGAAGTAACGAGTAATCGGAATAATCAGAATATTCTAGTGTTTCATCGAAATTATTTCGTTGGTCAGCTGTGAATGAACAATTTCGTTCGTCCAAGTGATTTTTTTCTTAGTGTAAGTATCTTGACTCCAGAAAAATTCATTTTTGAAGGGGTCAAGCGGTCGCATTCATTCTTACGAAGTAATGGATCCAGGTGATAGTCAAATGAATACTAACAAAACGAAACAGTGAGCAAAACATTCGCAGCAATGCTCAAGAAAAAATATCTGACAATGAACTTTCGACAAAGCAATTCAATGAAACGAAGCAACGACTCATTATCTTCACGACTTAATATCAACGTTTCTTTTTTTCGCTATTGTAAAATACAAACGCGATATCGTAACGATAATGACGTACAAATTGTTAAACACTTTCAATCGAAATTCCAAGGTTTTCATTCACATTTTCTATTTTATTATAAATATTGTTATTATTATTATATAATATTCTGTACTTTCTTTTTTGTTTTATGCATGTGGAGTTCATTATTCGAGCGCG
The DNA here is from genome assembly GCA_963932345.1 of Ophion ventricosus. NCBI lineage: Eukaryota > Metazoa > Arthropoda > Insecta > Hymenoptera > Ichneumonidae > Ophion > Ophion ventricosus. The sequence goes on along the minus strand of OZ010712.1, from coordinate 19,054,389 downwards.
TAAAACATTATTCCCATGGTGCGCGCTTTCATGTGGATCCGCACCCATTATAGTTGCGTTGATAATGAGCGTTGGGCGCCACACGTGGCAAAACGAGTCCCACAATTTTCACTCGTATAAATTCTCTACAATAGAGAGAGAGAGAGGTGCAGAAAGCGAGAGAGATAGGAGGATCGACAGAGGGGGGGCGCAGAAACTAACGGTGATATTCACAAGGTATAATGTATATGTGCTTACAATTTGTAGCTGCAATATGCGGCGACGCTGGTGAAAGAGCTTAAAATACGCCAAGACTACGTTGCACACGCACCCTCACTCATAGTCGCGACCGACTGCAGCGCTAATTGCATTAACGCGTATGCATTAGCGTCCAAAAGAAACGACGCCAAATTCTTCAGCGTTCGCTTGTCTGAAGAAAAAAAAAAACACGCGTCGATCTTGTGGCGAATGAAAAATCTGATAAAAGTCGTGAAATATACGGAAGAGGTTGAAACAAATGAATACGAATATACTCGTTTGTGGAGAAATTACTCGAGCCAGGAAAATCGTTAGGGAGGAAAGTGAAGTAAAAAAAAAAAAAAAAACGTGAGCTCCGAGTAAACGAGGAGAAGAACAAAGGAATTACGTACGAATGTGGTACGTGCTCTATTTTTATATGAATAACTCTACGAAATATGAGCGTCAACGCGACGACGTGGGAGAGTAGACTATATACGTAACAAAAATGTTGCCTGCCTACGTAAGTCTCTCGCGTGTATTATCGTGACATCTTCGAGTTTTTTTTCAAACGGTGGACCGTCACAGCTTTTTTGCTTTTGTCTCGTGGGCCACAAAGTGTTCACCAAAAAATTCAGCCTTTCTCTCTCACGCTCTCTCGCGCTCTTCGTATGTATTTCTTTCCCTCTCCGTCTCTGTGCTCGTTGGGGAGCTCACATGTGAGAGACTGCACCCGCGATGGCAGAGACAGGAATAGACACGAGAAATAACTCTCGCTGCCTGCTCATTTTCTTCTTCTTTTTTCGTCTCTTCCTTTCATGCTTCCTCTCCTTGACTCTGAACCTTTTTACTCGTCATATACGGAGGGCTTTTATCAGCAACGCTGCAAAAACGTGCGCGAATCTTCGGGACGTTGCCAGAAAGGATAAACAAAAAAAAAAGGAATCTTCATCTTTGCACAGAAGCGAATCTTCAAAGTGGCAAATTGTTTTTTTTTTTCTTCCGAAGATGAAAAAATGGCCATGAGAATTTTTCGTTCAGCTGTATACTTTGACATGTCTGTGGGATTTTTATTGCTCTGTATCTTGAAAAGTTGACCGGAAAAAATGACAATTATTGTATTTCGCGGTAAATTTATTCGTACTGCGAATAAATTCTCGAGCGCGCCTTTGGTTCGCACCCTCTGACAGTTTATTTCAATTTGACAGCTGTTATTCCGAAATGCCATTCATCTCGGTAGGCGCGACCGGAATTGTCACGAGAAACAAAATCTTGGTATCAAAAATCCAATTTTTGTAACTACGTCGAAGGGTTGCCTCGCACTTTCTCGGCTTCAACCTTTCCCCCGTGTCGCGTGGAACTCCAACTTGTGCGATGCCCGTTCGGTATCGAATGGGCCTCCAAATATCGCTCGACTGACCCGGTCACAATTTTTCGACGTTAGCCTTGTTTGAACACATTTTCGAGGTTTTTCAAGCAAAATTCTGGAAGTCAATCAAAATAAGCGGCAAAGAAACAAGTTGACATTGACTTACGAAAAAAAAACTATTGTACCACAGACTATTTTATCTACAGACCGTCCGTTTTTTGTCTCATTTCGATTCCTTTCGAGCTATCATGTTTCTATGTTTATTTTTTTTTCTCAATATAATATCAGAAACTTGGTTGGAAAGCCTTATAATTTGTAAAAGTTGCGCGTGTCAAAGGCGACGTAGATTAGAGAGGTCAACCTCAACCGAAAATAATCTTGGCAACGTCTCGAAAGTTATCTCAAAATATGAGCAAAAAAACACAAAACTTCCGAAAAATAATAAATAACGAGCAATCAACAGTGTCCGGACGAACGGCGTGCGGCTGCAGCGATCTCTCATGCCAGGCAACATTGGCCGGTGCCAATACTCGGATCGGTGACCGCATAGTCGTGCCAAAAATGAGTCCCGATTGCTTTCAAAAACTTCCAAGAGATACATACACAAAAGAGAACAAACATATACTTAAAATGAAACCCTATTCATAAAACCTATTCATCAAAATAGTTTTCGAGTTTTTTTCTCGAAAACTAAAAATGATCTTAGAACATATATAGGAGTTATTCGTGTATAGGGTGGCTCGTAGAGCCACCCTATACACGAATATAATTCTGAATTTAAAAAAAAACGCAAAAAATCATAACCACAGAAATTTCATCAACCGTACCACGAATTGACTGAAAAAAAAAGAGAATAAAACCTTTTTTGCTGGATACGGGGTACTGGGCACGTACGGAGGGGTTCGCAGTGTCGGCAATGATCTCTTCGCTTTTCGTGTAACGAGAAGAGAAGCGGCACAGAAGAAGGTTTAAGGGAAAAGGGGAAGGGAGAGCGCACAACCTCGCGGGTACATGGAACCTCGAATCCCTGGATCTCTTTCTCCAGGAGCAGTGGCAGCAATGAATCGAAGGAGTGAGAGACCAAAAAGATGTATTAAAAAAAAAGAAGGGCGAAGGTCGCGAAGCGAGCATGTGTGCGCGTGCGTGTTTCGCCGAGCAGAGACGAAGCCTGGCCACGGAATAGAGCTAGAGAGCAAAGAAGATGAGAGGGAGGGAGAGAGAGGGAGAGAGAGAGAGAGGAAGAGAGAGAGGGGAGAGAGAGAGAGAAAAAGAGAAAGAGAGAGAGAGAGAGAGAGTTGCCATGGTGACCATCAAAGGCGCCGATCACAGACACGAGAGGATGAGGATTCCCCCTGCCATCACGGCCCCTCCTTTATCGCCGACTTTGTTACAGGAGCTACACAGTGCGGCCGCGATGCGGAAAATACGTCCGACAGAACACAACGTCCTTTCTCTTTCTCTCTCTCTCTCTCTCTCTCTCTCTCTCTCTCTCTCTCTCTCTCTCTCTCTCGCTCGCCCCTTGTGTACCTTTTTTCTTACTTTCCCTCACTCACTGGCTCGTTCTCTCCTTTTTCTCTCAGTCTCTCTTGCTCTCTTTTCCTCTTCTTGCTTTATTCTTCTTTCTCTATCACCCTCCCTCTCTTTCTCGCTGTCACCTCTTCTCTCTTCTTATCCGCACACGAACACTTTTATATGTTCACCGCTATGCCGACACTCCCTCCACGCTTTGCGCCCTTTTCGTCGTCTGAGCCGCACCACCCTCGCACACTCGACGAAACACTTCACCCCCCCCCCCTCCCCCGCCACCCGCACCCTCCTTAGCACCGCCTGCAACAGACCGAAAACTATTTTCCCAAATTGAAAGGATCCCTCGTCGCATACCCGAACATACCACTCTAGCTTGGAGAATAATTTTGGGCTTCGTTCCAAGGACGATCGAGTTTCGTATTCGCGTTTCTCCTTATCAATTCGCTCTCTTCTCTCCCGTTCTTCTTCTTCTTCCCTTTCGCTCTTATTCCCTCTCGATCTCTCTTTGCGGTGGTGAAGTTTGCATCGTCGGAGAGCAACGAAAATTCTTTTTCATGCGAAGTTCTTTTTTATTTCTTTATTTTTATTATGATACAAAAGCTTTTTTGGCAGATTTATATTCTAGATTTCTAAATATTTTTAAAAAATGTTAAACATTTTTCGCCGGCAAAATCTGTCACAAAAAATTAAAGCAATTCGAAAATCTTAATTTTCGTTGCATTCCAACGATGCAAACTTCAGTCCCATCTCTCTTTCTCTTGTATTCTGTTTTTTTTTCTTTCATTTTCGCCCTCTTCCTCTCCGAATCTTTCTCCCTCTCCTAGCTCGCCGTTTCGTCCCTCCTTTCTCTTTTTAACTTCCATTCTCGTGTACTTTGTTTATCGCTATAAAGTTACTACGTTCCTCTAATCCGCGTTACGATATTATTCTTATACGTTATCTTATATTCGTAAAAACCAAATTAAATTCCCAGGTATTAACCTGTACTTGACCTTGCGGCGCGATCGCTCGAGGTTGCCAGAGTACGATTCTCTATATTGGAGAAACCCCCGAATATTGTGAAGTACGCATTCTGCGGAAATGGCAAACCGTCACACCTTACAGCCGTTCGGAAAAGCGGCAATCCCGAAACTCGAATTGTTTGTTCGAAATTCCGTCGACCCGAGACTCCGATCGGTACAGATCTTGTGAAAACTATTTTACACGAGACGAAGGGTCGCATGGGAGGATCCGTATTCCCAGCGTATACCGCGAAAAAGGCTGTACGTGCATACGTGTGATTACGTTACTCCCAGATAACGCGGGACAGCATACAAACTACTGAATCGAGGAATCTAAAGGTCTGGGAGTTTTGCGAAGCTCTATGAGGCTGCTGCCTCTACATGCATCTGGCGGGGGGGGGGAGGAGGATAGAAACAAAAGTGGCAAAGAGATGAAGGCTGATGAGGAGGGTAAGGTTATGTAGGCCTCGAGACTCGGCGCCAGAGGCGTATGGGTAAGGGGATTTATTGATCCCCGGCAGCCCTTTTGCCCCACATACCGGAGATACTACTCTTCACGAGTCTTCATCCACCTACACACACTCGCAGTTGCATGCATTCTTTTTTATGTGAATATATATATATATATATATTTGGGGAAAGGTAATTTTGAAGCCATATGAATTCGAGGACCGTGCTACGATTAGCTGAAAATCGAGGAACGTCGTCATAACAGTCAGATGTGCTGATAGCCAACATTACATAGAAATACCGGATTCAAAATATACTTTCCCTATGTATACATGGGGAAAGTATATTTCAAATCCGTTACATGTATAGAATGTGTGTGTCATATATATGCGGTAGAAGGGTTCCCTCACATCTTCCGAATCTCACTATCACAGAGACGCGAAGCTTTTTCTTTACTCTCGCTCTTCACACGTACGAGAGCTCGTACACAAGTACTTTAGTTTTGCCCACACGATCTCCATCCTCTTTTTTCTTTATCTCGGAGTTTCCTCCCTCGTCCATGTGTCTTTTCTCGTTTTCTTCACGTTCGAGCTGAGCATTACGAATTCACGAGCGTCGAGAGCCTCTCTATATATACGTGTGTTTGTGTGTGGTATATATATATATGTTTCGCTTTCATTCTTTCTTTTCCTTTCGGAATGCTTTTTTTTTCATCTACCTCGTTCCTCCAACTGAGGGTTTTCACCTCATCCTCACGAACAATTATTTCTCCCTGAGTGTTTCCTCTTTTTGTGCCTCGGTTCCATCTATAATAGACCCCCGAGGTACTTCCACGTGTGTGTGTGTGTGTGAATATCTATTTACATACACGGACGTTTCATCTCTATCCTCCACCCACTTCTGTGTCCTAGTTTTTTTCCTAACCCTTTTTTCGCCACTCTCGTGCTTTCAACTTTTTTTTCGTTCGCTTCTCCATCGTGATGAATTTTTCTCCTTGATATATTTTTTTTTTTTCTCGTGTAAAGAGTATTTATAATATTCGGTGGATTGAAATTTCTGCAGAACTCAAATATGTCAAATTCTTTTCCGTGCATCATTCGTTTTCAAAACAATTTTGTTTAATCCTCGAACGATTTCGAATGGTACATGACGGTAACATTTTCGGGTCGAATGAAGTCGTGCGGTAAAATGGTGCCGTACCGGTTCACCGCTGCATACGACACGACCATTCAATGACGGTATCATTTTAGCGCACGACTTCATCGGGGCAATGAAGTAGCCGCGGTACCGTTACTACATAACTGTAAATCGACCAAATTCGAAGAATTTGAAGTTTGTCCGCCGAAAAGTAACGAGAAAAAGGAAGAGAAATTACGTTTTGATTTATTCTCCGTCTCGAAACATCGAAGTGTGCGATTTTATTTTTCGATAAAACGCGCGATGCGACGAAGCCGTCATCGCGCAACGATTGCGCGAGAAGAATATGACTCGAACGAAATGATAAACGATCCGGTTCGCGGTTCTTTATGTTGATAAAAAATATTTGACGCATCAATAACGACGCATGCGGCAATTCGATTAAATCTTTAACCAAAATTCCAGGCCAGCCAAAAAGAAGAAAAAAAAAACTGCTCAATTCCGGGTTATTTTTATCGCACACATTAAAACGACATTTCAAAATATTCCTCATCGAGTTGTGGCTGTAATTTTATTCAGACGGGGCTGACGCACGTCAAATATATTTTGTTCGCATGCTCTGGCTGGATAAATAAAAATAAGGCTCTCTCTGCCCGCGTAAAAATAGACCGCGGAATATTTTCGCGACGGATATGTACATATTTATAAGTGTGTGTTAAACTCTCGAGTCAACTTAACCGTCGATCCGTTTTACCTACTCTGGTAAAAAAAAATTAACGAAAAAAGAAAATTGCAGAAACAAAAAAAAAACGCAAAGCTCTTTGCGCTCGCTCTCACAATTTCTGTTCTTTCGGAAAAGAAGGAAACAGAGGGGTTGAAGCACCCAGAGTCAAATGAGAAACGACTCTCTCGCGAGCTCCGGAGGTCGAGCACGTCTCTTTACCCTCGGCGCACTTGCCATGGACGGAGTAATAGGTACGGCTTGTGTATAAAGGAGACTTTGGAAGGGAGAATGGAAGAAAAAAATGTGAAAAAGTGTTGGCTGAAGAAACTGACGAGGAGGAGGAGAAGGAGCACGCGAGAATAGACGAGAGCAAGAATTTCCGGTTTCTCGTTTACCCTCTCCCCCCACCCCCTCTCGCACATACTATTCCGCATGTCCCTCACTGTAGGCAGTAGAAGATGTCCCTTTGGTTCTACGAAAGGTGACAACGTATACTTTTGCCATAAGGAACTCAAGCCTGTTTGATTTTCTCCATGTCACAAAAGGTGATTCGATGTAGATCCGCAATTTTCAACTACACAGACTGATTTGTCCGTATTTTTTTCAACGTTATAAATTATCGATCAATTTCAATGTGAAACACTCTGCCATTCAGCTTCACAATTCCTTCATTAACCCGACGAAATTCCTCTGCCTCCAAGAATCTCCCACAATGATGAGAATATTCATTCAGCAAACTTCGTAATTGTTAAATTATACGACACGAGGCCGAAGAATTTCAAGGACCTACATATATCTGCAAAGTATACTTGACTCGATGGCCTTGAAATTCAACAGACATAGAATGCAATAATCTCCCTAGATGAAAACTGTGTCAGTACTCGGACCATTCGTTCATCTTTATCTCGAGGTCTCCTTCGAGAAAATGCCACTTTTAATAACAATAAGCTTTTTTCTCTTTTTTTTTTGTAGACATTCTGATTTGAATTAATTTGTTCAAAAATTCATTTCTCTTTTTCCTCGCTCGTCCGTGCACAGTCAAAATGCATACGGAACGAATTTTTTCGAGACCTGGTAGCGAAGGGGGGAAGCACGGAGGGGCGAAGAGTGGGGGGGGGGGGGGCATGGGGCTTTGCGCGTGCAAGGAATCACGCAACGATAGCGAGGTTTTAAGGGGCCAAGCTGAGAGTCCGTATACGTGTGTGTTTTGTGTATACAGTAAACGCGTGGTGGTCCCGTGTTTGTATGTGTAAGTGGTTCGGTGCACCGCCGTCGCGGCAGCCTCACATTCACAGTAGCGTCACAGAGCGTCTCGTCGGCACGCTCCGTGCACACGTCAGGGCCATTGACCCCCTCGTTGCACTGCCCCGGCGTACTGCAGCCTCTATACAACGTCACACTCCGCGCCGCGCACATACACCGATACGACCAGGCATCGTCCAAAAAAACAACGTCCATTATAACAACAAAATATATGTTAAAATGTTTTAATATTTGTAAGAAAAAAATCAGGTATGCGTGAAAATATGTATATATGTTTTTATGAAGAAATATATCTATTCATTTATAAAAGGTGTTTATATACAATTTTACTCGACGGAATTTTATTTTTCCTTGTGAATCATATTTATATCATTTTAGGCTGACAAATGTGTGTTGCAATGACGTAGAGCCTTGCTTTGAGGAACGTAGAATTTGTTATTATTTCGAAGCTGTTCTTTCAAGAAGAGTGGAGAATAATTTATTTTTTTAAAAAAGAGAATTTACGAAAAGTTCACATACGTGAGCAAAGAATTTTTTTTTTTTTTGTGTAGAATACTTAACCCTAGAACTCATGACTGAAGTCCGTTCGCACCCCAATTTTTATTTTAAAAAATGAGGTTTTTGCTGGTTTCTTCCGTTTTATTCTTTAAATTGATTTTTCACGAATTAAATGCTAATTATAACAGATGTCTGGTACACCACTCTCTTCCTTGTGAAAGAACAAAGAAATTAATGTATGATAAAATCCATTTATCCCCGTAGGATCGATTTTATGATCAAGAAAAGCAAGCTGTGCATATTGACCTCAGTCATGGCTTAGAGGTAAGAAAAATGAGTCATGAGTTAACGTTGCCCATATCATTTTTATTATACTGTAGTAGAGCTTTTATTTGTGAAACTTTCATTTTTGTATTCTATCAAAGTCGTTATTTTGAGAGCGGCGATGATAATTCTTTATTTTTATTTCTACTGCCATATTAGGTACCCACTTTATTAGGCGTATGTATTTATGGATCTATGCGTAGGAAACGAACAATCGTTTCGATCAATAAAAAAAATGGTCTTGAAGTTTGCAACGTTGGAATGCAACGAAAATTATTTTTTTAAATTTTTATACCCTCATTATTGTTGTTTAAAAACATATTTTCTCCAGGTTATGATTATAGATCTCTAAATGAGCAAAATAAAGAATTGTAGAGGGATTTTCATAACAAAATCTGTGACAAAAAAATTCTGCAATTAAAAAATAATAATTTTCATTGCATTCAAACGATACAAACTTCAATCTCGTATAAAAAAAACGGACAATAGAATATTGTATATCAGGGCTATGCACAATCGGCTCGTTCTAAAGTGATACTGACTTTCTAAAATGAAGAAATGTTTTCACCGTACTTTCGAAAAATAAATCTAACAAATAGGTCTAAAATTTGCATCGTTGCAACGGTACGATTTTTCACTTTCTTAAACTTCCATAGTTTCTTGCACATTCAGACGCATATGAAAGATGTCAGAATAGATTTTAAGGATTTTCGATCACCGGAGCCCACTATTATCAGGGGAACGTTGAAAAAAAAAATCCCGTGGCTATGAGATAACCCTTTCTAATATTTGAAACCTTCGTATGGGATGGTGGTTCGCGCGATATCGCACACAAACTTTCCGGGACAAGAGCTGGTTGATTGAGGATAGGAGAGACGATGCGAGGGCGAGCACGCCTGAACGGACATTCGAAACTTTTGTTTGACGGACAAAACTTCCGGTAGTCGAATTGTCTGCGAAATCGAGAATCTATACACGCGACCCAGCGTGGCCGATTCTCTTTTGTTTCCCTCTCGGCTTATCCAGCCCCTCCTCCTCCTGTCGGTGCCGCCATCTTTGGACAAGTTCTCCCGGCACGATGAGATCAATTAGGTTTAGCGAGAGTTAATTACCCGCCCACGTTCGCGCAGGATATAACTCCTCGCTGGCTCGCTCGTAAATCATTGTAAGAGGCACGAGAATGAGGCGACGAAGACCGCCAGAACGTTAATCAATACCAGCAATCAATTTTGCTCGTCCTTCGATTCAGATTCGTACAAAATTATCGCCGCGCTTTGTAATGTTCAATTAAAAAGCGTTGTAAAACTTTAAGAATTCCGAAACTTAACGAATAATTAAATTTCTGTACCGTCTAACTTCTGTAAGGCACCGAATTTATGTTAATGGCAGAAAAATGTCCAAGAAATAACTGAAACTTTTTATACGTCTGGATAGCGTACTTTTCTACATGACGTTGGCGATTTTTCAAAATTCTAATCGCATAGCTACAGCAAATAGAGGCTCAAGTGTTTCACTGATGAACATTCGATACTGATTTTTTAAACCGGTTATACGTCCTATGGGAGTTCAACTTCGAAGTCGCCAGGAGTTCTAGTGAATCGTTTTCGCGAGAAAAAAAATTGAAATCTAGAAATCTAGCACAGTTTCTTATTTTTTTAAATTGATTTATTCTGGAAATTGAACGGCAACGACCGCAGTTAATGTGATCACGTAAGTTATTAAAGTTGGAGCTGAATATAAGCGAATTATCCAGATTTTTTGTGTCGAAATTATTTATTCTACATAATTAAAATTTTATGCACATATTACATTACACATTATTACATCTTTTAATTCTCCACGATTTTTTTTAAATATTCAAAATTGGCGACTGTACGACACTTGCGTCAGAGACGGTTGCCGCCCGAGTTGTTCCGCTTCGTACAACCCAGCATCTTGTGCATTAATCTGAAACATCAGAGCCAAGAAGTTTTAGATTTCTAAGACCCACACGCTCTACGAGAACCTAAAAAATCCAAAGAAAAGTGGAAATTCGAAAAATGGCTGGTGTTTGAAAAATAGTACATTGTCTACCAAGGAGGCAAAGTGGTACTTTTACGATGACCGCGAGTCGTAAAAGTCCCTGCCTCCACGGTGCACTAGAGTTTTTGTATAACAAAACCATGTTTTCCCAGCTTTTGTATTGTTAAATACATATTTTACGTACATTTACACCAGGGGGCTGGCACGGCCTATCCCCTACTGTGTATAAAAATGCTATGCTTTTCGATTGCTTATTTTAGTTCTACCTGTGGCGCTAGTAGTTACCTTACAAGATTCCTATTGCGCGGGCGCGAGGCCCGCACGACGTACGAAACCACTATTTTGACTTTTGAAGGTTAAAACGCGGTGCGAAATTGATGAAATTGTTCGTAACCGTGCACTAATGCCGTTTATTGTGCCCGGTTGTACCTCAGGGTACCCGCAAAATATTGAAAAGGTGCATTTTTTCAACGTACCAGCCGATACTGGCATTCAAAGACTATGGAATGGGGCTATAAATAATGACAATGTGAAAGCTGGACGAGTAAACAAACATAAGTTTGTCAGTACACAACCATGAAGGTACATATGGAAAATATAATTATTTATCGCCAAATAATCGGTTCTTGAAAATATTATTAGTGAATAAGTTTTCAAACGTGTTTCAGTTCTCATTATATGAGCATATGATAAAAGCTGGAGCTCTATTTTTAAATTGAGTAATGACCTTTTGAGAAATTTATAATTTCGTACCAAACAGTTTCGTTATCATATTTATCTTCATGATTGTTTGTTGTCACGATCATTAGTCAATCGAGAATTAATGAATAATAGATAAATTAATAAAACAATAATGGTAGCATAATAAATGGTGTGTGTATATATTTATACCATATGACACCATCAATGTATAACATGGTGTTATATGGATATTGCTTGATTATATGTGTGCGTGTGTATATATACATAGCTCTCGCGCGCGCATCAGCTTTGTAAGGGTACAACTAGCGCTGCAAGTGGCAGAGTAAGACACTAAAAAATTGGTCATTTTGCATAGAAAAAATATCAATCCGTGCCAGCCCTCTGATTTACACGCACGAAAAAGCGAGGAAAACATGATTGTGTTATATAAAAGTTATATTTTTTATGAAATGTTTACGATGGCATTTGTTAAGGAAAAAGTAGTTTTTAAAAATAATTTCCAAGAAACTTTAGGTTCACATAGTAATTATATTATCTAAAAGTGTGCAAAATTTCAAAATGATCGATAAGATAGTTTTCGAGTTACTTTGTACGAGCTTTCAGAAAAACGCGTTTAAAATTTCAATTCGACAATATTGTAACTAAATGACCTACCGATTAATCCTCGATTTCGGGGCTATAAAGTAATTCCTCAGCTTTCTCATGGCGTTCATTTTCGGCCTTAAGCTCTTCTTCACGTTCACAATATTTCATGACAAATCGCGCCAAATTTCTAACATTAATATCGTTCTTTTTTTTCTTTCTAAAACATTGTAGCGGAACTGATGTAAGCTTTCGCGCACAAGCAGTGTAGTCTCGAGCGCCTGTAGACTTTCACGTGGTTCTCGCGTATGTTTTGCGGACAGCAAGAGCTCGCGTGGCAGGTCGTAAATTCGCCGAACGGAAAAGATCCGTGCCCCGGCTGACATCCGCGACCTTGAAGATCGTAAAGCTCGCTGACGGCGTCGCTGACGACAACGACGTCGACACAACAACAATAGCAACGGAGAAGGAGGAGAGCGACGACGTCAAGATCATCTGGACTGCCGAGGCAACGGGCATTTGCGATTGTGGCGAGGCGACGATGCGTGCCTGACGCAATAATAATCGGTCGGCGCCACTTTCGCGCTGCAGAGAACAAGAGGAAGAGGGAAAGAGAGAGAGAAAGAGAGAGAGAGAGAGAGAGAGAGAGAGAGAGAGAGAGAGAGAGAGAGAGAGAGAGAGAGAGAGAGAGAGAGAGAGAGAGAGAGAGAGAGAGAGAGAGAGAGAGAGAGAGAGAGAGAGAGAGAGAGAGAGAGAGAGAGAGAGAGAGAGAGAGAGAGAGAGAGGGAGGGAGAGAGGGAGAGAGAGAGAGAGAGAAAGAGAGAGAGAGAGAAAGAGAGAGAGCTATTGAGGAAACGTGATGGGAATGACGTCAATCAGATCACTGGTACAAGGACGTATGTGTAGCTGCTTCTTCGCCAGCTTTCTCACTATAGTCGAGATATCGACACATGTGTCTGATAAAGCATATCTACGCACTTTTGGAAAAATTATGAATCGTCATGAACGCTCGTTACACATATGTTAACGAAATGTACCTGCACTGAAGGCGAATAGACGGTCAAATATATTTTTTATGATCATTTGGTCGATTTTCCTTTCGACCATTTTCGATTCGTTATTATTTCAATAAATTATTTGAAAAATAAACATTATTATTAAATAAAATATAAAATATAAATATAAAAAGTTGTAAACAAATTTAAACATTTCTTAAAAATAATTATAATTATTTGTTAAATTATTAAAATAATGTGTATAATTTTTTTATTGCCATGGAAATTAGACGTATATCATTTTTGTTGCATTCATGTGGCATGTGTTTTTTTTTCTTTTCATGGCATTCGCTTCTTTGTCCTCTGAGCAGTTTTTCCCTCTTTTCTTTCTCGATACGTTAATTCTTCCTATCATGTTTACACATTAAATAAGTATTTCTTAAGAATTAGTCGTTCGTGCAGATCTGTAATATTTTGGTTGGCGTCCAGGAGGAATTTACTATGTTTTATTACATTGTCAAACTCGTAAGTCTACGCATTGGAGAATAATCCAATCAAATGTATTCAGCTACGGCGTCCATTTGCGATTTCGGCGAAATCCTTCTTTTGGAGGTTAAACTGAACCGTGTCACATCTCGGGTGATTTGAGAATGCCAGAGGTTTTGCATACGGTAAATCACCGAATTAGCAATGTGAACACTCTGTCGATTAATCGCTACGGCTGTCGATAACTGGGACAAGATTGGCAAAAAAAATCTTATGTATGGAATATTAATTGATAGAAAATCAGAAAAGAAACATTGGGTCCGTAATTCGCATTGTCTGAAGAACGCACGGATCAGTAATCATAATACACATATTCGCGATAGTAAAAAAAATATACAGTAGAACCTCGATTATCCGAATTTTCGGTTATCCGAACTTTTCGGCCTCTTATCCGAACGTTCGATCATCCGAACTCAATGATGGTCTGTTTTTTTCTCAGTTAAAGTTTCGCCCTAAGGTATTCCGCTTTTTTCTCTGATAAAGCTGTTTCCTAACACTTCAACATATTTTCAGAATACATTATTGTCCACATGTAACTTCATAGATCAGATCGTATATACATTGTATGTATATACGAGCAACATTGTATGTACGAGCGTATTCCAGCAGTTTGATCTTGGCTTTGAAATTTTGGATGACCATGAAATTATATCATTAAGTACAAGGGGTTCAAGAGGACGACAATAACAATGATGATGATGATGGCGATTTATCTGACTCGAAAGCGCATAATGAACCGTCTCACAGCGAAGCATTCAGCGATTTAGAAACCGCCCTAGAATGGTTTGAAACCCAACCAGACAATAGTCTCACACAGCTGCTGTTCTTGAAACGAATTCGAGATTTAGCGGCTAAGAAACGCGCAACGACCATGAGATAGTAAAAAAATTGATCATTATTTCGAGCCGCAATTGTGATTTAACTGCATAAAGTAGTGGTGCTATAAAAATTGAAACTTTATTCATTGTTAATTGCTATCAAATAAAGAATTAAGGGTCTTTGAATTAATAAAGAGAATTTACGATGGTATTTATATTATATAAGTTGATTTTCCTCGGAAATCTGAGATTTATTTTCGATTATGCGAATTTTTGATTATCCGAACGATGTCCGGTCCCAATTAGTTCGGATAATCGAGATTCTACTGTACACATAAATAAACTTAGTTGATAACTGGGTTGTGGCCATGTCGATAACCGGGTACATCTCGAACACAAATAAGCACCACTCGGTTGAAATTTTTTTCAAAATTATTTTATGTTAAAATAGTTGTTTATAATTATAGAAAATGAATAAAAAGTATAACTCTGACGTACCAGCTATAATTAGTTTTATTTTTCAAATAGATAAAGTTTACTCTGTTACATCTGTTACTTGTAATTAGTTGATAAAAAAAAAAGTATTTAAAAACGATTTTCTTTCGAATAGCGTCCATTCCTGGTCTTGGAGTAGACATTAAGGTTTCAGATACATTAGAAAAATAAAATGTTTATTTTTAAAGATACGTACGGACTATGATAATAATCTTTGAATCATACATAAGAGAAAGTTATGTCTTAAACTGTGCGTCAACTGCTTTGATAAAAAGAAAAAAGTTTGTGACTGAGTGACTAAAAATTATTCTGCAGTCCTATTTGAAGACACAATCAACAAAGGCCTACGGACTTTTGCATAATTAGATGAAGCAGTTTGAACGCGTGTGACGATTAGTGGGACGTTCACATGGCGATTCCTAGACCAAACATCATGGCAGCATGACGATGACCTGTACAATAGCGTCTTATAACCTTTAAGAAATATTTTCTCGAAAACTGTACCCGCCACGAGTATTTCACAACGACATTCTTCTTCGTATTAAAAAAAAAACTGATTAAGAATGACTTAAGGCCTTAGGCCACTCTAGGATTTTCCAAAAATCGTTTTTTTTTTTGTTAAAAATGTACCTTAGTACCTATAAAATGATATTCCAAAAGATTATGGGTGTGAAAAATCTCTAAGTACTCGATTTTCGAATTCTAGCGCAACCCCTCTTGATTCATGTCGTGACTTTCTACTAACTTTAAACGCGTTTATCTCAAAACTACATTTTTCAAGTCGCCCGGATTCATAACTCAAACAAGTTTCAACCGATTCACTTGAAATTTTAACTGTATATTTAGAATTACATTTTCTGAGGCACTACGTAGGGTTTTTTTTTATCATATTGCGTAGTTCCTTTTTTATAAACAATTTTCTGACGATTTTCTCACGGCATTTTATACTTTTTGTTTTAGAAATGCGCCATTTTGACAAAAAATAATATAAAAAAAATCCTAAGTACTTCTATAGCTATTTTTATATATAATCGAAAAAACTTTAGTGTCTCATCATAACTCAAAAATTATAGGAGCTGTTGGTCCGGCCGTTGACCTTCCAGAAATAAAGGCGTCATCGGAAAAATGCTGCACAGTCGCCATTTTGACGTGTATCGCTGTGAAAAAATAATTTTGTATAGACAATTACGTATATAATAAAACTCCTATTTTGTAATTCCGATTTATTTTATGGTTTCGCTGTAAAAAAAATCACAAAATATGCCCTTTTTTGCCTCTAGAGTTACCTAAGGCCTTAAAATAACTTCCACTCACTTTTCAAGTTGAGCTATATACATTTTCAAAGTCGAGCGATCTACAAGGTGACGATTCCAGGGCCAACTACCTCATCTTCCGCGTTTTCTCGTTTGTTTCGTTTTCGCTCGTATCGGTGGAGGACAAAAAAAAACTGTATCCCGTTGGTCTACGCCTCTGTATTGAACATCAGAGCGACCGCTTTGCTTCGGAAAATATTTGAAACTCGCCGAATGCAACGGGGCCACCGAGCAAAGTAATTACGAACGTAATCGGGGCCTTTTGTGTCGAAGTGTAGAATGAAACTGTCATTCCGAACAACGCTCGGTTATCAAGAGGATTTATTACCGTGACTTTTGGAGGTATAAACGTATCGTATTCTTTTTTTCACTTTGGAGATTTATCTTTTCCAGGACTCTGCGCTTTATAGAAATATTACGCTGAGTACGACCTATCTGTGGACTAATGACCATTTTTGAAAGATTACAAAGACATTGTACAAAACAGAATAGAAAAACTTGCAAGTATGGGGTCGCTGATGTGCAATGAAAAGTATTTTCTTTTTCAAATTGCCGCCATTTCTTCTACGCCATGACAAGACTACGAAAATCACTCAAACGTTTTTTAATACATTTTCATCGAAGATCTGCAAGCCGAATATGCAAGAAAATGTTGCACGATAATGAAAATAAATTAATAGAAAATTTAAAAAAAAAACGTTTTTCTTTGCATTCGACCGTGAATAAATTGTATTTTTTTTGTATTTACGTTTATGTGCCGTTTTTTGTGATAAAATGTTTCGTAGATCGGGATAACGCCATTTTAAGAGGATGAAACACGTTATATTCTCTACACTGAGTGGCGGGCGCATAAAAATATGAATATCAATTTAAAAAATGATTTGAGAAAAACAATAATTAGATATCATATACACCTATATAATTCCCAATTGCTGTTCTTTTTCAATTAATTAATGAAAATAAAAATTTAATCGAAAAGAACAATAGTTAGATATTATATATATTTATAGTATTAGTAATTATTGTTCCTCTAATCTAATTAACTTTAATAAAGCATATTTGTATTTTTCTTAAAACCTCATATGTGTGTATGAAGAATAAAGTTTGCGTTCATATCTGACAGCATCCACGAGATCTTGTGCGTGTAGAACGAGAGGAATACTGATACACTTCCGGTTATGTTTTGTAGCCTGCCTCGTGGCGTCCCACGAATGTCTCTCAATTCGTTCAATTAAATTACAAGCCCTGTATGTAGGTCAACGAGAAGTCGGGTGGAAAATTGAAATGGACGAACACGTAACGCGGGTGTAAGGCATAAAAATAGAAGGAACGAAAAGAAATATCTGTCGAGGAGAATCGATGACTAGTGAGAGTTTGTCCCTCGGTTGTGTCAGAGCTCCCAAAAAGCTAATCCCCCCCCCCCTTCTTCGTCCCAATCTCGCCTCATTCTTTCGTAGGTGTAAATATTCAAGCAGCGCTCTTCAAAAATAGTCGCCCGTCCGATCACGATCACGTCACGAAAAAAAAGTGGCTTATCGCCAGAAAGAATTCCACAGATTACAAACCTTTTGAAATCTTTATCACCGCGGCTATAAAATATCGAAGTAAGTTTTTCGGCTCTTCATTTAATCCCAAAAAATTATTTACCGCTCAACAATTATTTTCCACGCCGCAAAAAAAAAAATTACCGAATCGTCAAAACGTCCCGCAGACACATCAATTACATCAATAATTTTCACCAGACTTTCGTAACATATTTTCTCGTGAATGTCGTCAAGAATGCGGAAAATACTTTGTCAAAAGAGTGCTAAAAAAAATAGTGCACACTCTAATCTGTGTTACTGATTTTTTTTCATCGCGCTCTAAATGGGCGAGTTAGAAATTAGACGAAAAAAATCCTCACGTACTCGCGATCGGTTGGACAATCGGTTGAAAAAAAAAAAAAAAAAAGATCGGAGATTTCTCCGGCTGCGTGAAAAACATAGAACGGTGCGAGGTCTTTTGTCCGAAGTAGAGAAAGGCTGTTAAGAATTTAAGAAGAAGGAGAGACACGCACGTGTGTAGCGTATACGTATACACGCGTACGCTGTTTGTGGAATATCTGGGTGAGTGACCCGGGAACCTCGCGGCTGGCTGTGCTGGTCGGGGTTGGCTTGCCCCCATGGAACCTGTTCTCTCGTCCCCGAACTCTTGTACATCTTTTTACTCACTCGGAGCGCGTGTGTGTTGTGTCGCGGCACAGGGGCGTTTCTCTGTCTTCTTTCCATCTCACTCTCACTCCCATGGTCTTCGTTGAGTTCTCGCGAGACGCGGTTGCGATGCAGCCAGGAGAGCACCACCAGGCGAACAGAGTCACTCAGAGATCTATATACGGTTTACACAGTCGTCTCTATGTGTGTGCGAAAGAGAAAGAGAACGAGAAAGAAAGAGAGAGAGGAGAGAGAGAGAGAGAGAGAGAGAGAGAGAGAGAGAGAGAATTGTCTCTCTTGTGGACATTAGTTCTGCCCGATGTAGGAGCACAGTCAGACGAAACTTGCATTGAAAGGGAGCAACCGCGCAAACATGAGGGAATGTATATCTCGTCCGAGATACAACGTTGCAAGAACATTAGAGGAGACAGGTAGTGAGTGAGTGAGTGAGTGAGTGAGTGAGTGAGTGAGTGAGTGAGTGAGTGAGTGAGAGAGAGAGAGAGAGAGAGAGAGAGAGAGAGAGAGAGAGAGAGAGAGAGAGAGAGAAAGAGCGACGGAGGAACAGAGAGTGCTCCATATGTATTATTCGTTCGGCTGGTGCCCAAACGCCGTGTAAATCAGGGCAAAGGGACAGCGCTGGTCTTCACGTTTGAGGACACTTCGGCATATAATGTCGATATACTGAAAAAAAAAGTTTTGCATTCCTGTTTGCGATCGGAATTTGCAGAAGTAGTGGTGAGATGGAATGGATCAATGTTAATAATTATAGATCCATATATATATATGTGTGTGTGTGTGTGTGTGGCACTGGGCAAAGAGGACAAACGAAACAATGCAAAATAAATAGTAAGGTGCCTACTTTGATTTTGTCTACTGTGTATATATATATTGTAGCGATATACAGCACACGTAGGTTAGATTGTACGGGCATCGTACACCCTGGTCGTAAACGCTTGGTTCTCACATGCCCGACCAAATTTTCAGGGGTCTAACACCGCGAGACCCTTAACATTATAGATAGAGCCCTGCCACGTAAATTCACTTCGGGGCTTCCTCGACCATTTGCCGCTAGGCAGACCCTCAGCCATCGATTTGGTACTGAGTTGTCGAAATATAAGTGCGGGTTTCCCAGGTCCAAGTGTGTACGAATCGGTCGAAATTACAAAGTAAATCCTTTCTTATTCCACTCATTCGATTTTATGTACGTTATATTGGATAAATATGAACGACTTTTCTATAGTCTTTCGATATTAACCATTTTTTTAAATTTATAAGTGTGATTTTGCTTGCATGCATTACAGAATACGTATGCTCGCTGCCAGGTGCATGTAAAGTCGCATCATTAATAAATAAATAAGTAAATAAATAAATAAATACGTATATAAATGAGTAACGTGTATGTGTTGTGATTTTAATCATTAGCTGGCGCCATGCTTTCTCGCAGTAACACGCGAACGGTACAAGAAATCCAAAAGCAGCTGTGAATTTCTCGCGAAGAGGAGTTTTTGGACAATGGAACCGACATAGAAAATGACGCTGTCAAAAAAATAATTGACCACCATACCAACGACGTCAAAGAAGATACCAAAGATCACAATTCGGATTCCTGTCTAAAAACTTGCAAATATGCATTGTCTCTGCTTTTATGCAATAAAATCTTATTATATAAATACTTTTATGCAATGTATTAAAAAATCCATTGAAAATATTAAATTTTTACAGTAGTGATTCGTCAGAATAAGTTAGTCATTTTAACGAAAAACGACTCTTCGAAAATCGACCTACAGTTCACCCCTGGACGTTTTGTTGATAACGATGAAAAATTATATCAGCACTTTTTTTCTCCACATTTCACTTCGGTCCTTTCTGAATACGCGAAGAACATTAAATTCTGTTGATTAATTTCTGAGTCGTGAATTTTTTAAAACTGCAATACTCGCGTTTTTTCTCTGTCGCAAAACATTTTTATCTGCTCAAACAGCTTTCTCAGATAAAATATAAACCAAACACAGATTTTCTCTTCACAGGCGCTTTCTTAACAGTTTCCATTTTTTTTTGTCAATCATCTAAATGGACGTAATTTAAGGCGGGCAACCACTTTAGATGCATCAAAAAATCAATTTTTTTTATTTCATAAAACGTTAGCAAAATATCTTAAGAATACACGCTGAAAATTTCAAAACGATATTCGGATTCCTTCTAACGGTATATACCGTTAGAAGGAATCCGAATATGAGCTCCATATGAGCACAAAAATTTCTTCACGCCGTGACGCTCATATGAGTTCCATATGAATACAACATTTACGTCACCCTGTGACACCAATATGAACCCCATACCCAGATAGACAGTCATGATTATCACAGCGTGCATACAATTGATGAAGCAAATTTTACAGCATATTGGCTACATGTTGTGATGCAAAGCCATGAACTCATTTAGTAGCATGCATTTACAAAACATTTTGATCTTAATATGTCGTTTACAAATGCATCGTGCGTTTAGAGCACGTCGAACTCATATCGCTGTGCTCAAGTGTCCGCAATTAATATCCGCAAATTTTACGTCATATTGAAGTCATGTGTAGACATTTTGGTGTGTACTCACTATGGTAACATCAATTGCTCTCATGAATTGTACTCTACATGAACGCAATTTCGTTTACGTTGGTGAATACATTTCATGAGCTCATTCAGTACCTTGAATTTGAGATACATCGTGACTTAAATTTGTCGTTTCGAAATGCATCATCCATTGACTACAAGATGAACTCATAAGAGGACAAATTTAAATTCTGCAATGAATATTTGCAGATAGACGTCATATGGTAGTGAACCAATGATTTTTGTTGGTGTATTCACTGGGTTAGCACTGGTAGTAGACATGCCATGCAAGCAATATGATGGCGATATGCATATTTCTCAGTGATACACCCCATGAGCGCAATATTCCGGTAAAATGCATGTTTCTCAGTGATACATTCTATGACGGCGATATGCATGTTTTCAGTGATACATTCGATCAGCACAATATGACGGCAATATGCATATTTCTCCGTGACACATCCCATGAGCGCAATATGACGGCGTTATGCGTGTTTCTCAGTGATACATTGTATGACGGCGATATGCATGTTTCTCAGTGATACATTCGATGAGCGCAATATGACGGCGATATGCATGTTTCTCAGTGATACATTCGATGAGCGCAATATGACGGCGATATGCATGTTTTTCAGTAATACTTCCTATGTGCGCTATACAACGGCGGTAGTAGGTACGATATAGTGAAATAAAATTTCAATAACAATTAATTTCTAAGAATTTGGTGTTTTTTTATTCAAATGGATGTATTGTACCTTCTTCAAAAATTGAACATTTTTTCATCATTCCTTTTAATGCATCTGGATGGCTTTCTTACATCACTAAAATATTTAGCAAGGACAACAAGGTATTCATTTTATATGATACATGTAATAATAAATGAAGTTATTCGTTTATTTTTATCATCAAAAGCCTTGAAGTCGTAAAACTATAGAAAGAATACGTTAAAACGTGTGTTATTTTTACTGCCTAAATGGGCAAAAAAAATTCAGTAGTCAAAAAGAATTAATTTTCGTTGCATTGCAACAATGCAAACTTCAACGTTTTCCCACTTATTGAGATTTTTTTAAATGATAAAAGTAAGGAGCGAAAAATAGGAAATTTACACAAGTGATAGGATGGTTAGGTAGGTAGCGCGCTTAGCTCTAGAATTAGAAGACGTAGGTTCGAAACCGAGGCTAGACAAAAACTTTAGTGAGGCAGAGAACACGTTTTAATCCAATTATCCTATATGCAGCAATATAAGTAAAGCATATGGAAACGAAAAATACTCCCAGATTTTTTTTTTATTCATAATTTGTAGACTTATTAATTTTTTCATTTCGGGCACAGATTCGACCGCCTTCACAGTGTCGTAGTACGGGTTACGCCCTCTAGCGTCCATATAAGCACAACAATTGTATCATGTCATGACGCCAATATGAGCTTCATATGAGCACTACAATTTTGTCACGCCGTGACACCCATATGAGCTCCAAATGAGCACAACGTAGTTGCGTCACGCCGTGACGCCCATATGAGCTCCATATGAGCACTAAAATTTCTTCACGTCGTGACGCTCATATGAGCTCCATATGAATACAACATTTACGTCATCCTGTGACACCAATATGAACCCCATATGCACTCCCTTATTGTTGAATATTCGTGATCCGATTTTGATAGTGCTGATGAATTCATTGTATGCATACTCGCGTGAGAGCAACTTTGCTTTAATTGGATGTATTATCATGAATCGTCATGTGATGCAAATATGACCTGAAGGTGAGCACTCATAAGCGACACATAGCTGTGTTAATTTCTATGCATCATAGATAATGCCCATATGATGCCAATATGAGCTAAATGTGTCTATCTGGGTATGCACTCCCTTATTCTTGGATATTCGTGAGCCGATTTTGCTAATGCTGATGGATTCACTGCATGCATACTCGCGTGAGAACAACTTTGCTTCAATTGGATGTGTTATTATGAATCGTTATGTGATGCAAATATGACTTGAAGGTGAGCACTCATAAGCGACACATAGCTGTGTTCATTTATATGCGTCATAGACAATGCCCATATGATGCCAATATGAGCTAAATGTGTCTATCTGGGTATTCAAAAAAAATTTTTTTTACTTAATTTGACACAATTTTATAATTGTTTTTTTAAGTTAAAGTAGACACCTTTAAATGGAGGTAGGTGGGTGGCGCGGATGATTACGGCACTTACAACACTTGTTAGAGTCATCTGAAATAAAAAAATTTAATTGATTATTGTTCTGTATGCTTGTGGCTCCG
The DNA here is from genome assembly GCA_963932345.1 of Ophion ventricosus. Lineage (NCBI taxonomy): Eukaryota > Metazoa > Arthropoda > Insecta > Hymenoptera > Ichneumonidae > Ophion > Ophion ventricosus. The sequence continues at coordinate 19,031,330 of OZ010712.1, read as the reverse complement.
TCCCGTACTAGATATACATATTTTTATTAATAAATAACAAAAGGGCGGACTTGTAAAAAAAATGTTTAAATCGTGATTTCGTTGAAAATCGGTGAAAAAAAAGATATTATTATAATTAAGTAATTTTCGTACCTGACGGAGCCCTTGTTGTGTAGAATAATATGTGCAAAAATGAAAGCAATCGGTTGAATAGAATTTTTTAAATCACCCACGCCGCTTACAAAAATGTTGTTTCGAGGAAAACGCGTTTAAAGTTTTGATTTCAGATTTCTTATAAAAAAATGTATACTTATATTAATCCTGTATGCCTGGCGCATACGGTAAACCTTCCGTTTCTTCAAAGGCATCGTTTTCATCTAATTTTTCTCCTCTACGAGATGAACACCAGACTACATCCTTAAAAAAAACACAAAGTTGGCAATACCGTGTATTAATTATGCATAAAATTTACGACCTCGCAATAAGCTCATTATGAAAAGATATTGAAGCTCGTCGTGTCGTTTGGACCTCAAACTTACAAGTCGATCGATTGAGTAGCTAGTCTACGAAGGCGCTCTCCCCTCTCTATCGCTACTATCCTATGACACTTCGACCCGAGTGAACCGTCAATGCGAAAAGCCTGAATACACACACAGCCTGAAATAATACCGAAGTGCATTATTCATCTGGGTGATCGAAGCTCGAACACTTGCTGCGAGTTCGAACGGTTCTCGTGCGGCAAAGGCGCACGCGATGCTTTCCCGCGCGACGCACGTGTGTTCGGTGGAACGAATCGCGGATCGCATTCTCGAATGGATGCTCTCGTTTGAGACAAGAAAAATGGCGGAAATCGAGGTACAAGCGGGCGGGCGGGGGGGGGGGGGCGAGGTTGTCGGTGGAGACACTCGAAAGGGGAGAAAAGAGGGTAATAGTTGTCTCTCGTTGTGCAGCACCGAGTGTTATTCGCTTGGAGGAACGAGAACGCCTTGGGTCGGTTATGCAAGCCACTCACCGCTTTCTACATACGTCCCTTGTATTTATCCTACCGACACACATATATATGTATAGACAGATAGTAGATCCACACATACAATACTTATAAAAGTACATATACGTGTGTACCGAGAGTGCTCAAGACTCGGAATCTGGGTCGGAGTCTCGACGCGAGAGAGGGAGAGGGAGAGGGAGAGGGAGAGGGAGAGGGACAGAGAGAGAGAGAGAGAGAGAGAGAGAGAGAGAGAGAGAGAGAGAGAGAGAGAGAGAGAGAGAGAGCTCGACTCATTGTTTACAACGGACACTCTCTTGTCTCTCGTGTTATATATTCAGCATATATAGATACACATAACGAAGTAGCGCGAAGCTGTCACTTGGAGACAAGCACCCTGTAAAGCAACTCTCCGAGTGGCTCGTCGCGCGAAACTGGAAAAATGGGGACAATAATGACTGACCGGTGCAGACATTTTTGTAGAGATCCAATTGGATTCCCCTACTTCCCGATAGGCATCCAATCGGTCATCGCATTGGAGCCTTATACTAAAACGTCACGCTCGTACATTAGATTCTCATCGGGGCTCCCATTGGAATCCAATGTACGAAATAACGTTGTAATTTTCATCGTTGGAACGGGACGAAAATTGATTCTTTTTGATAATTCAAATTTGTTTTGGCCGATTTAGGCTGTGCTCAATGTGAAAATCGCTCACAAGTTTCTACGTATTCTTATTAGAAATGTACAACCTCATTTTGCAAGAAGATACGTTTTGCATAATGATGAAAATAAAGAAATAAAAAATGAGGACGTCGTTCTTCAACGTTGTTGTATGAGTCCAATTTGAATCCTAGAGGATTACCAATATTATCGAACAGAATCCGATACGATTCTTCATGGATATCATCGCATTCGGTACGTCGAATTTTCCAAACAAAATATACAGATATACGAAATGAGTGGATCTTTAACCCTTCGTGTATTCACCATCTTACCTGGAGTTTGAAGTATCCTCATACCATTAAAATTTACCCTCTTCACATATCGGAATAAATACCTTTTTTGGAACGCGCACTATGCTACTATTTTTTTTCCAAAAGTAGCATATCTAAGGAGTATCACGTCCAAATTTTAGGTAAAAATGTCGAAAATTCACGAAACTATGATTTTTTGAGCGAAAAATTATCTTTTTTGCGTTTTCACCTCTTTATGATTTTTTTTTTTAACATGTCGCGATTTTATTTCTTATGAAATAAATTTTTCGTACATCATCTAGAGAGTTGAAAGCATGTTCCGTCATTTTTTGAACCACTTCGGACAGATAGTTTGGTTACAATACTTTTTTGCAAACTGACTGGGTAGAATCGACCCAAATGTGACCACCGCGATTGAATTTAGAAGTGTGAGCACGAAGGGCTAAAAAGCATAATTCTTATCTTAAAAAAGTATAAATCGCTTAAAAAGTTATATCTTAAAAATCGATTTGAATTACATCACTGAATATTCACTTTGATTATCGTTCGTCATTTATTTTACTGCACTTTGACATATCACCACATGCCTGCAAGCTCACGAAACGAGCAGATTATGTTTCAACACGCCGAATTTTTTTCTCGTGACCTTTCACATATTTCGATTCGAACGTGCCAAAAATTCTCAAACGACGTTAATCGGGGAACAGTGCAGAATCCAATTGGATTCCAATGTGAACATCAAAAGTGTGGCGTCTCTATCAAATCCCTATACGTATGTGATATTATTTGGGGACTTCCTAACAGATTTCCGCACGGGAAGATTCTATTTTGCCGAAATCTGCCAATCGTCGGCAAGCTCCGAGCCAAAAATCGCCGAAGGTAAAAAAAAAAAACGTCCACGAATCCTGACACTTGCCGTAGAAGCATGCGATTTTCTAGCAGCGATTCTCGCGACCGCTGGACACCGCGGCCCTTGGCGCGACTCCCTTTTTTTTCATGTTTTCTTCTTCTTTTAGTTGGAGGTGCGCGAGGGGAGTTCGGATATGGAATGACGAACGGTTGACACGCGCGATGAAACGAGCTTCTTGCAATATTCATCGCGAGCACCGCGCTCCCCCTCGTATCTACGTATATGCATATAAGGCTAATAGTATCGCGGAATAGTAAACAAGGCGATCTACATGTGTGCCGCGAGGCTAACGTGGTAGACGGCCTCATAGATTTTTTTTCATTTTTTTTTCAGAGTGGATGACGTTTTCAATAGACATCCACCCACGCTTCCTCCGCACGACTCGCTCGAAGTGTCGGACGCGAACGCACCCGAGAAAACTCCGAGGAATCGAGATGGATGTATGTATGACGTGGGTGACAAAACCGACGCGGGCTTGCTGCAAAGTACTCTTAAAAAGGCTGAAAGCTATGAAAAGAAGTGAGATTCAACGACAGCCAAGACTGACAAAGGAACAAAGACAGAGAGAGAGAGAGACAGAGAGAGAGAGACAGAGAAAGAGAGAGAAAGAGAGAGAGAGAGAGAGAGAGAGAGAGAGAGAGAGAGAGAGAGAGAGAGAGAGAGAGGAAGAAAGAAATACACGTTCTTTCTCCTCCTCTGGTTTCCTTCTCGCTCCGCTCACCCTCCGTTTTTCTTCATGCCACAGAGTCCCTGTCAGTCCGCTGTACACCTCCGTGCATTCTTTCCACTCAGTGATGAATCATTTGGGTCAGAATGCATACATACATATACATATCTCGGCGTAAAGTGTTGAAAAAGGGAGACTAAAAAAAGGTGATACGTGCAAACAACGAGAAATGGAACGATCCATTCGTCTACTGAGGCCGGCCTTTCCTTCAAAGGGAATTTCGTTCCAACGCTGCATATGTGTTTTTTTTTTCTATGCACAAGTGACGTCGACGGACGCGTGGGTCGTAGCGCCTTTGCGTAACCGAAGTGTGGCGAGCAGAATCGAGGCGGGATCGAAGCCACCAGAAAAAAACTGCACGAGAGTTCGAAGAGGCGGAAGTGTCTTTAATTATTACACCATAGAGGGGCGAGGAGCAGGGCGACTTTGGATCGCGACAATATGAGAACGATATGAGAGAGAGAGAGAGAGAGAGAGAGAGAGAGAGAGAGAAGAATTTTCAATTTCAATTTTTCAATAGGTGCTTCGTTTGCAAGATTCCCTTACTATCATGAAGGCAAAGTGATAGCAAAGTGCCACGTGACGTATGAGTGCGAGAGAGATAACTGCAATTTTTGTACAGAGATTTCTCACGGATGGAAAATATTTAAAGCAGGAGAAAATCGTCAACCTCGGCGTTGGGGAATTCTACAGGTTTCAGTTTCAGGAACCAGTTTTTTCTAGTGCGTTGTAAAAATGAGTGACATCAATTTCGAGCAACGGTGCGCTATCAGGTTTTGCTACAGAGTTGGGCACGTGCATCGGAAACTTTTGCAAAACTTTAGCAGACCTACGCAAACAGTGTTTTGTCAAGGGCTCAGTTTTTTCGGTGGTTTAAGGCCTTAGGCCACTCTAGAGGCTAAAAAAGGGCATATTTTGTGATTTTTTTCAGCGAAACTATAAAATAAATCGGAATTACAAAATAGGGGTTTTATTATACACGTAATTGACTATACAAAATTATTTTTTCACAGCGATACATGTCAAAATGGCGACGGTGCAGCATTTTTCCGATGACGCCTTTATTTCTGGAAGGTCAACGGCCGGACCAACAGTTCCTATCATTTTTGAGTTATGATGAGACGTTAAAGTTTTTTCGATTATATATAAGAATAGCTATAGCAGTACGTAGGATTTTTTTGATATATTGTTTTTTTGTCAAAATGGCGCATTTCTAAAACAAAATTATAAAATGCCATGAGAAAATCGTCACAAAATTGTTTATAAAAAAGGAACTATGCAATATAATTTAAAAAATCCTACGAAGTGCCTCAGAAAATGTAGTTCTAAATATACAGTTAAAATTCCAAGTGAATCGGTTGAAATTTGTTTGAGTTATGAGTCCGGCCGACTTGAAAAATGTAGTTTTGAGATAAACGCGTTTAAAGTTAATAGAAAGTAACGACGTGAATCAAGAGGGGTTGCGCTAGAATTCGAAAATAGAGTACTTAGAGATTTATCACACCCATAATCTTTTGGAATATCATTTTATAGGTACTAAGGTACATGTTTAACAAAAAAAATCGATTTTTGGGAAATCCTAGAGTGGCCTAAGGCCTTCAGACATTTTCAGAAGGAAGAGAGTCGATTGAAGATGAACCACACAGCGGAAGGCCTCCATCTTCAAGAACCAATGAAAATGTCGACGCAATCCGGGATCTTGTGCTTTCAGATCGTCTTGTGCATTCTGTCGACATTTTCATTGGTTCTTGAAGATGAAGGCCTTCCGCTGCGTGATTCACTTTCAATCGATTCTCTTCCTTCTGAAAATGCTTTAAACCACCGAGAAAAACCTGGGCACTTGACAAAACACTGTCTCCGTAGGCCTGCTGAAGTTTTGCAAAAGTGTTCGTTGCACTGTGCTCAAGTCTGAAGCAAAACCTGATAGCACATCGTTGCTCTCGATACTGATGACACTCATTTTTAGAACGCATTAAAAAAAAACTATTTCACGAAAAAAAATCCCTACGGACAACCGAATGACTCTAGCGAATTCAAACTCGTACAGAAGGCGTATCACATGTTTAACTGCCGCCCCTCCAAGTCCCGCTTTCCAAGTGTTGCCAGATCGAACGCTACGTTGCCAGCCTCATCACTTAATTTACACACCTCGTATATTGCATTCTTGTTGTAAAACGCACGTACTCTTCGACTTTTTAATTTTATTTTTCACCTAAATCCATTGGTTCGCCGAGCAATTTGCATGCACCCACGTACCCATGAACCCGCATACATATTAATTTTTTTGAGAGACAAGAAGCCTTTTTCGTAAAATAAAAATGGTTATTATAATTTAGCAACAGTCATAGGTATTTATCAACACCGATTCGTCTGTAGAACTTTAAAAAAAATAAAATACCTCTTATAAATGATATACACACACAGACTACATACTTTAATTTACCTGCGTTGAATCAACGACAAACGTTTCAAATTGATTTTAGAAACTGTCGTGATTCGCCGACAAAAAATAAGGCTGTAGATCATAACACATGTGTCAATAAGCAGCGAAAAATATTTTCAACGATGGATTCGTAAAACAAAAAACAAAATCAGCTTCACGTCAATTCTCAACCAGGTGTATTCTTATTTAATTCTTACGGAAAGTATCTGTGCGTACCGTATCGACGATTCTATTATAAAAAAAAACCAAATACAAAAATTATGCAGCGATAATGGAGGTGGTAAGAAATTCAAAGAGATATCGATATTTGAGATATCGCGTCGACAACGATTCCGAAAGATCCCGGTATCGCGTGCACCCGAGACACGAAAACACGTTGGAACAGTGTTTGATAACGATACAATCTTCGTTGTGATATAATATCTCGGTGAAATTTCTAGTCTGTAGAATTATGAGTGCGGGCATGCGTGAATAGGTATAGTCTGAAAAAAATCCGCACGGATTTTATTGTTTAAAAATATTTGAAATGTACATTGAGAAAACTTCATTGGGTTCGGTTAAGGAGGTATTGTTGTCTAGAAATTTGAAAATATCGATGTCGCATTGAAAATGCTTTTAAAGATGTATATACGGGGTCTGATTTAGCGAGATGTCACACGAAACTAACGCTGCCCCAACTCCACTGCCGCTGTCTTGTAGCAGGGTGGAGAGGAGCTCCGACATGCTAAATGCCTGGGATTTGTTGAAAAATGCTGCATTGCATGTAGAGTCATTTGTGGTGCACGGCTAAGCGGTCACCGCTCCGAGTATCGGCCATGTACAACGCTGCTTAACTCGAAGTACCGTCCGAGCCAAACCCCGATTGCCCATTCACCAGTGTCGATTGATTGTTTAATGTATTTACATGCATGTAGGTGTAGAGCAGTCCCAGCCGAAATCAATGGAATTTTCCAAATGTTTTTTCGAGCTCTTCGCTACGAAAATAAACAGCAAATCATTTCCAATCGTGACATATAAGGTTATAAAAAAACATAAGAATATTTTTTTTTAATGACAATATTTTTTCATTCCTGTGTGAAATAAGAATCCCTGAAGTCTCAGACGGTTTAACCTTCACACCCGATCGGCCAATTCAGTATAATTCATACACGAATATGAAACAGATCCTGAGTAAATTTAGAGTTCGCCCGATATAGCATTCACCCGAAGCGATTTTGGAAGGCTCGCGATTTCGCGACTGCCTAAACGTTGCAGCGCGGATATAATTCTCGATTCTCGCCAAAACCTTGAGTTATAAAAACAAAAAGAGGGAGAAGAGAAAAACCGTTCAGGTGTCGCGGTAAGAGCTCTTCGCGGTCGGTCACGTGTATATGTGTATATATATATATATATATATATATATATATATATATATATGCAATATTCGCGGACTCGCGGAAGAGCATTCTCGAAGGTGGCGAGAGACACAGGAAAAAACGAAGAAAATTCGCGGCCAACCGGGAGTGAGAGAAGTACAGGTAGACGGCACCACAACGTATCGGTATAGTCGCGCGCCAAAGAATTCGCGTTTCTTATTCCACGGCTGGGGATTACGACGCTTGCGTGTTCAGGAAGTAATTTCGGTGAAATTTGCGACGGTAGCATCGTCCGAAAGACTCTGATCGACAGCGATCCTCGCTTATATCGCACTTGCATCCGTTACTCGAGGCAAAATCGTACGTTTTTTTATTTTTATTTCGATCTTTAGAGCAGCGGTGATCCTGAAGGCTGAAGGAAGCCTGGAAGTGGTCGGGTCGAGTTTTAGCTGGAAACTTTTCTAGAAACATGCATCTTCTCATGAGGAAATTTTTTGAGGAGTCACCAGATCCTACCACGTCCCTATAGGGATTTGATAGAGACGCCACACTAGGGATTTTTTTGCAACTTCAATCAGATTTCAAAATATACTTTTTTAATATTATATTTATATTTCTTTGCGATCCACTGGTTCTGTAGTGGTAGTAGCAGTAAGAAGTTTTATTTGCATCGCCTTTTCGGCTTTTTACACAGCTGTTATACATCCCTCTCTCTTAGAGTCAATCTTATGACTTTCCTTTTTTTTTCTTACAATCTTTAATTATGTATTTTCGTCACATTCCGACTTCTCGCTCTTCTTTACCATCTAGTTACATTCTCTTTCTATTTCACGAAAGAATTTACATCTATCTCCCCTCTCAGCATCCCCATTAATTTATTTTTTATTTCTTTCTTATCCCTTTCCCCCTCTAGCCACTTCTCTATATGTGTTCTCGCTTTCTAATATATTACTCCTCTTCCTTTTTCACACGTGATCCATTGTTTATTTTTTATTGAGCTTATTTTGAGTTCCATTGTTTATTTTTTTTTGTTCACATATCCTACAAGTCCATAACACTTCTTTCTTTCCATCCCTCCCTATAATTCCACATCTTATCCTCGCCCATGTTTTCTTATCCTTTCCTTCAAGGCCTTAGGCCACTCTAGAGGCCAAAAAAAGGGCATATTTTGTGATTTTTTTTCAGCGAAACCATAAAATAAATCGGAATTACAAAATAGGGGTTTTATTATACACGTAATTGACCATACAAAATTATTTTTTCACAGCGATACATGTCAAAATGGCGACTGCAGCATTTTTCCGATGACGCCTTTATTTCTGGAAGGTCAACGGCCGGACCAACAGCTCCTATCATTTTTGAGTTATGATGAAACACTAAAGTTTTTTCGATTATATATAAGAATAGCTATAGAAGTACGTAGGATTTTTTTCATATATTGTTTTTTGTAAAAATGGTGCATTTCTAAAACAAAAAGTATAAAATGTCATGAGAAAATCTTCAGAAGATTGTTTATAAAAAAGGAACTATGCAATATAATTAAAAAATCCTAAGTAGTGCGTCAGAAAATGTAATTCTAAATATACAGTTAAAATTTCAAGTGAATCGGTTGAAATTTGTTTGAGTTATGAGTCCGGCCGACTTGAAAACTGTAGCTTTGGGATAAACGCGCTTAAAGTTAGTAGAAAGTCACGACATGAATCAAGAGGGGTTCCGCTAGAATTCAAAAATCGAGTACTTAGACATTTTTCATACCCATAATCTTTTGGAATATAATTTTATAGGTACTAGGGGACATTTAAAAAAAAATCGATTTTTGGAATATCCTAGAGTGGCCTAAGGCCTTAATGTCTTTTGTCGCCCACTAATTCCATGGCGCTCCGTCGTTTTTAGTTAACCCTTTTGTATAAGCGTCGATTATACGTCGATTTTTGTATCTGTTCTTTTTCTTCTCTCTCTCTCTCTCTCTCTCTCTCTCTCTCTCTCTCTCTCTCTCTCTCTCTATGGTCTTTCTTTATAAGTTTTTTAATCCCTTTTCTATCAGATTCTCTATTATTGTTGTTTCTTTTTCCTCTTTTATCATCTCTGTTATTACCTCTGTTTCTAATTCCTTTGATACTTTCATAAAGTCTTTTCCTCATTTCGAACACTCGTTTTGTATATAAGTATATTTTTTTTAAACAAAATTCAACGTACAGAATGTAATGGGATCCATTAAGAATCGTATCGGATTCCGTCCGATAATGTGGAAATCCTTTAGGATTCAACCCTGATCGTTGACCATCTTCATAAAAAAATGGCTCCCAATGGTTCGTACAGTCACGTTCGTCTCTCACGTCGTTTCGAGTTTATAAACATAATGGATTAAACTGGAAAGAACGGTGCATGTATATTTTGTTTTTAGTGCGCTCACACGAGGTATTTCTCTCCTGTTATTTGGGCTTTCTAAAGAGAACTAAAGTAGGGCTCTCGAGGGAGTCCCCACGTGGGTCGGCGACCGGGACACGACCCGCTTCGCGCGCACACGTTCCAAACGTACAACGTCTCGAGATCGCGGAACGTGAGAGCGAGAGGGAGGAGGGGGAGGAAGAGAGGGAGGGAGGGAGGGAGGGAGGGAGGGAGAGAGAGAGAGAGAGAGACAGAGAGAGAGAGAGAGAGACCAGGAGATAGGCTTATCCGAGTCCACCGGAATGAACCTGATTCACCGTCTCTTCTCTCCCGCGGTTCTTGCGAAAGCGAAACAACGAAATAACCTTTTTCACTCGACTCTCAAACTCTGGGTGCCACTTATGACCGATACGAGCAAGTAATAGGACACGCAACAGGACCGAGTGCAGGAAAAACACGAGCAACGAATCATCCGAATTGTTTATCGATTTTGACAGCCCGTAAAGAAAATGGATTGGTGGCTAAAAAGGAGGAAAAATGTCTACGACAATGTTGCATCGAAATAACGATCCATAAGTCATTGCTAATAGCGTAATCTCTAAGCAACATTTACGGGAACATCAAAGATATAATACCTATTGATACAACTGAAGAAAAACGATCAAAGGGCTGATGTACGATTTCCAGTTGTTGTGTTCCTTCCATTAATGTTTATTAATGTCGAAGTAGGATAATTGTACTTTAGAATGATACGAGGGGGTGGAGCAACATATTAAATAGAATTTTGCGAAAACCAAGATGACAAATGAAAAGGAAAACGAAGGATTAAAGGGGAGCGGATTTTGAAGATTTTTTGTGCCAAAGCTATTTATTCTACATAATTTAGTTTTTTTTTTTTACATATTATCAGATCTTTTAATTTGTCGATTTTTTAATTTATTTCAAAATTGACATCTGTACGATACTTGCTTCAGGGGTTACGTGGGTTTGAAAATTTCCTTTTTTTTTTAATTTTACGCAGTTTCCCTATGCCCATGGCAGACATGTCATGGTGAATACGATACAAAGGGGGAAGCCGGCTGCGGCCGCAAGGTGGGGGGATGGGAGGTAGACGGGGGAATTGTGGAATCGGAAAGATATAGAGGGGTGATGTGGAATGGATGACAGAACGAAATTGAGGTGGGTTGGGACTTGTAAAAAGGGGAAGACCCTGTACGGCTGGAACAAACCAATAAAATATATAGTACAATATGTCTAGAATATTGTCCCAAAGTTTTAAGTCGATCGGAGTAAAAGTCTAGGAGAGAGAGCCTTTGGGAATTCCCCCCGTTGGGAAAGACCGACCGGAAGTGACGCAGGTATACGCATTTTTCTCAGAACACTATTTTTTGAAGTCGGTGGACACGATTTCTCAAAAACTAATGCACCGATTTTATTGAAATTTTGCACACTTCTTCAAAATAGCATTGACTAGTGATTGAACGAAGGTTTTTTTTTTCGATTGCAACTAATTTTACAAGGCTATACGTAGTGTAAATTGTATCAAAAATTGAACTATTTTGCATACAACTCTGCCAAAAATTCAAATTCAAATAAAGCTATCATGAGTTATCCTGACCACCAGGGGGTCAGGATTTTTTTATGGGTCTCCGGAAACCAGGTACCACCGGCTGAATTTCCCAAAATTTTGTAAAAATATTGTTGCAGTGTTGCTCTTTTATGTGCTTAACATTTTGAATAAAATAATTTATATATTATATTTCTTAAAAAATAGAGAAAATATGCTTTTTTTGGCTCCGAAACCCACGTAACCCCTTCAGAGATCGTTGTCGCCTGAGCTGTTCCACGGCGTACTTAGCGTCTCGTGCATTGATTTAAAACATCAGAGCCAAGAAGTTTTAGATTTCTAACACGCCCTAGATGAATGTGAAAAATTCGAATAAAATTGAACATTATAAAAATGGTACGTGCTTGAAAATGTTTTTATTTGTTAATGAAATTATTTGTATTTGTTAATGAAAAAGTAGTTTTGAAGAATAACTTTCAAGGAACTTTAGGTTCACGCAGACGGTAATTATGTTATCTTAAAATGTGCAAAATTTCGAAATCGTCGATTAGATCATTTTTGAGTTATCTCGCATGTCGTTCACGAAACAGTGATTTTCAGGAAAACGCGTTTAAAATATGTCAAGACTCAAAAATTTGTGGCTAAATGACCTACCAATCAATCTGCGATTTCAGGGCCATTAAGTAGTTCCTCAGCTTTCTCGTGAAGTTCATTTGCGACCATCCGCTCTTCTTTACGTTATAAAGAGATGTCCCTCCTTAATCGGGAAACGAAACCACAGAACACACTTCATAAGTCATCGATCGATAAGCCGTTTCTCTCCGACAGAAAATTAGAGCAATTCTAGTGATTCATTATTTTTTATTTAATCATTTTTCCATCCGTTTAGCTTCTCTTTGTCCAAGAAGACAAGGTAAAGATCAAGAGGAAAAGAGAGATCGCGGCGTTGGACCTTGTATCGTTGGAATGCAACGAAAATTCTTAATTTTTTGTTTCAATTTCTCTATTTTTATTTTATCAACGTAAATATTTTTCTTCACATCTCTGACAAGGGCCTTAAAAAGAGTTTGAGTGTTTTTCGTAGCCTGGATCTGCCCAGCAGAAATAACGATGATTCGGAACGATTTATTTTCATTGCGTTTCAACAACGAAACTTTAATATCGTCTCTTGCTGAATCATTGAAACTTCAACGCTCATCGGTGAAACGCTCGGTCCTCCTTAAGCGGCCCGTTCCCGAATATTTCGAGTGTAGCATAAATCGAACGAGAATAACTGACCGTTTGCATTGTGCCGCATATTATAATAATAATCCAGATAAAACTAATATTTTTCCACGCACGAAAAAAAAAAAACTATGCGATTATTCGAGCCCGAGATGAACGAGCAGGTTCAAAGCTTCGTTCGAGGAACGAGAGAACGAAATTCGCGAGGCCTTTCAAATTTAATACTGGCCGTGTGTATCGACAGATACACCGAGAGGCAGGTAGTAAAAACATCGTACAAGTACAGCAACCCAGAGAGAAAAAGAGAATTTAAAAGGCGAACGCTCTCTTATTGTGCTCGTTCACTGTAGAAAAACCTTGGTACTCCGCGTATATAGAATTTTCGGCAATTTAGTTCTTGCCACATTCGTTCGTACAGCGTATGCTCCTCGGCTCGACTTTCTCGCGGACTCCTTATTCTTTCTCTCGAAATGCTTTCTTATTTTCGTTAATTCGCGGTTTGCTGCGTCGCGTACCAATCGACGTTTGTTGTTTCTTCCTTTATAGCCTCGCTCGCCAACCAAATATACGTGGCACAATATGGGTACGAACGAGCGCGGCCCTCGAGGGGTCCTGACGGAAAAAAAAGACAAAAAGTAACACATACGAATTGTTGCCGTACGGTGGATGAAAATTTTTAAGGGGTGTAATAATGATCGGTCGCTGTAACTTTTTGGACCATTTACACTCGGCCGTTATGATATATTTTCGCCATTGAAGAAAATCCACTTGTCAGTAAATAAATACGCGGTAACTTCTGCCGCTATATATAGAATATATAGCGGCAGAAGTTATGATGTCAATATATGGATAATACCAGGTGTACAAGTATGAAATGCGGATTTCAGACAACAAATAGTGCACCAATGCAATTTGTGCTATAAAGATTTGACACTGTGCCATTTTGTTGTGTCATCAACAAGGGTCAGGCGCGCACGAGTGATAAATTGGAAAAGTGTGTGCATAGTGTTGTGTTGTTGTGTTCAATATGTCGAAATTTATACCGAACAAAAAGCATTCGCGGACAGCATTAATTTTTTGTTTTCATTTGAAGAAAACTGCTGCTGAATCATACCGATTACTTCGAAAAACTTATGGTGAACATGCTCCATCGCAAGATACGTGTGAACGATGGTTTTTAAAAGTGGTGACTTCGATGTCGCAGACAAGGAACATGGAAAACCGCCAAAAAAATACGATGATGTGGAATTGCAAGCATTGTTGGACGAAGATGATTCGCAAACACAAAAACAACTCGCCGAGCAATTGGGCGTTAGTCAACAAGCTGTTTCCAATCGTCTACGAGAGATGGGAAAGATTCAGAAGACCGGTAGATGGGTACCACATGAGTTGAACGACGCAGGCAAATGGAAAAGCGCAAAAACACATGTGACATTTTGCTCGCTCGGTACAAAAGGAAGTCGTTTTTGCATCGTATAATTACACGGGATGAAAAGTGGATTTATTTTTGAAAATCCCAAGCGCAAAAAATCATGGGTAGACCCAGGCGCACCATCCACATCGACCGCAAGACCGAATTGCTTTGGCAGAAAGACGATGCTCTGTGTTTGGTGGGACCAGAGGGGCGTGGTCTATTATGAGCTGTTAAAACCTGGGGAAACGGTTAATACTAAACGTTACCAACAACAATTGACCGATTTGAACCGTTCGCTGCTTGAAAAAAGGCCAGAATACCGAAAGAGGCAACACAAAGTCATTTTTCTTCATGACAATGCTCCATCACATACGGCAAAACCGATTCGCGACACGGTGGAAGCACTCATGTCAGCTGGGAAGTTCTACCCCGTGCGGCCTACTCACCAGACTTGGCTCCATCCGATTACCACTTGTTTGCATCGATGGGTCACGCACTTGCTGAGCAGCACTTTTGGTTCGTACGAAGATGTGAAAAAATGGCTCGATGAATGGTTCGCAGCAAAAAGGGGAGATTTTTACTGGCGTGCTATTCACAAATTGCCCGAAAGATGGGAAAAATGTATAACAAGCGATGGAGCATACTTTGAATAAAGCACTTTTTATCATTCTTCCGAATTTAACGTGTTTTTTTTTCGAAAAAAAATCCGCATTTCATACTTGTACATCTGGTATATCATACAAATTGAACCCGTAATAATAAATATTGTCACATGTATAAAATGTGATATTAAAAAAATTCGTGAAAAAGTATCATACTAAAGTTTGTATCGTTGAAACGCACCGAAAATATTTTTTTTCTAATAGCCAAATTTCTTTGGCAGAACAAAGCTACGGCAAACTTTTCTAAGATCCCCATTAGAGACCCAAAACCTAACTCTATCGAGAATGATTTCAGACAACAATAAAAATGAAGAAAAAACGTTAATGAACAAAAAATATCGTTGCATTCCAACGATGCAAACTTAAACAATATGAAAAAAGTATCAGTGTTGTTCAAAATGTTTCCAGTCAACCCCGCCGCCCGATGCTTCAAACCTCGCGTCGTTAATGACCGCCCCCTTAATTACTGAAAATTGAAATGTGTTTCAACGTTGATAATATATCTTAATAAGTTCACTTATCTCAATGACTGTACGAAGCACAAATTTTTACGCAAGCTTTTATTTGTTCGATGAGAATTAAAAATCAAAGCCACCGCAAGCAAGGGAAATGGTCTCGGCTAGGATTCTAGCGCGGTATATCCAACGTCCGGGTTCTTCCGTGAATCGCCGTTAGATACGCGTTCTTGTTACAACGTAGCAACTTGTCGTGTAGCGTCTTTCTCCGTGGGTAACTGTACACACTAGCGGGGAATTCGAAAAAAAAAAGAAAAAAAAAATCAATTATTTCAATTCGTGTACGGCGAATCCGACGTGCAATGTGCAGGTGCACAAGGTTTTCGTAAGTTTCGAGGAATTTTCACGAGATTCAAGGTAAATACATATGGAACTCGAAACTCAGGCCACTTCGAGGAAGCGCTCGGTCGCTATAGTGGAGAAAGAGTGACAGAGAGAGGAGAGGGAGAGAGAGAGAGAGAGAGAGAGAGAGAGAGAGGGCGAATATACTTCCTTACTAAACGATGGCTCTCTCTCGGACACACGGCAAAACCCGCCGCTTCCTGGCATTCAACAAGTGCATAAACTTTTACGTTCTTGTAGCAAGTCAACGTATTACAACGTATACACATATAGACATACACGCAGACGTATTCGAACGTGTAAATTTGCATGCGAGCTGGCACGCCGCGATAATTCACCAAATATGTCCGCAGCGTTGGTGAGAAGTTGCGACAAAAGTTTTTTTTTTTTAATCCGCGTGCCCCAAAGTGCGCAAACTCGTAGGGACTTCGAGTTGGTTGATAGTAAAGAGAGAAATAATTGCCAATGATCCAACGGAAAAGAAACGAAGAACAATAGCGCGGTATCGGCCGAGCGTTTCGGTGTGCGTATCAAGAGCATTGGTATAGCATCTTTTTGTAGGGAGAGGGCAGGGAAAGGCCGCCCTGGCAAGACCTGCTTTGCTCATCATTTTCCTAAATAAAATTTACATAATAATCGACAACCACGCAACACACATGAAATATGAAACTTTCTTTAAGGGGATGCACCCGAGTATACGGCGGAAGAAATTGGTGAATTCTGGGAATTATTCTCTCAAAAACTATCTGTCCGATTTCATCTAACTTTGTTTTATTCAAAAGTACAAATATTGAGATATATTGGTAAATTTTTTTATAAATATTTATTGACTGTAAACATGTCCCTCGTGAAATTGGCATATCTATTTAATTTACGTAATTAAATTGTTACTTTTTATAAAAATTACGAAATTACGACGAAGGAAATAGTTCAAGTTTTATTTAATTATTTCTTTATGCTTGCTTTGGTGAAACTTAAATAAAATTAATCGATTATTTGATTTAAATTATTTTGAATCCATTTTTTGCGTGGGCGGTCACCGGGCTTGGGGAGGGGGGTCAGCTTCCCTGGTTACGCCAATGATCAAGAGGCTTGTATCAGGCGGGTCAGCTGATTGACAAGTGTCAGAGAGACAACAAATAATGGGCAGACTCTTCACCCTTTGACCTCCAACTCGGAAAATTTTCCAAAGTACCGAAAAACGATTTTAATGCGCCCAAGAGATTAAATAATATCAGCAAAGAAACAGGCACTGAAAACGTGAATCGTAGCGTAATCGGGACATAGTTGAAACTATATAATGGATAGCGGTATTGCGGTCGTTCTTCTGGATATTCGCCCGTGGCGTACGCTCTCGTTCTCTGACGCTCGAACGAGTGTAAAGTCGAGAACGACTTTGAATGCGCTGTGCTCCTCTCTCGCACGCGGTTATCGATTTGCCCATCGACCCGTGACCATTATTCTCCGCTCTATTCACGTACGTTTTCTCCGTGTTCCACTCGGGGCCCCCGTCGCCCCTCCGGACCTTCGACACTTTCCTATCGTTCCACGTCGTCTACCCCACACCCATCGGAATCCCATTAATACAACATCTACACTGCGTGTGTGCACGTTACGTGGCCGCGACCCAACGCGTATAATACGCATTGTATACCGTAAGTGTATATAATGACGTTTAACATCGGGACGATTCACCGGCCGGTGACGTTAGCGCTCCCTCACACATGTGTATGCGCGACTGCTGACTAGCCGCGACGAGAGAACCGCCGAGTGTAGCGGTAAACGCGTTTGCGAGGGAATATAAAAAAAAAAATCTTTAACATTGAGAATCCGTTAAGTGTGAAAGCCTTTCAGCTTCTCTCTCTCTCTCTCTCTTTCTCTCTCTCTCTCTCTCTCTCTCTCTCTCTTACTTTGTAGCGTAACTGTACAGTGGTAATAGGCCGAGTACAGTCGGATTATAACTTTCCCGAATGATTATGGTATTGAAGTTTGCATCGTTGGAATGCAACGATTTTTTTTTCGTTTCTTATCGGCCAATTTTCTTTTTCGGCACATTTAGGCTACATGTATAATTGGAATATTTTTGAAGATTCTTATCAAGGATCCATAAACTGAACCTGCAAAAAAAGAGTTTCGATAGGAATCGAAATAAACGAAAAAATAATCCTTTCCTATTTTATAAATTTCCGTTTCATTTCCTATAAATAATCGAATCCTAAAAAAAGTTTGCGTGATTTTCGTAGCTCAAATCTGCCAAAGTAAATGTAGGATATTGAAGAAAAAAAAATTGGTTGCAATCCAAGGATGCAAACTTTAACATTATTTCTACAATGCTCTTCCATCTTTCTGGTAGGCTTTCAGGCCCCTCTTGCAAAATTCAGTTGTCTGTGACGAAAAATGCAATGGAAAAAACCGCATTATTTATGGCATGACTTAATCTAAATAATATAGCAGTTTTTGTATTCGTTATTGTTATCTGTGTTATCTTTACCGTGATTTTGTTACTATTATTGCTTTTATTCTTTTTTTTTATAATAACTACTATAAAAATAATTAACTAATCATCATTTACAGCTACATTTTTATAATATTTTTTCATAATAATGAGTCTTTTTTTTTAAATACCGATTGCCTCTATCTATACATATAAAAGTTCCGTGGCTGACGGACTGACTGACATATAGACAACGCACAGCCTATGTCGCTGAAGATAGAAACATGAAATTTGAACGATATGTTCCTTAGAGAGTGTAGATGAGATGCATTGTAAGAAAAGATTTTTCGAAAATCAACTTTTAAGGGGGTGAAATGGGGTGTAAAAGTTTGTATGGGAAATTATACTCCTTGCGCGTGTCAACTTGAAACTTGAAGGATTTTTAGAAAATCAACCCCTAAGGAGGTGAAATGGGGTGTGAAAGGTTATATATAAAATTGTATTCCTTGCACGAATCAAATTGAAACGTGTTATAAATATTCTTGAGAACAAATAATAAAGCGTATATTTTACGATTTTTTTTAAAACAACCCGTAATTAGGGCTGCAACGGGGTGTCGAAGTTTGTAAGGGGCAATCGAATTCTTCGCATTTATCTCAATGAAATTCGGAAGATATATTCTTTAAAGGGCGTAGAGGTGCACTAAGAAAGGATTTATTGAAAATCAACTCCTAAAAAGATGAAATGGAATGTAAAAGTTTGTATGGAAAATTGCATTCCTTGCGTGTATCAACTTAAAACTCGGTATAAATATTCTTCAAAACAAATAATAAGACGCATGATTCAGGATTTTTGAATACAATCCCTAATAAAGGGTGCACCTGGTAATGACATTTTTATGGACTAAATTCCACGTGGGCGAGGCTGCGGGCGAAAGCTAGCATTTCCGGTCTATTGCTCCGGTCAATACACTTCCTCATTTTGCACTGGGAAGCATTCACCTATCCCAATCGGTTAGGCTCGATCTTATTATTATTATGATCATCATTATTATTGTTACTATTATTATTGCTGTTGTTGTTTTTATTGCTATTATTATTATCATTATTATTGTTTCTTTCATTTGCATGGTTAATCCTACAATTGTTTCCGATGTTATTATTATTATTAGTGTTATCATTATTGTTGTCATCGCTGATTCATTATTATTATTGAAATTGACGTGCTCGTATGCGTGGAGCAATGATTGTATATATGTGTCTGTAGGAAGATTAACGAGATCCGGTACGGCTGAATCCGTGAGTTTGACCATTTTTCATAAAGTCCCTCGAGAAGACAACTTATGCATAGTCATACGGCATATGTTTCAACGTCTCTCTGACGACACTGCGTCCGATGATTTTGCAATTCACTGCGGAATTATATCTCTCGCATCGTCATAGACCGAGTTCCGTGTACGTGTGTGTGTGTGTGTGGTTGCACGCGTGTTGTGTTTCACAATTACATTACTTTTCGACTTATTTTTCTTCGCGACACACAAGCTGTTTTTCGCTGCATATCGCGTCGCGTAGAAAATTGGATCAAGCGAACGTAATATTCGCACGTTCTTACGTACCTACAGGCGCGATGCGCGCCTGTTATGTAGCGAGAACGAGCCTCGGTCTCGCGGAAGTGGCCCGATCGCGCCTTGGCGGAAAAAAAAAAATTCCGCGAAAGAAGCGTGAGTCTAACTAATCCGTTTCGCACGGGGTTTTTGTTTGGGTACTGGGAATTCGTGCGGACGTCTTCGCGTTGCCATGGGGAGCTGCGAAACGTACGGTGCAATGCCAAAGGAGTTTTAGGGTAGAAAATAACGACGTTTATTTTCATTCAAGGAGGGAGATCCCTCCAGGCAGCCGAAAATAAGCGAATTTTCAAGATTTCTTTATGTCAAAACCATTTCTTCAATATAATTAAAATTTTGTGTACATATTATTACATATTTTAATTTTCTAGAATTCAATATTTTTTTTCGCCGGCTTCAGAGACGGTTAACGCAGGAGTTGTCTCACGGCGTACAACCTAGAGTCTGGTGCATTGATGTGAAATATCAGAGCCAATAAATTTTGGATTTCTAAGACCCGCACGATTTGTGTGAACCTAAAAAATCCAAATAAAAATAAATACTATAAAAATGGTACGTGTTTGAAAAAATGTTCTATTTTTTCATAACATTTTTACTATAGCATTTGTTAATGAAAAAATCGTTTTTTTTTTAGAATAATTTTTAAAAGAACTTTAGGTTCAAATGGATGATTATCATGTTATCCAATAGTGTGCAAAATTTCCAAATTATCGATCGGATAGTTTTTTAATTGACTTGTACGAGATTCACGAAAAATTGGTTTTTGGGAAAACGCGTTTTAAGTTTCAAGCCTCAAAAATTGTCTGACTAAATTAATCTGCGATTTCGAGGCCATAAAGTAGTCCCTCAGATTCCTCGTGGCGTTAATTTTTGGCCATAAGCTCTTCTTTACGTTATAGAGGAATCTCCCCCCTTAAGGTAGTAGTCTCGCCACAGTCACGTTGAAAAGTTTATTCTCCGCTCCGATAATCATTTAATAGTGTCCTGAATGGGCCCTCAAAATTAACAAAAAAAAACTGTAGAAAAACGCCTTGGCGAGACTACTACCTTAATTTATTTCAGTTTTTCACTATCAGTGGTATTATTATTATTGTTATGCGTGCCTATTACCAGGTGTACAAGTACGAAGTGCGGATTTTTTTTCTAAAAAAAAACACGTTAAATTCGGAAGAATGATAAAAATTGCTTTATTCAAAGTATGCTCCATCGCTTGTTATACATTTTTCCCATCTTTCGGGCAATTTGTGAATACCACGCCAGTAAAAAACTTCCCCTTTTGCTGCGAACCATTCATCGAGCCATTTTTTCACATCTTCGTACGAACCAAAGCTCTGCTCAGCAAGTGCGTGACCCATCGATGCAAACAAGTGGTAATCGGAAGGAGCCAAGTCTGGTGAGTAAGCCGCATGGGGTAGAACTTCCCAGCTGACTGCTTCCAACGTGTCGCGAACCGGTTTTGCCGTATGTGATGGAGCATTGTCATGAAGAAAAATGACTTTGTGTTGCCTCTTTCGGTATTCTGGCCTTTTTTCAAGCAGCGAACGGTTCAAATCGGTCAATTGTTGTTGGTAACGTTTAGTATTAACCGTTTCCCCAGGTTTTAACAGCTCATAATAGACCACACCCCTCTGGTCCCGCCAAACACAGAGCATCGTCTTTCTGCCAAAGCGATTCGGTCTTGCAGTCGATGTGGATGGTGCGCCTGGGTCTACCCATGATTTTTTGCGCTTGGGATTCTCAAAATAAATCCACTTTTCATCCCCTGTAACTATACGATGCAAAAACGACTTCCTTTTGTACCGAGCGAGCAAAATGTCACACGTGTTTTTGCGCTTTTCCATTTGCCTGTCGTTCAACTCATGTGGTACCCATCTACCGGTCTTCTGAATCTTTCCCATCTCTCGTAGACGATTGGAAACAGCTTGTTGACTAACGCCCAATTGCTCGGCGAGTTGTTTTTGTGTTTGCGAATCATCTACGTCCAATAATGCTTGCAATTCCACATCTTCGTACTTTTTTGGCGGTTTTCCATGTTCGTTGTCTGCAACATCGAAGTCACCACTTTTGAAACGCCGAAAGCATCGTTCACACGTATCTTGCGATGGAGCGTGTTCACCATAAGCTTCTCGAAGTAATCGGTATGATTCAGCAGCAGTTTTCTTCAAATGAAAACAAAAAATTAATGCTGTCCGCGAATGCTTTTTGTTCGGTATAAATTTCGACATAGTGAACACAACAACACAACACTATGCACACACTTTTCCAATTTATCACTCGTGCGCATCTGACACTTGTTGATGACACAACAAAATGGCGCAGTGTCAAATCTGTATAGCACAAACTGCATTGGTGCACCATCTGTTGTCTGAAATCCGCATTTCATACTTGTACACCTGGTATTGCTGCCACCATTATCATTACCGTTTGCTGTTATAATCGTTAGAATTTTTTATTACCGCCGTTGCTGTTATTATCGTAATTGTCATCAGCATTAATACCATTGCCCTCCACGGTCGGTAAATGTAGATAAATAGTTATCAAAGAAATCCCCCACAAAGTCGATGAAAATTAAGAGGATCCGAAAAGCTTCGAAAGCTTGGCAGAAAAAAAAGAAGCACGTAAGTCGTTTCGAAACTGCGAATACGAAGAAGTTTCGTCGAATACTTCTCGATATTGATGTTTGTTATCCCGCACGTATGACACGTACAGCAATATCCCGGATATAAACAAAATAGCGATGCTTCACGCGTGTGTTTATACGTGTGACGAGGAGGGCTGGCCGGTGTCTCGCGTTCGTTCGTACGGTAAACAGAGCCCTTCGTTACACGCGAGAGCGATATTGGCCAGAGGTAATTGCAGCCTCTGGGGAGAGGGTGATGACGGTGAGGGGTCGATACGACGAGGAACAGGTTAGCCCCAAAGTTCTGGCAGCGCGTTGTTGACGCAAAGACGACGTGAGAATTCTCCTAATTAGCAAACATACGCATGAGCCTGGACGTATCCGTGTGTGTAAATATATGAGAAGCTTTTTTTTGACGCAGGAAAAATGATGCTTTCGAAATTTGCATCGTTGAAACGCAACGAAAATTCGTTTTTTTTTTGTTCACTGTATTCCACTCTTCCTTGTGCATCCGAAGTCTTTTTTGCGCGTTTAATTTGTAGTGCTGCAATGAGGAGCCTAAGAAAAGATTTAAGTGATTTTTGTGAGCATCTGTTAATGACATTCCAACGATGCGAACTTCAACATCGGAAATATTTTACGAAATGCATGTAACGGGTGTTACATGGTTCGACCACCGGAAACGCTAAGAAGCTATGGCGACGCCATTTTTCAAACATACTAAAAAGAGAATTGTTGTTTTCTTTAGTTCGTAACCAGTCTTTGTTTTTTTCGAAATGTTCGCCGACTAATTAAAATGGCGCAAGTTCCAGGCACGGATTAGAAATTGACGAGGACTTCATGAAAAAAACAAGCACGGTCGGGATTCGGGTTCGGCGGTGCATCGAGTTAAGCTGCGTTAGGAAAGGCTAGTACGTCACAACCTGCAAAGGTATACGTTGGATGATATTGAAGTTTACATCGTTGGAAGGCTACGGAAATAATGCCTTTTTTTTTTGACAGATCAAATCTGCGGCAAACTTATTGAAAGATGTTTTCCTCAGAGACGTACAACCCACATCTATCGAAAAAGATTTTGGATAACAAAAATGGAGAAGAACGATAATAAAAAAGAATTTTCATTGCATTCCAACGATGCAAACTTCAACAGCAATACGTCTAAACTCAGGGGAAATATATCGGAAAAGTACTAAGTAATATATATATATATATATTAGATTAAGTAAAAAGTTCTGAGCGTTTTTTCGCTTTATTTCGACGATAAAATTAACATAGGTAGGATTATCCGATTTAGATCAAATATGTTTCTTATTTGTCTTAATATGTCCTATTTGTCTTATTTTTTTTATTCATCTGAAACAAAAATCGAAAATATTTTTCGATTATTGACACGTGTAGGGGAAGGATATACCTATAAAAATATGAAAAAGTATAAAATTAAAAATTAAGTAGGCTTTTTAATCAAATTTTCATAGTTTTGACCATTTTATCGACAATTTTTACCCCAAAAACTTAAGTATAAGTATATCCTAATAACTTAAAACTTTAAGTATATCCTTCCGATAATGTTGTAGTGAGAAACCTCCAAAAATTTCAGCAAGATCGATCAATAACTTTTTGAGATACACCACGAGCAGTTTTTGAAAATGCAGTTTCGAGGTAATCGCTTTTAAAGTTTCCCTAGTTCCCAGCATGCGGTCCCGGCGCGCTCTCGACTATGTGCTATAATTTCGTACATTTTTCATACATCGATTTTTCGATTTTCCAGTATACTCTCAATATATTATACTTTTGAAATATGTGAAAAAAAAATAATCGATTTTTTTAACATTGTAAAGGCCCCCCCCCCCCTTAATAGATTTAGGTTGTAGGTCTCCAATGAGGGTCTTAAAAAAAGTTTGCCGTAGTTTTTGATCTGGCAAAAAAAAATGCAATGATAAATAAATTATTTTCGTTGCGTTCCAACGATAGAAACTTCCCGATCATTATATATTCATTTCGAGGTATACTCCTTAGGGGAGTATACACCCCCCCCTCCCCGTGATTATATACATATATTCTATAATACATTTCTCTTTATAAAATAAATGGCTATACTCTATATTTCATAATAAACGGCTTTACAGCCGCATTATCTCGTTAGCAGCACGATTGTTAATTGAAGAATCGCTGGAAAGAAGATTGTCTTCGTTTCGAGAGGCGCATAAATCGTGGATCGTTCCATAAGAGTACATTGACGGCACTTCGCATTCAGGAGTTAAAAAGCCAAAACTGCTATTTCGCCGAATTGTGAACGATTTTCAAATCATAAATAAAAAAAAAAAGAAAGAAATAAAACGAGGATTGAGTAATTGGTCAAAGTTCACGACGAGACTGGCTCGCGAGACGTTCCCTCGGCCTCGTAACCAGTCCAGTTGTATCTCGCGCGGCTATGGCTTTGTGTACTCCTGCTCTCAACCCGCACACGTTTCACTCTCCGAGACGATGCTTTACTTTGTGTATCCATCAACGGTACACGAGGCCAAATGTCTGCGCGACTGCAGCATTTAATACGCCAACTCTCGCTGTGTTTATGTCGTGCATGGCAAACAAGTGTAAGAGAGAGAGAGAGAGAGAGAGAGAGGGCGGAGATTTTTCCTCGCAAAATCTTTTTCTTCGGATGTTTTTTTTTGCATTCGTGTACTTTCTCTCCGGTCGCCGCGGGAAAGGGCACGTAAATCAATTATACGAGTCAGTCGGACGATTGTTTCGATATCTTCGTCCCAATCACGATTTTCATTCTTAGCCCTGTACAATATTTTCGAAATGCTTTCGGCGCTCTAATCTTTTACAGATTTATTTATCTCATAGTACGTTGATTACTATCACTTTTATTATTATTGTTCTTTTTTTATCATCATCTTATGATCGGAGTATTGAGACAAAAATTCTTAAAATAATTGAAATACCGAAAGAATTTTTTTAATGTCGCCCAGGCAAGGAAGACGAGGTGTGTGTGTGTGTGTGTCTAAGGCAGGCAAAATTTAGCACAGCCTCAAGTGAAAAATCATAAATTGCGCTGTATTTCAACGCTAATAATGGCGCTTAATATTTATTTTCCAAGTATCGCCACGCTTTATAATAGACGATGTTGAAAAAGTTATTTAACTTGCGGGATGTTCCATCGCTATTTATAAATAATTGAATTGGAGATGTTGAAGTTTGCATCGTTAGAATGCAACCAAAATTCTTGATTTTTTCATCTCTTTATTTTTATCAATTATTAAAAACCTTTTTTTCTGCAAGATTTTGTTATAACATTTTTAATAAGTATCCAAAAAAGTGTTTCAGTGATTTTTGTAGCGTAAATGTGCGAAAAAAAATACGGCAAAACGAAACAAAATTATTTTCGGCAAAACGAAACAAAATTATACCATTTGCATTCTACTCGTACCGCCTGTATGAGGTGAGGCTTCGAATGGATTTTAATGACACAAAAATATCCAAAAAATACCTGAAATTCTTCATGAATCGGTATTGCGTACGTTTCCACGTGTCGTTGATGATTTTTGGCAATACCTAACGCTTAGCTACAGTGGGCCGAAGCTTGAGTGCTTCACGGATGAAAGTTTGAAACTGATTTTTTTTTAACGTTGGTACGTCTGAGATGGTTAAACTCTAAACTTTTCCCAAATTCCACTGCATCGTATTGGAGAAAAAAAAATACAGACACTGCAACCTCTCCAAACGGCACCTCCATAAATGAAATCAGCCCCCCACTAGGTGCCGAATATCGATAGATGGAGCGCATGGTGGGAGAAGCGCGAGGCTCGAAGCATGCTAGACAATAAAAGTGGGATTGGAGGGGTACTGCTATCCGCTACGTCAGCGGCGCAGAGTCGAATTGAGTGGATGGTGCGCAACCTCTATGTTTATTTAAGTGTGTTGCAGAGCCGATCCCGCCACTGTGCCGATTAGAGAGGTTACAGTGTGCAAATCTAGAGTATTCAGTGTCTTTTCTTGCGGAAAATTCTGAACTACGTTACAATTTAAGGTAGTAGTCTCGCCGCAGTCACGTTGAAAAGTTTATTCTCCGCTCAATCGAGAAAAGCTTCGAAATATTGCGAAATATCCTTATAATGTTGTAGGTTGTACATCTTGTCGGGATGTAAAAACTTCTAAAGTAATAATGTTTCACTTTTGTATCAGACTATCCATTCCGGCTACTAATGCGTACATACTCTGCGTATACGGATATGCACGCACTACTGTAATCTAGTTCTAGTCCGCTCCAGTCGCTTCGTGACACGCTAGCGTCGCCAGACATTGCTTAAGGCCTTAGGCCACTCTAGAGGCCAAAAAGAACATATTTTGTGATTTTTTTTTCTTCAGCGAAACTATAAAATAAATCAGAATTACAAAATAGAGGTTTTATTATACAGGTAATTGACTATATAAAATTATTTTTTCACAGCGATACATGTCAAAATGGCGACTGTGCAGCATTTTTCCGATGACGACTTTATTTCTGGAAGGTCAACGGCCGGACCAACAGCTCCTATCATTTTTGAGTTATGATGAGACACTGAAGTTTTTTTCGATTATATTTAACAATAGCTATAGAAGTACGTAGGATTTTTTTGATATATTGTTTTTTGTCAAAATGGCGCATTTCTAAAACAATAAGTATAAAATGCCATGAGAAAATTATCAGAAAATTGTTCATGAAAAAGGAACTATGCAATATAATATAAAAATCCTACGTAGTGCCTCAGAAAATGTAATTCTAAATATACAGTTAAAATTTCAAATGAATCGGTTGAAATTTGTTTGAGTTATGAGTCCGGCCGACTTCAAGAATGTAGTTTTGAGACAAACGCGTTTGAAGTTAGTAGAAAGTCACGACATGAATGAAGAGGGGTTGCGCTAGAATTCGAAAATCGAGTACTTAGAAATTTTTCACACCCATAATCTTATGGAATATAATTTGCACGCAGGTATTGCTAAATATAAAAATGAAAACTATGAAAAATGTTTTCTTATTTAATCACTTTGATGACGTATCGCAACAGTAGTCTTTTTGTTCTGCACCAATCTGCAGAAAACCTTCAAAAAATTCGACACTTTTAAGTAAAAAAAAATCGAGAAAACTGTGAAAACCAAAGAAAATGTCAAGGTTGCGGTGGTTTGAAATGACGCGGCGAGGTGTTTTGCGGAGTGAGGGGGGGGGTAACGCGGATGACCACTAGCGCCGCATGGTGGGCTGCTTTTCGTGGCGTCAATAATGGGGACATCGATTGTTAAGGAGGTACGACTACTCCTTCAGGGTCAATAAAGAGACTAAATTTATGTCACGCCACGGGTGTTCTGATTTATGTTAACTTATCTTGAATATTCGTATTGTCGATCCCAAAGTGCCAAATTTGTGGTAGAAATGTTATTTATTGCATATTTACTAATCAAAACTGAAAAATTATATCCTCAACGACTCCGGAGTCTTCACGATTTCCAAGCAGTACCGAGATTCTGAAGCTCTGTAGCGACCGTTTTCGTTATCGTTACCTAGCCACAGCCAATAAGAGGCTCCCTTTCTTCTGATCGTGCATGCGATTGGCTGTCGCTAGCCGGCGACAACGAAAACTGTCACACAGAGCTAGGTTATGCTCGCCAAACGAATCGGCTGTTACACCCGACGTTGGCAACTCTATGGATACTATTTCGTCATTATGACAATATTCAACCGGAAGTTGAAACTGTTTTATAATGTAGTGCTTGAACTACACGGTGGAGTGCGAATTTTTGATTTTTTACAATATCTATTATGTCTAATTTATCAAATTTCAGTTTTCCAACAACCTTAGTTGGATACGTGAGTAGCAAAACCGTGATTACCGCACTTCCGGTCGACCGTCTCCATAAGACGACGTGCTCCACTAGCTCAAAATACTCGACTTTGCAATTTTATTACGAAAAAACTAGATGGTCAATATAGCTCAAATTTTTCCAAAGGGTGCATAAAGTATTCGTCAACATCATATAAAAATTTCAGACTCGAAAGTTCGATTCAACCCCATGATCGTACCACCTTAAGGGAATATATACGAGTGTCACCCTCCTGGCTGAGTCCCAAGAAGTTATACTTTAATATAGTACACCATTTTTTCCGTGCTTCTCTATTGGGAAGATGCTATGTACGTAGGTGTGTAGCACGCGAAAGGTGTTTGCCACTGGAGTACGAGGGGTCCGGGGGGGGGTCGAGGGGCAGTGACCCTTGCGGCGGGGGGGGGCGGGGCGGTAGCGGAGCCCCCCCCCCAGGACACTAAACGCAGTATTTGCGATTTTCAACATAAATTCCGAGATTATAATGCTTTATTTATTTTGTTTATTTATAACAATAAGAATTGTTTCATATAATTATTATTACCAAATTACCAAACGATATATTTTTATTGGTTTGTTCCAGCCGTACAGGGTGTCTTCCCTTTTTTTACGAGCCCCAACCCACCTCAACTTCGTTCTGTTGCCCATTCCACAATCACCCCTCTATATCTCCCCGATTCCACAATTCCCCCGTCTACCTCCCCACCCCCCACCTTGCGGCCGCAGCCGACTTCCCCCTCTGTATCGTATTCACCATGACGTGTCTGCCATGGGCACAGGGAAACTGCGGAAAACCTATACCGATACAGCCGGTCCCAAGTTCGCCCTTCCAGTCACGGAACGGGTCGTCTTTCGCCGAGAAATATCGAAGAAAAATATTTCACGACGAAAGTGACGCGACTGGGATTCGAACCTGCGACCTCCCGATCCGCTGGCCAGCACGCTAACCATTAGACCAACGCACCGGGTCCAAACGATATATTTTACATATGGTAAACTTGGAACCTTACATTCCGAAGAGGGATGAACCGTATACTTTTAATCGATCTTCGGACTTCTAACGATTAAAAGTGCTACTTTCCTCTCTGTCTAGTCGCACGTATTAAACGAGGAAAACATGGTAGTGGTATTTAGAATAGATTTGTGGCTTCTGAGACACTGTTGAAACTATATATGTCCAAGTTACCTTGCCTGATGTTCCTTGAAATTTTAAAATTCAAAAGAGAAATCATTTTCGATAATTAACGAAAAGTTCTAATTTTAACGCTAAATAAGCGAAATATTAACTTTTATCACTCTTCATATTATGTTTATTTCGACTCGATAACCCTCGATTACGTACTATTGCCATTCGCGCGTTTGAACAACTCGTCTCGATCAAATACACTTTCACGATTAATTTTTAACGGCGAGAGGGAATAAAAACATTTGGGGTACCTGCAAACGCGATAGCGATCGTAAACGATTTTCGAGAGATCGGCAAATATCGGCGGGTCGCGTAGGAAAGCGCAAGAGATCGGAAAACAAACAAACAAAAAGTAATGGATAAACTCACCTGCAAATCCTGACAGCCGTTATCCCTGTGACTCGCGGCACGTATAACACCAGCACGCCACCCCCACTCACTGATCTTATTAACCTTAAGCTTTGCGAAACCACTCACTGAGAGGAACCTCTTTCCCACGATCTCCTCGCGAAACTTGTACGCCATAATACACGACACAATATTATTATCGCAAACGTCCTATGTGCTCGTATAGAAGCGAAACGGCAAATTTTCTATTTTGTTTTTTTTTTTATTCCTCTTCCATCATCCACGATTTAGAGCTCGCGCACTCTGGTAGCCGTAATTGGTACTGCGCGTCTCACACACTGTGTTTTACTGGCCCAAAAATTTCCGTGGGCGATCCCTCCCCCCCCGAGTGATTACGCGCGCCCTCTGTCACTTTTCGATGAAAAAAAAAAGGATTCACGAGCCAGGCAAAAATCGTTTCGATCCGTTCTAAGACCGATGATCGACACTCTCATCGGACAAGATACAATTGTCTCGAACGTTCGTGATGTTCGAGATGATCGAAAAAAATCGAGATCCGAGCACGTCGAGACGAGCCATCGCCTCGATCCGTTTCTCTCTCTCTCTCTCTTGCTCTGCCTCGATTCGAACTTCGGGGTCCTCTCTCGTTCGCCCTTCCACCACTATTTTCTCGCTTTCAACGCTCTATTATTGGGTCTGGCGAGTTGTCGTCTCACGTGACCTATTCCCTCGGATTTTCCCCACTGGCGCCTGCCCACGCTACTCCCGTGTATCTCACGGTTGTAACTTCTACGATATCTCTGTTACTCTTTTTTTTTTCGTCTTCGAATCGACCACACAGGATGATGCTCCGCACAGATTTCACGGGGCCTCGTCACGTGATTGAATTCACAACGTTCGAAGCTTTCCCATAATATCGACGACAAACGGTAACAACGAATAATAATAATAATAATAATAATGATAATAACAACAATAATAACAACGGATAACGAAGAAACGCTCGTGTTTGTCGGATCGTAAACAAATGAGATTCGCACTAGGTGGTTACACGTCTCGTATAGACGTACGTACGAATTTCGCGCGAAATCGCCTTGACGTTTCACGAGTCAATTTCATACAACTCGTTCGCGCGTACGAATCTCCCGGAATGAGATTGAAAAAAGAAAACAATAACGAAGGATAGACTGAATTACGTAAAAACGGAGAAACTAGAAGAGATAATATACAACGCGAGAAATTTTATCGAGATCACATCAAATTTTGTTTTTTTTTCACTCTTACACTCCTCCACTCGTCGTTTTTTGTTTTTAATTTTTCGTCGCTCGGACTCGCCTTTGGATAAAACTTTTTTGTTTTGTTTGTATTTCCAGTGAATAATTTGGTAACAGATGTTGGTAAAGGGTCGGATAATTATACTTCCGTAAAATGATGATCAACACGATGATAATAAAGATGGACCGAGATTTACCGAAAACTATTCGAGATTGTGTGTGAGAGTAACACACACATGACCGACCAGCGATATCGCGTAGCGCGCACTGCGGGCGGACGGCAAGGGAGGCCACGATTTCGTCCCGCGCGCGCCCGTGGCTCAACCTCCCGCCCGTTTCACCGATCAACCGCCCCCTCTACCCTGCATGCGCCGCCGACGCCTTCTCCCTCGAGGATCCCTCGCGCTCCGCGCTCGACACCATCACATATCCCTCCCCCCCCCCGCGACAGGTACATATACGTATATCTATGCGTTACGTGCGTGTATATGCTCGTGGTCAAAGTGGGGAGCCTTCTCGCCGCAACGAGCTGTGGCGCGCCGGACGCTCGCAACTCAAAAGTCAACCGCGTACATAGGCCAAACTCTCCGTCAAGTTGGATAAAGACAAAAACTATCGATCTTAGGCGCTGGCTTCGCAAATGTCATCGGCGTTGAAATTCATACTTTACGCTCAACGATATCGATCCTCGAAAATCTTTTTGATTCTTACATTGGAAATTTTATTTCGTTCAAGAATGCCTCGCATCTTTATGGGAATTTAAAAGAAATCCTTGCGAAAAGTTGCATGCATTTTTGGAGCCTGTAGAAGATGTTTGTCGTACTCTCGTGTGTAATGGGAAAAAGCAATGAAAAACTGATTCAGAATAATTGAGATTTTTTTATGTGGCTGATTTATATACAAACGAAACTTTTTGCAAAATTTGACAATTATTTGTTCCATAATTGTCGTATAATTGTAGCGCATTGTAGTTCTGCTTATTTTCACGTTCGAGTCTACGAAATATTTTCACCAAACTCTGTAGAAACGTTTCAAACGCTGGAGCTGTTCGGCAATGGCGGCACATTCGCTCTCAAGAGATTTGCCCTAATGAAGACACATTAAAACGTCGAACAATAATTAAAGAACACTTTCACCGGAAAATCAGAGGCAAGAACGTACATGTGAAATTCTAAGAAATTTTTTTTCCTCGGATTTCAAATTTTAACTACATTTACCTGGTATAGTACCACCATCTTTGAAGAAAAAAAAAAATTCCAGTACTTCAGTATTTTTTAACAAACAATAACCCCGCGCAAATTTCTTTACTTCAAAGTTACAAATAAATCGCGTTATCAAACAAAATCACGAAAATTAATCATTATCAACGTAATGAGCAAAAGTGAAGGAAAAACGGCCGGATCGATGAAGCATAAGCTCGAAAACAAGTCACGGAAAAAATAAATACACGCGAGAATCAAATTAACGTTCGCACGCACCCTTCAACCAAGATAAAATCCCTAGCAATACCGAAATGAACTATCGACCGAGCGGATAATCCCATCCGTCTCTTTGAATTTCCCGTGAGCGATCGCGGCGACTCGTGGTGGCGTCGTCGCGAAACATCTCGCGAATAATCGCTTCCCCCACCCGTTCCTGCGCCGAAGCGTTTGCTCTCTCGCGCCGCTCCTGGAGTCACGTGACGAAAACACGATGTGACGTCAGAGGCGCAGCAGTAGCCAGCTGCCAGTCCAACATGGCTGACCTGTGAGAGCGGCGGTGTTGCGCGGTTCGGCTCCTCTCCGCGCTTTTTGTAATATTCGCTAGTTCTAGCAGACTCTTCGCGTGCGTAGTGTTTTTTTTTTTTCTCGTGTTTCGTGCGCCGTTAATATGATATCCTCGATTGTCTCGCGTCTGGTCATGTGAGTATCAACGCGTATCTTATTGAAAAATATTCGCTTTGAATAATGACGATGGGGCCAGTGTCAGCTGCGCGCCGCGCGAGGACTATAATGGCTCGAGATATCGACGCTCGCGGGGACAATGAGAGAAAATTTACGTTTTGCCCAACTTCACTTGACCCATTGCCCCATCGCTTTTCTTTCTGTACATACAATAAACAGGGGCGAGGGGGCATAAAGCTCAAAAATCGATCAGGAAAAAGATATGTGAAAAGGGAGAATAGGAAATCGATCGAGCGATGCGGGTGTTCTGCACCTGTGTGACGCGGTGCGTTTCAATGAATAATGAAAAAGCCAGGTGAAAGAATATCTGTCGTCAAGAGTGCCAAGCGTAAAAAATGCTTCGTAGTCTTGTGAAACAAAAGAAAAAAAAATTCCCAACCAAACTGTCGTTTCAACCCCCGTGAGTGCAACGACGCTGCGTCATTTGTGCAGAATGTGAAAAAGCCAATGGGAGAAAAAAAAAAGCTTCAACGGAGACGCATCGCGAGGAAATTCGGAAAAACGCGCTCGAGTGTACGCGATTATCCTTGTACGGGCTGTAGGCGCGTCGTTGAAAATCTATCGATTCCATTTTCAGTGTTGAGCGAGTCGTACAGCGCGCCTTGTATAGATGAGAAAAAAAAAATCTATAGATGGCAAATGGTTCGCGGTTATCGCAGGGGCAAGACTCGCGAAGCTTCTTTTTGAATAATCAATCTCCGCTCTATTCGAAGTGGCACTCCGATAAATTCTTTTCTCGGTAATTCTTCAATTTTATATCCGTTTCGTGTCGATCTTTCCACGAATTCGTGAAAAACAAATACAAGCTTGTGTGTACGACCGTACATATAACCGTACACTCGGTACTGTAGATCGCTGCGACTCGTTGGCTTTTCTTTTTTTCTTTCGCTCGATCGAATCTCGATACGCATGACCGAACGGTTTGTATAACGTTTCCGGTGAAGAGGAAACAAAGCAACGTCTCTCCCGAACAACGGCCAACGATTTTGCGCATTATCGTGTAGACAAGAGTCCTTGGGGGAGAAAAAAATAAATCTACGTTGCGCGTACGTGTCCTCGGCCAGTGTGAAGCATGGAACAAATGTTTTGTTTTTTTTTTCGCCCTCTTTCGTGTACTCGTTCAGTTTCATCGAATAAGTACGTGTCCCCATTAGCGGCCATATAAGACTTCTCGACGTATCCCACCTGACAAGTAAAATCGCGTTATCTGCGGGGCTTATTTACACGTAAATGATCATTTCGGTCAATTCCACAACTAATCACATCGATCACGTCCATATGGAGATGCCAGCAAGTATAGGCATGACACTTTCAGTGAGCTTGATTTTTATTTTCAGTATTACTTTCAAGGCACGCGCACGTTTTAACGACATTCGACCTTCCTATCAATTCTTGATTGATGAGAAATTTGGTTCTGCGGCAGAATTGGTTAGAGAAGAGATTCGCGTTCTGTAAGGTCCTTCATAATGACATTGAAGTTTGCATCGTTGAAACGCAATGAAAATAAATACTTGTAAATTAATTTGTTTATTTCTTGCGGCCAAATTTGCCTACAAAAAACCCTTAATTATTTTGAAAGACAATTATTCAGAGATCTACAATATAAATATGTGAAAACGAATTTTTCGTGATAATAAAAATGAGGAAGTAAAAAATGGTGTTGAAGGTTGCATGATTTCTGCATTACTTTTTATTACCACCAAACATTTTTTTTTCTTGCAGCTGATCGTTTTCAATAACGATTCTCAAAAATATTTTAGTGACTTTCGTAACGCTAATGTGCAAAAATTGCAATACCATTAATAAAAATAATAACAACTTTTGTCGCATTTGAAGAATGCAAACTTCAATACTATCTTTTCATAATAAATTTGCAGCCCTAATTTCCAACCGGACAACTTTTTTACTTTTGTCAATTAGATTTGTCTGAAAGTGCTTCGTAAACGAGAAAATGTTGAACTTGAAAATTATCAGAATAAGAATTGAAAAATTCCTAAATATTCGAGTTATTACAATAAATATATTCATAAATTGGAAAGCCCAATATATTGATGAACTATAAAAATAAGTAAACGAATAAATTATGAAATTAAATAAATTGATGAATTATATAAATGAATTTATAAATAATAAAATAGAGGGAGATGTAAAAATAAAAGGATAGATCCGTAGATTGGAATAAAATTGAATTGCATTTTCAAAATGCATTAAATGAAAATGAAAATTAATTTTTTTTTAAAACTAACGTTCTTTTTTGCCGATTTAGACTGAAAAAATCGCTCAAACGTTTGTAAGTATTCTTAAGGAGGTACGACTACTCCCTCAGAGTCAACAAAGAGACTTGTCACCCCACGAGTGTTCTGATTTATGTTAACTTATGTTGAATATTCGTATTGTCGATCTCAAAGTGCCAAATTCGTGGTAAATATTTTATTTGTTGCATATTTACTAATAAAAACTGAAGAATCAGATCCTCAACGACTCTGGAGTCTTCACGACGATTTCCAAGCAATACCGAGATTCTATAACTCGGTAGCGACCATTCTCGTTATCGTTAGCTAGCGACAGCCAATAAGAGGCTCCCTTTCTTCTGATCGTGCATGCGATTGCGATGCGAGATACAGAATCTCGCTACAGAGCTAGGTTATGCTCGCCAAACGAATCAGCTGTTACGCCCGACGTTGGCAAGTCCATGGGTACTATTTCGTCATAACGATAATATTCAACCGGAAGTTGACACCGTTTTATAATTTAGTGCTTGAACTATACGGTGAAGTTTGAATTTTCGATTTTTTACAATATCTATTATGTCTAATTTATCAAATTTCAGTTTTCCGACGACCTTAGATGGATACGTGAGTAGCAAAACCGTGATCACCGCACTTTCGGTTGACCGTCTCCATGAGACGACGTGCTTCACTAGCTCAAAGTGCTCGACTTTGCAATTTTATTACGAAAAAACTGGACGGTCAATATAACACATGGGTCATTAAGTCCTGGGACTAACCAGTAAAAACACATTTTTTTTCTTCAAAATTCGACTTTATTCATCAACATAGTCACCTTCCATAGCGATACAATCATTCCAACGTTTTTCTAAACTTTCGATGCCTTTCTTATAGAACGATTTGTCTTTTTCCTCAAAATAGGCTTCAGTTGCGGCTATAACCTCATCATCGGAGCCAAATCTCTTTCCCTGGAGCATCTTTTTGGGATCTGCGAACAGGTAGAAGTCAGATGGGGCCAGATCTGGTGAATATGGAGGGTGTGCAAGCAATTCGATTCGTAAATCGTTCAATTTCACCATCGTTTTCATTGACTTGTGGATCGGTGCATTGTCTTGGTGAAACAGCGGTTTTTTTCTTTACCATGTGAGGCCTTTTCTGCTTGATCGCGTCATCCAATCGATCCAATAATGCAATGTAGTAGTCGCTGTTGATCGTTTGGCCCTTCGGAAGATAGTCGATGAGCAAAATTCCGTGCGTGTCCCAAAATACAGAGGCCATGACCTTGCCTGCTGACTGTCTTCGGACGCTTTGGCCGGCTTTCGCCCTCTCCTCTCCACTCGGCTGACGCTCTTTTCGACTCCGGCGTATAATGATGAATCCATGTTTCATGCATTGTCATGTACCGACGCAAAAAATCTTTTTTATCACGCGTAAACAGCTTCAAACAGCGCTCCGAATAATCAATTCGTTGTTGTTTTTGTTCTACTGTGAGCAAACGCGGCACCCACTTGGACAAAAGTTTTTTCATACCAAAATTTTCGTGCACAATTTTGAGCACGGTGCCTTTTGATATCTTTAGGATGTCAGCTATCTCTTGCAACGTCACTTTACGATCGGACATAACAATTTTCAGAATTTTTTGGATGTTTTCGGGCGTAGCCACCTCAATTGGACGACCTGAGCGCTCCGCGTCTTCGGTGGTTGTTCGACCGCGTTTAAAATCCGCATACCATCGGCAAATGGTTGTTTTCGATGGGCACTTTTTCCGGTAACACTTTTCAAGCCATTGCTGAGCTTGAACGGTATTTTTTCCCATTAAAAAACAGTGTTTGATTAACACACGAAACTCGTTTTTATTCATCGTTTAAGGAAAACCAAATGTAGCATCACTTAACCTTCAATATCTCGACAACGACTGAACCGAATGTCATGAAATTTTTACACGTATCTTTTGAAGGTTGGTACTACCGAAAAACAAAAGCGGCATGGCATTGGCGGCGCCATCTGTGTGTCAGTCCCGGGACTTAATGACCCATGTTCTAGCTCAAATTTTTCCAAAGGGTGCATAACGTATTCGTCAACATCATATAAAAATTTCAGGCCCGAAAGTTGGATTCGACCCCATGATCGTACCTCCTCAATAGAAATTTTTCACCTCGGTTTGCAGGCTTTGGACAATGATAAAAATAAAAAGATAGAAAATTATAAAAAAATATCGTTGCGTTCCAACGATGCAACCTTCAACGTCATCTAAACTCATGAATATGAATTAGTTGATAAATAATGAAAATTACTGAATTTGTACCTTTTAGAAATAAATAAGTAAATAAACAGTTTTCACACTTCCCTAAATAAGTTATATTTTCTTTATTACTTATCAATATTCTTGTAATATGTTCGTTATTTATGAATATTTTTCTCGCAAATTCGTTCGAGCCGTGGCCCATTGTTGTATCGTTTTCCATTTCTTCATTTTATCGTGCCGAACCACGACACAACGGATCGAAAAGACGGCGACGTGTGTACACGATCGTAGATTCATTTTTTTCTTCTTCGCGGTGCAAAGTGCAACTTTTTCGAACAAAGGCGCGACTGGAGCGTGCGATTACGTAGGCTCGCGCGCGCGCTCTCTCGTGTTTATACGCGAGTGAAAGTGCATTGCGGAATCGTAGAGAGGTCTCATCGTCCTCGTTCGTTCTGCAGCCACGCTGCCTTGTACCGTCTCACCAGGAATATAATCTATCGTCCTTGCCGTCGACAGTCCCCCGTTGTGTTTTTCTCCGCTGAAATAATGTCTGTTGCAACGAAAAAAAAAAAAATTGAAAAACTTCTCCTTCCGTCGACAGAATCGTCTACACGAGGTCGAACATTCGGTTCTTCGATACTTTACATGTGGCAAATATAGCGTGCATTAATCATGTTGGAGTTTGCATCGTTGCAAATGCGAAAGTGATCTTTTTGAATGGCCCATTTTTGTCCAGTACGTCCGGGCTGCAGAAATCAGTCAAACATTTTTTTACGATCGTCATTAGAGATCTACAACCTCATTCTGCAAAAAAGCATTCCGATAATAATACATAGAAATATGGAAATTAAAAAAAAAACGAATGGTCTGAAGAGCCACGGTTGATGGCCCAACGGCAATAAAAATCCTCATTAGGATTGTTCAGGGGAATCGAATGGATAAACTTTTTTTACGACTGAAGTTTGAATCGTCCGAATGCAACGACAATGAATTCTCGTTAATCACTCTATTTTTTTTTTTTGCCGATGTAGGCAGTGAAAATCACTCATTTGTACGTATTAATAGAAATTTACGACGTCTATTAGGAGAAAAAGGCTTTGAATAATGATAAAAATAAAGAGATAGAAAATGAAAACAAAATATCGTTGCATTCCAACGATGCAGACTTCAACGTCATCTTTTTTTACTTTGCTCAATATAAATTTTGTACACACAATATTTATTGTCAATACAACAGGTTTGCTACTACTACGAAAAAAAAATTTTCGTTGCAACGATGCAAACTTCGACATCACCAGATTCAAATAACGCACGTGTCTATAATATTTTTTATATTCCCGAAACGGAAGGTTATTTTGTAATTATTATTCTGGGTACACTTTTACAGTGTTACTTTTTATAATGGATGGCACTTTATTGCACTTTAAAAATAAACTACAACTTAACTATAACATTGTCTCTATTGCTGTGCTCTGCATATGAGGCATTCTTCATCAACTGGGCCACTTTTTTTTTTCAACCTCTCCAATTTTTTTCAAAATCTGCCAGTTTGAAATATTAGTCAAAAGGAACGTCTGTGATTTTTTTTAGATTTTTTTAGGCGTCCGTTCAGGATTTTCAATTTTTCATTACGAACACCGTATCCGAAAAAATATTCATCAAACAAAAAAAAACAAGAATAAAAACTTTTTTTATTTTTTCCGCTTTATCGAAAAAAATCAAAATCATAATTTTTCTGCATTGAGAACATTGAAATTTGGCAAAAAAAAATGAGAATAACATTTTTTTAAACCAAATAACACATTTTCGATTTCGGTACAAATTTTACAGGATGTCTGTCATTGGGTAAAGAGTCTGCGAAAAAAATTTCAGAATGGTACCTGCAATGGTTAGGATGAAAAAAAATAAAAACCCTGCGAAATCTCATAACCGCATATATGCGGTTATGAGATTTCGCAGACTCGCAGAATTTTTTTCGCAGACTCTTTACCCAATGACAGACATCCTGTAAAATTTGTACCGAAATCGAAAATGTGTTATTAGGTTTAAAAAAATGTTATTCTCATTTTTTTGCCAAATTTCAATGTTCTCAATGCAGAAAAATTATGATTTTGATTTTTTTCGATAAAGCGGAAAAAATAAAAAAGTTTTGATTCTTTTTTTTTGTTTTTGTTTGATGAATATTTTTTCGGATACAGTGTTCGTAATGAAAAATTGAAAATCCTGAACGGACGCCTAAAAAAATCTAAAGAAAATCACAGACGCTCCTTTTGACTAATATTTCAAACTGGCAGATTTTGAAAAAAATTGAGAGGTTGAAAAAAAAAGTGGCCCAGTTGATGAAGAATGCCTCATATGTAGAATAAAGGTAAAATATTGAATTGGTAAAAATACTTCTTAAATTCACTCTTTTCCGTTAAAAAAAAACCCCATGACAATGAATCTCAATCTCCGCTTGAAAAAAAATACGTCGTTTCTGT
Organism: Ophion ventricosus; assembly: GCA_963932345.1. NCBI lineage: Eukaryota > Metazoa > Arthropoda > Insecta > Hymenoptera > Ichneumonidae > Ophion > Ophion ventricosus. The sequence continues at coordinate 18,991,601 of OZ010712.1, read as the reverse complement.
TTTTACCGTGGCGTTACTTTCCAACGGTATCCCTCTGGCCAGATCGTCCATAGGTGATTGCTAAATTTATTCTACTCTGCGCATATACGAACCTACTTTAATTAACGTACGGTAAACGTTAGTTTCAGTGCCGGACCCAGAGACGTTAGCGAAATATCGTCGAATCGAGATCTAGCCCGAGTACCGAGCGTTGGGGAGCGAGGCTCGTTCTGTATTCTAAAAATAAAGTGGCATGCCTGCACGGCAAAGTGAGAGAGAGAGATAGAGAAAGAGCGAGAGTGCCTATATGTGGTAGAGGAGGAGAGAACGCTAGATACGGAGGGATTTCGAAGAACACACATGATGTTGATGTTCAGACCGTTCGAATGTAACGGCAATGATCTTTTTTTAATTGCCCAGATTTCTGATTGTCCCATCAAGACCTTGAAAATCACTGAAACGTTTTTTTCCTTTCTTATCACAGTCTTATCAGAGTTCTAAAATCCAAAAACATAAAATAGATTCCCGCTCCTAAAGAAAGTAAAGAAATACAAATGAGAATTTTTTGTTGAATTTCAAGGATGCTAATTTCTAAAACTAAACACACGGTCCTCACCGATGCATCTGGGTAATATCGCTACTCGCGGCGGGCATTTCGAAAGCCTAATCCGAAAATGGTAAAGGGCCTCAGAGTCTTCATCCTACATACTCACTCGCCTTCGCTTCGTACGCACACACATTATTTCCTCCATCTCTCTCTCGCGGGCTTTCAGATCTCTCATAGCTCTTTTTCCTCTCGACCTCCCCCTTCTGGTTTCCTCGCTCGCTCTTCGTACCACACATAGAAACGTCTCGGACTCCTCCGTTCGTACGCCACGATGTGACGACCCTTTCCAAGCATTCGAATCAGCTGTTCGAGAGTTGAGTCTTATCTTGCATCGCACTCGACGAGCGAGCAAAGCTCGAACCATGCAAAATCGAGACTCTGTCTCTGACTGCTTCGCTTTCTTGCGTTTCGAAATGTCTCGGATTGTTCCTCTCTCTCGCATTGAGTATATCAATGCGATAACATTCTCCGAGCCAGTGGCACTGTATTTTTAACCTCAATGAAAAAGTAGCTCTTTTAGCTGAACGCTTAAGGGATTTATTCCGAGTGAGGATGATCCGTCGACTTTTTCCCGCTCGTATGCACAAGTCGAGTCATCGACCATTCCGGTTTCGTTTTTAACGAGAACTGCGTAATCTTTTGACACGCTGTAGAGGAAAATGATCGTTCGGTCGAGCCTGAAAATGCGGTAGTGATTGATGTATTGATGGAAAAATTGACGCGCTCGAATTTACGCTTTCCATCAGGGACTTCCAATGTTCGTGGTATGGATTTTAATCCATCTCATGATGGTTTTTGTTCATTGCGTCGTTGGAATTCGACGGAAATTCTTTTTTATTTCTTTTTATTATTATCCAAAATTGTTTTTCAGCAGATTTGGGTTGTAGCTCTCTGACAAGAGTCTTGAAAAACGTCTGAGTAATTTTTGTATTCTGCCCAATAAAAAAATTGTGTCAAATTTTAACATTCAACTAGCCGAAGTCGTCTACTTTTTTTGCCGCTGAAGGCGTAGCCATTTTACTTGCCATTATTGAGCTGTGTATAGATGCGGGGGAATTGTTTTGGAATGACTGACGGTCGAGGTTGTTTTTAAAGAGCTCATTGACGATAACATACGCCGGGTTGAACGCATCTCGCTCACTCTCGTCCTCTCTTTCTTCGCGTTGATTCTTATCCTTCGTGGCCGTACTTGGGAGCAGCTGATCTCGAGAAACGTCACAGTGGCAACGCCCGGGTTGCTGCACTCTTGCTCATACGACGCCGCTCTTCTCCCCACTTCTCAACTGCAAAATCCTCCTCTCTTATTTCTCGTGTGTGCATGTTTTTCATTAATTCTGTTGGTGTGTAGTCACGTGACAAAGCGGGAGATAGCGATGGAGGGAAAACGAGGGGGGAGAGTGTTTGCCTCGGTCTGTGTTTGCAGATTCTGCATCTGAGCTCTCAACTTTGTAGTGAAGGTATGACACAGCCTTGGTCCAATGTGAGTCACTAAGAGCCGTCGGTTCCTATTTTACATGTGCATGCACAAATGGCAACGACGATGCGGCCAAAAAAAACTGGAACGAGAAATGAGATCTAGGCGAAACCCGCTTTTAACATGTCACCAACTATCTCGATTTTTCATTTCGTTCGTTATTTCTTTTTTTTTTATATTATATTCCATAATGCGTTGCAAGTTTATATTTTTGGAATGCAACTAAATTTTATTTTATTCAATTGCTTACATTTCTTTTTGCAAATATCAGCTATAAGAAATGGCATTGAAGTTTGCATCGTTGGAATGCAACGACAATTCTTTATTTTTTTATTTCTTTATTTCGATCATTATCTGAACTCTTCTTTTGCATGATGAGGTTATGAATTCCTAATAAGGATCTTCAAAAATATTCCAATGATATTTGTAGCCTAAACGTGCAAAATAATATTGGGAAACACGGAAAAAAAAATACTTTCGTTGCATTCGAACGATGCAAACTTCAATAGCATTATAAGCATCCGGCAACAATCGTTTTAGATGCTTATTTGAAGACGTACAATCAAAAACTACAACAAAATATATGATATAATAATAAAAATGAGGAAGTGAAAATATGAAGTAGAATTTTCGTTGCATTCGAACGATGCCAACTCCAACGCCGTTTTCTAAATTACTTTTCATATTAGCTTATGCATTATCTTTTGTATTATTTTTGGTATTACTTTTGGTATTACTTTTTCAAATTGTTTTCCATTGTTGCAATACTTTTTGTATTCTGCTATTGGATTCGTATCCTTGTCATTATAATGCTTTTGAAGTTTGCATCGTTGCGATGCAAAGAAATTTCTTATATTTTTATTTAATTATTGTTAGTATTTTACAAAATATTTTTTTCGCATTTATATTCCAGATCTCTAAACAAGGGACTTAAAAATGGTTAAGACATTTTCGTAACGGTTATTTGCGAAAAGAAATTCGAGCTATTGAAAAATTATAATGTTCATTGCATTCCAATGATGCGAATTTCAATCTGATGACACTGTCTCGTAGTGTCTAGGGCACGGTATATTTATTGACATCAACTCTTACCGACATCTCTTCGCTCTCGTCATCTCTTCAGGACATTTGAGGACAATCCAAACGCCATGACGTTGAAGTTTGCATCGTTGGAATGTAAAGAAAATTAATTCTTTTTAATTGCACCATTTTTTTTTTGCTGATTCACGCTGTGCAAAATCACTTAAACGTTATCACTTATTTTTATTAGAAATTTATGACCTCAAATCGCAAAAAAAAGCTTCGGAAAATCATCAACACAAATAAATGAAAAATTAAGGGAAAAAAAATCGTTGCATCCCAACGATGCAAACTTTAACTCCAATTATACAACGATGCATGTACTGATACAATTGGGTCATTAAATGATTTTTTTTTTCATTGTAAAGATCATGTGCGGTTTTTAAAGCAAAGTATTTTTCTTTTTTTTTTCAACAATTAACAATGATATAGCACTTTGAAATTGTTGTTCTGTTCGGCTCGGCAAAAACCCGCCGAGAGTATTCGAAGTTACCCGAGCACTCTGTGACGTCAACGCGCGAAAGCCGGTATACGAACTACTCGTGTAATGAGAGTAATCTGTCAACGATGGCAACGACAACATCGTACAAGCCTTGTTTCGTTCCTCTTCGTATAAATACGACGAAAAGTGCCTCTAATAGGTATTTCTGAATGTGCCACAAGACATAAAACGTTGAAATCTGTGGTTCGCTGCAGCACGACGTGTCAACCCGAAATCATCGTCCACTTATTTTTACTGTGAATGCCACTTTGATGTCAGTGTAAACGTGTTATAACATAAACTGTATTGAAATTTTTTTTTAATACGTCTTTTTCAAAATTCCTATGATACGTAGCGGCAATAACTGACGCAATTTATCAAGCCTCTCCTAACCTAAAAATGTTCAGTTATCTACGGTCGGTAAATTACTCGAATTTCCTTTCACGAATCCACTTTCACACATCTTTGCACGAAAATTAAATTATATTTCGACTTTTTCAGAATGCGCAAGATTTTTAGATGTAAAATGACATAAAATTTTACTTTTGTATACACTTGCGTGTAAGCCTATTCGGTCGGGTTCGCGCGGTGACGTCACAAGCGTCAGCGCCGATAGCGTGACATTACGCGCCAACATCTACAATTTGAATTATCGTGATATAAAAACAATGAATAATTATCTTTCGAATTATTTCAAAGAAAAACCCTTTTGACATTCGGTTTTAATGTCACAAAAGATCAATTCTAAAAAAAAAATCGAACAATTTTTTTTAACAACTCAATTAATACATAGAAGGATTAAATCCTTTCATGAGGTATTTAAGATCGAGCGAGTTTGCAGCCTTGTTTAACCTCACGTTTGAGGTTATGTAAGGTCGTAGCCTTGCTCACCCTCACATTGTAGCATAGAATTAAGGGTGATACAATAGGTTGAAATAATGTTCGAAATTGCTCTGGCAAAGATCGTTGCGAACGCATAATTATTATAATCGAGTTTTGTAGGAACGAGAAAAATATTAAAGTGCTTGAAAAAAAATTCCAAGTATGCTATGAATGGGGCCATCTTCCTCTCGAGGATCGGATCATTACGAAGGGTACAGTACGAGGGGGGGGGGGGGGGGGGGGGGGGTGGGAAGAGAGTTATAGCACGAGAAAAGGAGAAAAAATGAGGTGCGATATGCTCTTGGTAGCCTCGTAACGTCGTTGTACGTTGGATCGATGCCTGGCTGGCAACAGGAACGCGAGGGTGGTTTGATGCTTCTCGAGTTCTTGTTTCGATTCCTTTACTGCGGTTGATGTTCTGCTGCGATGCTTCGCCTCTAAGGAGCTTTCACATAGAAACGTTCCTCGACATGAATTCGCCAGCAACTGCGGAGGCTGCGGAAAACGCGCGAATAAATCGACCGTTAATGAATCAGCCGAAAACGCAATTAGCAATTTTCCACGAATTAAGAGATTCGTTCTTCAAGCCTTCGGAGATTAGCGCAATTCATGATAACTCATTTGTACTCTGTGCATTTTCGAGAAATTACGAGATTGAATTACTTATTGAATCTTTTATAATTCGCGGATTTTCATGATAATGAAGTTTGCATCATTGGAACGCAACGAAAATAATTTTTCTCTGATCGCCAATGTTTGTTTGGCAGAACAAAGCTACGGCAAATTTTGTTTAAGGCCTTAGGCCACTCTAAGATGTGCCAAAAATCGATTTTTTTTTTGTTAAAAATGTATCTTAGTACGTATAAAATTATATTCCAAAAAATTATGGGTGTAAAAAATCTCTAAGTACTCGATTTTCGAATTCTAGCGCAACCCCTCTTGATTCATGTCGTGACTTTCTACCAATTTTAAACGCGTTTATTTCAAAACTACGTTTTTCAAGTCGGCCGGACTCATAACTCAAACAAATTTCAACCGATTCACTTAAAATTTTAACTGTATATTTAGAATTACATTTTCTGAGGCACTACGTAGGATTTTTTAATTATATTGCATAGTTCCTTTTTAATAAACAATTTTCTGACGATTTTCACATGGCATTTTCTACTTTTTTGTTTTAGAAATGCGCCATTTTGACATGTATCGCTGTGAAAAAATAATTTTTATAGTCAATTACGTGTATAATAAAACCCCTATTTTGTAATTCCGATTTATTTTATGTTTTCGCTGAAAAAAATCACAAAATATGCCCTTTTTTGGCCTCTAGAGTGGCCTAAGGCCTTAAGGGGACAAATACATATAGACGGCGAAAAAATAGCAATTTTTTTTTGTAAGGAACAAAAAGTTTTAAATTTATGAAACTTTAGGTACGATTTATTACATAATTAAGCTGTTTAAATTAATTTTTTCATTGAAAAATATTGCAGTATGCCGACAGAAGACTTAGGTACGATTTATTACATAATTAAACTATTTAAATAAATGTTATCCGTAAAAAATATTGTTGAAACCAATATTGATGTGAAAAATAATAGCTAATAATTTTTAGTATTTTATCATCCAAATGCTGAACTTATATCTAAGAAACATTTCAAAAGTTGAAAATAAAGAAAATGGGACACGTCAGAGAAAAAAATTAAAATTTTGAACAGATTTTTCGTCCTTGCAATCCAAAAGTACTTTTATAACGTGACTTTTATGAAGGAGTAGGTATAGGTAAGTTCAAGGTAGCATTGTTATTGAGTTGTGTGTACAATTTTAGCACGATCGGTCAGCTCGTTTGAAAGTTATGTTTCCCATCAACTTTTAAAATGCTGCCAAAATCTTGAAAGACCAAGCCATAACATCGCCGTTTTACAATATTTTTCAATGAAAACATTTATTTAAACATTTCAAATATGTAATAAATCCTATCTAAAATTGCATAAATGTAAAACGTTTCGTTCCTTTCCAGAAAATGACCAAAATTGGCTATTTTTTTTTCGTCGTTTACGTATATTTCTCGCCTTATAATCCTCATTAGAGACCTACATCTACGGAGATCAATTTTGAATGACAATAAAAATGGAGAAAAAAGGGAAAAAATGGGGTTGTAGTTTGCATCGTTGAATGGCAAAGAAAAATCCTTTAAAATTTCTTATTTTCATTATTAAGTATAAATCATATTTTACAAATTTGTTGTAGATCGCTAAATAAGAATCCTAAAAAATGCGCTATTTTCGTAGCTCAAATCTGCCGAAGGAAATGTGGGAAATAAAAAAAAACATTTCGCTGCATTCCAAAGATTCAACGTCCCATAAAAAAAATCGTTGCATTCCAACGACGCAAACTTCAACGACATGGATTATTCGACACTCTTCATCACCAGCAGCAACGTGTATGAGGGAAAAAGTGGAGAAAGAAAAAGTGAAAACGAGAGAGCCAGATAAAAAACAGGTCCCGCTCCTTCCCGGTCACTTTTTTTTTTATCAAAGAGCAAATCTCTCTCCGTTTTTATCTTCTCTGGAAATGTGTATAATCCACGAATATCCGGTACGCAGACGCACGCGAAATACATAAATTTTCCTCGTACGAAAATAACTTATTTCAAATTCTCTTTGTCTTTATATATATATATATATATATATATATATATATATATGTACACACGCGCATATCTATGTATTTATAACTTGAGGGGGTGAAAAGATCCCCGCGTTACGGAGTGAACTTCGCGGTCACTGTAAAGCAATTTTTGGACGTTTTTATTGAGGTAAGCGTGCAATTGATCGCTCTTTAAATTATTCAAGTTATGCATAACGAGTTTGAATGAAAGGAATAAGAATTATAACGCTCAAAAGAATTGTGTGCGGTAAATATGTTTTAAAAATATCAAACATTTGCGAATAAAACTTCTTCACGTAACATTGCATTATTCTTTTTCTGCAGACACAATTATCTCAAACGATCGAAGTTCTGTATCGAACGCGAGAACAAAAAAAAAAAGTTTCTTGCCGTGTTTCGCGAGGTCATTAGCCCTAAAATATTTTCTGCCGAAAATTAAAACGGATTTTGAAGTCGGGCCTCGAGAGTGTTGGGACAGTTCCTTCAGCGAAAAATCGATCTGCCGATGCGTGCATGAGAGATCGATGTAGATTGACGTTCGCGAAAACGCGAGATCTACGTCATTGTGTTTCGTTGTCGTTTTTCGTAGTGCGGTCGTTGCGGTCGCGGAAAAGACGAGAGAAAGAGAGAGAGAGTGAGAAAGAGAGAGGGAACGCGTGGAAATCTCTCATGGCGATGTGACGATGAACGCAGAGGCAGTTTAAATATAAATTCGAGTGCTCGTCCCGACGAGACTCTAGTCTCGGCGTTGCTTCGTGAAAGAGCGGTTCAGCACGCGCTACTCTCACATTTTATTGTTTCTCTTTTTATTTGTGCCGTTGCTTTGTACTTTTAGAACGTGTGTACAAGGGAACGATTCTATTCGTACTCTGCGGAGACCGCAGAGTCTAATTGAAGATTAGTACGGTCATCGAACACACGCGTAGCCTCAATCGCCATTGTTCAAACGGAACACTGCGAAGACAAGTGAACAAGGGAGAAGACGGGAAAAGCTTGAGAATAGGATCGTTGAATCTCTTAGTCTTGGGGGAAACTCGAAGAGAGCTCAAGACTCGTTGATAAGGAATTGTCGTGGTCACGACTGCATCGGAATCAGTCGGCGCGTGCTCTTCGCTCGGATCTTGTTGTTCAACCTGTACAAAGGCTTCCTCGTGCCTATGGAAACTCGGCGGTCATCCGAAGGTTCGTCAGCGCCATGTCAGCACCCATCAGACAGGAGATCCGAATAACTGTGCTTGTCAATGACGATGTTATCGTCGTTCATATTTGAACTTGTCAATTGTTGATCACGAAAAGAGACAACAAAAGAAATCCCAACGGACACGCCGTGATCTTTTTTTTCCCTCTTGAAGATCACGATATCATTTATTCTCCGTTCCAATTATCGAGGAACAACGATTTTTACTCGTTCGCGCGTTATCAATAATCGACAGACTCCGGTTCGTACGAGACGAAACACATTCACGATGACCTGTTTCACACCGCCGAATCGCAGAAACGCTCCTGTCATCGTACCGACGAGTACGCGATACTCGCGAAACTTTCACGCACCTGTTTTCAAAAGAATCACCGTTGTCAACACAGCCTTGATCGTTTTTCTACCGAGCCCCCTGAAAATCCATCCAGGGGATACTGTAACCCTGTACGATATTGAGAAATAAAGTTTTAACGAAAAATCAATTCCAACGTCCCCCCTTTTTTTTTATCCCTTATCGCGAAAATGAAACGAAGACGTATCCATTTTCTTGCTCGAAGACAATTTCGATCACGAGTTTTTGCAGATGGGATCGCGAGAAGCTACGGAGATAAAAAAGTACCGGAAAATTCCAACGAATTAGTCAGAATTTGTCGATCGCCATTCGAGTTTCGTGAGAAAGAACGCGGTAACGATAAGAGTGGACGGGAACGTGACGGAGAAATATTCATTCAGGTAGAAAATGTTTTAAGAATGTAGTCTGGTGTTCAGGCCCGTTTCGGAAGCTTATTTCAGAATTTTTGTTTATAACAAAATAAAATACAATCATTCTAATTTTTTTACCTGTTTTTATTGACATCGTGAACTATAAAAAACAATTTTTTTACTCAATTGTACACAATTTTATAATTGTTTTTTTTTTTAAGTTAAAGTAAAAACCTTTAAATGGAGGTAGGTGGGTGGCGCGAATGATAACGGCACTTAGTAATCTGAAACAAACAAAATTAAATTGATTATTGTTCTGTATGCTTGTGGTTCCGTCCCGTACTAGTTATACCCATTTTTATTGATAAATAAAAAAATGGCGGACTTGTAAAAAAAAAAATTTAATCGTGATTTTTTTCGTTGAAAATCAGTGAAAGAAAATAAATTATTATTATAATTAAGTAATTTTAGTACCAGACGGAGCCATTGTTGTGTAAAATAACATGTGCAATGAAAGCAGTTGGTTGGATAGAATTTTTTAAACCACCCGCGCCGCTTACAAAAATGTTGTTTCGAGAAAAACGCGTTAAAAGTTTTGATTCCAGATTTCTTATAAAAAATGTATACAGTAAACCTTCCGTTTCTTCAAAGGCATCGTTTTCAGCTAATTTTTCTGCTCTGCGCGATGAACACCAGACTACATCCTTAACGTCGATACTCATCCGAGTACGTTCGATTTTTAACAATTTATTCTCCATTGAGAGCGTAATAAAAAAATTGCTCAATCGAACAAATATCTAGAATTTTGGGCTCTCTTTTTTATTTTTAATATTACAATATTGTGATTTTGTTTTTTTTATTTACAAACTTTCGTCTGTAAATAAGGATGACGTAAACAGCCGTGTAGGGGAATAGCCGACGATTTACAATTATCGACCGCAATGAAAATGCATCTCTCATATTGCTGATATTTTTGTTTGCCACACAAATCGGCAAAAAAAGATTTTGGACGATAAAAAAAAATGCGAAATAACAGGATATTTTGTTGCGTTCCAACGATGCAAACTTCAGAACGATAAAATGCAGCAAGGTGATAACGCGACAAAAAAAAAGTTGTATGATAACAAGAAATAAATATAAGAAATAAAAAAGAGTTTCTAATGCGTTTCAACGATGAAAACATTAGGACGGTAAAATGCAACGATAATCTCGGTAACGAGATAATTCGAATCTTGAATCGCGAGAAACCACCGCGGGACGGATTTTCCCGGATGGACTTCAATGAGAGGGTGAGAAGAGTCATTTGACCCATGTAAAGAATGTAGAACGAAGCGTTAAGGAATTTAAGTCACGCCGCGAGTTAAGAGCGACTGTAAGAACTAACGGGACGGAATGACAATGATCTTGACCGTGGACGAGTCATTCGTTTTCTTCTTCCTCCTACTCGCAAAACCTCGTGTTCGACTCAACGTCGGTATTCCTCCAGTTACAGTGAAACAGAGCGCGAGAGAGAAACTGCTCAACGTAAAACGTGGAATGAGAGTGACAGGAGGAAAAAAAAGAAGAGAAAAATAAAGAGACCGAGAGTGAACTCGTTCGCTGGCATCAATAAACATGAAGTTCACGCGACTCCTGCATTGATAATCGAGCAACCCGGGGTTACCGGTAAACGCATAGAAATTTTTCGCCGGTCACTTCATCGCGCTGCCTAACCAACGCGTACAAACAAAACGAAAAGTAAAATAAGTAAAAGATGGATTTCGAGATAGCAATTATTTCGTAACTCACCGCGCTCGTTTGACGGCAGAAAGTCGCGAGATACGATTCGACATTGCCATATCAGGGCGAACAAATCGAACGAGGTAAACGGCTCGGATTCTCAGAATTTGAGAAAATATGGTTTTCGATCAACCAGGATTTGTCTGACTCGCGTTCGTAAAATTTCCAAACATTCGCAAGTGATACACAGGGATAACCCTCTTTTTCATTGGGGTTATTTTGGTGGGAATATCCGTCCTTGGGCATTTTTTTTTCTTATGTTCGTAATCGCTTTCCCTCCTCGGTACAAAACCTGAAAAACTTAACTCGCGATTATGGGATTGTGAAGTTTGCGTTGTCGAAATGCAATAAAAATGATTATTTTTTTTGGCGCATCGAGCCTACGAAAATCAGTCGAGAGTGTTTTTTTTCTGATTAGATATCTACATCCTGTATACGTTAAAAAAAAGAGTTTAGTCAGAAATAGGAATTTGCGTTCCAACGATGCAAACGTCAACATCCGAAAATTCACGACGCTGAACTTTGCGTCGTTGGAATTCAACGATGTTTTTTTATTCATTTTTCATTTATTTATTGTGATAATTATCTAAAGGCTTTTTTTGCGAATTAAGGTAATAAATTTCTGATAAAAATACGTGAAACCGTTCAAGTGATTTTTCACAGCATAAAATCTCCCAAAAATAATTGAACGATAAAAAAGAATAAATTTTCGTTGCATTCCAACGATGCAAGCTTCAACGTCATAAAAATTCAGGGACGGAATCGTCGGGTGGAATCCGCACGATCCAATTTTTCGATACTTCCAAGATTGATACTCCAATGATTGTATTAAAACTCATAGAATAATCGAAGAAGGGATTAATCGGGTTGGGTACGACCTTCCTCGATCGTCCCGATCGAACTTTTCGCTCGCGGGTCTCTCGTTTCGAGGTCTGTGCAAAGGACGTTCGCGAATTGGTAGTTGTATTGCATAAGACGCGCACGCTCTCAGGTCGACATTGACCATAATCATCGAATTACCTGTTTTATACCGCGCTAGCTCGGTCTCCCACTTGACATCGACACGGGTGCACTCGAATAGTGCACGTAATACACAAATACTTTTATATACACACACACACACGTACATACACACAGACGCACGTGTACAATCGTCACTCCGAGTTTAATCGAGAGAAATACCCGGAGCGCGATGCTCCGTGCATATATGCTCTCGTTAGTGGCCAGTCAAGTCAGTCAGTAATGCCTGGCACGTCGAGGGCGACGGTTCAAATTTTGCTGCGCATATTCTCCTCTCTCTCATATTCTCTCATATACATCGACACGAATTTTTACGGCCATTCCTCCCTTACTCCTTTCCTCTTACCCTTTGTCCTCTGTACGAAATCATCGCTGAAAAAAAAAAGAAATTAAAATACGGGATGAAAATCGCCGGACATAATGGAGCGTAACGGGACTCGCGAGGATGAAAATGCTAGCTTGCAGGCTGCTCGTGATGTTTGAAGTCGTGCGCGTGTGCCTTTACGGGGGAGCGCGAAAATAGAGTCTTGGGTTGGTAGTTGATCCGTGTGTGCCTCAGCGAGACCCCGTTCTCTCTCTCTCTCTCTCTCTCTCTCTCTCTCTCTCTCTCTCGTCTTCCTCGTTCTCCCGTTGCGTAGTTCTCTCCGGGTTCCTCAGAGAAGGAAGAGGCTCTATCTCGGTCCGAGTCTCGATCTCTCTTTCCCCCTCGGTCAATTTTGCGCCTCTCGATTCTAAGCTCAATCGTCAACTGCTCTATGGCTCTTGCGGCACTCGCATTTTTGGTATGGCCCTCGTGGCCTCAATGGGGCTAACGAATCGCCGCCTCTTACATTGACACAGAGACGTGTTACGAAAGAGAGGAAGGTGAGCTAATCGCTGCGCACCGGAGAGAAGTGAATATTTCGCCATGAAGATATAGAGAGGCAGTTTTGAAAGTGAACGAAACGATTGGGAGCAATCGGCGAGAGATAGAGAGAGAGAGAGAGAGAGGGAAAAGTGAGAGACCGATGACTAGCCGGAATAATCAAAGAAAAGCGCTTCACCTTTTCTCGCGCGATTATTTAATTTCTTGTTCCACGGAAATAAGTTAACGACACGCGAAACCGTAATACTCGTCCAACGGTGAACGACTTTACATCTCTGACCGAATTCGATCCTTCGTCGATTTCGATGTTTCAGTCGAGGGTGGCGACGACTAGCTGAGGCAAAATACCAAAGCCGTCGAATCGAAGATACAATATTGCCGAATAAAAACGAACATGACCTCACGATTATCCGATACTGCGAGCGAGTGCGAAACGATTATGGAAGCACGGGAATACGAGGACACCGAATACACGAGCGAGTCCAACACCGAAGTCGATCAGATCGCGATCTCCTGTGCTCGTCGAACAACCCAACTTATCGCGAGAAAGTCATTGACCTGGGCACGCGATTATCTCGAGAAATTACCCATTAAGCTGACACTGGGAAATCTTGGCTTTTTCGCGGTTGTACTCGCGATTATTATGCCACGGGCTTTCACTTACATCCTCGTGTATCCGATTTTCAGATTGGTCTTTGGTACCCTCTATCCGGCCTACGCCTCCTACAAGGCGGTGCGAACGAAGAACGTCAAGGAATACGTGAGTATGAACAACCATATCTTCGTTCAGCAATCCAGTTTTATGTTCGTTGCATTCAAGTATAGAAAAATACGGCTCCAAGAGATACAGCTGTAGTAAAAATAAACAAAAATACAATTTTAGTGAATGCAGCAGAATTTAAAAAATTAATGAAATTGAAGTTTGCATCGTTGGAATACAACGAATTTTTTTCATTTTTATAATTACTCAGAGTTTCTTTTTGCATATTTTAGCTACGAGAATCGCTGAACCTTTTTAAAAAACGGTTATTCGGAGATCTACACTTGAGATCCGCAAAAAATATTTCCTATAATAATAAAAAATAAAGAAATAAAAATTAAAAGAGTTTTCTTTGCGTTTCAACGATGCAAACTTCTAGACCATAAAAATAAAGATATAGTTAAGTACAGAAAACTTGATTTCACTCTTTAATTAAAGCTTGCCCACATTTGTTGAAATACATGACCATGAAGTTTGCATCGTTGGAATGCAACGAAATATTTTTTTTCCTCCATTTCCCAGATTTCTGTTGGTAGATTCAAGCTTTGAAAATAACGCCAACATTTTTTAGGATCGTCACTTAACGATCTACACCCTAAATCTACAAATTCCGATTTTCGGTAATAAAAAATAAGGAATTGAGAATATTTTTTGTTGCATATCAACGTTGCAAACTTCAACCCCATCGAAATAAAGGAAACTTATATTTCGGTATATTTAAATATAGCTTTATTTAAATACACCAAAATAAAGTTTTCTGTATTGAAATAAATCAGAACGATTTGGTAATATGTTAAAAAGTATTCCTTGATTCCTAGCACTGAATAACAAGAAACGATCATTGAGCTCTCGTAACGATGAGATTATTTTTGCCAAACATCTTTTTTATGAAAGTCCTGTGAATTAGATTATGATATTGTTGAAGTTTGCATCGTTGGAATGAAACAATTTCTGTTTTCCCTTTTTCTCATTTGTATTGTTATCCAAAATCATTTTCGATAGAATTAGGTTGCAGATATCTAATGAAGATCTTTAAAAAAATTACCGTAGCTTTATTTTGCCAAAGATAATTGCCAACTAGAAGAAAATTCTTTTCGTTGCGTTCCATCGATGCAAACTTCGATGTCACGAACTACGAAGGTTTTGATATTTGCCAGTACGCTCATAATACACGATAATACAATTTCCGGTTAAATCGTCATACATTGTTAACGTTGTTTTTTTCTTTCACAAAATTCCAGGTAAAATGGATGATGTACTGGATCGTGTTCGCACTGTTCACGTGCGCAGAGACATTCACGGACGTGTTCTTCAGCTTTTGGTGAGAATTCCTATGAAGATCTCAATAGAGCGGAAGGGAAAAATTTGTTCGTAGATGGTAGATAGACCATAGATAGAAGAGTGCAAGCGTTGGAGGAACGATGTTTAACATTTTCTGTGGCTGGGGACTCGAGGAGACCGATGCCCACGTTCCTTCGCCATCGGAAAACGCCCGTTGAAATGTTCCCCCGTGCTCGGTGTTAGCGCTCCACTCAGCAGGAAAACCCGAATGTCTAATTTTGTCCATACGAGATAGATATCGGTTGTATAGAACGCGCGCACTACATAAGAATTTGTCCGGCCACGCGTTCTACTCCCGCCCTCTTTTGCGACGCCTCGAGATTCGAAAGATACCAAAGACTAAAAGAAAGAAAAATGAGAAACAAAACGAGGGAGACTGGCAACAGTTGTGAAATTATTTCGAGTCTTTCTTATTTTTGTCCCAGCGAAACTTTTGCCCCAGTGCAATTGTGCACTCTTAACAGTTTTTCACGTTCACTTAGTACGAAAGTCAAAATTCGAATTATTGTACTATAAAATTTTGCCAGAGTGTTCATTACCCCTAGAACTCATGACTTATTTTTTTTTATCTTCAAACGCACGATGGCTCTTTATCGTACATGAATTTTTTATTTTTTTTATAAGGGGCAAGGCATATGGTTTAACGTGGAAGACATCTGCTTTAATTAACATCTAATTAGTGAAAAATCCATTTAAGACTGAAAAACGGAGAAAAACAGCAAAACCTCATTTCTTTAAATAAAAATTAGGGTGTGAACAGACTCCAATCATTAGTTCTAGGGTTAATATTCGAATTCGAATGGATTAACGAAAGTTATATATTTATTAAAAACTAGCTTTTTCTCGCGACTTCGTCCGCGTGGACTTTAGGATTCGATCCAGAGAGAAAAGAAAAGAAATAAAGAAAGAAAGAAGATAGTGTTTCATATTTCTCCGGCACGGTGATAGACTGACTGACTGAGGGCTGACAATTAATGAAACAGTAGTCTAAAAGTCCTATTATTTAAATCAGGAATCAGTTTTGCCCATAGAAACTTCATTACCAGTTGCACCTCTTATTAGGGGTTGTTTAAAAAAATCCTAAAATATGAATATTATTATTTGTATCGAAGAATATTTATACCGAGTTGCAAGTTCATACACCCACTTAGTACTTTCCGATATTACGCAAAAGACGCCTAAAGGAATACCTTATTAAACAGATAATGTCAAAATGTTTGAATGCTGCGATTATTTTATCATCTTTAAAAAAAAATCCTGAAAAATGACTCATTTTCGGGCGTCTAAAGGGTTGTTACCCTGTTAACCCCCTTAAGAGTTGACTTTCGAAAAAAATCCTTTCTTAGTACACCTTAGTCCTTGCTCTACACCTAAGGAACATATCTTCCAAATTTCATGTTTCTATCTTCAGCGGTTTACGCTGTACGTTGTCTATATGACAGTCGGTCAGTCACGCTACTGTTTTATATGTATAGATATATTCGAATATGTTAAAAAAAAGAATTTCTATATATTAAACTAGCATTCGAATGCGCTCAGAACTTTAGACATTCACATTGCGCGTCCAGAGCGTCCTACATTTTTGTTTTGTACACCATTAGGCAGGATTCTAAATGCCCTATCCAATAATGATTTTCTCCAGGAAGTATTGATGGATATGGCAAAATTATAAGGATTCCTAGTCCACTGAGCCCTAGAAATAAGTAACATAGTTTGAAGCTTTTTAGTGGCTATCTTGGAATTTTTTTTTAAATTACGAATCTGTCTTTCTTGGCTCCGAGCAGGTTCCCATTTTACTACGAGATCAAGATAATACTGGTGCTGTGGCTCCTGAGTCCCGCGACGAAGGGTTCGAGCATCCTGTATCGTCGCTTCGTGCATCCAGCCCTGAGTCGCCGTGAGGCAGAGATCGACGACGCCCTGGCTCGAGCAACCGAGCAAGGATACACCGCTGTGTTGCATCTCGGCACACGAGGCGTCAACTATGCGACAACAGTGCTCATGCAGACCGCCATAAAGGTACGAAAATACTAGTTTCTCTTTCATCCTCTAATATTTTTCTTTCTCTCACTTCTTTCGATATCGAGATTATTCTCGCAAATATTTCGGTGTGTCTTCTTGTTTTTTTTGTTCCTTTTCGTCTACCGTACAGTTTTTGCACATCACCAGCCTGGCATTTGACAAATTGAATGATAAGGGTGAATAAAGTGTGAGTCAAGATAATATCGTGAGTTCGCACGTCGATACTCATACAGACACTATCCCGTATTTGATAACATAACCAAGTTGTTACGCTTGTTATTCAATAATTACTTGTGGTTGTGCCTTTTTTTTATGTTTACATTTTTGTTTTTCCTATCCTTGAATATTCACTCCATCCGCACTCGTTCCACGCGCACGCGCAAATCCTCGCTGTTAACTCTCGTGCACCGTATCACGTTTGCATCGATTAATCATACGCTCGAAAAATATTTTGCGAATATCATCTTTGCATTGAATTAAAACGAAAAATCTTGGGCCCGTAACACCGTTCGATGTGATCGTCGATCCGGACGAAATCTAACACGTCATCTTAACCGTTCGTAAAATCTCTCGTGATCCACTCTTTAACTGCACGATCGATTGTATCCCGCTCCCCTCCTCTCCTCCCGTTGTGTGATATATGTCTCACGGGGGACGATCGGCACGATTCGGCTCTCGGACACTCGATGCGACACGCAAGACAGAATTTTCCGAACGTCGTCCCGACAAAAACCCAGTCGTCACCCCTTCCCGCCAGCCAATCAGACTCGGCGATTTCTAGCTTGGCCAACCCGAGATCGGAAGCATCGGCTGCGGCGACGACGACGAGGCACGAGACTTCGACGGTCGACGGAACGACGGGCACCGCAACGCGGGAAAGGAACTCGTCCAAAAGACGAGTTAGAAGTTGCGATCGCGAGACCAGATCGGTATCGCCCTTCTCGCCTCTCGACGATCAATCGTCGAGCAACGACGAGAACGAGGATGTCGATCTTATGTTGGACAAGGAGGAGGAGGACGACGTCGATTATATTCCCGATAACGAGATATCGCGAATGATACACGAGGAAGAATCTCCGATCGAGTTTAAAGTACCCGCGGAAAAGCCGAAAAAAAGACAGAAAAAGGAGATTTGTCGGATGAAAGGACGTAAAGCTACACTTCGGAGTTTCGATCCTGAATTTAGCGACGAGCCAGACAGCCACTCGTAGCTCTCTTCCTCGAAACATTTTAAAACAACAACAATTCGATCGCGTTGCTCTAACAATCTCATTCGCACAAACACAACTCCATCTTCACGCTGGATCTTCTGCTAATCCAGGTCTGGAACAACAACGGTTTCGGAGCTTCAGCGGACCGCTGTAATTTTGGTCAAACTACTCTGGATAAAGCGTCGGAGAACGAGTGGATCGAGCAACGAACAGAAAAATTCGATCGAGAAGTGGCTTGGGCGTAGATCGATAAGAAAAAGCTTTACTATCGTCACGATCTACATAGGACCAATTGAAACAATAAATCCTATCGTGTCGAATCAGAATCTCGTCAATGATCGTGACAAGAGTTTATTTCATGAAATTTTTTATTCGTTTAACGACTTAATGCGCGCCCGATAAACTGCAGGGCTCTTTGACTCGTATACATACTAGAAAATCGCTAGCGAGAAACAAACTGGAAAATCATTTAGTCGGAGAAAAAGATTTGCTTTATAAACGAAAGTGTTTCGATAAAACAGAAACGAAGACTGTGAAAGAAATTTTGTCTTTACATTGCGTATTGAGAGACTGAGCGTCCTGAACGTTGAAAAATTCAATAAAATTGTTTAGCATTAAAAAAAACACTTTTGTAACGATTCCGAGAACGCATTTTTTTCAAATTTTTTATCTTATTCTTTAGAATTAAGTGTCGCCGTTATCAGTACTCATCACTATTCGTTTGATATTCACTTTTTCGCATGAATTTTTAGTCCAAATCGCGAACAATGTAGCTCGTGTTTGTGAATTGCCAAAAAAAAAAAACAAAAAAGACGAAGAAAAATTCATTCGATGTGCCACGTAAGTGCCTTTTAGCACAGTGTGATAAGTGATAAGTCTGCGAGTTGTCACTACTATATACTACTTTGTACGTACATTATGTCAAACCGTCATTACGCCCCGTGAACGGAGTTACCACTATATTTACGTGTCTGTGTTGAAAAAAAGCCCTCTTTAATTTATACAATCGATGGCAGTTCTCGCCTCAACTGCGATAATTATTGTTATCGACTAGCTCGTAAAAAAATGTTTTTATACCCTGCCCCTGGCACACTCCTTTTCCCGTGTGATTCACAAAAAGACGAGTTCTTATTTTCCAAATAAATACAAATTTTAACATTGATTTTCTATCTGTCTTTTCATCACTCATCATCGCTTAGATAATAATGATAATAATATTATACTTTATAGCGAACGGAAAAATCAAAATTTTCAATTAACCCTTCATTAGCCGTGTGTGGTCCTTTGAAACCACAGGCCCTCATGTTGCCATCGTCACTGCTGCAATAATATTTGAAGATCGTCTACCACTGTCTAACAATTAATTAAAAAATGTAACCTAATAATCTTTGTTGCAGGATGTATGTACGATAATTTTCAATTTAAACTCCCAAATTTGTTACAACGACAAAAATATTACATTAACAGAGTGGAATGCTCAGAAATTCTACGCGCTTACTGGCATTACGCAAGCTGACGTGTCTAATGAAGGGTTAAATTTAAAAAATGCACTGTTGTTTTTTCACGGTATTCATAGTGGAATGAAGATTATTGCCAACAGCGTGTTCAATTAAAAAAATCGATTTTTAACACCCTCGCGAAAGTTTCACACTAGTTCGCAATGACGAGCTGAGATTTTCGTTCACAAAATGACTCTTCGCTCGGGCAAAAAAATTTAACTCCTAATTCGTTTAATTGCAACGAAGAAAAACGAACAAAAATGCATCGAGACGTATACATTAATTATTTGAAGTCTGGCTATACGCAATTGGATGACTTATTGGGCGAGCGCGTATTGTGAGAGAACAAAAAAATTAATCAAATGCTTGAGTACTGCTAGCACTACCAGCATCCATCAATGGATAATTGCTCCTGGATATCGTATAAGCATCACGAAGGCTTGGACCACTAGCATAATAATCTCTTAATTCACGCAACTCGATGTATATACATATACATCGATACGAATATTTTGCACTGACGAACGTCGAAAAAAGAAACAATACAAAGAACCAACTCACACGGCATAGCGAAGTTGAGAGAAATGATAAAGAATCCCGTCGCGTTGGTGATGGCCGATAACACTCTAACATGTTTTTTGTTGGTAAGATTGCACTTTTATTTTCCTTTATTTATAGCATTCGTTGAATTTTTATCTCTTTTATTTTTCTTCTATTTTAAACATTTATTTTATTTACTACGGTCCCGCGGCCCAATGTCGTCCGCGAAATGCGATGCTGCTACATTTGTTTGGGTTTACAGGGAGGCGGAGGACTCGTTCAACAGCTCAAGAAAAGCTACAGCCTGAGCGACCTTACCGGAGAGAAGGAGGATGAAAATAGGAATACATCGAGCATGCGCGACGAGACAGACATGGAAGGTTTTGTATCACAAATTATTATGTGCAGCCGTTATTTGTCTAGAATTCATTATAATCAAATGTATTTTATTTTTAACTCTCGCTTCGTTTGTTTTACAGTAGAACCTCGTCGAAGAGAGCATCCGGGAAGGCGAGGATACAGTCCTCGAAGAACTCAGTCCAGCAGTAATCGCGTCGAAATGTACTTTTCCGAAGTCGACGTCGATGTTAGGCAGCCCAGGCCTAGGGATCCCATAGCTAGTTTAACGTAAGTACTTCGTCAAAAAAAAAACAGGGCATTCACAAAATGAAAAAATGAGACTTTCAAAAATATTGCACATGTTTTAGCAGCTTTATTGTGCTGCTTTAAAATACTGCGACCTTTGAAAGATACAATATTCATAAGAGCGAGGTCTGTTTTACTCCATTTTAATGAAGCTGTTTTCAAATACACTAAATTGAAGTCTGCTGTATCAAAATACCGCTACATTATGGCGTTGGAGTTTGCAACGTTGGAATGCAGCGAGACATCTTTTATTTTCTTCATTTTTATTATGATCGATAATTTTTTTTATTCATTAAGGTCGTGCATCTCTAAAACCGTTTTGGTGATTTTTGTGACCTAAATCGGTAAAAAAATCCGAGTAATAGAAGAAAAAACTAACTTTTGTTGCAATCCAACGATGCAACATTCAACATCATGATGCTATATTAAAATGCTTTATCTTTACTCTATTCAAATACATAATATTAAAGCTACCAGCTGGAAACAAAAATTCATATCGCGCATTACTGTCATTCTGAAATAGTGGATCATTACGAATTTGCATTGTTTTCGCCATTTAAAAAAGCTTTAAAAAATCCCCTTATAGTTGTAGTCGCAACAATAAAACTTGTGGCTCTATTCAAGGAATATTAGATCATCGGATGACATATCGAGTGGATACAGCAGCGGCGAAGCACTGCAATCCAATCGCGTGACGTCTCAGGGTGATTCGCTTTTGAGAACATCGAGTGTCGGTGCGAGAACACGAGCAAGACCACGCTCTACGACAACAAAGAAGATCCCAGAGGTTCGTTGAGAGCTCGGCGCTCACTGGTCCGTGTGATAATCGCGAACATCGCAATTTTTTTTTGTCCGGGTTTACGAAATCGAGCATTTTTAGGGTTCCGTAGCCAAGAGGATATTCAGGATGTCAAATATTGATAATTGAGGGGGTGTGTTAAAACACGATTGCTTAACACACAGTATCCGTTGTATTATATAATTATCAGTAATTTTGATTAATATTACTATGCTTTGCATACCTAATGAGCTACGGAACTATCCTTGAATGCGTAGTGCTACTTGACCGCTTATTTATTCTTTCGTAAGAATAGCACTGTTAATCTCCATGACTTTCTACGCTTTGAAGGTTAGAGAAGAGGAGTACGATAGTGACGAGCTGCCCTCTTCGTCGGAAATTACACAGTTCCCGTCGCCAATTTCCCTCTTAAGTGCCCGACAAGCCCTCGAACTTGTATTACTCCTTTCCCGGAAAAATCCAAATGAGAGCAAAGACGTATACGAGAGCATAACTGCGAGCTTTGCGCCGTCGATATCAGAGACGAATGACTCGAAGGATCCGGATCCTTCTACAGCAGTCGAAGAGCAAGCCAAGCCAATGGCACATCCGATGACTGATGCCGGGGCGAAGGCTGAAATTTTAGAACTTTCGAATGAGGCGGACTCAAAGCATTGCCGAGAAACTCTAACGAAAGTCGTGGACGGTCGAGTGATTGCCACTTTCCCGAATGACGAGGCATTCGAGAAAAGAGATATTCCGAAAAACAATATCGACGACATTTGTCAGGATAAACTCGAGGAACTGAAGGTACTACTGAGTAATGCTCGTAAAGCTGTAACTAACATTGTATCGTCGCATGAGAAATTACACAGCACGGAACGAAACGAAACTATAACGTATGAAGAAACGAGAAGTGACGTTGAGCAGCATGCGGAAATCGTCGATTCAGAAGCGAAGCGTAGCAGCACGAATTCCCTAGAAACTTGGACGACTCCGAACGTCTCCAGAAGTAATTCCGAGAGTGATTGCCGTGCCGGAAGATACCACAAGAAACCAGCACCCAAAGCGCCGGTATTGCGGAGCGAGGACGACGAGCAGCCCGAAACCAATGAGGCCTCACTCCCGAGTGCATTGAAAGCGACCTTAGTCATAAAAACGGGCACACTGAAGACATTCTCGAACATCAGCGAAACGAAAAATGTCTTTGTCTCTCATCTGCCGGATTGTGCTAAGAAAAGGAAAAAAAAGACGCGTGGAACGGAAGGTTTTTCGAAGCTCTTGACGATACCGAAGACGCTTTTCAATCATACCTTTCACAAAGACACGAGAGTACACGCCTCGAGCAGCTCGAGCAAGGGCGAGGATGCGAATTCGAGCGACGCCAGTGGATCGAGATCAAGATCGGTGAGCGTTGGTTCACACAACGATGTAAGAACTGGTGATTCTAATGAAATAAAAAAGATCGAACCCGAGGACCCGTTGCTCAAATTGGCCCTTATTCCGGATGACAAACAAACCGAGACTTACGTTGATTTGCGAACGGACAGCTTGGATCGCTGCGCCTCTACTAACGAGCCGAGCTCCTCCGACAAAGTGCACGAAGAAACCTCGGTTATCGCCCCAGAACCGGAGGAGAGGTCCTCGGAAACGCAAATTCGTGTGCGACCCGATTTGAAAATCCGACAAATGTCCCACTCACCGATTCGTCAATTCGGACGACCGAGCAACGATAGCGAATAATTTATTCTTTTCCTTCTGCATAAGCTCTTTCCAGGGCTGAATACTTACGCTCTTCGAGATGTAGGAAACTCCTACTTGGAAAATAAGCGAATCTAGATCAACGAACACCGTATGAAAAAAAAAGATAGCCGTAGTCTTGTTGAAAGAAAGAATATGATTGAACTAATACTATGCCTATCAAGAACATCTAACAGGAGCCCTGTTGTGTCAAATTTCGTTGTTCACTTGTGATTAGCCCTCTCCGAATATTAACAGACACCGTACCGAGTGAATTATCATGCCCATTTTTTCACGTTTGATCGTTCGAGTTTGTGCTGACGTTTTTATTTTGTTGACTTATTGCAGCTTTCGTTTATTGCCTGCTAAATTTTGCCTGAGCGTTTATTCGCTTTCAGCCGTTATACCTTGACTCACGAGTTTTTCTCGTTTTTCCAGATAACGAGCTTCGCCACTCTCCCTCGCAGCAAAAAGCCAACGAAGAAGAAAGTGCCATGAGACTTGGCCGACCACATCAAAGAGGAAGATCAAGTCGTCGTTACGAGTTGAGTTTGTTCGATTTTCCCCGACGACACTGAAAATCACACATCTCCCGTACGGATTTGAGCGCGGATAGAAAATTAAGAGAAAAAAAAGGATACACGCGAAACAGCGATGCGAGACGAGGATAATAAAGGCAAAAGAGTCGCGCAGCGCTGCGACTGAGTGAATAAGTATTCGCGATCGAAAGGATGACACCAGCGCATATTTTAGCGAATGTGGAATTGCGGGCTGTTCTAACTTGCAAAAAAATTCTACAAATTTGTTTCGTTGTTTCCCCGATCGCTGCATTGCCATCGTCCTCCTGTCGTTTTTACCTCATATTTATGATCGATAGCGCGCAAATTGCAAAAGACAAGATATAATGTAAGCCCGCGATACCAGGCTTCGTACCCCTCCCTCAGCATATCCATCGACGTTACACGTGACGCAAGCGGGCAGATATTAATTGTGATATTACAAACGCGCATCGAGCGAGATGCCTGACAATCCGAGTGTGCCGATGAACGTTACGAAAATCATGAAGAGAGTAATAAAGGCCAGATTAAATCTAGTCATGAAGGCGAATAAGTAGCTCCAAGATACGTCGATATTACGTTACTACATTAACACCTCGGATTTATTACGGCATCTTTCCTACGTTCTATATATGCATGGGTATTCGCTCTCTTTCCCTCTCCCCCTTTCTCACTCTCTCTCTCTCTCTCACTCACCCTGATTCTCTTGTTATTCTAGACTGACTTGCGTACTTTTATAAAAATAAAATAAAAGATCAACTTTTTTCTGGATCTTTTGTCAATTAGACGCTTCTCTCGTTTTAGCTTCCTTTCGTTCGAATATTCATATAGGCTGTCGCGCATATGTACATAACGGACACAATACTGCGCACGTATATCACGACCAACTTTGCAAAGACATTCGCGTTGGTATTTTCTATATTTTGTGTTGATAATGTGTAGACGAAAAGACTATATACATATACATATATAATTATTGTACCAGAGAGATTGGGTGCGCACAAAATCATTGGCTGAAATAGAATCCCCTGTCATAGACTAAATGAATTTAATCACCGATGTTAACAAGTATCGCGTATATTATATCTGCGAATACACGATATTATGAGCATATATATATATATTTATAATGAACCGACAACGTTCACTGAAACTTGAATATAAAAGTGTTTTATTATTATATCGAGAATTTTAAGTGCATGCTTTGCCGTAACGATAATCCAACGAATTCGTTGGTTACTGCGATAATACTCTGGCCGTTTTGTTCTTTATTGCCCAATAATGCACGTTTTGCCATTGATGCATAGATTTTTAAGTGCATGCGACAACGCTCACCCTTATTGCCATTTTCATGACTATTGTTATTATTATTATTAGTATATTGTATTAGGCAGTACTACATTTTATACACAAATTGTCAAGGTTAAAGAATGTAATGAGTGTGTCTGTGATTGAAAAAACACGGAATCGCGTACAATGAGTGAATTGTGGCCTCGCGAGCTACGATAAAATTATACATCTTTGATCACCGCGGCTAATACAAAGACAGATGTGCGAAAACTGCAAGGCATCGAAAAAAATGTCAACTCATACCCCTTCAATCTATATCAGGCATTCGCGAAAGGCTAAATTCATGCCAAATTTGTGCTCTTTAACCCACGTCTAAGTGGTAGCGCTCGAATACTTTTATTCTCATTTCGTATGCACCGAACATTTGCTCTTTACGTCCAAACTTGAATAATTCAATAACTTATTAATATTTGTCATATTTGGTTGAATATGTTAAAGCTGATCGTCAGCGCGATGAAACGAAAACTTTTTTAAAAAATCCTGTTATTATTTTTCGACAAATTTCAGCCGTTCTAGAAACGCGTGTATTGACGTTTATAATTAAAAAAGCATTTTTTTAAAACAACTGTAATGTGTGTAAAAATAACTATATCGAGATTAAAGATAAAAATCTTTTTAAAGCTGTAGAGGTCAGCTTTGAGAATCTTCAACCGGAGATAACAAATATTCATTAGTTGTTGGGTGATTTAAGTTTGACTGTAAAGCAAATTTTCCGTGTATAACAAAGAGGGAATGCAATTATCGATCGCCGGTACTTAGATTTAAGTTACATAGCTCAAATTTGGCATTAATGTTTGTTTTACTACCTGATAAGATTGTCTAAAAGGGTAAGATTGGAAGATTTTTTTCGGCACAATCTTATGTTAGTATTGAATAGCGCCCTAATCGACCTATCCGAGTGAGAAATTGCGACTATCTTGACTCTTCCACATTGCGACTTGGTCTCATCCGCAATTGGTGCCGAGTAAAGTTTACGAAACGATGCGAACGCTTGCGGGAGTTGAAAAAGTAAGGGTGATCGTAATTTCCCACCTTCCCGATGTTCTCGCGCAATAACTTTGCATTTTTGTTCGAACTTGTGTGCCAGTAATTAATTGAAGAAAAAAAAAAGAAATGGCGGTATCACGGTGCTAATGAAAGAAATTGAAGGTGAATAAAATGTACCGTCGCTCGTTTTATATTAGATGTGATGTGCTGACAATTTAATGATGCTCGCACAATATGGCATAAAAGCGCGCGCTAAGAATTTTCTTTCGCTATAAATGGCGAATTAATTTTGTTTGAAGAATCACGCGAATATGTATCGTCTTACTGATCGAACACTGTCGAGACAGCGACGATGATACTTCGATTCCAAGAAATATAAACTTATTAGTTACTATTATACTCTCGTCGATGTCAATGTTTTCTGCCTTATGCCCACACGTTGTCACTAACGTATGAAATTGCGGTGAAGTGCCGTTTGTCGTTGGCATCCCTGAAGCTCTGATTACATTCGGGATTTTGGCTACTAGTTTATGAGTAATTTGCAGGTTCACGGTGTTTTTAAATGCTCAACAAACGCTACGTGAGGATATGATATTTCAGGATATACTTCGTGGAGACTAAAGGCTCCGACCGGATACGGAAAGTTACGTGAACTACGAACTACAAAATCGGGCAAACTGAAGGCTTCCAGAATCGATCACAAGGGCCCCATTACGGATAGTTCAACAGGGTGACAAACTTCCACTACTCCTATGCATTAAGGCCGTGTGTCATACCGACCGAGCGGTCGTGAGTGCGAGAGAGATAGCTGATTTGCAGATTCCCAGTGTTCTTCGAGACCGTTGATATTTCGGAAAAAAAAGAAAAGTAGTTCCGCTCTGTTGAACGACGAACAACGTCTTTCTCTTCGTTTGCCGGGAACGTGGTCCGTCTAGGAGAAAACTTGGTCGTAGGATTTTTATCGCGGACATTTTAAGAGCCATGCCCTTAAAATGAATCGCGTTTTGTCCGGATTTCTTAACTCTATCTC
This sequence comes from Ophion ventricosus, assembly GCA_963932345.1. NCBI lineage: Eukaryota > Metazoa > Arthropoda > Insecta > Hymenoptera > Ichneumonidae > Ophion > Ophion ventricosus. The sequence goes on along the minus strand of OZ010712.1, from coordinate 18,964,410 downwards.
TGACCTGTTGTGGCGCTAGTTATTATATTAGAATATTCTTCTCGCAGCGGCTCGAGGCCCACAAGGCATACATTTCGACATTTGGAGGTCACTCTTCCTAAGTTGTCGAACGAGTTTTAGACGACGTGTACAATAATAAAAAAATCTCATTTCCATGTCATGATCATGCGCACGAGATCCTTTTTCACATTATTAGGCGATTTGTAAAAATGTGTATGCAAAAGTTTTGCAGGCGGATGAACGCCAGACAAAAAAAATCAAACTATGAAAAAACTGGCAATATTCTGTAAAACGTAAGTACATTGATGCCTGCTAAAAGCAATGTGATGTGCGTGTCATTAATGTTGGGTTAATTTCAATGTACATATCGTTGTGAACAATTGAAAGAAAATAAAATATTCTTTCACGCATCTATGCACTTGCCCTTTAATTTTCAAGTGAATCATGTGCTTTGGAATATATGGATTTCTTTCAAGTGAAAATTACTTCATATTTAAATATTAACTTCGTAACGTACATTAGTGGAATTAATTCTGAACACTTTTAATAGCAATTAGCTTTTTTTATATTTACGCAGAAAATGTGTATTCTGCTCCGCCGAAATGATACTGTAGTGTTTTTATTTTAATCTATAAAAAATGGTTCTACTATGATGGTTCTACTTAATACTTGCACATGATTAGTTTTGTAAATGTTTTTATTTTTTAAATTCAAATGAACGAATTACAAAGTACGAGTTTTCAAATTTTTTTGAAGTGGCCACAATACTATTCGTGTAAGCAGTACTTACAATGAATAATTATAAGGAATTATTGAGTGAATTGTGTAGGTGTACACTATACGTATGCCAGTCAAGAAACATGGAGGTACGTATGGAAAATATAATTATTTATAAAAAAATGATAAGTTCTTCAAAATCTTATTACTAAATGAATTTTTTAAAGTGCTCTAGTTTTCCTAACATGAACATATAATGAGAGCTGGAGCACTTTTTTTTAAATTTCGTAATAATATTTTCAACATACCGACACTGGTGCTTTGCTATAAAATCGAATTTTGCACCAAACAAATTTTAGCTGTTAATCGATTTTCTAGCAAAGCATTGCCTTGCAGTGAATAAAAATCGATAGTAAAAAACTTTCGAGGTTCAGGGCTATGAGTTAGACCTTTTTAGAATCCCCAGAAGGTGAACTAATTTTCTTACAACAGGAGCACGTTTCGGTTATGATGATAAAAAATTATCATCCAAAAAGTTATTACAAATTCATTTTATTCTACGAACCCATGATGACATTGATGAAGACTACATTATTATGTAAAAATAATATCAGGCTACATGTTAAAAAAAAATAACCTGCATGTGGTGAGCGGTTTTTTTAAATTAATTTTATCGTACTGCTGACAACCGATTTTTCAAAAGTATTGAAAAAAATTATAGCTTTGGAATCGTTGAGAAACGGACCACCCCGTGTATAATCTTTTTGACTGCAAATGATCTTTACTACCTCCCCACTTCGTTTGATCCACTACTTTTGGATCACCCTGCATATAATCCGCCAAAACATATACTACACTATCAATACACAAATAATTTTTATTATGATACCATAATATTGGGTGAAGTAAAAAGTTCTGAGCGTTTTCCGCTAGATATCTTTAGTGAGCCATATCTCACGATGTACACGGAAAGAATTAAAAAGTAATTTTTGTCGTGAATTTCACGGTAAAAATTACCGTGATATATTTCAATATGGTGACAAGTGAGAAAAGCATAATAATTCGTATGCGACAAGTTTTTTTTAACTCACGTTACAGAAAATTTCAAATACGTAGCTAAAATTTTACTATACAAGAAGGGTAGCGCGCACGATAATTTTTACCGAGAGCACAATACATTTTCCTATAACACTCATTAAATTTTATAATAAATCTTAAAATAACTGTTATAAAGACGATACTTTTTTATAGACATTTTTGAAAGGCACAAAATAATACAATGCACAGTAAAATTTTGCTGATATTATATATTTTTTAAATTTAAGTTTTGCGTATTTTGTTACACATTAAAATTTACTAGAAAATCTGGTAAAATTTTCTATCTGAAGAAGAAATTTTATTTTATTTTCGTGAAAATCTGTGTTTTACTCAGTAATAATAAGCGAAGTTTCAGGGTTGTCATCTGGTTACCGTTACTGCACGGTAATTTTTAACATTTAATTCTCTCCGTGTATACATCGCATCGGGTCATACTATACGGCTATTTAAAGGTGCCATTACGATTCAAAAAAAGTTCTTTGACACTTTTGTGTTTGGTGAAGCCAGTTGTGTGTTACAGCATTCAAAAATGGAGGTAAAAAAAGAGAAAATTCGACACATTCTTCAGTACCACTACGACCAAGGTGAAAAGGCGGAGCAGGTGGCCAAAAAAAATTGTGCTGTTTATGGACCCAATACAGTATCGAATGCAAGAGCAAAGTGGTGGTTCTAACGATTCCGTTCTGGTAATATGGACGGCGAAGATGAGGCACGCTCCGGTAGGCCAATCGTCGAAAATGTCGACAAAATCATGGAAATCGTCGAGTCGGACCAGAATGTGAGCACTTATTCCATTGCCCAGGAACTGAAGATTAGCCAGAAAACCGTTTGGAACCATTTGTATAAGGCTGGTCTCAAGAAGAAGCTCGATGTATGGGTGCCACACGAATTGACGCAAAAGAACCTTTTGGACCGAATTGATGCCTGCGATTCTTTGCTGAACCGTAACGAAATCGACCCATTTTTTAAGCGGATGGTGACTGGCGATGAAAAATGGGTCACATACGAGAACAACAGCCGAAAAAGATCGTGGTCCAATCGCGGTGAGCCGGTCCAAACGATCGCCAAGCCCGGATTAACGGCCAAGAAGGTTTTGCTGCGTGTTTGGTGGGATTGGAAGGGAATCTTCCACTATGAGCTGCTCCCATCGGGCCAAACACTCAATTCGAACCTCTACTATCAACAACTAACGAGATTGAAGCAAGCGATCGACCAGAAGCAGCCAGAATTGGCCAATAGGAAGGGTGTTGTGTTCCATCAAGACAACGCCAGGCCGCACACATCTTTAACGACGCGCCAGAAGCTGCGAGAGCTTGGATGGGAGGTTCTATCGCACCCGCCGTATAGTCCAGACCTGGCACCAAGCGATTATCACCTTTTCAAGCATTTGCAAAATTTTCTTGATGGTACAATACTGGCCTCAAGAGAGGCTTGTGAAAATGAGCTGGTCAAGCTTTTTACCAATAGGGACGAGGACTTCTTCAACCGCGGAATTATGAAATTGCCTTCAAAATGGACAAAAGTTATCGAACAAAACGGCCCATATTTGATCTAAATCGGATAATCCTAACTACGTTAATTTCATCATCGAAATAAAGCGAAAAAACGCTCAGAACTTTTTACTTCATCTAATATTTATGAGAAACTTGCACGTGCGCGCGTGCAAGGTTCTCACAAAATAAATGGCGCCATGAGTGGCAGAGTGTGACTATTAAATTCGGACATTTCGTATAGCAAAAATACCGGGCGATGTCATACCCCTGATGTAGCCTAACGAGAGTGTTACAGAATAAAATAACCCGGGATTACACGAGTTATTGCTGAGATATTTAACACAAGATAGGATGCTTCGCTCGTAATTGGAACATTCATTAATTTCTCGACGAAACGGGACGTAGCTCCGAAACTGGGTAGCGAACTTGAGACCGACTGTATTCAAATTTAAGGACTGTATTAAACTTTTCCACAGTCTCCACATGCCCATGTCGCATAGTTCATGGGAAATGCGTCACAGAGGGGGAAGTAAGCTGCGGCTGGAGGAAAAAAGTGGACTAAAGTGGGTACATAAAGAGGGGAAGCATCCTGTACGATAGAACAAATCCACATACATATATAATACGTATTGCCATTGATTAAGAATTTCCATTAGAGAACTGGGTGCGTATATCAATACTGCGTGGGCGCGTGGTACACATTTGTGTAATCGAGCAATCTCCACTCTGGACAATTCGACGGGATAAAAGCTTCCGAAGCCTAACAAGACTTCCATCAGAGTTTGTGATGTCGTGTAGGTTCGTTATGTTGCACGTTAACGTGTACATACAGATGGGTAATTATTCTCGCGCAATCTGTAACTGTGTGGATATAACGTAAGTTTATTTCAATGGAAATACAGTTTTAGTAGTTGACTATGTTAGTGCTTCATTGATAAGTAAAGCCAAAAGGCAACCCTGCACGTGCCATTAGACTCACTGAAAGGTCGATAAAAGTTTTTAACGTGACCAATTTACCACTCGCTGAAATAGCTTTGCGCTGATAAGGTATTACTTTCACGAACCAGAATAATTAACAATTATCTGATTTACGTCAACAGTCAAGTAAAAATACATCCTAGTTTATTGGTAAAATTTCAAGCCAAGTTCCCGTACTTTAAAAAAAAATGACGACTTTAACCCTTTGAGCGGCAAGAAAAATTCCACTGTGCCCCAAGCGCGGAAAAACAAAGTATTTCGATTTTAATGAAACATGGCACTCAAGAGGTTTTTTTTTTTTGGTCGCTGATCAAAATTCAAAAGTTGGTCAACATTCAGAAATTCACAATGGCGGACCAAAATGCAAAAATGTACTTGATTCGCATGAAAATTGGTATTAGAGGGCTTTCGAGGTCGCTGATTACGAATTTTGAATTTCTGAATTTTGCGGACAGATCCGTAATCAGCGACCTCGAAAACCTTCTAATACCAACATTGGCGTAGCCAGGGAGGGCCAGGAGTGGGCACGGCCCTCCCCAGAAAGCCCGGTGCCCCCTCCCCCATTAATTTTATCTACGTTTCACCCAAGCAGGCATATAAAGAAATAATTTAATAATACTTGACCTATTGCCTTCGTTGTAATTTCGTAATTTATATGAAAAGTAACTATTTCATTACGTAAATTAAATAGATATTCAATTTTCAATATACACAACTAGAAAAGTATTGGAAGATCAACATTTACTACCAAGTAGAAGATAATATCATTGTAAATCTAAAATGCCGATTTGTGAATTTACCATTAGCCTACGTAATTGATGTATTTTTTAACTGGATATGAATAACCGAGAGGATTTTGTCAATAATAATGGAAAAATCTTAATAACTTATGCATCAGTCTTAGAAACTGAAGCGATGGTCATGAAAAACATACTTCAATTTAAAAATGATAAAATGAATTCTGAAAATTTAAGAAAGCTCATTCAACAAAAGTACTGCCCTAACTTACATGAACTTTTTCAAGTAGCAATTGTTCTCCCAGTGAGGTCTACTGGCTGTGAGAGAAGTTTTTTAAGCCATGAGCAGGATAAAAATGTGGCTTTGAAGCGCAATGCTTCAGGAACGATTTTCCCATATGTCACTGGTGAACATATAGAATGGAGTTGTTAAAAAAAATTGTAGCTGAAAAAGTGTTCGGCCGATTTGCAGAAAAAAAGGAAACTAAGACTTATTTAATTGAATACCTACTGGAAGTGAAGTTTAAATAGTGCTGATTGGATTGACGAATGATGAAAAATTAGTTGATAAACTTTTAAGGTATTGCAAGAGTTTGATATTAATGTTAACATGAACGTGTGATTAAGGCAAATTTCATATTTAATGTGTGTTACGTGATTACCGAATATTACGTAAGTTTGATTTTTAAAAAAAGATGACTGTGATCAAAACCAGTTTTTGACGGGCCCTTCCGAGGCCCCGCCCAGAAAAAAATGCTCACTACGCCAATGAATACCAACTATCATACGAATCGAGTAAATTATTGTATTTTGCTCCGCAATATTGGATCCGCAATTTTGAACTTGTGAATTTTTAAGGCAGATTCCAAAAGCCAATCACAAAATAATCTATGTGCGCCATATGGCGTTAATGCCGCTCGAGGGGTTAAACAAACGTTTAATTTATATAGCACTTTATGGAGATGACATGCTAGCCAATTTTTTATCTAATAATTGATATACTAAATAATTCTAGATGCCTGATATAAACTAGATGCCTGATATACTCTAAGTATGTCAAAAATTCTGAAGCTTCCGTTACGACAACAAAAACAGGGGGTTACCGAATGTTTAAAGAAAATATGATTGATAAAACTTAGAAAAATGTGACTAGCAGAGAAGTTTTCGTAACCGCGACTTTTCAGAGAACACGTGAATATGTCTAAATCTATTAAATTTATGCGAAATGGTTCATTCCCGTCCATCGTTGTATATAATAATTGAATGTATCTTATTTTTATTAACCCTTGGTGGTCACACATACAAATTCAATCGCGGTGGTCACACTTGGATTAATCCTACCCAGTCAGTTTTCAAAAAAGTATTGTAACAAAACTATCCGTCCGAAGTGGTTAAAAAAATTAGAGAATATGCTTTGAACTTTCTAAATGATGTACGAAAAATTTATTTATAAGAAATAAAATGGCGACATGTTAAAAAAATTCATAAAGAGGTGAAAACGCAAAAAAAAACACTTTTTCGCTCAACAAATCATTGCTCCGTGAATTTCCAGAATTTTTACCCAAAATTTGGATGTGATATACTCGTTAGATATGCTACTTTTGGGAAAAAAATAGTAGCATAGTGGGCGTTCCAAAAAAGACACTTATTCCGACATGTGCAGAGGGTAAATTTTATTGGTATAAGGATACTTCAAACTGCCGGTAAGATGGTGAATACAGTCCCCTTCGAAGCTGGGAACAATTATATATTTACGCGAAAAATTGATCGACGGGTCGATTTTACCCAGGGTGACCACGAAGGGTTAAGCGCCAGTGTAATCTGCCAATGATTCGAAAGGGCCCTGGCTTATGCGCCCACAAAATACGATCCTTCGCGAAAGGAATATCCTAAACAGTCGTTAGAACGAGTTGCAAAAAACGCTAATACGTATTGCTTGATTTGTTCCCACCACGATAACTTTTGAATAAACATTCGCTGGTTAATGTTTTTCCATTTTCTCGATCACTCGAGATAGTCTTTTTTGCGTCAAAATACTCAAGGACATGTACAAGCTAAACATAACTCACAAATTTTCGTACAGAGTTTTCTCATAGATGGTTATGTCTTTTTGGAAAAAAAAACAAAGCATCAAGCTCTGTAGAATTCCTTGAGGCGAAGCTTGACGATTTTTTTTTCGCCCTAAATATTATTCGTCTCTGAGAAATTTCTGTTCGAAAACTTCACTTATCTCTCTCGCACTCATATGTCACGTAGTAGATCCTCTACTTCGTCTTAACGCGCTATCCGGTTAAATTAGATTATGAACTTCCGGCGCGAAGTTAATTACGTTTTCAAATGCAATTCTCCGTTTTACTCGATTTATCGTTAAAACGTATAACGAGAAAAAAAAACCGTCTACTCGACTCGTGTTCGGATAGAGTAATGATCGCGGAAAATGTTCAATAATTGCGAGCGTCTGAAAAACGAACGATGCTCCGGTAAAGGGAACGTGATATAGTGCCATGTTACTTTCAAGGATTGGAATGCTACATCAACAGCATGGTAATTAATGACGTAAGACGAATCAGAGACAAATTGACTCGATGATTATTACATTATTCATTTATAGAAATCAGCATGTCATTATTTCAACATCCTAAATGAGTTTTCTCAACGTTAAAACCCGTCGAAACGCTACTTTCGCACCCAAAAACGGTAGATTCACATAATTTCCTCAAAACCCTCAGGCCTGTTCTCGCCATAGAATTTACAAATATCTAATACCTGCCCGTTCAGTGCCACAGGATCTTCGATATCCATGAACCCTGATATTACCCAAAAAAAAACAGCCCTCCATTGCGACAATTTACAAAAAGCTTGTTTGCACAGGAGGCAAAAGAAAAAAAGGTTCGAGTCAACATTTATATCGCCAAGCTGGTGTGCCTTGTATATCCGTTAGTTCACGTGTTCCCGTGTGGCAGCTCTGTAAAGAGTGAGAAAAAAAAACAACCCTATCGACTGTGTGTGTGTATGTGTAAGCTGAAGGCCACACGGGACTGTTTATCGTAGCAGAGGACGCTGAAGGTGAAGGGGAAAAGGGAGAACGGTGCGATATCGGTCTATGCGCGAGGCGGCGCATGCGCATTAGCCGTTGCCCCGGCGCGCTGCTCGGACCCACACCCTCCTTTTTATATCGCCGCAAAACCCTTCGCGATAGTGTATACATGATGCGAGCTCACGACGGCATATAGGCGTCGCGTGAGGGGAAATATGCTATTCGTACTATAGCGTTTTATAGCCGGCAGTACGAGGGAGTACGCGTGACGATACGGTCGCGTGCACGCTCGTCCCACGCACGAGCAAAGGTAACGGAAATGTGTTGTAAATATGTGAATTTCTTTTCTCCCAGTGCGTTATACAAAACACATCCTCTACTCGAACATCATCGTGAACAACAGTGTATTCGACTAAGAAAGAAATGATTATTTATTTCGCGATATTGTCCGCAACATCGTGAAAAATAAATATTCGATGCAATGTGGTTGCGGGATCCAATATGGTCAAAATCATTCCTAATCCCCTCACATTGCATTCTCTCGTAGATTTGCCGATTGTGGGAATTTCTATTGTTAAGTTTAATGTAAGTTCGTATCGGCCTCATTGACGAAACTAGTAGAAACCGATGAGCCGTGAGTTTCAAGTTAAAGTTCAAGCAATCAAGCCCCGGACCGTTATAATTAAGAGCTTTAATGACACAATCGTACGGCTCGAACAAACACTAAACTCTTGATCCTAATACCCTTTCTCTTCAAATCATTCCTATACGTTCTCAATTGTTTTGTGAGCAAAACATTTGATGTCTTACCTGTTATTCGATTCATTATTTGAAAGAAAAAAAACGTGCTCGATTGATTTTCATTTATACGAGGGCTGCTGGGCAACGCAGGAAGAATAACGTGACGCGTGTAAAACTCGAAATATGCATTGCGAGGAAACTTGCCAAATATTTCGTTGACGTCAGACCAGAGAACTATTTTCCAAAATTGGAAAATTTACATTATTGTACCGAGGGAATCTTCGGAGCGAGCTTTTAATTTCGAATGTCTTTTTTTTTCTTCTGTTGCGCGATCGGAATAATCACACTGAAATTATCGATAATGTGACTGTGCCAAATGGGTGTTTTTAATTAGCGTGTCCGACGTATATTAAATTTAACGACTGCGACGCGGATCAAGCCCGTGCGAGGTCTTTTCACCATATGGTTGACCGGTTATGGGTCGATTCCGTTTGAGCTGCACGAGGAGAACGAGCCCAAAGCTTTTTCTCCCCGAAATTATGCGCGCGTCTTGGCATGGCCGTATTTTAATTGACACAGTGAAATAATGTATCCGGGATTTACTAATGATGCTACACTTCAATGAAGCGCGTCTGATGAGGGCTTTGATCCGATTACACCCAAGCGAATGAATGAATTAATTCGTTGGAATATTGGCGAACGGGAGACACGGAGAAATGATAACGTTATAGTTCTATCGTACATCTCGTGCATATATTTCGATTTATTTGTAGAATATTGGGTGTTATCAGAGAAAACACGAGTGACAACAAATACAGTCAAACATTTGTGTTCCGTCGTAATTCCAAATGCCACAAATCATTTTTCGCTAATTAATTAACGTTATGACACAATAATATTTCTAGCAAACTTAGGAGTGTAAAGAATAAATTATAATATTAATTACAATTAGAATACAGACGACAGTGTCAATCTCATAATCATTTTTTATTACTGATATTTTTGTTTGAAGCGATTATTTTCAATAGAATAGGCATTGACTTGGTACTTTTAAAAATTGAACGCAGCAGTGCATATTTTGTCGAAAACACTAAAAATCCTTGCAATTTCTCAAATTCGTAAATCTGTCCATTACAAAACCTGTCACATTTGATTCATATTTAACTGAAATACTCTTGAGTAAGATTTAAAAATGAGCATGATAAAAATAAAACTGATATGGCGAAAAATATTCTGAAAGTAGGGTCTGTACACGGAGAGAATTAAAAAGTAATTTTTGTCGTGAATTTCACGGTAAAAATTACCGTGATATATTTCAATGTGGTGACAAGTGAGAAAAACATAATAATTCGTATGCGACAAGTTTTTTTTAACTCACGTTACAGAAAATTTCAAATACGTAGCTAAAACTTTACTATACAAGAAGGGTAGCGCGCACGATAATTTTTACCGAGAGCACAATACATTTTCCTATAACACTCATTAAATTTTATAATAAATCTTAATATAACTGTTATAAAGACGATACTTTTTTATAGACATTTTTGAAAGGCATAAAATAATAAAATACACAGTAAAATTTCGCTGATATTATATATTTTTTAAATTTAAGTTTTGCGTATTTTGTTATACATCAAAATTTACTAGAAAATCTGGTAAAATTTTCTATCTGAAGAAGAAATTTTATTTTATTTTCGTGAAAATCTGTGTTTTACTCAGTAATAATAAGCGAAGTTTAAGGGTTGTCATCTGGTTACCGTTACTGCACGGTAATTTTTAACGTTTAATTCTCTCCGTGTAAGCTTCGGGTGCATTTATAGTGTTGAAGTTTGCATCGTTGGGATGCATCGAAAATAACATTCTTTGGCGCATTTTTGCAGGCAAAATGCGCCAAAGAAAATTAAAGGAATTTGGAAATATTATTTTTCATTGCATCCCAACGATGCGAACTTCAACCTCATTGCATTTTTTAGTGGCGGTCATTTCTTTGAATTTCAATTGAACCGAAAAAATAGCTCCGAACTTCTGCGACTATTTTCTCTCTATGTGAGAGAAAATAGCTCGCAATTTCTATTTATTCTAAAAATCATCCCATTGTGTTCTCGATATTGGGAAGTTAGAAATAAAAAGAAAATAAATATTTGTTGTCCTCTATGAAGATGAATCGAGCGACTTTCGTCGATGTCCTCGCTTCTATATATACGTATATATATGAAATTAATTCCAGGGGTAAAAATGCCCGATCGCGCCTGAGATATTGAGCGGTTTCCCGACGCTTGCCTGGCTCGCAAAGCCTCGTCGAGGAACAGAGGGTTTCTGCAGTGTGTATCGCCTCGACACCCTTCGTACATACGCACGTTCTTCTAGCCCAAAATCTCTCGAATCCCCCGCGGAAAGCCGAGAACGAAGAAACAATATATATGTATCGCACAGCTTATGAGGGTGTAGCGCGCAAGTATTTGGGGGTTCAACTTTGATAGAGCTATATTGCACCGTAGGTCTATATTAGGGAGAGCATCTATTTTACTTTGTGGCTCGTGAAAACATCGTTTTCGATTCAATAATGTCTCGAAAATGTGAATTTCCTTCTCGACAATATATTATTTTTTGACAATCTTGCAGAAATTTCGTCAATGGTATAGATACTTATTGAATTTCGAAACGATCGAAAGTCTGTGAAATCTAAGTTTTTGAAAAAAAATCATTAATAGTAAATGGATTTTCCTGATCGGGCTAAAATGTGGTACCAATAATTATTAATGAGCACAACAGACATTTTTTGTTAAAAAAAAATGCTGAGAACAATGAATTTTTCCGGTCCGAAAAAAATATATCGCATTAATAATTGCTCACTTATTTTGGCACCCATAATGAAAAAGTATAGAGTTTAACATCAACAGAAATAAATCCAAACAATCGTTACAAAGCTTTTCGTTACATAATTGTGTATACATACCAAACGTCCATGTACACTATTCTTTTTCAAATATAAAGGCCTAGAATTTAGATATATAATTGTCACGATATTTTCGGTTACGTTGATTCCAGAGGCCAGCATTTTGACAATTTAAAATCGCTTCCGCTAAATTAGCGATAAGTAGAAGCTTTACGACCCTTATTTACATATCCGATCGATTCTACATCTGCGAGGGTAACGGGCGACGAGATATTTCATCGCAAAGTTCAAGGGCAATAGTTGAAGGGTACGGAACACGAGTGCGAGAGAGAGGGAGAGAGAGAGATATGCTATATACGGAAGTTCTCCGGGTTGGATCAACTTGTCCATATGCTATATATATATTTGGGCTCACATACGTATATAACTAGCCTTAACGTACTGCCATGAGATCCCGCCAATATTCAACTATTTGGATCATACACGAGATCCCAGTGGATATACACACTCGATAAATACACAAAAACACTCAGGGAGCCATTCAGGATGTCTAGAACAGATGGAGATTCCTCAATAAATTAACTCAACGCTTGCGTGAAAGATATAACATTCTATTGCAGGTCTCTCTATAATACGTTTGTTTTCTGTGCTTCAGGGTCGAGGAGAAAGTACAAACGGGTGGAAACAATATGTAATGCCAGGTGAAAAATTTGGCGTCAACGCGGTGAGCTTCTGTTTTATTTCACCAGTCTTTTCTTTTTATTTATTGTACTGTAGGGCAAAAACTTTTTTTACGTCAGAGCTAAAAATGAATTTTTCAAAATTGATGTTCACTATTGTAAACTATATTCTATAAATTAGATTATTATATTCTAGTGGCAAAAACATGTTTGTCAATTATTATCCTTTTTTTTTAATTATTAGTGATAATTTATTTACTTGTATGCCCTTTCAAGGGTGTTTGCATAAGTGACCTTCCCGTCTCATGAATTTTTTTATATCCGTACTAAATCGCTAATTTCTCAAAGCGTTCAATGTAATCGCGTAGTTGCTCCACTACATTGCCCAACCATTGTTCCAGCTTATTCGGAAACTCTTGGTTTAATTTTCTCTTGACTAACGTACACTCGCAAGTATGCCTTGAATTTTCGGTTGATTCCTTGCATATTCTACATTTGACGTCTGCATACCCTTTTTCCCCCGTCTCTTTCGACATTACCACATCTTATCATCGTCAACGTTCCTTTTATTTCTCTTCTGCCCGCCTTGTCTTCCCAGTATCTCTCCATGTGTACATCTGTACGTCGACACGGAAATGTTGTTCCAATGGCATTGAATATCTTGGTCAATTTTTATTTTCATCCCTCTTTCCATTTTTTTCATCCAGCTCTCGCATACTTCTATGCCATTGGGGTTGCCAAATCTCTTCCTCACCTCCGCTTTTCATTGCTCCCTTTATTTCTTTTCCCTCCTTTCATTTATAATTCAGACTATAAATTAGGTTATTAAATATCAATGGAAAATACTTGTTTTTTCTTAGGATTATTGTACTCTAGTGTAAAAAAACTTATTTTCAAAATTGTTATACTCTCGTTTATTATTATAAACCAGCGAAATTTTCAAAGTGGTGTATATTGTTATACACTACATTATTATACTTTGGTGTAAAAATCATATTTTTAGGGATAATCATACTGCAATTAAAAATCCTTATTTCTTTAAATGTCCTATCCTCTAATGTAGAGAGATCTGTTGTTGAAATTTACATCATTGGAACACAACGAATCATTTTTTTCTGCAATTGCACATTTTTCTAGCAGATTTAGGTTACGAAAATAATTCGAACGTTCTTTTAAAATCTTCACTAGATATCTATACGTTCTCAATCTGAAGAAAGAATCTCGGATAGTAACAAAGACAAATCGTTAATGGTACTAAGAGAGATTAGCCGTTGCATACCAAACGATCCAAACTTCAAAACCATAGAGAACTTATTTTCGTCACAATTCTCTTCGCATTCTATCGTATATCGTTTTGCCACAACAATTACGTATTGTCGATGCGACAATGATGGAATTTCGTGACAGTTTCTTGCTAAGTTGCAGGCACCGCGGAGCGAATCGATAACCCATTGTCATTAAGAATTCCGTACAAAACGGGCAATAATGCTATTGTGCGTTTTCGTTGGGCATAGCGATCAGGCTACATTGACGTTTGTATCGTTGGCACGCAATGAAAATCAATTATCTCGAATAGACCGGATTTGGTAAATTTAGGCTGCAAAAGTTACTCTGTCATTCTGATCTTTATAAAAGATCGTGCACCAATTATTGTGCGACTGATGTCTTTTGTCCATTTTTAACAAGGCAGATCCGAAAGCGAGATGGATGGGCACAGCGCCGGTGTGGTCGCTGTCCTCGGAACTGTCGGAGCCGCGACTGGTGCCATATCAGCAATGTTGGTGTACGCCATGTGCGTTCGACGACGTCGCTTCCCAATATTTGCAACCGGCGGTGGACCTCTCAATTGGTTCGTGTTGCCGGTCTCTCCATTTTTTTTTCTCGTACATATTCACGATATTCCTGTGGATCGGGATTTTTTCTGTAATTATACAAAAATTAGGCCTCACCTCGGATAACCTTGACCTTGAAATATGTTATAGAGAAGACAATCCTCAAGAAATTTATATATAATGGGTCTATGTATAATTCCGTAGCACAAATCGAGTCAATTTCAAACGCAAAATATTTACCAAAAAGCGATTTTAATCAACTCAATATGTTCCATTCTGTTCAATGACTTTTTGTCGTTTCTCCACGAGCTTTATTATCCCTCTTTCATAAAAAGCCTGAGATCTTTGGGCAAATACGTCCAGGTAACTGAAGATTTGATTATTTAAACTGTTCTGTAGCGCCCGGAACAGGTGATAGTCTAAAGGTGCAAAAGGTTACACCCCAAGTCATCTCCTTAGCAGTTGATTTTCGAAAAATCCTTTCTCAGCGCACCTCTGCACCTTTTAAGAAATATATCATTCGAATTTCATGTTTCTATCTTCAGCGGTCTAGGCCGTGCATTTTCTATATGTCAGTCAGTCACGAAACTGTTTTAAATCTATAGATTAAAATCCTCTATATGCATTGTCTCAAAGTCGACGACCCGCAAAATTACTTAGTCATCCGTGCTATCGTACAACGTTAAAAATTAACTACAATGATTTCACGCTTTCAAGCTTGTTCGACGCTAAACTAATTATTTTTTCCTCTTGCGGTCTCAAGGTTCGAAAGAGACCTGTTGGATAGGGCGAAAGAGGCTGCCAAGGAGCCCAAGGAGGATTTCATCGAATTGGGGAACGTGGCGAGCGCAAGTCTCAGCTTCGACAATAACAAGAGCCAGGCGGATAACAACGACAGCCTCTTCGAGGAAGTCGAGTGGCAACGGAGAGATCCACCCTACGACACGAGTATCCTCGATTCTCGGGAAGGTACGCGATGCTCGTGTTTCTGCGAACAAATGAAGTCAGAAAGTTCATCAGATCCTGGAGATATTCGAACCGATGTGAGAAACGGGGGATTCGTTTTTTCTTTTTTCAGTTATCCAACGTTTGTCAGAAGGCGGGGATGACGAACCTCCGAGATCACCGGTCACTCCAATCACACCACCACTTCCTGACGGTGCCGTTGTCGCTTCGGACGATCGTATGGTCATCGTGAAGCCGCAGCCAAGGACGTCAACAGGTTCAAGACTAAGTAGCGTTGAGAGCGAATCCGCAGCTTTTCAAAAGGTATATTCGCGCGAAAGTCATTCCTGTCCACGGAAGAGGACGATTTTCACTAGTATTTTTGAAGGACTATTGACAAACAGAGGCGAATAAGAGGATGAGGTCAGAGTGCCTTCGGTTTAAATTTTTTCAATAATTCATGCAAATAGCAATCAGTGAGTGATGATAAGTAGAATTATTGTGCGCTTTCCTGACGGGGGGAAACCTCGACTCGGGATACGGGGTTGGGGATGGAGAATAAACGAAAGAAAAAAAAATACAAAATAATTAGTACGAATCATAAAGCCGCTCGAAGGACCCTACGGAATCGTGTCGTGACCGCGATGTCGGCTCCGAGCCGGAGGACGATTTCGCCGGGTCCGCCGCCATGTCTGACGGGCCAGTGGAGTGTCACACAAAAAAAAACACGTTACAATATATATATCAGGTGCAGAACGTGTCCTTTATGATACCATCACACAGACAAACACACACCTTCCTACATCCAAATTCAAACAATCGTAAACAAACCGAAACCCCAAAAAAACAGCAATAAACACATACACACAACAAAATAATCAACGCTGGTTTGTTTTATTATTGGGACAGATTAATTCACTGCGAATAAGTTTAAGATTCATTAAATAATCAAGTAATTTGTCGTAGTTATTGACGATTCGTAAAAATTCATATAACTTCATGTCGACGCAAATGATTACATCGAAATGAAAATTCATTGAGCTATCATTGTTGCCATACGATCTCGAAAACCAACCGGCGCGGCGGTAATGTAAACATTGTTAAAAAAAATACCATTAGCTATTTCGCGTTTCGGGTTTAATGTTAACATTTTTTGCTTTCTTCCTTGGTTTTTTGCGGAATCCAATATTTCGTACAGAATTTTTGGTTCGATATAATCATCCGTTACGACACGAAGCTACATTACTCTTCACGGTAATTTTCACCCAAACAATGAAAGTTAGAGTGTTAAAAGTACAGTAAAATCTCGATCATCCGAACCACGAATTGTTTGATCCGAACGCTCAATTATCCGAACGTTGGTACGTAATATAATGCTCGAAATATACGTTGCGATCTTTCAAGAACCGAGCGGTGCCGAGCGCGTTCTTTGTCTTCCAGTGTTACTGCAGTTGCACACTGGCTTCGAATAATTTGCAACGATCTATATATATACATATATATATATATATATACTCTTTAATATAGATTGTGTATTTATTTCAATTTATTTTATATAACCCTTCTTAAAAAAATTGCGTTTCGGTTATCCGAATCATGTCCAGTTCCAATGAGTTCGGATAATCGACATTCTACTGTATTATAAATTGCGTACATTGGTACGCGAAACGTCGTGTCGCGTATAATAATTCTAACACTAAAAAAGCAATGAAGCAGTCGTTTCCGCTCCTTAGTATACAGGAGCGAAATTGTTAGGAATCATCTGAAGAACAATATATTTGCAAGGTCAAGGTCATCCGAGGTGAGACCTACTTCCTGTATAATTACCAAATGCTCCATATGTATACATTTATTATTTGTTCCATCATACGCGGTTCTTCCTCTTTTACGTGCCCACCTTATTCCATTTTTTGACGCACGTATATATATAATTTTTTTTTTTCCACTTATTCCAGCAATCTTCGTGGTCATCTTCATCGTCGCTGGACGAGGTCGGAGGCGAATTGCAATTGAGCGTCGCATACGACTCCTCCGCAGGAATTCTCACGGTTCGATTGCTCGAGGTAAAATTTATTTTGGACAAATGACCCCGCACCCCTTCTTTCTCATGAAATATTTAACGTTCGGCAAAGATGCCAAATTTCTCCATGATTTTTTTTTTATATGAGCCGAGTTGAAAATATTCATTTTTTCGCTGCTATTATTGGTTCAAGGCGCGCGACCTTCGTCCGAGAGAATTGAGCGGTACCGCCGATCCTTACGCCAAGATACGCCTATTGCCTGATCGAAGTAACACCTGGCAGACCCGAGTACATAGTCGCACCTTGAACCCTGGTACGCGGCTATACACACACACACACACACCCACACATGCATAAAAGCTCCCGGTTTGCTCTACACATTTGCAGACATAGGCACGCACGTCGATATTTCTGTAACAAAGTCAGTGGGTGGATACTGGGAATACTCTATAAGTGGCAAATTTTATGTGTGGGACGATGTTGAAGATTGCATCTTCAGAATGCATGAGATATTTTATTTCGTTTTCAATGCCCACATTTTTCGAAGATTTAGGCTTCGAAAATTAAGCAAATCATTTTGAAGATCCTTATCAAAGTTCTGGAACTTAATTGGGCAAAAAAGTTCTATAACTTTTTTGCGTTCCAATCTAACGATGCAATCATTGTATTGGAGATGCCAAAAAAATCATTCTTCCCTGCGGGCCAGGACGTTTGCTTATGGCGCGGTGAAAAGCGCACAGTCGGTAAAAAATCTGTTGCGTACTACGCCCCAAAAAGGTTAACATTTGGGGAAAAATAAAATCTCTTTTTGCGCTTTCATAGGAAAACAACCAAGTGAAACTCTTCTTTTCTTCCCGAAATGCAAATCGTCTTGGAGCAAAGTAGGCAACGGGATTTTTATCGACTGAGGAGCTTTCACATTACCTCAAGCATATTCTCTTTACAAGCGATTGATTTCATTTTTACGCACGCGTAGTTTTTGACGAAGATTTCGTCTTCGAGACGACGTCGCTGACCGGTATGACCTTGGAGGTTCTCCTCTACGACTTTGATCCGGTTTCTAAGCATCGTGGAATCGGTTACGCGCGGGTGAAACTTCCACTGGGACCGGAACTACTTGACCCTAAACCGATAGTACTCACTAAGCCTGTTCTTCGATATGGCGTGGAGGGAAGCGTTTATCGTTCGGATCCACTAGGCGAACTTATGGTCTCCCTGTTCTACGATGCCGCCGCTGCCAAACTCACAGTTATAGTGGTCAGGGCGATCAATTTGTCGAACACCGACGAGACCGGAACAGCCTCGGATACTTACGCGAAGGTAATTTAATTTCACAGACTACCAAAAGATAAAAAAAAACTGCGATTCTTTCATCTTCTTCACTATCCGAAATCTGTTTCCGTAGATTTTTGTTGTAGATTTGTAATGAAGATTCTAAACAACTTTTCGATGATTTTCGTAGCCGAAAAATGCAGTATAACAGCTGGCGAAATACGTAGGAACTATGAACAATATCGTTTTTCATAAGAGTGACAAGCATTTGAAAAGTTTAATTTTTAGAAAACAAATTTCTTAATAAACTTAATAAACTGGGGAATTTGTTTAGGAGTAACTGTGAAAATTGCAAGTCAATCGGATAAAATTTCTTCTAGTTGTGCTGCAAGCCAATTTGAAAAGCGTTATTTCTAGGAAAATGCCTTTTAAGGGGTTACACCACGCTGAGAGGCTAAAATAAGACTCGGTATTCATAAATATTTTGTAACTAAACTAATGCATATTTTTTATTTCTATTTTTACACTCTTTTAGTACACGTTATCAGCTTCTTAAATGTATTTTTGAAATCTAAAAATATTTTTGAAATCTAAAAAACGCTGCTTCAACAGTAAAAAACATTGAGAATTTGTGATATACCTTGTCGTATAGTTAATCGGTGATCCCTTGCTCCATATTGGAGTCCTTCCTCAGCAAGTTGCTGGTTCTTGAGAGACAATCTTGACTTCTCCGAGCTGTTCTAGCCTCTTTTGTAGTTTCTTGCGCGCATTTTTCAGCAAGCGATATACGGTGGTCGTCTTCGTCATTACACGTGTCATAACAATTACTTCCGATGATTATGTTTGACACATGTAATATTAATAAAATATTACTATAGCCATCATTACAAATACATGTAGCGATGTAAGTAGCTATTTCAACTACTTTCATACCACTGAAACTTATTTTCGGTGCGATTTTCTATATCATAGCATTTATGCTTTCATTACAGTTTTGATTATATCTTCCGAAACTTCCAATTGACGGAGAAATTCGACCTTGCAAGAAGAAATCTATGCTCGGGTACTAGTTTCATAGAAGCAAAGGGTCAATCTATCTAAGGGAGCGCTGCACAGTGCGGTAGAAAAAAATTAATATCTTTGTTAATATTGTAGGTACAGACTTCGCATTCAGCTTAAAATGTTCTTTAAGGTTCAAACTATGAGAAAGAAATTAAAGCAAAAAATCTTTTTTTTTTATTTCAGGCTCGTGTAACCCCTTAAATTAAAAAAAAAATTTGCATTGCATTATTGTTGAGTTTGAAAGTTGAAGTAGCTTTCCGGTATAAAACCAATCGCACCTTGTTTCAAGACACTCCATTATGATTTAGGGCTTTAAAAATTAATTTTTTCCCAACAGTCTGGATTAGCCTGCCCCCCGAAGATTTAAGAGCGACTCCCTAAGGTTTAAGCCCACAATATGCTGTGAATAATCGAGTCTAACACGCGAAACGCCTATGATCCCGCAGGTAACGATATTCCGAGAGGGCAAAGCTCTGAAGAGAAAGAGAACAGCAATTTGCCGAGAAGCAAGCAGTCCCGTGTGGAACGACGTGTTGACGTTCGATCTCGGCGACGACATATTCGCGAGTTGCAGCTTGGAATTCACGATTGTGAAAACCAACGGTGATCTCATAGCGCGTTGCGAGGTCTCGGCAAAAAGTCGAAAGGATCTCTTCCAGCGAGTTCTTGCCGGGAAAGGCGCTTCCGTTCAATGGATCCCCTTGACCGGATTCGAAAAACGAGGTGGATAATTCTACAGATTCCCCTTCTTCGAGGAAAATTGATTTAATATGAACAAAAAAAACCGTTGATGTCAGCACCGAGAGAAAACTGCGCGAAGTTCTCCGGTAGAGCAGAACAAAATTCGATCGTCCAACTCGGTGATGTGAGCGCGACAACTATTTGTCTCGGTGAACGTTTAGCAAAGACGAATGGAAATTTCGTCTCACCTGAATACGTGTTCCACGTTTTCAGCCTTTTCTTCCCAATGCCTGCCCGCAAAGAAACACCTGGAAAACTTACTTTCATAATCGAGCAAAAATCAGAGATATGTTGAATTTATAATATACATTACATTCATGTACCTCACCAATCGAAACCAGAGATTTGTGTAATTGGTAATGAATATGTACACACGATACATATACATCTCCGAACGAATCGGTGTTCACTCTACCGCATTACAGAGATCTGCGAACACTCATTTGCGTTAGCCGTACGCACAAGATATTTTTTTAACGGACAAGAAATGTTTTTACGAACTTTTATAGATCAATTAATGGTTATGGGTTTGCAGCACATTTTATGGTATTTATATTCAATGATCGGTAACTACCAAGAGCCCGGCTGTTCGCACAGCTTACACAAAGGATCAGACGAAATGTTCCATTTAAATTTGTGTCTCACTTCGTGCCCCTTTCGTTAAACTTTGATGATTAAAAGCTTGTGTGAAAATCTTATAATGTTGGAATCTACATCGTTGGAATGCACCGAAACACCCATTTTAAGTCTTCACTTCTTTGATTATGCCAAAACCTTTTTTTTTTTTTTGCGGAGCGTAGATCTCCGATGAGGATCCAAAAGAACAAGAGTTTGGGTGATAACGGTGGCCTAAATCTGACAAGAAAAAAAATTGGGGCAACTCAGAAAATAATTTCGAACTTCAACGTTGAAAACTTGTCATCCAAATTTCAATTGATATACTCAAAATCTTCCTGCAAAGAAAATACGAGAAAAGTTGTGAATTATCGTCAAGTTTATACGACCGGTACAAAAATTCACGTTTCACACCCAGTCGCAATAAGCAGGATGCGTAGGTAACGTAACACGTTCTTTGCCTCCTTTTCTATGCTTACTGTATACGCGGTAGACCGAACGAATAAGAATCAACGTAGCGTATGAGTTGTAAAATAAACGAAAACGGCTCTTCTAAATATTTCTAACTCTAGGAAACCATGTTTAGAGATATTAGTCGGAATTACTCGGTAAAAGTTTGTAAAAACAATAATTTCGCAATTGTCACTCTGTTCGACTAGTACGTAATGCTGTAATTATCTTGAACATTCGTAACTACATCATTATGTATCAGATTAATGTACGTGTAACGAACGTGCGTGTTTGTTCGGTGAGAAACGTGTCAACCTATACGTATTGTGTAATTTTAACGAATCGATCAAAGATCCTGCGCGAAAGTATGTACTTGAAGCATTCCGTTGTACGAATAATTGTAAGCATAGAGATCTATTATGTACTCGTACATATATATATACTGAAGAGAAAAAATTAAGATATATACACTACCGGCGAAAAGTTTCCGGACAACAATACAAAAAAGTTCCGGAACAATTTTTTATGCCATTTCACCGATAGTTGACATAAATGAATTTAATAAACGGCATTTTGAAGGAGAGGAATTCACCTTCATTCCTTTTTTTTGAGTATTTTTTACTATTTTTTTTACGACTGGTGCCCTTTTTCAAAAACGACAATTTTTTGCTTTTTATTTGTTCCTTTTCGGGTGGACCCCGTTTACAAAATTTTTTTGTGCATTTCTTTAACCGGAATCATAAAGGGAGAAGCTCAGGCTTCAAATTTGTTTTTTTTTCAAAGCTTCGTACGATTTTTTTTCTAAAGATATTTTGATTAAAAAAAAAAGACAATTTAAAAAATAACGTGTAACGCGAAAACGACATGGATTCAAGGAAAACCTCAAGATAGTAAAAAGTTGAATCGGTTTTTGTTGAGTTTGCGAGAATTTTTTCACATTTTTTTTCA
Organism: Ophion ventricosus; assembly: GCA_963932345.1. Taxonomy (NCBI): domain Eukaryota; kingdom Metazoa; phylum Arthropoda; class Insecta; order Hymenoptera; family Ichneumonidae; genus Ophion; species Ophion ventricosus. The sequence goes on along the minus strand of OZ010712.1, from coordinate 18,942,147 downwards.
AACTTTTTTTAACCTATTTTTGGTAAAAAAAAGTCAGACGATTTAATTACCGTAACTCGAGAGCTAAGGGGTTTGTGGTAAAAGTTTAAGGAAAAAGTTTTTTTTTATTTTTAATGCAAGAAAATTCTTTCAGATTATTTTTCACATTTTTTGCTCGAATTAGAGTAATTAATGATCTGATTTTTTACCGAAAATAGGTGAAAAAAAATCTAAAAAAATTCTCGCGAACTCAACGAAAACCGATTCAACTTTTTACTATGTTGAGGTTTTCCATGAATCCTTGTGGTTTTCGCGTTACGTTATTTTTCAAATTGGCTCTTTAAAAAAAAATCAAAATATCTTCAGAAAAAAATCGTACGTTTGAAAAAAAAAAAATTGAAGCTTGAGCTTCCCCCTTTATGATACCGGTTAAAGAAATGCATATAACATTTTTTATCTGTAAACGGGGTCCACCAGAAAAGGACAAAAAAAAAGGCGAAAAATTGTCGTTTTCGAAAAAGGGTACTAGTCGTAAAAAAAATAGTAAATTAAAAAAAAACGGAATTAAGATGGATTCCTCCCCTTCAAAATGCTGTTTATTAAATTAATTTATGTCAACTATCGGCGAAATGGCATGAAAAATCGTTCCGGATTTTTTTTGTATTTTTGTCCGGAAACTTTTCGCCGGTAGTGTATGTAAATCGTATATTGTTGTAGATTGTCGATAAACTTCTAACACGCGAAAACGTCACCATGAATTACCTCGAGTAAATATCTGAAAGTGGGTGTTTATTAAAAGACTGCGAAAAAAACGCAGAAGTGCCTGGGCTAAAGAAGCTCAGACACTTTTGAATACCGGTGTACTGAATATGTCACGGGACCATAAGAGGAAGGCGCTTTCAAATCAATGAGCCTTTTCTTGTCTTTGGTATTTTTCACTTTTTTTTTATAATTTTTTTTTTATTGTTTCGTCATTTTACAGTGTAAAAACGAAGTCAGCGACGATACCTGAGTTTAGTTGAAGAGACCTGTAACAAAGGAAGGCAAGAAAAAGTACGATCAGAAAAATGGCACTAAAACGGTCCGTAGTATTTACCAAATGTAATTTTGACATTATGTCTCATTCGTGAATTATGTCTTCAAACTGTTTGTCAGTAGCTAATACATGCTTGAATAATCATCGAGTGTCTTGGAAATAAAAGAATGTGGAAAATTCGTTGGATATGAAAGATTGAAAGGCGGGCAACAATGTTTTTTTTCGCCTATAGAAGGGCTCGAATTTTCTTCTTTAAGGAAAAAAATTGTTTTTACCGAAGCCCATGTCGTCATCCGATTCTTCTTCAGGTTCCTCCTTCTTCTCCTCCTTCTTGGCTGGTGCAGCCTCCGAGGAAGCGACGGCGGCTGCCGCTGGTGCTGCAACAATTATTGCAATATTTTAATATATTTGTCGACAAACACTCACAAAGATCCATTCGGACCGCAGCTTCTGCGATCTCTCGTGTAAGGGAACAAGCATTTCAATGTCGGTAGTGAAAATCTAGGTCCAAGTCGTGTAAAAAATTGGCCCCGACAAACTTTCGCCTCCTTTTCATATCCTCCCTATCGCTGACCTTACCGGCACAATACTTCACCAGTCCGGTGGATGAAGGGAGGAAACGAACAAAGAGCTTACAACTCTCATAACGATTGGATTTGCGGCAAATGATTTCTGACTTTGCAAACAAAATGGCACATTTTTTTTGCTCTTTGGTGCTTTTTGTTTTGTACTTTTAGAATTCAGTGTGAAATTGAGGAATTAAGTCACGGATAGCCAGACCGGATGAAGAAAGGTAAGAAGCGGTACTAACCACCACCGGCCGGTGCAGCGCCTACTCCAGAACCGATGTTGGTTATCAGCTCCTTGACATTGATGCCCTCGAGAGATTTGGCAAAGAGACCCGGCCAGTAAGGTTCGACATCAACGTTGGCGGCTTTCAAGATGGTCTGAATTTTCTCACCCTGGAAAAATTAATTATCAGATCGATGTCTTTTTTGATATATGAAAACTCTGCGAGACATTAATTGTACGACGAAAATATCGTATATTCTCATACATTGTCGTATTCGTTGACACAGGGCTAAATTAAGACTTTTACGTCTAAATTGATGAACGGCTTTTTACGTCTCAAGTCTTGGTCACGTGACCGACATGTAGCGTGTTCGTATTTACGTTGCGTGATGACAAAAGAGGTTAATTCGCGTAAAACATTAAATTACAAGATTTTTACTAGAACACGACCTACTTTTATTACAAACAATAACAATAGAAAACGAAATTTTCAATAGTTACGAATTTGTACGGGTAGACTAATAAAGGTTAACGCTACGCAAGACGCAACGTTGATTGTACTTACGGTAACCGCGACATCGTCGTCGGTGAGAATAAGTGCGGAGTAAACGCAAGCAAGCTCGGCCTTGGTCGACATATTTTCCTTTATTTGTACGTAACAAACTTGGTCGATGGATATTCACGAAGGTGCAAGTCGCCGATTATTGGCCTTAGCTCTGAAAGAGAGAACAAGCACACGCGGGGTTAGCTCGAGCCCAAAGAAAGACGGGAAGAGAGAACCGCCGGAAATTGCAGTGGCGACCTCTCGCGCCTGGCGTTTCGCAGCCCCCACCACTCGTTAATTCAAGACATTTCCCTGCGGCGCATGCCCGTTCCCCCTCTAGACGACGCGGGAATGAGCAACAATCGGCGCGGTAATAAATATAGCTTGGCTCTCTAGCTTCGGTTTTCAACGACGCGACCGGCGACTCAACGATTTTACTCTTCATATAGAACCCATACATTTTGTTGTATTCGATGTGCGCCATCGAATTTGTAATTATCACGATTTCTTAAACGTAAAATTTTCCTCCTCGAGGGTAATACGTGATCTTTTTGCGAAGAGCCGTGAACCAAAAAACGCACGAATTGACTATTGAGAAAAAGTCGGCTGCGTAGCGTGATACAGAGTCCGTTGCGAATGGATCTTTAGGCATGCGCCAATTGGAGCAATTTGCAAGGTCATTGCATAACCTGAAAATTTCAATGATTACTCACGCCGCGAATGCGCGTCATCGCAAGTACCGCGAGTATATATATTCCTATTTCGCGGGTACGTGTCACTCGACACGCATCACTCGAAGGAAAATTCTCCCCTTGTCAAACGTATACTCGCGAATTGTTGTCCAATCGCATCGTGCCGAAACTACTGCGTGCCGGCTTGAGATACTGTGCGGAACTATTATTCTTCCTCTTGCTCTATAACCAGCGTTAATTTTTTTTGTTTGTCGAGTCGCGTGCGTGCGTCGGAAACAAGGCGACGTTCCACGACAGCGACACACGGTGGGCGTAAGCGAAAGCATCGCCCTCGATCGTCCACAATGAAAATAGCGCTTGAAATCTCGAGGTCGAGCGTGTTGCAGAGAGCGCGATATTCCTGCGGATAACACAGTTTTTGGTTTGAGAGAAGAACGCGGCGCCAGCAGCGGCAACGCGAAATACAAGAAGATAAAGAAAAAGAATAATCCGCGACGAGGCCGACGGCGTGCGCGAAGGATCGATTCAGTGTTCTCGTTGTGTTGAGCGGTGGTGCACAGCGCTTCAGTACGCAAATCTTACGTTTTTTTTTTCCCTTTTATTCGCGTGCGCGCGCGCGTATGTATGTACGTATTGCGCGCGGTATATTCCGTTGATTTTTTCTTACCTATCCTCTCGTGAACACGACAGTGAAGTGGAGGGGGGTGGGGCGATTGTTGGAAATTCGTGAAATTAAAAATGGAATAAAATACGGATCTAACGCGAGTGTAATGCCGGATCGTCGAGGCTTCGACGTGTGGAAATGTGCTCTGAGGAAAAAAAGCGTGCGAGCCCGTATCATTGCCATGTAGTTTTAGAGGCGGTGTAATGTGAAGAGAGCGACGTTCCGTGTAAACGCGGCGTACGCGTGTGTGCCTATAAGCGCGAACCAAGTGTTCTTAGCCCCGGCCTCCTCTTGCCCCCCCTCTCCCCGGCCGCCCCTCCTCCTCCCCGCCCGACCCGCGCGAGCGGTCTTATGGGAATGGCGCGCAAATGTTGCGTGAGAAATTGCGAGAGCGACGGCAAGGAAGTACGTTACAAGGGTCTGCCGTTGCACAAATTTCCCAAAGATCCGGTATTGCGAAGCAGGTGGCTCGCAAATGGCTCGTTCGAGGCTAGTTTCAAACCGACCACCGGCCAATTCGTCTGCCACAGACACTTCACGAGAGCCGATTACGAGACTATCAAAGGACAAAAGTTTGTTCTTCGCAAGGGCTCTGTACCGACGATCTTCGACAACTACGACAATCATCCGGGTACGTTGTCCTTTTCGTTTGTTTGAGTTTGAATAACCGGAAACCGCATCGGGTATTCGCGACCACCGGTGTTCATTGTTCGGGGCGTTCAGCGAGGTTTTTTTTTCATTCGTTCTTGTCCGGAGTTTATTTTTCGCTTGTCAACATTTCAAGCACTCGTTTTATTTGTATTGTCGTATTGTAAAAGTGCTTTTTCATTATTTTGGACTCACTTTAATCGACGTTAATGCCGGCTAATGCAGCGTTTGTTTGGGTTAATCTCCACGTTTCGACGATCGTACGAAGATTGTTCTTTTTAGTTTTAGCGCTCAAATTCATGTTTTTTTTAGTCGTATGTCTTCGTTTTTCTATTATTGAGAGTGTACGCGAAATTTCATGATTTTGTGGGATCTGTCGCTTCGTACAAGAATTCTTAGTTTCTCCCCTCTCTTGTCTTTACCTACCCGCTTGCCCGGTGCCCCCCCCCCCCCCCTCCGTCTGGTCTCTCTTTTTTATCTCCGTCGTACAGCCATCATTCGAGAATCGTCGAACGGATGTTATATACACCCGCTCTCACACGCTTTTGTTATGCGTTTTTTTTTTTGTAGCTTCAGTGGCGCTCGTTCCATACTGCGATATTTTACGAATATTTTTCGCCGAGCACTCGTTCTGTAAGAGCAATTTATTCAACAAGTGCCAAAGACTGTAGAGATCTGATATTATTGGATCAATAATTTTGAAACATGTGTCAAATGTTCGGTCGGTAAAATCCTACGACCTGGTTTCTTTCTCCGAGACGGATCACATTTAGGGCGCACGAAGAGATAGACGTTTTTGACGAAGCGGGAGTTTCTTTTCTTTTCGAAATATCAGCCGTCACGGAGAACACTTGGAGTCTGCAAAGCAGCTAACTGTCTCGCCCCACGACCGCTCGGTTAATGTACGCCTTACTCTTTTAAGGTATTCCTTTCTCGGAGGGCCGTATTTCGTGGGCGCAGAAGCCAGGGCACTTTTCAATCATTAGTAGATTACAGTGGGGCTTAATGAAAATCCGTTACAATCATTTGTTATACCCAACGATGAACCGGAATGAAAAATTTCGCATGAATTTCGTAGATTTAGACAATTTTACATGTTCTCTCAGAACACGCAGTTACGAAAATTCTTCTGCTAGTCACATTTTTCTAAGTTTTATCCTTAAGGGGTTACGTGGGTTTCGAAGCAAAAAAAAGCGTATTGTCTCTATTTTTTTTTAAATATAATATATAAATTATTTTATTCAAAATGTTAAGCACATAAAAGTGCAATATTTCAACAATATTTTTAAAAAATTGCATCCAAACATTTGGGCAATTCAGCCTGTGGGATCTGGTTTCCGGAGATACCTAAAAAGAAAGTGTCCTCGTGGTGGTCAGGATAACTCATGATAGCTTTATCTGAAATTGAAAAACCAAATTTTTTCTGTTAGTAGATAAGTATAGCTCGTGATTGAACGAAGAATTTTTAAAAAAATTGAAATTTGAGTTTTTGGCAGAGTTTGTTTGGGTGCAAAATAGTTCAATTTTTGGTACAATTTACACTACGTATAGCCTTGTAAAATTAGTTGTAATCGAAAAAAAAAAACCTTTGTGCAATCACTCGTCAACGCTATTTTGAAGAAGTGTGAAAAATTTCAATAAGATCGGTGCATTAGTTTTTTTGATAAAACGTGCCCACCGACTTCAAAAATAGTGCTTTGAGAAAAATGCATATACCTGCGTCGCTCTTGGCCGGTCTTTCCCAACAGGGGGAATTCCCAAAGGCTCTCTCTCCTATACTTTGACTCCGATTGACTTAAAACTTTGGGAAAACATTCTAGACATATTGTACTAATAGATAATAAAATTAAAAAAAATGGATTTAAAAAAATTTTCAAACCCACGTAACCCCTTAATATTTTCTTCAAACATTTGGTGACCTTCTGTTTTTATTGTTGTTACGAAATCTTCCGAATTTTTGCATACTTCTAAACGTTTATATCAGACATCTAGAGTTTTAGATAGAAATACGGTCTGCATGTCATCTCCATAAAGTGCTGCATAAATTAAACGATTATTAAAGTCGTAATTTTTTGTTAAAAGTTTGGTAACTTGGCTTAAAATTTCACCAGTATACCGGGATGTATTTTTGCTTAATTGTAGACGAAAATCAGTTAATTGTTAAATATTCGGATTCGTGAAAGGAATGCCTTAAGATGGTAATACTTCAAATCCGTTGTTCAGGCTAGATTTTGTAGTTTATCATAAAACGTGTCATTCCTGTTTTTTTTTTTTTTCGATTCAGTGAAAACACTGGTCTCACGATCAATTTACTGTCACACTGTTTTGACTTTTTATTTCTTTTAATTTGTATTATTGATAGTTTTTGTTGAATTTTGCTTTGTTGGAATGCCACGCTTTTTTTTATTTTCGTTTTTTTTTGTTTTCCAATATCATTCTCGATATCATTTCTCGTTTTTTTTTGCATATTTAGGTTACGAAAGTTACTAAAACATATTTAAGAAGTCTTATTAAAAATTTATATACAAAAGTTGCAAAAAAAAAAGATTCTAGATAATGATAAAAATAAAGAAATGATAAAATGAAGAAGAATTGTCTATGCGTTCCAACAATGTAAACTTCGGTACCATGAAAAAATTATTTTCATGCGTTCCAACCGGGCAAATTTCAATATCATAAAGAGTTTACTCTTTGAGAATATGTGAAATTTCAGGTTCAGAAATGTAGAGTAATGATAAACCTAAAATTTCTATGAATTATATGTCAATTCATTTTCAGCTATTGTTTTCATCGATAAAAATCAGTTTTTGTATCTTAAAGATATAAACATTATTTCTCAAACTTGATTTTGACTTTAGTTACTACAAATATCGAATTCAAGTCCTTCTAGATGAATTTAAATTTGTATACATTGTTTATCAATGCTGTGGATGCTGCTCGTGCTCTGAGACGCAGTCGAATTTTTCCCATGATCAATTCTGTTGAGCTTTATTCATAACACCATTATTTTTTTTCATCTCATTTATCTTTCATTTATCTGTTTCTTATTTTGAATTGTATATATTTGGATATATGGATCGTTCCATTATTACGCTTCTCACTATTAAATATGCATATGAAACGATGGCCTGAAATGTAAGGAAAAAGCTTTACAAAAATGCGGTCGAGGTTTACATTCTTGAAATACAACAAAATATCTGATATTTTTCTAATTTTTTGTCTCTGTATTAGTAGCCAAAATGTTCGCTTACTTTTCGAATACGAGTTTTTGTTGCGTTCCAATGATCCAAATTTCATCTTTATTAGCAAATGAAAGTACAAAACACACACGCTTCCATTCGTAGAATAACTGTTTCTTTATTTTGTTTCATCAGATCCGCTCACAATGCCGGTGAAAATCAACACATCGTACCCGCAGGAGGATCTGGATTTGATAAATTCGGAGATCATGAACTTGGATAATACAGTGACCAGTGAATTGCCATTATTCGCCGAAGCAAGAACACCCAAATCTGACAGTTGCGGCGAAGCGTACAATTCCAGGCCAGGCTCGTCCGCGGATTCCTTAAATCCATCGGAAATGACGGATGCCACAGACGCCGGATTCAAGTCAGCCGGTGAGAACGAGGATACGATAGTCAAGAACAACTTGGCTGTCAGCAAGACGACGATCGAGCACAAGCAGCCGTTGTGCGGCGTTATGGACGTACTTTTGGAAAAGGCTCAGTCGAGAATGAACATAGTCGCTGAAGAGTCCAACGTCATCAAGGAAGAGATCGATGCGACGGGCGAAAAAATATGCGTTAAGAGCGACGACACTAAGCCGAAAGCGCCGATCAATCGTGGTTCATTGAAATTTTATCCAGGTTCAAGAATCGAAGCCAAAGATTTCAATGACAAATGGCAAGTGTTGATACGTACAAATAAGTTATTGGGAAAAATTAACGAACACTTGTATGGTGCGATTGAGCGGTGGAAAAAGAGAGAGAGAGAGAGGGAGAGGAAAAAAGCGAGGTGTAGTTGAAATTAGTTTAAAGAAGAGTCAAGTGATATGTTTTAAAACGTTTCGTTAAGTGATTAAATTACGTCTGGGACTGTAACACGTGGTATTGTAGGTATTCGGCACGAGTCGTCGAAACCGACTGGGCCGAGAGAGAAGTTTTGATACATTTTGACAAATCGAGCTCCAGATTTGACGAGTGGATACCTATGGACAGTTCGAGACTCAGAGTGCTACAATTGCAGCCAAGGTATGTCCCAAGATCTCGTTGAAAATCAACAAGAAAATAACGAATCATTCGCCGCACTTGTTGCGCCTAGGAAGGATTCTGCATTCCTCGACAGTGCATTCTCTTCGACGATCCTGCCTAATGTTTCCAAATTTTGCTAGTCCCGTAAGCGGAGATTGATTATCTTGGCATTATCGAAGGATGCATTTTCGCCAAACGCGATATTAATACAATCGATATAAGATCCATAAGTTCAAGTTTTATTAGCAAACATTTAACGAGTTAGTGAACTTACAACCGGTTTACCCAAATTTCTATCGGAATGCGAATGAATACATTTTAACACTCCGCTGCAATCCCATAGAATCGATAAAAATTGGTTTTTTCAATATAAGAATGTAATAGATCGTAAGATGTAGAGAAACTGTGGACGAATCAATGGAGAATCGTTCGTAATTGAAATATGTATATATATAGTAAGAAATTGAAAACAAATCGCGGGCTATTCACGTTTGAAGACATTGTAACGAAATGCGTATTCTTTTTTGTTTTTGTTTTATCACTCAAGTGAGCAAGTTTGGGTGCTTCCAACTCCGTAAGTGTTTATCATCAATAGAGACCATTATTATAATAGTTCTCCCAGGCATCGTGACAGGCTCCTAGTTTTTGTTTTTTTTATAACTCGTAGCGTGTCATATTTTCTGCAGCGGTGGTTGGACCAGGGTTGTTTAGCTCGCAGGCCCTGATATGACAGATGTTCAAATTTGCATCACTGCCCCGCAATGAATATTCTATATATTTTTTTTTACATAAATTCCATAATTATCCAAATGTTCTTTTGTAAATCTAGATTGCAGATCTCTAATCAGAATCTTGAAATACGTTTGAGTAATCTTCGTAGCTTGAAACGGCAAATGGAAAATTAATGTGCATTGCGTTCCAAGGTTGTGAGCTTTATCGTTCAAAATATACAATTTCAATTAAAAGAAATTTTGGATTTCTTTTCATTTTGAAGCTTGCTACACTTGTTTTTTCAGCACAGAAAACGTTTTAGTTATTCTTTGGAAATATCTTATTGATAATAAAGGCTGGCATATTTTATTAAATTATGGTGTTGAAGTTTGCATCGTTTGGAATACAACGAAAGTTTTTCTTTATACCTTAATTTCCTTATTCTTATTATAATGAAAATCCTTTTTTTCCCATATTTATACTGTAGATGTCTATCAGTCTGACTACTCTGACTACTGTAGACTATCAGTCTTAAAAAATAATTGAGGTATTTTTGTAGGCAAATTTGGTCAAAAAAAATAAACAGAAATTTTTAAGTATTCATTATCAATGAGTTCCGACGATGCAAACTTCAATCCCGTTGGATTTCGTACAATTGGTTGTCTTGCTCAGAAAACATTTTAAAAATGCATCTAGCATGAAGTTTCAGGGACTCCGAAATTGCTTCAACCAAAGACATTTATCTATCTTACTGTACGGGCTATTTTTTTTCCAAAACTCCTCAATCAAAAAATTCAAGCGTATAAAACAAAAGTGTATATTTGTTTTTCCCTCCTTTTCATGCTCTTTTTCAGTCTCGTTTTTAGTGATTTTGCATGTTTTTTTTCTCAAGCTTGACTATGCTCTTCTACTTTTACATTTTTCCATTTCTCGGTCTCAAATTAATATAAGAGGATGAGAAATAACTTTAGAAGTGATACCTGTCACTTTGTTTATTGACTTTGATCTTCGTGATATCGATGTTTGCTTCGATTGTCTATCTCAAAACGATATTTTTGTTATTTAAAAGTTCAAGAATGTGGTGTCAAAGATTTACAACTCAGGATTCGTCAAGCATAAAAAGAGTAACTAACGGCAGTAAAAGACAGTATGGGCATTTGAGGGGAAAAAAACAGTTAAGGCCAGTATAAAAAGGACAGTTTCGCATTACCTTCTAAAGAATTAACACAACAATTTTGACGAACTCGGCACTGGGGATTTATTTAGTTTATACCTTAAGCGACACTACGAAAGTGGCACAATTAAAAAATAATCAGATACTCGTTTCCACGTTTTAAAACGCAAAAACAATTCCCGCGAAAATCGTCATTGGCAGATAGTAATTACATGATTAACGTTATAATGAATATTCTGAAAAAGTCACATTATGGACAAAATAGTGTCATTATGCGTCGCAGTGAAGACCGTGAATGAGTTTGACGAAAGAATTAACGACAGAAAAATAAAATGTTTTAACTTTTGTTCGATCGTCAAAGTGACCGACACGAAAGTGAATCTCAATTTTTCGCGAACAGAGAAAGCGGGGCGCTACAAGAGGTATTCGTTCAACGTCAATGTCCAGAAATAATTGACCGTTCGAAAACGCCCACTGTTTGTTGCCACCGCGAGTTACCGTTAGAGGGGTGGAAAGAACAAAAAAAAAACGACGATAACTCGTTTCCCTGGTATCCCGAGTTTCGTGTCAGTTTTCACGTTAGAAACGAAGTTGCTGGTCTTGGACGATAACAAGATAAAATAGGAAAATAAGACGCGATTCGGGACTTTTTTCTCGTGGTCGAAACTCATTCACTCAAGAATAATAATAACGTTAGATATAACTGTCTAACGTTAGGGGTAGTGCGAATAAAAATCGTACGAAAACAGTACTTTATTAATAATGAATGGATCTCGTAACTCCAGGGACACTAAGATGAGGCAACGAGATGACTTTGAAGTCGGTGAGAAAATTTTAGCTACGTGGGCGGACGGGAGAAAATATCCAGCCAAAGTGAACGCAGTATTGGGAAACGGTGAGTTTTTTTTCCTCTCCTTTTCTCTTCGACCTAGCCTATACTCGTGTTTTATTCGGTTTCTATGTGTATTTCTCAATCCTACTCCCTCTCCCGTACCTCTCTCGCTCTCACGTCGTTTGCGTATATGCGCGCGCTTCCTCTCGCCAGCGGGCTCTACGTTCCAGAGCGAGAGAGAGAGAGAAAAAAACTAACACAGTCTGATCGTGCAGATCACTTGACGTTTTATCCCCCTATGAAGAAAATTTCATCGACCAGACAAATCGAGCTCTCGCGGAACCAAAAAAAAAAATAAAAAAAAAAGCTAGAACAGAAAACATTTCAATCGAAAAATTTACAGACAGATACGACGTATTGTTCGACGACGGATATGCTAAAATCGTGAGATCCTCGAAAATGACCAAGATCGCGTCGAGCACGGAAAAGGTGAGCTTTCCATTTTTTTTCTTCGGCCTCTCTTTCTTTCGAGGTTATGTTGTTGTTCGCGAACGATTTCACATTACGTCAGTGTCAAAGTGTAACGTCAAAGTTGCTATTTGGCGTTTCTCGTTTATTTTCTTTTCTTTTTTTAAATATAGCATTCTTTTAAGGTGGACGATTTTTTTTCTTTCACGTTTTTTTTTTTTTTTTTAGAAAGCCACGGAAGCGGATTCTTACATTGGGAGCAAGCAGGAGCGAAGAGACAAAAAGCGTAAACACACAGTTATGGAGCTCTTTCAGACGCATCCGAGAAAGCGCAGCAAGATGCCTGAGATAACGATGGCAAAAAAGGACGAAGCAGTCCCGCCGCCTGAAGACGGCAACAATTACAGTTTGGACAGCAGCACGGATCTGGATAGTTCTGCCATCGGTGCTTATTACGATTCTGGCGCTGAACTGCTGAGAGGCTTCGAAAATCCAAAGCCCAAGATCAAGTCTTATACGAAGAAGATCAAGCGGGATGGCGTCAAGAATGACACAGATTTGGACGACGACGTTGGACCCGAGTGGATCGACGGCGAGCCACAGGGCGTCGAGGGATTCATTGTCGACAGCAATGAAAGTAAGCTTCGATGAAATTATTTTTGTCTTACCGTCACTGTTGAAAAAGTGCTTGAAGGAGATCGGTCAATCTCAATGGTTGTGCAGAAAGACGAGCTGTTTTATGATGGCTGGAAAGCTTAAGGGTTAATATTTGGGCTCAGTTACAGGCACTCGTCGATCGATCATAGTCGCGGACAGGAGGTTACCTCCGATATGGCAGAAACACTTTACCCAACGGAGGGCGGGCACATCCGCTGGAAAGTGGGACGTTCTCTTCGTCCAGTGAGTGCCAATTTTTGTGAATTTGCTTCGGCTCTTCTATCATCTATTCTTTAATTTCATTTGTGAGACCTCGTGGGCTTGTGCAATCATATCTCTGCATTTTTACACCGCACTTGTCACTTCGCTATTTCCTGTGAGACAACTCTCTCCCCTCCACGCTGGAGTGGTGTCGCTCCTTTCCTCATGCACTGCTGTATCGCATTTGCACGAGGTCACATGGCAACTGTGGAAAACCAGTGCTTTTACAGGCGACTGTATTTTCACTGATTTCGATTGTTGTGTTCACCATCCAAAGCTCAGTAAAACTACCATGCGTTCACTATTGTCAGTTTTTGTGTTCTGTCGGTTGCGCAGAAAGTCATGTGCGCTTTTATCATTAACAGTAAGCCAAGTGGGAAGAAGTTTCGCTCGAGAAGCGACATTCGAACATTTACGGAGAGCCAGGGTTTTGAGTTCGATTCGGACATGTTCGATTTCTGCATACATCGGCGGAAGAGCAAATCCTCGATCGCCAAGTCGAAGCAGGAGACTCCCGGTGACGCTCCTAAGAAGATCAAGACGTTACTGCCGAAATCGAAGCCCTCGTCATCGACGCCGGAAAATTTGATGCCCTTGACATCTACCCCTGCGGATATTCCGGTCCCTGTTACACCCGTGACAGCGACACCCATTGAGGATGGCGGTAAGATATGTCGCTCTTACGAGGCCTCTTTCAGTTTGCTTGCGTTCGATCACTTGAAAAACTGCCGCAGCAGTCTTCTAGACAGCGAGATACAATGATAGTTGACTTTCCATTGTTGAGATGCAGTGAAGATTAACGTTTTTTTAAATTTAAGTTACAAAAATCAGTGAAACGTTTTTTTTAGGATCTTTATCCGATATTTATAATCTAAACCTGCAAAAAAAAATGATCGATGCGAAAGAATTTAATCAAACGATGATAAACTTTATAGGTTAGGAATAATACAGATGAACTAAAACTTTTGTTCGTGTGCTCGGAGCTTTTTCGATGGCTCGTGAAACATTTTTACTAACGAGTCCGAAACGTACGCTTTTGAACTATATTGTCAACAACAAATAGTTATATTATTGTAACTTTTTTTCTCGTGCCTCAGGACCGATTTATTGTGAGTATGAAAAACGTTGACCTTAAGGATGCATGGAATGTAGACTGGTGTGCTAAAAGTGGTGAATTGTTAAAAATGTTTCAAAATTTCCATGTTTGTAAAGTTATTATGGGCAGTAATACAGCTACGAAGGTAACGTACGTTCGCGAATAGTCTCAATACTATTTCAATTCTTCCAATCTCTAGAATATAGTAGACTTTTTGTTTCTATATGCATCTAATTTCAGAATACAGAAAAAAAATTTAATAAAAGAATGATCGTGGCATAAGAAACCATGCTCAATATCTCTAAATAGCTGGTAATCTTTCTTGATTTTTTGAACACGAATCTTTTTGCATTATCGATGACATATAAAAATGATTACCAGCGATGGAATAATATTAAGTGCATGTTCGTGCTACCTTGAGCGATTATTTATTATAATATATAAGTAGCTAGCGAACTTTACGTAAATCTGTACATGTTTATTTTTTTTTATACTCACTGAGAGATCATTGAAGGCGATAAACAATAATTACGGTAGCTGCCTAAAGGAACATCGTAAAAAAATTGTTTTTGAAAAATTCACCATTCGTTTTAAGACTGCTACGCGGCCGATGAATTCTTCATCATGGTTGAAATTCATTCATAAGAATAATATCCAAAACGAATATGTTTTACAGCTGTTTTTATCGGTAGTCTACGGGTCGAGATGGAGGACAGTCTCTTCAAGTGCCCCAAGGAGGGATGCTGCAAGAACTTTCGCAAGGAGAATCTCCTGCAGATGCACATAAAGCACTATCATCCGGAATACTCAAAGTTCTTAGGTTCGACGCCTAACGTGGCGGATTTGGCGTACGCCAGAACAATTGGCGAGTCCGTAATCGACGTAACGCCGAAGAAATCGTCGGGCAATTTCTTGGACAAGATAAGCAAATTTGAGAAGAGAAAAGCAGCCGCTCAGGAAAAGCAAATCTTACCGGTAAATCAATTTGCACCGTCTCCGGGACAAACGGCCCCTCCGATAGCGACTTCTCCCCTACCTATGATAAGCGCAAGCACGGAAATCCCTACCGTGGAAAAAATCACTGGAGCCACGGCGATTCGCGAGAACGAATCCAAGTTAGAGCTCGCATCGCCCATATCCAATAACAGTATGGACGTCGAGGAGGACGTGACGAAAAAGATGGAAGCAGCAAATTGCGCGATGTCGCCCGGGGCGCTTTTCGATCTGAAGATTCGCGAGGAGAAGACTCAAATCGGTATAAAGACGCTGTTACCCGTGAGACCATTGATCCCGGCCGTGGATACGTCGAGGCTCGACAGATCAAAGTCCCTCGACGAGGTGACTCACACGGAAAAGGGAAAAGGATCAAGAAAGCGGCAACTCTCCGAGTACAGCTCGGAGTCGTCGAAATCCAAAGGTCGACAAGGTAAATATAATACACTACCTCGCTTTTTCATACGATCGAGATTGGCGAAGTAACGTTTTTTTTTCCCCACCAACACGAGAGTGCTAGTACACTAGGAAACTCGAAAATTATAAAACACGGCCCTATAGAGATGAATGCTACCCCATGTAAATATACATTCACTTCACGCTGTCATGATGATTCGTCGTAATATCAGGCGTTTCGTCAATTTGTACGAAAAGCTGTCGACGCTTGGCTGATATTATTGTCGTCGAATCAATGTGCGGTCTTATAGTTTAGACGGTAAATCACACATTGTACAACAATTGTTGTAGTTTGCATCGTTGGAATGTAATGAAAATGAATTTTCATTTGTCGTTTTAAGCGATGGACGTGCCGTAAAAGCCCCGAAGGGTCATAGGAAGTAACATTGGAAAAAACACTTAAAGAACTGCCAGATTTTTCGTTGCACTCTAACGATGCTAACGTCGCCATCGTCATTGGACGTTTTATCATCTCGTTTTATAATATTCGTACCCATCCTCGTTTTATCGCGATTCAATCCACATCCGAAATACACTTTTGCGTTTACCCCGTGTTTATTCCATTATGTTTGGTTGTCGCGGACGAGAGTGTAGGCAGAAAAAATGCTTTTTCTTGCTATCAGGCATGCAGGAGCTTACGGATGATTATGGGGATTTAGATGACAGTGCATTGGATGCCGAGGGGCCAGCAGGTCTCGTTTATAGATTCAGTCGTAGGAAATCAGACGCAAAGAGCGACGAAAACAGCCAAAGCAGTAAGTTCATTAAATCGCAATGTTATGATTACAATTTAAAAAAATTTACGATGAATGCTCTAGTGGATCGTAATCTCTTCGTTTGTTCCTTATCTCGTTTGCTCAGTCCCTGTACATTTATATTCGTTTTCTTTGTCTCGTTTTTTCAATACTTAACGAAGAGATCGCCAGATTTGTAGAATATTATTGGCATTTTATACTGTATTGTTTTGTGTTTGTTCCTTAGGTCAGCTAAACGATTCACGTCTTGAAAAAGCCGATAACCCGAAAGGGGATGCATCTAAAACAGATATTAGTATCGAGACCGAAGGTATATTCGTTGTTTTTTTTTCGTTCTTCCGTTAAATCATTCAGCATGACAGTTAGAACGTTCATCTGCTTTTTTCCAACTCCAATTATTTTATTTTATTTTTTATTGATATTCATTTTGTTGCGATGAGGGTGAGTCTTGCTTCCTCAAACAATTTAACGATGCAAAAAAAGTGCACAATGTGAACTCAGCGAACTAGACATATACAACCATATTGCGCCATTATGCTCGTTATTGATTGATTCTTTAAGTTAATGTTAATCGATTAATTATTTCGTTCATTTATGTCAGACGGTGAAGGTGTCATGATGATGATCAACGGAGAAATGGTAAAGGTCGAGCAGCTACGACGTGAGGAAATAATAAATTGTACCTGCGGCTTCATGGAGGAAGACGGACTGATGATCCAGTGTGATCTTTGCCTGTGTTGGCAACACGGCCATTGCAACGCGATCGAGCGCGAGAAAGACGTACCGGAGAAATATATCTGCTACATCTGCCGTCATCCATATCGACAGCGTCCCTCTATGAAGTACATGCACGATCAGGAATGGCTCAAAGATGGAAAACTACCGAGGTAAACGTCTCGTAGTACATACGTGTCTTTTTGAAAAGCGGATGTTTTGCTTTCAGTTGAAATTTGAACTGCACGTCCCGAAAAAGATTAAATCTATACAACTAATATTAACAGCTTGACGAACCGTACGAAGGACCAAGCGGCCATAAATCGAAGGACCGCGATGTTGAAGCGATCGTTCGACCTTGTCGCTGCGTTGTTGCAGATTCAGCAGATCCTTCATAGTCTTCGCGTAAAGATCAGTGTCGCAAAGTGAGTGAATACAATTTCAACCGTGAAAGAAACAGAAATGAAAACTTCTATTGAAGTTCTATTCAAACGTATCCGCGGATCGTAAAATAAAAAATTGGAATCATTAATCTTTAAGATATTCCTTTCACGAGCCCGAATATTGAGCAATTAACTAATTTTCGTCTACAATTGGGTAATAATATATCCTAGTATATTGGTAAAATTTCAAGCCTGGTTACCGAACTTTTAACAAAAAATTGCGATTATGAAAATCGTTAAATTTATGTAGCACTTTGTGGAGATGACATGCTGGCCACCTTTCTATCCAATAACTTATATACTGAATAACGCCAGATGTCTGATATAAACTGCGCTAAGCATGTAAAAATTTCTGAAGATTATGTAACGACAATATAAATATTCCATCGTTTGGTATAATAATTGTAACTTACTTTTATTAACCGCCATTGTAATCTACTAATGATTCAAAAGGGCTTATGCGCCCGCAAAATACGGTCCTCCGCGAATGGAATACTTTAATCTCGCAGAATGAAGGCTCGTCTCAAGTTGTATTTGAGGGAAAAGAAATATTCTTTTCGAATACCTTCGCGAATTTATCACAATAATAAATAAAAACGGCTGTTCTTTAATTTCACAGAAAAAAGGATCATCCCAAGTTGTATTTATGGGCGAAGAATTGGGAGAAATCGGAGATAAAAGAACCGACGGTCGAGCCTGTGCCGGTAATGCGAATAGTCAAGAGGAAGGTCGAAACTCCGGCTATCGGAGAGGAGACTTTAGTCGAGCCGAAGAAAGAAACGACGGCCAACGTGGTGAAGGAGGACTTCGATGAGAAATCGATCGCCTCGGATACCGAACTCATGAAGATTCTCGAGGAGGACAGCACGCACTCGGAGGAGACCAAATCAGACTGCAAGAAAGAGGATAAAAATTCAAACGGTGAACTCGATATTTTACTTGGTGCGCTGACCACGAATACTTGTCCCGGTGACAATGGAAATACGACGTCGGGCACGGAAATTAAGAACGAAGATACGGGTGAGTTGCTTTCCTCCGCATCATGAATTTTTTTATCTTCCTAAAAGTAGTAATTTTAGAAAGCGGTAATTTAAAAAAGAACTGCAATAATTTAGATGCTGTATGTTTATTCTTGACGTCGATAGATTGTTTAAATTAAACAAAAATATTGCGAGATGATTCGCTGTAAAGAGTGAATTTCTGAGTGGTTTGACAGGCCGCTTCTGAATTTTCGATGTCAATGCGTCACTGAACTTTCACGCGACTTCAATAGGGGCTTGTCTAGAGTTTTTTTTTTACTTCACGGTGGTTAGTGATACCTCAAGGCAGTATTCTAGTCAAGAGGCCAGTTTTCTACGTTTTTTCGGGCGTCATAAAAAAAATATATATGTATAGTATCCATTTTTTAGTCTTTTTATTGATGTTCCAAGAACGTACAAAAAAATTATGACCCTCTAAGTATGGCTGTAAAAAAAATTGAGACGATTGACATGATTCCAGAGCTCTCATTCATCTGAAATAGAAATAAAACTAATTTTCTTGATCAATAAGAATATTATTATGGCAGATACCAAAGAGAAAAAAACTATTTAATGGCGACTGTCTGAAAAAAGTTAATTTTTCGCCCTATTTTTTCCAGTTTTTAATTTTTTTTTAAATAGTTATAGCCATAATTTCGCAATGCCCGAGCTCGGGACGATAGAGAGATATATACTGAAGGTCCATATCAAATTTGAAGTCAATCGGTTGAATAAAACTCGAGATTTTATGTCAACCAAGTTGAAAAAAAATAGTTTCGAAAGAAACGCGTTTAATGTTTTGAGTACAATTTCAGACAACCGGAATTAAGTGCTATAATGGAACGTTATATTTGCGTTATATTAGTCGGCCATTCCTGCCTCGTAAAGTGTGCCCTCCTCGATTTCGAAATGATTTTCTGAAGCTCATTCCTTCCTGCCAGCAGTTTTCGCTTCCTTAGAATCCTCTGATAGTCCGATTCGCGCAGGTGCGGACTCTCAATCCGCCCGTATTCAAATCGCTATAACTTTGTTATATATTGGGAATTTCGAAATTTCATTTTAAGGACATATTCTTAAGAGTCTATACTTAAAGAAAAACTTAATTTTTTTCAATTTCTAGACTAGAATACTGCCTTAATGTAACAAGAGAAGAATTATGAAGCTACGAAAACTGCCGTTGGTCCCCCAGACGGGGATGTGACGTTCCAGGGAGTAAATATACATATATACCAAGTTGTACGAAAATCCGTTTATTGCAGAATCGAAGGATGACCCACCGACGCAAAACACTTCACCCGCGGACCCGGTATCCCGGGAGGAAACGACACCTGCGATTACCACAGCGTGTGTGCCAAAGGAAGAAATCCCCGTGCCTCCTCAGCCTTTCATCCCCGAGCCGGAAGCTCCCATAGATCCGGACGAGTGTCGACAACGGCTTCTCGAGCACATCGAACACTTTCAGAATCACGTTGACTCGCAGTTGATCACGATCGAGGCTCAGGTCTCCGGTAAGCGGTGCAAAGCAATACTTCTATGCTGTGTGAAAATCGTTCGAGCCATTCATATCATGCCATGATAAGCATCGATAAAGAATTTTTATGTCACTCAAGAATTGTCCATGTAAATTGTAAACTTGGCCGCATGTAAATTGGGAAGACAACGGTGCTCAAGTTATCGCTTTTCCATTATAGTTTTAGAGACGATGGATCCGGATGATGGCGTGCCACCGGCGGACGTGCAACGTCGAACCAAACAGACCGTGCAAATGCTTCTCCGCGATTTGCGCACGGTTCGAAAATTGGCGGCTCTCTGCTGAGGTCCGAGAATTAACCCTCGACTCTTGCGATTCGCTTCATTCGTTCTCCGAAAAGCCGACAGCTTGAGATTTTTTCCTCTTTTTTTTTACCACTGAGATTCGCCCTATTATTTGTCGCGTCGAACTTTGTATGGTTGGAACGCGACAAAAATTCATTTTTATTTTTTAACCCCATTATTTTTATTATTATTCAAAATATTGTCAGATTTGGGTTGTCGATCTCATGTCTTTAAAAACGTCTTCGCAGCCTAAATCTGGCAAAAAGGCCGATCAGGGAAAAAATTAAATTTTCGTTGCATTCGGACGACACAAGGCTTTCGATATCATCGTACGCCTCGGAGTTGTATCGGTTGAACCATATGACACGGCGATGAGAACACAATGGGCAAAGACGGACTGTTTAACAATTGCGATTACGATATAGTACTTTTTTATACATATGTATATTATTTCAGAGAACCACGCATAAAGCTGTTATTTATGTTTCTTTCTCGTGCGAATTGATCGTCACTCTCGTCGTCTATGATACTAGAGTCTTGAACAGACAACCGAGACGAAAGTTGTTGAGAAGAAAACTCTGTTATGCTCTGTCCTTCGAATAATCTATATGTACAGTACAGTAAACGGTAATATAAATTTAATACAAACTAGAATTATTTTCGCTGATCATATCATCGCGGATCGGCCATTGTGACCTGTGGGATTAATTCCTATACGTGGAAGCCGTTGAACGTTTACCTTATTACCAAATGTCGAGTGAGTCTGTAGAATATAAAATCAAATACCGCGCTCTGCATTACCCGACGGAAGAATGTGTCTGTAAAATTCGATCGAGTGTAGAATAGGGGTAAACCGACCAGCGAATGGACGAATAAGGGAACTATAGGATTCAGATGGTCTGTAAAATGAGAATATCAAAAGAAACTTTTTAATTGCTATAGCTGCCGAAGGATGTTTATTCTCATAGTAGAAAAAAAATATTTGAAGTAATTGGGAGAAATAATATTGGAGGAATTGATAAATAAGTAGCGACATTACTAAATCGTCAGTGAATGGACAAAATTGCCGGTAAATGGACACTCGACCACCAGTAAATGGACGTGTATTGTACATGAACGTTGTAAAGGATAACGATTTATTTATTTTTATTAAATGCAACATTTGGCAATCAATGTGTTGCACAAAAATAATATTCTTTTACAAATGAATATTGTATTTGGTGTTACGATTTCGTAGAAAATACACAAAGCTTTTTGGCATTTTAACGTGACATTCTCAAAAAAAAAACGACTAAAGTTTGTTTCGACAGAGAAACAGATAATTGAATTTTGTCAAAATAAAAAAAAACTGATGAAATTATTCAATGGCAACATTAGCAATTCTTAATAGTTATTCATTTTCCAATTTTTAGCTGATCAGCTAAATTTTTCAACAGCGCCGACATGTCCATTCACTAAAAAGACGTTAGAGTACAGCACCAGTGAATAAACATGTCTAATTTTCACCTATTACGAACATATTTTAAAATTTTGCAAAAAATCAAACATTGATTCTATTTAAAATAATAAAAGTAATACCCGAAAAACTCATAAAAACTTTTGTTTGCGCCTTTAGAACACGTACTGTGCGCAGCCGTATCGTAACTATAATACGTTGCGCGGTCTGCAAGTACAAATTAGAAAAATGTTTCAAAAATTATTCAACAAATAGGTTTTAACGACACCTGGGATCTTTTACTTAATTATAGTAATTTGAGTTTTTATTACCAATTCATATTTTTTACTTATTTTAAATATAAATCAGCTTTCGTTCATTCACTGGTTCCCGTCCATTTGTTGAACGGTGTACCGTATAAAACCGCGTTGGCGTAAGGCGAGATAGTAGCCGATAACAATAGCACCTTGTATCCAGACTCGGCTCAATTCGCAAATTAATGTTCAACGCAAATATAACGTCGACAATGTTACTCGGATCGTAAGATATCAAGTTTCGCTATAACAACGGAAAAAAACCAAGTACGTATAATAACGAAATGACATCGGTTCAAAAAGGTGCAAGAATTCTTGACCCCCGATAAGAACGTGACAGGTGAGGACACGTGAAACGAAAAGTCGGTAAGTAAATATTGTCCACTGATTTTATTAATTCGCAGGCGGATTAGAACGCGCGTACCTACGCATATGTCCATGCGTAGGAGAGAGAGAGAGAGAGAGAACACGTGTGAGGAATTGTTGCATTTCCAGGGTGGCTTAAGGGTCATTCATCCTTGCTGTAGGGTCAAGAGCAGTAGGGAGGGAGATAATTTCGTGCATCGAGGCTATTGGCCCCATCCTAAACACCGTGCTCCATCCTCCGACCTAAGCCTTTGCAAACAATTAAAAAAACAACTTCCAACGTGCTTGTTCAGACATCGCGTTTCACGCGAACTATTTTCGATAAACTCAATTTCATTTACGAAAGCATAAATATGAAAATCTAAGGCAGAGAGGTTAGGATCGTGCGCGTAGGCCGCGGAGGCAGAAGGCTAGGGAGTCTCCGCCATCTTGGCTCATCCGATCCGTCAGCGTCGGACGACCGTGCGGTGTCAGCGGTGTGTAGTGCGCTCCGGCGGGTGCAAAGCGCCGCAGTTCCCCCACGGATCGTGCCACGAAAACGAAAAAAAAAACTCGAAGAAAAAGTGAAGTTACTACCACATGTCCTTTCAGACGTACGTGGACTCGGTCTCGATCCGTAGCAGTATTTGAGCGGTCAATCATGGATGCGTGTCCAAATCCATAAGCTATAAAAAAAATTAAAGCACGGACTGTACGCAACATAAGCGCCTTTCATCATTCTCTCACGAGTCTCGTCATTTTTTCTTCACTTTCGTTAAATTAACACCGATAACGTGTGAGGTGATAATCTTGTCGAAACATCGTCAACAATTGCATCAACAAATCAATTTTCATACTGAGCTGCAATCGAATTCGCGAGAAAACACGCTCTCATTGTCTAAACAAATTAGGTTAGAGAGCTCGTCGTATTTGACAGACCGCGACTCCGTCTCTTCTTCTCGTACCAGGCCGATGACGTCACCACGAATCTCGATCCGGCATTTTTCCGTCGATCGCAGCGCCGCCCCTCGGCGAAATATCTCTCTACTCGACAGAGTAGGGGTATAAAAAAAAATTATACTCCCGTGATGTGTGGGCTCTCGCGGGGAGCTCCGGTACCGTTCGCTCGACTCTCGTTTCGTCAGTTATGACGGTACAGTGAAATACAGAAAAAGCGCCTCCGTCGAGCGCTTAGAGGACGGCCGAAACCGAAAACAAAGTCTTCCTCGGCTCACTTTTTGTTCTCCTCTTTTTTTATTTTCTCGTATCTCAAAATTAATTTGTACGCACACATGTGTGCGTTTGCGGTAGAGTTGGAAAGCGTTCAACATTCGCGAAGTCGACTTGCGGGCTGTGAAAGGGCGAGGGAGAGAGACAGCGAGAGCACTCTCGCAGCGAGAGAGAGAGAGCGAACGTCGAAACGGTCCTTGGTAACGGAGACCGAATCGAGAAGCCGCGGAGGGTCGCACCGATCGCGAACATTTATATATATATATATATATATATATATCCATAGATTTACATATATACATATAGATCGTCGTCATACAGTTACGGAATAATAGACTTGCCTGCGACGAACGGTGCGCGTTAGAAAAAGACAGAACGAGTGTTTGATTACTTCAGATATCGCTGGAAAAAAAGCAAAATCAACACAAGTTGTGCATCGATCAAGGGATTTCGGAAAATTTGCACGATGAGGAAGGCGCGTCGTGCCCCGGCTTGTTGACTGCACCAGAGACGACGGAGCGAGTCGTCTCTACTGACGAAGAAAAAAAAAGTCGCTATTCGCAAGTGCAGAGGAAAAGTGAACGAGAGGCACACTAGTGTATCGCGACTTCGGAAAATTCGTCTGCGTTTCGTCCACATCTCATCTTTTTTCTCTCCTTTTCCTTTCTTTTTATCGAAAAAATCCCCACCCCTCGGCTGTCCGAGCGTCGGCCATGTGCCGCGCCGCTCCGCGTGTTTCTCGTTGCGGTTGTTCATTCAGTAGCGGCTGAGAAACGTCGGTACGTCTATCGAGACTGCTCGATAACCGCACGCTCATTATATATATATATATATATACACACGTATACAGTTTTGATTTTTTAGTGCACCGAAGTGTAGCGAGTGTAGATATAGCGTTGAAGTTCCTCGCCGGGGCTGTGAGAGAAGAAGTGGGAGAGACGGAGGACGGGTTTATGGTGTTCGTGTTATATATATAGACATCTGTATATAAATATATATAGAGAAAGTACTCGGAGCTCAGTGCAGGACCGTAAGGCGGGGTGCGCGTATACACACGTACACATGACACACGTTTATATAAATATATGTGTGTCTAAATGTGTGAAGCAGCATCTACCACCATCATTGTACCGCGAGGCCTCGACCTTCCGGGTGTAACCGGGTGTGTCCGTGAAAAGAAAACGGTCCTCCCGGACTTGTGTTTCGCAATAAAATTATCAACGGATTTATCGTTATTGTTGCAGTACACGAGGTATACCGGTGTTTTTCTCTGTTTTTTTTTCTTGTCGTCGCGTGCGGTAGGCACGTTTTTTTTTTCTTCTTTTCGATCGTGTGAAGATATATTTTTCGTGCGGAGATATCGTCGACGATAGCGCGTGCGACGAGAGTACAACGACGACGACGACGACGACGACGGAGAGACGACGGTTCCTGTGCCAGCGCGAAACAGGCTCCGGGGCTTTAGTGCAGTCGTGAAGCGTGCGAGAGTGAGAGCGGGCGCGCTAGTGGCGTATCAAGATGGCGCATAATTTGGCACCGAGCGTCAACTGCTCGCTCGACGATATCGACTTAAATGCCCTCAAGGTACGTGAAATGTGACTTTTTTTTTGGCTCTACACGAAGAACCAGTGATCGTCGAATCGGAAGATGGGTTTTTGCGGAGATGTGGAAATTCGCGTGGATTTTACCGCTTCAGATTCGTGTTTCGAAGCTTTCGCTGGGAGGGGGACGCAGTGACAACGTGTGTGTGTGTTTCCGGCTTCGTACATGAATCTTGATAGCGAATTATTTTTACGAAACTCTTCTTTTTTTCCGAACTTTTAACACGTGCATTCGCCTTTTTTGTTTCTCGATTTCTCTTCTTCTGCGATTGTTTTTTTTCGTCAGGTTTGCTTTTTGTGACGGTTCGAAGCTAGGTATTTTCGCGATATTGATGCTCGCAGGATAGCCGACGAGAATTTCGCATGTATGGAAAATATGTACAAACGAGACGGGCGCCTCAGTGACAGTCTTCGCTTCTTGTCTAGCGGGCGCTTTTTGAACGGCGGTCCAATCGCGCACTTTTCATGTCTCGTGCTACGTGCTAAAACTTTACGATAATTGCGTTCCTTTATTGAGGAACACCTTTAATGCGTGGACTAAATATCAGTGGAGATTTCATCTTTGAAGAGAAATGGAAAAAGAGATCAGAAAGCACAATTATTCCTTCATGGGAAATATTATAGAGTAGGATAGAACATGTTGAAGGATACAAATGTTTTTTTTCAGTCGTATATACGTTCAATAAAGGCTGAATTTTGGAGTTTTTGCAAATTTCCGTGTTACCGTCTCGGGAAACAAAAATGAATAAATAGGCAATGCAGCAGAGTTTCTTCGGAAAAATCGTTAGGCGCGTTGGAATTTTATGGTGTTTTAGTTTGCATCGTTGGAATTCAACGAAAATTCTTTATATTTTAATTTCATTATTTTCATTATTATACTGGTTATTTTTTTTTTGAAGATCACGGTTGTAGGCCTACAAATGAGCATTTGCAAAAATAATTAAGGAATTTTCATAGCATGGTATTGAAGTTTGCATCGTTGGAATGCAACGAAAATATATTTTTATCGTATTGCCATATTTTTTTTTTTGGCACATATCTAAGCTACGAACATTCCTGAAACATTCTTGCGAATCCTTTTAAAAAATTTGTAACCAAAAGCTGCAAAAGAAAAAAAACTTTTTGGTAATAACATAAATAAAGGAATGAAAAAATCAAGAAGGATTTTCGTTGTATTCCAACGATGCAAACTTCACTCTCGTGAAGTTTGCATCGTTGGAATGAGATGAAAATTTATTTTTTTGATTTTCGTAAATTTCTCTTGGCAAATTTTGCCCACAACAATGCTGGTTTAGAGGCCAAATATCTAAATTTGCAAAAAAAATGATTCCGTATGAGAATAAAAAAAAATAATGAATAAAAATATAGAACAGAATTATTCATTGCATTCCAACGATCCGAACTTCAACACCATTTCATAGCTTAAATTTACACTAAGAGACTTGTATAATTGAAAAACAAATTCACTATTTTCCAATTATGCAAACTTCAATCTCACTTTAAAGCGGGCAACCACTTTAGGAGACCAAAAATTAAATGACTCTTTGGATTTTTTTTATTGTGAAAAAAAATACGAAAATTTCCGCAACTCTGACAATAATTTATGCATATTTTCATACATCTCTGGTAATTCTTTCAAGTTATTTCATGCATTAATTAAGGTGTAATCCGCTGTGTCCCAGGGCGTGTCCTCATCGTCGTTGTCGATTTTCGGGAATTGTGCAGCTCGCAATTCGCATCTGAAATAGTCCAACAAATTGTTGTACATTCTTGAGATGTTTTTTAAGAATATGAGGCTAAATTTTGAAAAAAAAAATTGTGAATTGAATGTTGGAACGTGTTTGAAAAAAAATGATCGATTTTTAGCATTTTTTTCCCGGCATTTTGAAATAATAAATATGTTTTAACCCTTTTTAAGGCATAGGGAATATTTTTACCACCAATTTATTTTTAAATTATTGGCGCCAATTGTGTGGTAGGAAAATTGGCGCCAATAATTTAAAAATAAATTGGTGGTAAAA
Source organism: Ophion ventricosus (assembly GCA_963932345.1). Lineage (NCBI taxonomy): Eukaryota > Metazoa > Arthropoda > Insecta > Hymenoptera > Ichneumonidae > Ophion > Ophion ventricosus. Next base: position 18,915,202 of record OZ010712.1, on the reverse strand, counting down.
ATATTCCCTATGCCTTAGAAAGGGTTAACCCTTCCTAAGGCATAGGGAATAGACAAAAGAAGCTCGAAATTATAAATTGGTGGTAAAAATATTCCCTATGCTTTAACTTAGAAAGGGTTAAACAATCTAATCTTACCAACTTTAGGTTCACGTTGTAATAAATTATATTATGTAAACGTGTTTCAAATTTGAAGATGATCCATTAATTAGTTTTTGAGTTACGATTACCGCAAATGGAAAAAATGTCGTTTCGAGAAAAACACGTTTAAATTTTCACAAACGAAAAACTCAAAGCCAAATGTGTTTAATCAAATGATAAAGTGTTTTACCGATTAATCAGTGATTCCAGCACCATACAGTAGTCCTTCCTCTTCTTCATGCAACTCATTTGAAGCTTGCATTTCCTCTTTACAAGCTTTTCGAGCTTCTTTTGTCTTTAATAAACTTTTTCTATTTTGCCGAGCCACGCGCATATGATTCATTTGCTCGGCATATCCGTAGCTCACCCTGCGAACTACGATTTGTAGTTCATTCATAACCATGAGTAGGGCTGAACTTCCTTCATTAAATAAAATAGCAGCAAGAAATGCCGCTACCTTGATTATTTTGTACCCAGAATGGAGATGTTTTGGAGCTAATCGGCAAACGGTCGAGTTTGGGTTTGTTTGGGTTATGAAAACCCAAACAAACTACCTAACTGAGCGCTCGTGGATACCTCGGCGCGCTTGGGAGTCGATTTTTATTTTACCAATAAGGACGAGGACTTCTTCAATCGCGGAATTATGAAATTGCCTTCAAAATGGACAAAAATTATCGAACAAAACGGCGCATATTTGATCTAAATCGGATAATCCTATGTTAATTTCATCTTCGAAATAAAGCGAAAAAACGCTCAGAACTTTTTACTTCATCTAATATAATCGAAAAAAACTTCAGTGTCTCATCATAACTAAAAAAATGATAGGAGCTGTTGGTCCGGCCGTTGACCTTCCAGAAATAAAGGCGTCATCGGAAAAATGCTGCACGTTCGCCATTTTGACATGTATCGCTGTGAAAAAATAATTTTGTATAGTCAATTACGTGTATAATAAAACCCCTATTTTGTTATTCCGATTTATTTTATGGTTTCGCTGAAAAAAAATCACAAAATATGCCCTTTTTTGGCCTCTAGAGTGGCCTAAGGCCTTAACTAGACCGTATTTGCCGAGGGTACGGGGAGACTGTGGAAAACCCCTACCGGTATAGACGGCCCCGTGTCCTTCTGATTCTCTGGTGCACAGATGCTTTACTCAAAACATCTACACCAAGGTCTCAGAAGTATTGGCCAGAAGATGCGCCAGTCGGTGCATGGCTAAGCGGTCACCGCTCCGAGTATCGGCCATCCACAACGCTGCTTATCCCGAAGAGCCGCCGAAGCCGGACCCCGACCGCCCATCCACCAGTGTTGGTTTATTGATTGGATATACAGGCTGAGTCACGAGAAACAAAACATCTAAATATCTCTGTTGGATTTCAAAATACGAAGTATGTACATATCGGAATTTGAATGGTTCGGAAGGATGCATATGGCTATCATAATATATTTTTCTTTAAATTGATTTCCGGTTTTTCAAGGTCATACTATGTTACATGGTTGAATTCGGTTGGATGCCGGCTACAATATGTAAGGGGAAAAAATATTCCATCTCGTTGAAAAAAAAACTTTGAAAACCTTGAAAAAACCGAAAAAAATTAAATATTATGTTAGCCATGGGCGTCCTTCCAAACCATACATATTCCGATATGTACATACTTCGTATTTTCAGATCCAATAGAGATATTTAGGTGATTTGTTTCTCGTGACTGATCTTGTATAAATATACGTAAAAAAAAATCAGTATCCTTTAATATTCATCACGTTGTTGAAGTTTGCATCGTTTGGATGCAACAGATTGTTTTTTATTTTCCTTTTTTTTCTCCATTTTTATTGTCATCTAAAATCATTCTCAATACATTTACGTTGTATCTCTCTTATGCGGATCTTAAAAAAAGTTCCCCGCAGCTTCGTCCTGCCAAAAAAATTGACAATTAGAAAAAAAATGATTTTCGTTGCGTTTCAACGATGCAAACTTCAATATCATTATTCATGGGCGAATCGCTCGACCCTCCTTAATCTCAATGATCTTGAAGTTTGCACAGTTGCAATGAAACGAAATTTATTCTTTCAATTTTTATTCCCTCATTTATAGTATTTTACAAAAATGTTTTTTTTTTCGGATTTAAATTCGAGATCGCTAAATCAGCGACTTCAAAAATGATCGAGACATATTCGTGGCGAATATTGTGAAAAGAAATTCGAGCAATTGAGAAATAATTATCTTGCATTCCAACGTTGCAAACTTCAATCTCATTAATCTCATCGATGCCGTGTCTCGTTGCGGAAAATCCAGTTTTATTTTCTCCCCTCTAAGTTTACCGAGGCAATTTCGTAAAAATATGAGTTTCAATTTCTTTTGCACTGGATGTGAAGATGCAATCAGGGTCGCTCAGGAAATGGATCGTGATACACCGCGTAGCAGAATTTCTGAAATATTCCTATAGCATACTAGTATTCGTCCGCGCCTTTGCTCGCCTGTACATCGGAAATTAGGTTCGTGTGCATGTCGGGAATGGACTCTAGGACCATATTTTATTGAGGGCTATATACCGAGGTTATGAAAAGAAACTTTTTTTTTATACATGAAAATATAAACACGTTATCTGTATGGTTAAAATAATTCAGATTTCACATAGTTTGAAACATACTGACAATAGGATTGTAGTAGCATACTTATAATAAATATGTACACTTGTAATACAAACACATCGATAGTCATACTACCGCGTAGTATTACTACGAATAAACTCCGCTAGATAAACGACGTTGACGTTTGTATCGTTGAAATACAATGAAAATTCATTTTTTTCAGTACCTCCATTTTTAGTGCAAATTTAGTCTGCAAAAAACTTTTTCCCACTTTTCTTGCTAGAGATCGGCAACCTCGGCAAATAAGATTTCGGACATTAATAAAAATAGGGGAATAAAAAAAAATGATAAAAACCATCGTTACATTCCAACGATGCAAACTTTAACACCATGTGGATGATCCTAAGAAATCCTCAAAACTTGCCAGCCAAAAAGATCGAACAAAAATAAAGTGGGCAAATATCGTTTTCCCTCGCGTTTGCCTCTTCTTACTCTTTCCCACTACCGTAAAGTATAAATACCGGATACATATATTATCATGGCGCGTGATGTCTGCGCGACGTTACAACCGTTCGAAATCCTTAACGCCAGTAAACACGCACACACACACACACACACACACACACGTGTATACACGGGAGAAAAGTTTAACTAGCTTCCCAATCTGTGTTTCTGTTCTCTGAATCTTTGAAAAGACGGTAACATTCGTAAGGTCATGAATTTACCTGTTACTCGCGGTTTCCGCAGTTCAATTCCATCGGGAACAATTTGTACCGCTGTTGTTGTCGTTTCTCGTACTAACCTCTACGCGTGTGCGTTAGATCCTTAATATTGGCATCGTTGGAATACAAACGAAAAATCTTTATATAATTTTTTTTTAATTAAAAAAAATTGTTATCCAAAATCGTTTTTGATAGATTCTGATAGGTCTCTGTAGAGGATCTTAAAAAAGGGTTTTCCGTAGGTTTGATCTGCCAGCAAAAATTGGCGATTGGAAGAAAATAATTTCCGTTGCGTTCGAACGATGTAAACTTCAATATTTGAAGTTTACATCGTTCAGCACAAACTTCAATATTATTGTGCGTTTAAGTTGATACACACGAGAGAAAGAGTTTAAAGGAGGGAGAGAGAGAGATAGAGAGGGAGCCTTATTTCGATTGCTCCGAGGACAGAAATGTGGATACAGCGAAGTATGGAAAGGATGTCGACCAGACTTGATGAGGAGTGACAAAATAATAATTGTTGAAACACCGAGTAGTCTCTCGACATGTAGAACGCGGTCGATCCACCCGGCTCCCGTGTCAACGCTCCGAACTCCCGGTTTAACAAACTTCCATACCTTTACGTGCATTCATATGCATATATATATGTATACACATACATACACACACACATGTATATACGCACACGTATCTACGTACTCGTAGATGGTGAAATTGTCGTGGCGTGTACATACATGTATGGGGCGATCCAGCCGCGATGTACCGTTCCTCAGACCCCATTATAGTGTTGTTTCTATATCGATTTTTCCTCCAACCCCAATAATCACAATTTAAGAATGAAATTGTGTACCTGTTGACATTTTTTTTTTTGCATTGTTTTCATTGTTGGAACGCAACGAAAGCAATTCATCTCTAATTGCTAACTTTTTTTATCGGCAGCACAAAGCTACGAGAAACTTTAAGATCGTCATTAGAGACCTACAGCCGAAATCCATCGGGAATAATTTTCAGTAACAATGAAAATGGAGAAAAAAAGGGGAAAAAATATTCGTTGGATTCCAACGATGCAAACTCAAACATCTTATTTTCTAATGATTCGTTCTTCTCTTGTTTTCGTTCTACCATTGACGCATTTTGTCGTATAATTGTGGATTTATATTTGTCGATTCAATTACTCGATTACTGTATCGTTATTGTTAGAGTTCATCTACGTTGTCATTCACCCATTGAATGATTTATCGCTGTTATTGTTATGATGATGATTATCGTAATCATCGTTGATATTATTAATTTTCATTGTTATTACTTCTACGAATATTTTTAAATATTGTTTCCATTCTGTGAATTATTTATGAAAATGTATTGATTTTAAATGAATTTGTTCGGGTTTATTAATTATCATTGTTATTATTATGCTTATTGTTTTTGTAATCATTACGACGATTATTGATCTTGATTATTATTTCTGCCACTAATATTTTCAAATATTGTTAGAAATTCCTTGGATTGATTACGAAATCGATCATTTTTCAAATGTTATCTTCAAAATAAAAAAGTATCGTTTGAATCTTATCATTTTTCTCGTGATGATGATCCTTATTTCGTATTGTTCTCGAGTTATTCTGTATACAATATGACGGAAAAGTCTCGCAAGACAAATGAAATTATTATATGACACTGAAGTTTGCATCGTTTGAACGCAACGAAAGTTTCGTAGACCGAACTTTTTTTTGTGGCAAATTTGAGCTACAAAAATCACTCAAACTTCTTTAAGATCCTCGTCCGAAATCTGCGGCCCAAATTGGTGGGTTACGATTTTGGATGATGAAGAAAAATGAAGAAATAAGAAAAAAAGAATGTTGTATTCCAACGATGCGAACTTCAACATCGTATTATTATGGTGATTATTATCGTATTTTTAACGATTGCGCTTTCGTTTTTGTTATCGCAGGATCCTGCCGGAATATTCGAGCTAATCGAGGTCGTTGGAAATGGCACCTACGGTCAAGTTTACAAGGTGAGTTATCTCTCTCTCTTACCGCGACCAATCTCAACCTGTCTTTTCGTGTACCTGCGAGTAATTTTTTTTTTTACTTGTTTTACACGTCTATACAAATACACATTGACGAAATTGTACGGTCGTACGTGATGCGTAATAATTCAATGAGTGCAAGTATTCGCGAAGTTGTGCCGCGTCGTTTTCTTCAGCGTACAGCTGTTTAAACATTCGAACACGTATATACTCGTTTCGGTGTGTGTGTCCGTGTGTGTGTGTGTGTGTCTGTGAAATATTGTACTCGCGGTAAAAAGTTGCGCTGACGAAACAGGACGAGAGACAACGAGTGAACAGCAATTGTCGTTTCGTCGTCCACACACAATCGGCGCGGTCGCCATGTTTGAGTCTAAGGGTTGGGGAGGGGGGCGCCGAGAGTCGCGCGCGACGACGGAGGGAGAGGGGAAGGAATGAACGAGGGGGTGGTGCGATTGCTCTTTGTTTTCATAAAATCCGTTCGGTTTCGATCGAAAATGAAACGCAGCCACGAAATATCAAACGATTGCGAAAAAGTTGGAATAGGAAAAAACTTTGGCATGTGACGCGACTCCCACGCAAGTGCATAGATGTATTGTTCTCTCTTACTGTCTTTGCCTCTTGATTCCTTTCTCCCGTTCTCTGTCTCTCTCTCTCTTAAGGGGTTACACCTCCCTGAGAGGCTAGAATAAGACTCGGTATTCATGAATATTTTGTAGCTAAACTAATGAATATTTTTTATTTCTCTCTTTACACTCTTTTAGTACATGTTTTCAGCTTCTTAAATGTATTTTTTAAATCTAAAAATATTGATAATTGGCGGAGATACACGCCTCTCCGCGCGTCAAGTTTTTTTTCCACCTTCTATCTGCGAGAATTTTAATGGCCTCACGTTCACCTGAAACATAAAAAAATGAAAATATTTTGTTAAGCTAGATTAAATACACGGCGCTACATAGGATTTTCTGGAAAAAAAATGGATTTTTGGTATCACGCTAAAATTTATGTTTGTTTTTCACATAAGATTTCTACTTAAAAACATTGATTAAACAAAAACGGTTAACATTTAAAAAAAAATCCTACGTACGGATTGAGATAATTATGTTACAAATGTGTGGTATAAATTTGAAATCAATCCGAATAGCTGTTGTTGAGTTATATTTCCCGCAAATTCGAGAAATGTCGTTTCGAGAAAAACGCGTTTAAAGTTTTGATCAATATAATATTACTGTAACCATCATTATAAATACATGTAGAAGTACATGTATTTATAATGATGAAAATACATCGAGAAAAACGCGTTTAAAGTTTTGATCAATATAATATTACTGTAACCATCATTATAAATACATGTAGCGATGGAAGTACCTATTTCAACTACTTTCCATCATTGAAACTTATTTTCGGTGCCATTTTCCTTATCATAGCGTTTATGATTTCGTTCCCCACCACTGGGATTCGCCTTCGTTTCAAGACCTGTATGTAAGACCGTGAATCGGACCTTTTAAAAAGAAATCTATGCTCGGGTACCAGTTTCATAGAAGTCGAGGGACAATCTATCTAAGGGAGCGCTGCACAGTGCGTTAAAAAAAAATTAATATCTTCGTTAATATTAGATGAAGTAAAAAGTTCTGAGCGTTTTTTCGCTTTATTTCGACGATGAAATTAACATAGTTAGGATTACCCGATTTAGATCAAATATGCGCCCTTTTGTTCGATAACTTTTGTCCATTTTGAAGGCAATTTCATAATTCCGCTATTGAAGAAGTCCTCGCCCCTATTGGTAAAAAACTGGACCAGCTCATTTTCACAAGCCTCTCTTGAGGCCAGTTTCGTACCATCAAGGTGATAATCGCCTGGTGCCAGGTCTGGACTATACGGCTGGTGCGATAGAACCTCCCATCCAAGCTCTCGGAGCTTCTGGCGCGTCGTTAAAGATGTGTGCGGCCTGGCGTTGTCTTGGTGGAACACAACACCTTTCCTATTGGCCAATTCTGGCCGCTTCTGGTCGATCGCCTACCTTAAATCTGGTCAGTTGTTGACAGTAGAGGTCCGAATTGAGTGTTTGGCCCGATGGGAGCAGCTCATACTGGATGATTCCCTTCCAATCCCACCAAACACATAGCAAAACCTTCTTGGCCATTAATCCGGGCTTGGCGATCGTTTGGGCTGGCTCACCGCGATTGGACCACGATCTTTTTCGGCTGTTGTTCTCGTATGTGATCCATTTTTCGACGCCAGTCACCATCCGCTTAAAAAATGGGCCGATTTCGTTACGTTTCAGCAAAGAATTCGCAGGCATCAATTCGGTCCAAAAGGTTCTTTTGCGTCAATTCGTGCGGCACCCATACATCGAGCTTCTTCTTGATACCAGCCTTATGCAAATGCTTCCAAACGGTTTTCTGGTTAATCTTCAGTTCCTGGGCAATGGAATAAGTGCTCACATGCCGGTCCGACTCGACGATTTTCATGATTTTATCGACATTTTCGACGATTGGCCCATCAGAGCGTGCCTCATCTTCGACGTCCATATTACCAGAACGGAATCGTTGGAACCACCGCTTTGCTGTTGCATTCGATACTGTATTGGCTCCATAAACAGCACAATTTTTTTTGGCCGCCTGCTCCGCCTTTTCACCTTGGTCGTAGTTGTACTGAAGAATGTATCGAATTTTCTCTTTTTTTTATCTCCATTTTGGAACGCTGTAATACACAACTGGCTTCACCAAACACAAAACTGTCAAAGAACTTTTTTTGAAGGGTAAGTCCACCTTTAAATCGCCGTATAGTATGACCCGATGCGATGTATACATCGTGAGATATGGCTCACTAAAGAGATCTAGCGGAAAACGCTCAGAACTTTTTACTTCACCCAATATTGTAGGTACTTTGCATTCTGCTTAAAATTTTCTTTAAGGTTCAAACTATGAGAAAAGAATTTTTTTAAATCGATTTTTCGAAAATTTCGCGGTGTAACACCTTAATTCTAATTTGCAAGTGCATTATTATTATTTTAGAATTATTGCTCAATCGGCACTTGGCTATGTTTATTTTTATTATTCCTATCTTTGGAATTATATAATGCAACGACGAGAAAAAATGTATAAGCGATAAAAAAGGAATCGCCGCTCGCAAAACGCGGGAAGGCGACAACGTGTAAAGTCGAGTTTTCGTAACTGGTCGTAAAACACGTTTGTGTCAATTTTCTTCTGGTCGATCGAAGCGAGAATTTTACTCGATTTGCGCCTCGTTCACTCGATATCGCGATTTTTCGTTAAATGGTAAAGGTTGCACGTTGCAAAGAATTCAACACTTTCGAATTTTCAACGTGGCTTGTCAGAGCTTGATAATTCAGCCAATAATCATGCTAAGTGATCTTGAAGTTTGCATCCTTCGAACGGATCACAGAGTATAGCGTTAAAGTTTGCATCGGTGGAATGCAACGCAAAGTCTTCTTGATTTTTCATTTTTTTGTTCTTATTATTATGTAGAATCTTTTTTTTTGCAGCTTCTGTTGATACATTTTCGTTAAGAATTCTCAAAAATTTTGCTGTCATTTTCGTAGCTTAAATGTGCCGAAAAAAATTCGGTCGTACGAAAAATAAACATATTTTCGTTGCATTCCAACGATGCAAACTTCAATAGCATTCGAATGAGATGGACATTTTTTTTATTATTCTTATTTCTGTCTTTTTGTTGTTAGCCGAAATGTTTTTGTTTTTGCATCGAATGAAACTGTCGACCGCAAATGTCAGTAGATTTTTTTAATACCGGAGTATTTATTATCTCTATTAAATAAAGAAATAATAATGAAACATTTGGCGTTGCAGAACATTTATTATGTTTTTTCGATTCGAGAAATTTGCGAGTGGAAAAATTTTCTTTGAAAAGGAGAAAAAAATTAACAGAAAATCCACAATAATATACTTAACTCGCGCTGCCTTCCATCTGTACGAGAGAATCGAAGAATCTGCGTGTTGTCGACGCGAGAGATCGTATCTCGTTTTTTCTTCACTCAATTACCGTACGACGGGAGAACGCGTGTACAGAGCCGACAAAAAGTTGAAACTCTCTCGAGAGCACGGATAGAGAGAGATAGAGAGAGAGAGAGAGAGAGAGAGAGAGAGAGAGAGAGAGAGAGCGAGATAAAAAGAGAGTGAGAACGAACATTGCCCCTCCCGAGTTTGTTGAGCTTCTGTGCATCGGCGGCAATTTTCTCGCTCCCCGCGCGAAACACACGTGCTCGAACTTTATGCTGAAGCTTCCATCTCGTTCTATATTTACGTATATTTTCAGGAAGGGTTCCACACGCTCCCCTCTCTCGTATTTCGGTGCTCGAAGTTCTCTCGTATACGTTGCTGTTTGCTCATCCGTAAAATAGTGCCGGTACTCAAAAATTGTGTATGCGCGATTCGTTGCACGTTGCGCAAAAAAACGCAAGTAAAAAAAAGACTCGCCGTTGCTTGTTATTCCGCTACTACGTCGGTGAGAGAAGCTTGTTTTTCTTTGGAGGCAATGATCGCGACCGAGATTGTTATGACTGAAAAAAAACGTGGGCTTTTCAAATTACTAGAAAAATGAATACATATGTTCTTAGGGAAAAAAATAACGTGTCTGAAAATTTGTACAATTATTTAACGCAAATGGCTTGCGCAGTGGAATCCCAGATAGAAAGTCATGATTATCACGGCGTGCATACTATTGATGAAGCAAATTTTACAGCATATTGACTACATGTTGTGATGCAAAGCCATGAGCACATTTAGTATCATGCATTTACAAAACATTTTGTTCTTAATATGTCGTTTACAAATGCATCGTGCGTTTAGAGCACGTCGAACTCATATCGCTGTGCTCAAGTGTCCGCAATTAATATCCGCAAATTTTACGTCATATTGAAGTCATGTGTAGACATTTTGGTGTGTATTCACTATGGTAACATCAATTGTACTTAACATGAACGCAATTTCGTTTACGTTGGTGAAGACATTTCATGAGCTCATTCAGTATGATGGATTTGAGATACATCTTGGCTTAAATTTGTCGTTTCGAAATGCATCATCTATTGACTACAAGATGAACTCATAAGAGGGCAAATTTGAATTCTACAATGAATATTTGCTGATTGACGTCATATCGTAGTCATCCAATGATTTTTTTTGTGTATTCACTGGGTTAACACTGGTAGTAGACATGCCATGCAAGCAATATGACGGCGATATGCATATTTCTCAGTGATACACCCTATGAGCGCAATATGCCGGCAAAATGCATGTTCTCAGTGATACATTCGATTAGCACAATATGACGGCAATATGCATATTTCTCAGTGACACATCCCATGAGCGCAATATGACGGCGATATGCGTGTTTTTCAGTGACACATTCGATGAGCGCAATATAACGGCGATATGCATGTTTTTCAGTAATACTTCCTATGAGCGCCATACGACGGCGACAGTAAGTACGATATAATAAAATAAAATTTCAATAAAAAATAATTTCTAAGAATTTCGTGTTTTGAAAAAATTGAACATTTTTTCATCATTCCTTTTAATGCATCTGGATGTCTTTCTTACATCAATAAAATATTTAGCAAGGACAACAAGGTATTCATTTTATATGATACATGTAATAATAGCTGCAGCCATTCATTTATTTGTATCATCATCAAAAGTCTTGAAGTCGTAAAACTATAATAAGAATAAGTAAAACTATAAAGATAAGTAAAAAATTCAGTAGTCAAAAAGAATTAATTTTCGTTGCATTGCAACAATGCAAACTTCAACGTTTGCCCACTTATTGACATTTTTTAAAGTGATAAAAGTAAGGAGCGAAAAAAAGGAAACTTACACAAGTGATAGAATGGTTAGGTAGGTAGCGCGCTCAGCTCTAGAATTAGAAGACGTAGGTTCGAAACTGAGGCTAGACAAAAACTTTAATGAGGCAGAACACGTTTTAATCCAATTATCATATATGTAGCAATATAAGTAAAGCGTATGGAAACAAAAAATACTACCAGAAATTTTTTTTTCATAATTTGCAGACTTATTAATTTTTTCATTTCAGGCACAGATCCGACAGCCTGTACAATATCTCAGTAAGGGTTACGTCCTCTAGCGTCCATATAAGCACAACAATTGTATCATGTCATGACGCCAATATGAGCTTCATATGAGCACTACAATTTTTTCACTCCGTGACACCCATATGAGCTCCAAATGAGCACAACGTAGTTACGTTGCGCCGTGACGCCTATATGAGGTCCATATGAGCACTAAAAATTCTTCACGCCGTGACGCTCATATGAGCTCCATATGAGCACAACATTTACGTCACCCTGTGACACCAATATGAACCCCATATGCACTCCCTTATTGTTGGATATTCGTGAGCCGATTTTGCTAGTGCTGATGAATTCACAGCATGCATACTCGCGTGAGAACAACTTTGCTTCAATTGGATGTGTTATTATGAATCGTTATGTGATGCAAATATGACTTGAAGGTGAGCACTCATAAGCGACACATAGCTATGTTAATTTATATGCATCATAGACAATGCCCATATGATGTCAATATGAGCTAAATGTGTCTATCTGGGATACGACCCAAGCCAAGAAAAAAAAATCGGCCCATCTAGATGACCTGTAATATAGATGAATCAATTGAAAAAAACTAAAAAAAAAACAATAGATACGGCAATTACTGATTTTTTATTATAAGGAAGCTTGCATCGTTGGAACGCAAGGAAAATAATTTATTTCAAAATTTTTTTTTGACAGTTTGAAAGGTATGGCAAACTTTTTTTAAAGATTCTCATTTGAGATCTACAACCTAAATCTATTAAAAAAGATTTACAATGTTGAAGTTCGCATTGTTGAAATGCAGCAGACATTGTTTTTCGTTTTTCTATTTCTTCATCACCTTCATTCATCCAAAATCGTAATCTGCAAATTCGGGCTGTGCGTTCCGGATAAGAACCCTAAAAAAGATTGAATGATTTTTCTAGCCCAAATTTGCCAAAAAAAAGTTCGGTCTACTAAACTTTCGTTGCGCTCCGATGATGCAAACTTCAATACCATAAAAACTTTCGATAGCAATTATCGTTGCATTCCAACCATGCAAACTTCAAAGTTATGGATACTGACTGCTGGAAATGAAAAAGTCGATAAAGTTTGTATTGAATTGAACACACAGAATCTCAAATTTACGAATAATAGGCAATTTTTCACATTCAACGTAATAAACTTTTACGAATTTCGCTATTTGCTGTAAAAACCCGAAAAAAACGTATTAAAAAAAACGAAAATCTTAGATATCTCGTAAACCGTTACACTTTGGATAATACTGTTTTAGGTCAAATCGATCCTAAGTGACCTTATCTGGCCTTCCAGTTTACTCCATTACCACCCTAAGACCCTGCATATAGAACAAAAAAAAACAATTTTAAGAGACACACACGTGCACTTTTCTACCTACTTGGGCATTTACCTATCTACCTATGCATACGTAGCTAAAGTGCTTTGTGTACATAAATACAAACACATACATTGTATAGATACACACATATACAAATTGGCAAATATCCATACGACGAAGCATAAAGTTTCCTCAGCTGGAAAATAAACGGATTCATCCAAGAAGCGGCTTATTTGCTCGCGTATGGCGTCTCCGCGATTAATCGTACTCCGTAATATCAACTGCAGATTAGATAGGAGATTAGCGAATATACATATACACGAGATAAACCGTGCGTGTCTCAAATTTAAAAAAGAGGTCGATGCTTCTCTACGCATCGTTTTCTTTGCTCTCTTCCATTTGTCCCGTTCGATTCTGTACGGGAAATACGCTTGCAGTGTTAGTCGATGATTTATCATCCGCGGCAGTGGTGTGGCAGCAGTAGTAATAGTCTGCGGGAATACTGAAAAATGTTTAGATAAAAGCTCGTACAAAGGCTAATAGGGACACAGGATGTGGACAGCTGTACGGTTTCCTGCCGGAATAAACGTAGAAGGTGAATAGATAATGAACATTATCTCGGAACTATCGATACATGTATATTTCCGCGTACACCCCCCCCCTCTCGCTCCCTCGTAAGACTATGGGTACACAAAGGCATTCGCATGAGTCAGTCTCGTTAAGAAAATGAGTCTCCGGAGAAAGGTGTAGAAGTTCGAATCGTTGACATGGAACGGAAATTCCTTTGTATTTTTTATCCTTGCGTATTTATTGTTATACACATTTTTTTTAAAGGTTTAGATTGTAAATGAGGAATGTCCCAATGAGGGAAAAAAAGTAGGGTCCGGTTGACGGCGTCTAATAAGAAGCCTCAACAAATGGCGTTAAGTTCGCATCGTCCGTATGCGACAAAAATTCTCTTTAATTTTCTTATTTTTATTACGTAAAATCGCCTCATGCGGATATTGTTTATATAGATTTCTATCAAGGTTCCTAAATAACTTTTTCTTTTCTAGCCTAACTCTATCGAAAGATCAGCCAATACACGGAGAGAATTAAAAAGTAATTTTTGTCGTGAATTTCACGGTAAAAATTACCGTGATATATTTCAATGTGGTGACAAGTGAGAAAAGCATAATAATTCGTATGCGACGAGTTTTTTTTAACTCACGTTACAGAAAATTTCAAATGCGTAGCTAAAATTTTACTATACAAGAAGGGTAGCGCGCACGATCATTTTTACCGAGAGCACAATACATTTTCCTATAACACTCATTAAATTTTATAATAAATCTTCAAATAACTGTTATAAAGACGATACTTTTTTATAGACATTTTTGAAAGGAATAAAATAATAATATGCATAGTAAAATTTCGCTGATATTATATATTTTTTAAATTTAAGTTTTGCGTATTTTGTTACACATCAAAATTTACTAGAAAATCTGGTAAAATTTTCTATCTGAAGAAGAAATTTTATTTTATTTTCGTGAAAATCTGTGTTTTACTCAGTAATAATAAGCGAAGTTTCAGGTTTGTCATCTGGTTACCGTTACTGCATGGTAATTTTTAACATTTAATTCTCTCCGTGTAAGAAAAAAAGAATTTTTATCGCGTTCCAACGTTGCAAAGGTTAACATTGTAAAAAAAAAAACGTTGGAGCATTTTTGTACAATATGAGATTTCGTTGTATTTTAACTCTGCAAATCCTAACATCGCCAGAACCCACTGAAATTAATATTGAGGCTGAAAATGACGAAAAAGAAAAAAAAATATGTGTATCGTTGATAAAAATTGTGAATAGGAAGTGAAGGAAGAAAGACCTCGTTGGTCGAGTAACCCTCGTGCACAGAGAGGCCTCACCTGTAACGGATATAGATGTATATATATGTTCGTATGGAGCTCTCGCACACCACGAAGAAACGAATAGAACTGAAAGACGGTGATTCACCTTGAAAAAATTCTTCCTCACGAGGTCGTCCTTGAAGAGAGCCCCGGTGGAGGCGGTTCGACAAAGTATGAGAAACGTTTATACGTGTATATGTTATATATATACGCACGTGTAGTACATGTTTTTCTCGCTTCTATACACGGGCATATGTATACACATAAATATATATGCATGCATAAATATCTGAAGGAGAGAGTGTGAGAACTCGGGGAGTTCTTTGCGGTATGAAAAAAAGTAAGAAATAACGATCTGGAAGACCATATAAGCGAAACCATTATACATGCATGACGTTCATGCGTGTAACGCCATACGATACACACACGAACGGGACGTTCCATCTCGAATGTACGAATTCTCGGACACTCACTCTCTTCCAATATTTGCCTATTTTTTTTTCCCATTGCTATTACAAACTGATGGATAAATTCATATTGTCTTTTCTTTCGTCGCCACTTGCCGTTCTAGGTCGCACACGCGCAGTATCTAGTCAACAGGGAGTCACTCGAAAAACGATGTTGACGTTTACAACGAAATTAATTAATTTTTTATGTCCTCATTTTCTCCATGATCCAAAATATTATCCAGCCAATTAGGGCTCCAGATTTGTTATGAGGATCCTAAAAAACATTTGAGTGTTTTTCGTAGCTTAAATTTGCAAAAAAAACGATCGGGCTACTGAACTTTCGTTGCCGTTCCAACGATGCTAACTTCAATATCATTTACAAAAATGTTCAAATATCGGTATAGCAATACCGCGAAAAAATATAAATATGATTTTAGGTGTAATTTAATATGCGCATAAATTTACTCGATTCTATACACTACAATCGGCAAAATATTGACACAGGACTAGTCTTAACCAGTCTTAACTCACGTTGGTTGATTGGGAGGAAAAATTGACACGTGAACATAACCTGTAAAATGTTTTTACAAATAGTGAACTTATTGCTATAATTTCACAATCTATTATCAATTCGCAAATTATTTTTTCTCGCACGTATTTCGATGTTTTCACTTAATGTACAGACTATCGTTCTCGCACAACAACTTAGCATGATTAATAAACCAGTGGTCGCGAATTCATAGCGTTCTGAACCTTGGTTCCGAATGAATTTTCAGCTTATAAATTAATCACTGACGGTTTTTTCCAATATCATTTTAATCTCAATCTCTGGAACACGTAACGCTTTTCATATTCACCCAATTTTGGAATTCGAATAAAAGTCGAAGAAGAAAACGCGAATTTCGGAATTCGAATAACAGAACGATCATGACGTTTTTTCCATAAAAAACCACCCTAAATTTCCCGACATTGGATTTATTTACTCAGCCTAAATAGCCGGTAACCTTGCTCGAATTCTAAAAAACACATGCGGCCATCCATGAACGTTCGGGATTTTATAAAAAAAAAACTGCAAGAAAACGCAAGAATGTTGTATCGTGCAAAAAAACAATGGCACGTTCAAGTGACTCGACTATTTCACTCCGGATCCACGGTGCACGAGGAAAACACACAAATGTTCAGAACGCGTTACGATAATCTGAAAAAAAATATATATATATATCGTCGTGAGTAGAACTCGCGACAGCCGCAAAGTTACGGATTAACGAAAAATAAAGAAAAAGAGGATGATTTTTGTGTGCGTTGAAATAGCGCGGAACGACTGGTGTATACGTGGTACGAAGTTGTCGAGGGAATTTCTGATGCGGAGGGGAAGCACCGGAAAAGAGAGAGAAGGAAATAAAAACTTTGAAGATGAGGGGCAAAAAAAAAAGAGCGCGCTTTTCTGTATATATACGTATGGTAAAATGTGGCCCGGAGCTCGCGACGATGCAAGGCAAGAGATCGTCTGTAGACATCGGGTCTCAAAGGTCCGAGAAAATAATTGAAGAGGTCGCCGACGCGCGAGGACTATACATGTGCACACATGCACATATATATATTGGGGCCGTACAAGAAAAAAAGTAACATCGACGTCATTCTCCCGATAACATTTTTTTCTAGACTATATCGATGCTTTTGATTTTTTACACTATTTTTTTTAAGACCTGGCATGAAGTTTGCTTCGTATACAAGATTTTTTTGTATATATATTTTGTATTATATTTTTTTTGTCTATTACTTGTGTATATATATCTTATACAGGGTGTCCATTTTATCTCTGCCACCCAAAATAACTCGGTAATTATCGACGTCACAAAAAAATGTTCCAGACAAAAGTTGTACGGTGTGAAGGGGGCCATCAAATGCGATCATTTTTTATTATTATTTCGGTGGAGGCGCTGACGCACAGTGAAGGTCACCTCCACTTTTTTTAAAGGGAATGGTCCATTTTTTTTCAACCATCTTGTGGAGCACCTCAAGCCGCATAAAAAACATTTGGGGGTCAAAGTTGTTCAAGGTCATTCAAGGTCAGTATCGATTATACAAATCTAAATATCTCGAATCACTGCCAAATATTTAGTAGTGATCCAAGATATTTAGATTTGTATTTCATTTTAATAGGTGTTCGAAATCTTGCAGACGAAGCGGACTTTATGACAGAACATGAAAAATAGATATTCTACCGTTTTTTAAATGTTTTGAGGTTCCTTTAAAGTCACAGTACTTAGAACGCCAAAAAATCTAAAGATCGCGAAAGATACGATTTTTTTCAACTTTCACCCTCCCGATAAGGATATGGTCCGTTGGTTGAAAACCCTTAAAATTTGTTTCATGATCTCTTGTACGCCACTGGAGCACAGATGTGTAAGATATTATGGAAAATTAAATAATTGAAAAAAAAAAACAAGAAAGATTTCATTGCGTTACAACGATGGATATTTTAGACCCATTAAATTTTTGAAGTTGTGGGATAAATTTCACTCCATATCTGTACGTTTTACTATACTTAATTGTTATATGTATACATTTGTCATTCTCACCTTGCATTCTTTTTGGAAGTTCTGTCAATGCTTCTTATCACTACACGACAAACTTTGAAAGGTATATTATAAATAATGAATACGCGTATTTATATTTATTCTATTTGTTCTAAAGAAGAATGGAGAAAAAGTTGAATCGCCTTGAAACGTGCCATACTTGTATTATTTATAAATACACACATATACAGAGACGTTATTCATATCTCGCGGCACATAAAGTTCACATATGTCATTGTATACAGTATACATCAGATGGATGGAGAGGGGGCTGCGAGGAGACCCTCACGGTTAATCATAATAAATAGCTGAACCCGTTCAGAAATTTATTGGGGAGTCTCGAATTCCCAACACACCCCTATAAGGATTTTATAAAGACACCGCACTTAGAGGGTCCACATTGGAATCCAATTGGATTCCGCGCTATTTCCCGATTGAGTTCGCTTGAGAATTATCCATTTTGAATTCTCAATCAGAATTTGTTGGGAGTCCTAAAAAAATCAGATATTACACAAAGGGCAAATTTCATGGCATTGAAAATGTAATCAAAGTTTTCGGGTGATAAAAAAAGGCACATGCAAATAATATGAGTTGCTCTCTCTTTCTCTCTCACTCTCTTCTCACATTCTCACTCTCTCTCTCTCACGCTCTTATCATATTTTCACTCGCGCACTCTCTAACTCACTCTCGCACTTTCTAACTCACATTCTCACTCTCTCACTATCCATCCATCCATCCGTCCATTCGTCCGTCCGTCCATCCGTCCGTCCGTCCGTCCGTCCGTCCGTCCGTCCGTCCGTCCGTCCGTCCATCCATTCATCCAGCAAACCCTGACAAACCCCAACAAACCCCGACAAATCCCGACGAACCTCGACAAACCTCGACAAACCCCGACAAACCTCGACAAACCTCAACAAACCTCGACAAACCTCGACAAACCTTGACAAACCCCGACAAACCTCGACAAACCTCGATAAACCCCGACAAACCCATCAACATTGTAATGTACACACCAAAATTGAAACTTATAACTTGTAACCACAAGTGACTGTAACAAACTTGTAACCACAAATGCTACATTACATGTAGAATCATTTGTGGTTGCAAGTTGTAAGTTTCAATTTTGGGTTTGTTTGGATTTGATGGATGGGTGGATAGTGAGAGAGTGAGGATGTAAGAATGAGTGTGAGAGACCGCGAGAGTGAGAATGTGAGAAGAGAGTGAGAGAGTGAGAGAGTTTGCTTGGGGTTGTTGGGGTTTAAGTTTAAGTTTGGGTTTGATGGATGAATGGATGGATAGATGGATGGATAGTGAGAGAGTGAGAATGTGTGTGAGAGATCGCGAGAGTGAGTATGTGAGAAAAGAGTGAGAGAGAGAGCAACTCATATTATTTGCATGTACCTTTGTTATCACCCGAAAAGTCTGCTTACATTTTCAATGCCATGAAATAGTTGCACTTTATGTAATATCAGTAGATTTTAGCATTAAAAATGGTTTTAAAGATATATATAGTGGGTCTAATTTAGCGAGATGTCACACGAAACTAACGCTACCTCCACTCCACTGTCGCTGTGTTGTAGCAGGGGGGGGGGGGGGGGCTGCGACATGCTAAATGCCTGTGATTTGCTGAAAAATGCGGCATTACATGTAGAGTCATTTGTGGTTACAAGTTGTAATGTTGGTGGGTTTGGGTTTGTCGGGGTTCGTCGATTTGGGTGGATGGATGGATGGACGGACGGACCGATGGAGTGATGGATGGATGGATTGTGAGAATGTGAGAAGAGAGTGAGAGAATGAGAATGTGAGAAGAGAGTGAAAGAGTGAGAAGAGAGTGGGAGAGTGAGAAAGTGAGAAGAGAGTGAAAGAGTTAGATACTGAGAGAGCAATTCATATTATTTGCATGTATCTTTTTTGATCACCCGAAAAGTGTGATTACATTGTCAGTGCCATGGAATAGTTGCACTTTGTGTAATATCTGTAGATTTTTTTTTAAAGAGATATATTTTTTAAAGATTTATACTTTTTCAAGATCTACCGATTTTGTATATCTATATGTTATGTTTGGAAAATTCAACGTACAGAATGCGATGAGATTCATCAAGAATCTCATTGGATTCTGCCCGATAACGTGGGAATTTTTTAAGATAAACATTGGATTCCAATGTGGAATCCCGATTAGAATGCAATGTACGAACGTAACGTTTTAGTATAGGAATCGAATCTGATGACCCATTGGATCCCCATCAGGAAGTGGGGACAAGTATGGGAATCCAATTGGATCCCTACGACAATTTTTGCACGGGAACCGCTGTTTCGTTTTATTTTTTTCGACTTTCATCGTGTAACATTATCTCGACGAGAGTCCACATTCCCTAAAACCGATTTTCTCACGTACAGGGCGAGAGGAAAGCTTTGGAAATTACGAAAAAATAAGTATTAAACGAATGAAAACCGATGAATATTAATTGTTGCATTACAAAGATGCCATGCAATGATTTTTTTCTTCATTTTTCACTTACTTATTTTGATCATTATCCAAAGGCTTTTTTTTTTGCAAATTGAGTACGTGAAACCATTTGAGTGATTTTCCACAGTATAGATCGACCAAAAAAAATTGAGCGCTTGAGAAGACCTAATTTTCGTTGCATTCCAACGATACAGCTTCAACGTCATGAATAAGTTACGTGTGGGTAATAAACATTTATACAAACGGCGGCTTCGATAATCTCGTAGTACTGGAATTATCATAGTTTATTCTTGTTGTTATTATTTTTTGCGATATGAAAATCAATATTATATTTTATTACAATTTCTCGAGTTTCAACGAATCTGGGCGTTGTAGGGAGTTCCGTCCAACCTCCTGTACATCTAGATGACTCGGATTGGCTTCGCTTTTGGTGAACTCTGCGCTTAGAAACCGCTAATTATTAAAGTTTACCGCTTCGTTCAGTATACCATATCGCTCGTACGATTCCCGCGCGATTTCATCGGTTTTCCACCCCTCTCGCTCTTCCATCGTACGCGAGTCTAGAGAGCTAACCATTTTTATGTCATTCGTAGACCGTTAACGAGTTTGCATGAGTTTGCCGAGCATATGTGCGACTTGTACACTAAATTTCCAATTTCCGCCAAGTGAATTTCGCTACGTCGAGCATCATTTTCATTTTCAATCGAATCGCAATGTTTAAAACAATCGGAAAGACATTATTTTTTGGAATATTAACCATCGATAAGAGTGGGTTGGAAAATCAAAACGATAATGTTTATGAAACAAAAGTTAGGGGAAATAGAAAATTATACAAAATCATTGACTATTGGATAGGAAAGTATTACATAATAATGAACAGTTATCTATTGAATAATGAAAGATAGATTTTATTTAGCCATTCTTGCCTCTCGGGCTTAGAAATATTACATCAATTTACGGCGGTTACAAGACATGAGCAATAAATCTATCTATCTATAATAATCATTTATAATTATAATAAATAAGTACCTATCAAATAATCTGTTAATATTGATAAATATTAATTAACTCTTAATAATTTATTCATTCCTATTTAATACTTATTACTCTTAATAATTTATTAATAATATCAATAAATATGAATTAACTCTTCAATAATAATAATCAAAAAACACTGTTACTGTTGAAAGTATTTATTTTTTATATTCTGAGTTCCAACGTATTGCGAGTTTTTACACGGAGAGAATTAAAAAGTAATTTTTGTCGTGAATTTCACGGTAAAAATTACCGTGATTTCAATGTGGTGACAAGTGAGAAAAGCATAATAATTCATATGCGACAAGTTTTTTTTTTAACTCACGTTACAGAAAATTTCAAATACGTAGGTAAAATTTTACTATACAAGAAGGGTAGCGCGCACGATAATTTTTACCGAGAGCACAATACATTTTCCTATAACACTCATTAAATTTTATAATAAATCTTAAAATAACTGTTAGACGATACTTTTTTATAGACATTTTTGAAAGGCATAAAATAATAAAATGCACAGTAAAATTTCGCTGATATTATATATTTTTTAAATTTAAGTTTTGCGTATTTTGTTACACATCAAAATTTATTAGAAAATCTGGTAAAATTTTCTATCTGAAGAAGAAATTTTATTTTATTTTCGTGAAAATCTGTGTTTTACTCAGTAATAATAAGCGAAGTTTCAGGGTTGTCATCTGGTTACCGTTACTGCACGGTAATTTTTAACATTTAATTCCCTCCGTGGACGTATTACCCTTTCCAACTAAACCCTTTTCTATCACTCTCCCCACCCGCACTTCGCCGTTCTAACCTAACTTTCGTATGACTTCGAAGTTTGCATCGTTGGAATGGAACCCAAACAAACCCAAACAAACTCAGTAATAATAAGCGAAGTTTTAGGGTTGTCATCTGGTTACCGTTACTGCACGGTAATTTTTAACATTTAATTCCCTCCGTGTACGTATTACCCTTTCCAACTAAACCCTTTTCTATCACTCTCCCCACCCGCACTTCGCCGTTCTAACCTAACTTTCGTATGACATCGAAGTTTGCATCGTTGGAATGCAACGAAAATGAATTCTTTTTGATTACTCAAATTTTCTTTGGCCGAGTTAGGCTGTGAAAATTGCTGAAACGTTTGTACGTGTTTTTATAGAAAATTTACGTCCTCTATTTGCAAAAAAAAAGGCTTTGGATAATGAAAAAAAGAAAGAAATAGAAAATGAAAACAAAATGTTGCATTCCAACGATGCAAGCTTCAACATCCTACTTTCGTTGCGCCCATAGCCGTCTTAACTATACCGCATTTGCCGAGGATACGAGGAAACTGTGGAAAATCCGTACCGGTATAGACGGCCCCATATTCTTCTGATTCTCTAGTGCACAGACGTTTTACTCAAGTAACTCCATGGTCTTGAAGTTTGCATCGTTGCAGCGCAACGCAATTTTTTTTCAAATATTTTTATTTCCTCATTTTTATTGTTTTACAACGTTTATTTCCATCATATTTCCATATTAGATTTCCAAATAAGCGACTAAAAAATGTTTGATGAATTTTCGTAATAAAGATTAGCTACAAGCAATTCGAGCAACTGCAAAACGATCATTTTCGTTGCGTTCAAAACGATGCAAACCTCAATCTTGTGTAACTACATCAAGGTCTCAGAAGTATTGGCCTCTCGCTGACTGGTTGATGCACCAGCCGATGCACGGCTAAGTGGTCACCGCTCCGAGTATCGGCCAAGCACAACACTGCTTAACTCGAAGTACCGCCGGAGTCAAACCTCTAACCGCCCATCCACCAGTGTCGGTCAATGATAATAACCATTAAATAACTGTTCATCAATAATTAGTTATGGAGTTGGCAATTTATTTGTAGTTGTCTTGTCAGATGATCATTTTAAATGGCTTACAATTCATCCCCTTCTGGAATACAAGCAGAGAAATATGCGTGAATATATATATATATATATATATATATATATATATATATATATGCATTTATTGATATTCGCATACACATACTTGCATATATATATATATGAATATAAATAAATGCATATTCAATCCAGCCATACCAGCGAAACGTTCGTGGATATGTATATCAACATGTGCATGTATGAATGTATGTACATGCGCGGAGAAAAGATGGCCCACAGTAAATGAGAACGAGGTGGAGGAGAATAGCAAAGAGCTCACACAGCAGCCTCGAGTTGTGGTCGTGTCGTGGGATCGCTCGAACCGAGAGCGTTTTCGAGAGGGGAAGTACGGGAGGCCGATGACACTGTCCTGATGGCTCGAGACGGCGAGTAACAGCGAAGAATACAATACAGTGAATACTGTGCATTCGGGAACACTCATACCATCTTTTCCACGTAGTCCATTTCAGGCGTTCCGTTATTGTTTGTTTTTTTTCTGCATTTTTTGACGGTACATTCTTCAATCTATGAGTTAGACTTTTCGGTATAAATTCTTACAATTTTTCGATAGAAAATTTGAGTCGATAGCGTTCAAGTTTGTATCATTGGATTTCGATGAAAATTCGTTTTTTTTTTTAAATGATCAAATTTTTGTTTTGCAGGTTTAAGTGACGGAAATCGTTTAGACGTTTATAAGGATCCATAGCAGAAATGTGCAGCCTGAATTGGCATAAAAAAATATCAGACAATGATAA
This sequence comes from Ophion ventricosus, assembly GCA_963932345.1. Taxonomy (NCBI): domain Eukaryota; kingdom Metazoa; phylum Arthropoda; class Insecta; order Hymenoptera; family Ichneumonidae; genus Ophion; species Ophion ventricosus. The sequence continues at coordinate 18,891,220 of OZ010712.1, read as the reverse complement.
AAAAGAAGAAAAAAAAAGAAGAATTTTCGTCGCTTCGCAATGATGCAAACTTGAACTTAATTTTTATTAAGAGGAATTTATTTTCTGGAAACTCACGTCACATCGCTGCGTGAATTGAGACGAAGTTTAGCGAATATAAATAACCGTATGCTTAGAAGTGTGGTCCAAGAAAAGTTTAGTTTTTTTCTTGAGTTTTTTGAGTTCTGCAACCGAAAGTCAGTCGGATTTTTTAAGACCGTAGGTCACTCTAGAGGTCAGAAAAAGGGAATATTTTGTGATTTTTTTCTCAGCGAAACCATAAAACAAATCGAAATGACAAAATAGGGGTTTTATTATGCACGTAATTGACAATATGAAATTAATTTTTCACAGCGATCTATGTCAAAATGGCGACCGTGCAGCATTTTTCCGATGACGCCTTTATTTCCGGAAGGTCAACGGCTGGACCAACAGCTCCTATAATTTTTGAGTTATGATGAGAAACTAAAGTTTTTTCGATTATATATAAGAATAGCTATAGAAGTACGTAGGATTTTTTTTTGATATATTGTTTTTTGTCAAAATGGCGCATTTCTAAAATAAAAAGTATAAAATGCCATGAGAAAATCGTCAGAAAATTGTTTAAAAAAAAAAGAACTATGCAATATAATAAAAAAATCTTACGTAGTGTCGCAGAAAAAGTAATTCTAAATATACAGTTAATATTTCAAGTGAATCGGTTGAAATTTGTTTGAGTTATGCGGCCGGCCGACTTGAAAAATATAATTTTGAGATAAACGCGTTTAAAGTTAGTAGAAAGTCACGACATTAATCAAGAGGGGTTGCGCTAGAATTCGAAAATCGAGTACTCAGAGATTTTTCACACCCATAATCTTTTGGAATATAATTTTATAGGTACTAAGGTACATTTTTAACAAAAAAAAATCGATTTTTGGAAAATTCTACAGTGGCCTAAGGCCTTAAAACACTTTTCATTGCGCAAAAATCGTGTTACAATTGATAGCATGGAGGAAGCTCTAAAAATTCAACTAACATTTTATCGTGCAGTAGTAGTAGGAACCCAAATAACAAAAAAAACATTAATCTGGGATCGTTTGGGTTTGAATTCTACAAACAGTAATAGCAGTTCGGGTCTCTTGCGCTTTCCCTTCCCTAGTATATTAATTCTTATATCATTTCCAAGGAATGAGAAACGTTAAAAAAATATTTCGACCGATATTACGATGGATCCGCGATTCGACATATTTCTCGTTCCTTGGCTCGACCCTTATCTTTCGATCGTTGCGATTAGTTTTCATTATATCGGGAGGGGGGGGGGGGGGGCTCTTCGTTTTTTCATCGTTCTTTAAAAAACATTTCGAGAAATCCACAAAATTCCAACAAAAAAAAGATACCGTAATCTAATTAGTATTCGGCACAAGAGCGATAAGAGTAAGCGTAAAAAACAAGTAGATTTAAAAACGTCAAGCTTCAAATTTAACGATTTCGCTTTTGAACGAATTTTATGGCTACGTATCTCTTTTATATCGATCGAAATTGGAGATGCGTCACGTGTGTGCGGTATATAGCGATATTATTATTACCGAAAGGTTTTATCATCGCGGTACATTGAACGTCTCTGACGCGGCAAACTGTGAATCGGTTACTCTATGCCTGGCAAGGCCACGCCGCGTGAGAGTCGCGAAAGCTTTGAAAAAAAAAAAGCTCATTTCCGCCAATGTCACGTTCATTTGACGTTTCAACGTTTCGTCGTGGCTCTCCGCACACGTAGACGCTTTCACAGATACGCGATTGTGCGCAGCATCGATATATGTATGGACTTTGGGTGTTTGTGAGGAGCAAAGCACATCTGGGAACGGAGGACGTTGTGCACGCCGTGTTCCTATGAATGGAAACCGATATCGCGCGTCTGCCATTTCGTGCTCTCTCTCTCTCTCCTAACAACTCCCTCTCTCCCATTCTCCCGACAGACTCTCTGATTTTCGCATTTCTTTCTTTCATGCTGGCGATATGTTCCCTTTTTTTTTTTCTTCCATCAGTCCGTCTCCTTGAGGAAAGAAAAGTTTCTCACACTCTCGACAAGTACGGGTGTGCAAATGCGCCGTAAGTGTGAAAAAGGAGCATTGCTCCGAGAGACTGTGGATAACGTGTCGGATATGGGGGAGAAAGAGATTTCTTGCTATCAGTGGCATTATCGTTTTTATTTCTCCCGCAGCACGCTACAAAGTGAACTCGATGTTAACGATGTCTCCTTTGATCTCTTCAGTGCCAATTCGATCGATGATCATCACTTAACTTCTCTTTCGCGCCCAATCTCCGTAGGACGAATTTTACAATCCGATGAATCCTTGAATTTTTTAATACTGTATAATTTTTATTTGTAATAAGAATATTGCTCGTTACCAATCATAATTATCAGTAACAATTTCAAGTGAGATGTAATTATTTGTAATTATTTTATATTGCTACATTGTGTTGAAGTTTGCAACGAAAAAACTTCGGTATTTTTTCATTTCTTTATTTCCATTGCTATCTAAATTCTTTTTGGGTGCAAGTTTGGGTTATGGATCCCTAAAAAGAATCTTCAAGAATATTTCAACGACTGTGGTAGATTAAATGTGTCAAAATTTACCAATTTACCAAGGCTTTACGTTGGAACTAAGGAAATAAAAAAATGAATAATTTAAATATAAAAGCTCAATTGAAGAGGGGGAAAGAGAGGAGAAAAGGAATGCAAGTGCGGGATAGATAAAGAATAGAATAAGACGTTGGAACACCTGATAATATGTAAAAACAAAGCAGGGAGTTAGTAATAGAGAAAGCAAGAAAGAAAGCAGAGGAGTGGATGGAAGGAATAGATGATATAGCAATAAAGGGGGAAATAGAGGAAGTGTGCAAAAAAAAAAATGGGTAACGAGGAAGAGGGAGGAAAAATAAATGGAGTAGAGGTATAAATGAAGAATAAATAATGAATGAATGAAGAAAAAGAGAGAAATATTAGAGAGTACAAAGTACAAGAATGCGAGGTGTAGTGATTGAGTGAATTAATATTTAAGCGGAAAGTTACGATTTTGTAAAAATCTTTTGTAAGAAGTTGTGCAAATAAAACTTGTTTGATTGATATAAGAGCTCAATTGTTGTAATAGTTACGTTTTTTAAAACCCATGTACAGGGTGTTAGGGAGGTGGTGGAGAAAACTGAAAGAGATGCTAGAGGCGGTCATTTAGGATCGAATTGATCAAAAACTTCGACATATCCGCATTTATCGTTTTTTATAGGGTTTTTTTTCTGGGATTTTGCACCAAATAGCGAAATTCGTATGAGCTTATCGCGTTAAATGTACAAAAAGTTATATTGTTCGCATTCACGAGATTCTGTGTGTTCTATCGAATACAAACTTTATCGACTTTCATTCCAGCAGGCAGTATCCTGACCTACATGTTAAAAATACCATACCAACAAAACAAAACTGTAACGGATATCTCGAAAACCGTTAGACTTTGAATAATACGGTTTTAGGTCAAATCGATCCTAAATCACCTCCTCTAGCACCCTTTTCAGTTTTCTGCACTACCTCCCTAACACCCTGTAGATCCATTACATTTTTCATTCTTTGCTGCTATAGGTGGAGTTGGAGGACATTGATACAAGGGACACGTAGATACAGTCGTCATAAAATAAAAACTAAACGCAGTCGAAGCTTGCCGATACACACATAGATAGGTGTCGGTTCAACCAACAGGTTGAACAGCTAACAGGTTTCGCACACTCGCGACTAACATTTTGTGCTCACCTGCGCACGTGATATTTATCCTATCAAATTTCGTGTATGAGCTGCATTTTACGTTGAATCTTAAGGACATACCTTTCCCAATTTGATACAGAACGTAATTTTATTGAGTTCTATTATAGTTGAAAATGGCGATTTTTTTTAAATAAAAAGATGGTACGGGGCGCATTGATACAAATACCCCTGGGTTGTTGTATCACCTTGCAAATCGAAGTTGAAATTATTACTAGAAATTTGACTTGCACATACACTGAACGCATCCAAATAGTTTTTTTTTTTTAATTATCATCCATCTTGGTACTTTTTTTCCGTTTGAAAAAAAATCGTATCAATCTGCCCCCACTCCCCCTATGCTCCCAATTTCTCAATAAATATATCACACACGAGTAAGAATAATTAATTAATCAATAATACTGTCCAAATAAAAATATTCATAATTACATAATATTTTAATAAAATAAGCTTTTCAAAATAATATCTACGCGACGTACATATATAGTTGCCGATCAATGTTACCGACACTCGAGTAGATATCCGCCACTGAACGTACGCATGGATGAATACTAAAAAAAAAAGAGAAACAGTTAATTCGACTCGCGTCACAGCCATTTCTGGAATAATACATATGAAAATTGAAGCTTCACCGCAGGCTTCATTAATTCTCGACGTTACGCCTCCTCTATTCAAGCCTTGGATAATACCAACTACTATTTAAGAGTAGTCAGCGAGCTAGACCCGCTGCGCGTGTCACGCAAGTGACTCGTCCATTTTACGACGGTATTTTTTACTATGTCACGCAACTTATCGGTTCGTGTGTGTGTGTGTGTGTGTGTGTGTGTGTGTGTGTGTGTGTGTGTGTGTGTGTATATATATATATGCCTATATATATATGATGGATCGTATCACAGGACAAACGAAAGCTTATATACGTGTGCGTATTTCGATTGGACGATGACGATGCTCGAATGAATCCGACGTTATATACGGTCGTATACATCGAGCGCACTGATCAACAGAAGGACGCAACTCGAATAAACTCATGTCTCAAATAATCCGGATTGAGCCTTTTCCTCTCGCGCTGTTGATATTTCCGTTGACGTGTGTATACAGGAAAAAAACAGCGTGGGCAAAACACCATTTTCATTGATAAAATTGCATCGTACAATGAGTGACTCTGCATCGCGAACGAGCGATTTATTTCTGTCGTCTTTCATACGCTGACCTCGTTACAATGATACACAAATTCACCTTCTATCGCGGTTTTCCGCTCTTATCTGTAAAACCCAATCTCGCGATAACGTGTACATTTCATCGGGCACACTCGTTTCTCGCTCGCGCTCCTTATTCCAATCGTGTATAATTGTCGGGTTGTAGCCAGCGCTCAAAGAGAAGGAAATATTAGTGGGCGATCTGGGAATGAATTGACTTGAATGTTAAAAGTCGTGCTGAAGTTTTTATCGGTGGAATGTAGCAGAGGAATATTGAGGACTTTCTGGTTTCTTTATTTGCAGATTATTCGATACTTTTGTCGATGTTCGTTTCCGAACTCCAATAATAATATATTTATTCGAAATTTTATTTCCTGAGTTCTCAACGTATTGTTTTATGGTGTTGAAGTTTGCATCGTTGGAATGCAACGAAAATTCTTGATATTTCATTTCCTTTATTTTTATAATAATAATAATAATAATAATTTATAAAGTTATAATTATTATATATAATAATAGTTATAATTCATGATCAAAAGCTGCAACAAAAGATTTGACATCTTTTATAAATTTCTCAAAAATATCTCGTCGACTTTCGTAGCCCAAATGTGCTAAAAAAACGGGAATAGGAAAAAAAATGCATTTTCCTTGAGTTCCAAAGAACACAGAGAGAAAAGCCTATGGTATTTGTAACAAACGCCCATGGTAAAAGAGGGAATAGCCTCTCCTTATAGTTTATTGGCACCGCAATCATAATATGGTCAACACAACTGTAAGCGAAAAGTATATCTAGAGATGCGATTTTGGTGGCAGGTTTGAATATCTGTCATCTCCGATATAATTATTAACTATTGTAAAAAGCTCGATAATATGTGTTGGTATACTGTACGTTAGGTTTTGTTCAGGGCAAACTTTTATTATTCCATTTAAGTTTGTACAATTCGTATGGTTAGCATCAATGTTTGTCGAGTACAATTTGCTAAGAAACCTTATGAAAAGTGACTATTTGAAAAGAAATTATGATCATGTTTACTTATAGCGAAGACGTAAATCATTTTCAGCTGGAGCAAGCACGGCTTAGTAGTTTTAAGAACTGTGCGTTTTTCACAAACTGTTACGTTGGTAAACTAGGATAATGTACTATGCATATAGCAGGTCGTTTCACACAATATGGTACAAATCACTATAAAAATCATCGCAAATCATAAGTAACTTTTTTTTCAATGTATATTTATTTTCATCCAGTTCGCTTTGAGAATCTTGGGGGAGTTAATTTTTGATAGTATACGGGAATATCCATTTTATGAAAACCTACAATATTATATAGCATTAAACAATCAACGTATACTTGTAAGATTGGTGGTTGCGGTTAACATATGTTTGTCATTTCTATGACTGCTGAAATATCAGTAAGCAGTACTATGTTTTAGGCAGTAAGTATGGCTATCAAATATTCATGTCCCCTCAGGGAAATATAAAATATGGTTGAAAACATCAAACATTTCTCTCAGTAAAGCTTCAATACCATCGGGATTTTGCGTATTACCCTGCTCAATAGAAACCTTTCTTATCGCTCCCTGCCCGCACTTTGCTAATCTAACTTAACTTCCGTTCCGTCTACAGCCGTCTTAAGGAAGTTGCTCAGGGTCTTTGCGGGACCGACGGCAAGAGGGGAACGCATATGCTTGAACATGAGCGTTTGTAACGGCTGCCAACTTCGAATGATCAAATATAGCTTACGTTAAATAAACAAATTTCACCTAATACATATGTGGAATGCATATAATCGATTGTTCAGAAATGTTATTAATCATATTTTTTAAATTATTTACATGGCGAATAAGTTATCAACCAAGTTAAAATGTGGCAAACTCGTAATTTCGTTCTCAGTAGCTGGTAGCACTGAGTTCAGATATGAACATCACATCATGACCGCTTAGTTGGCACACATCCTCCGCGAATTCAGACTTTGGGGTCAACCGAATTGAAAAGATGGAAAGGAAAAATCCAGGGTGAAAAATAGTACAATCGTCGGTTAATGCAAGTAGACAATGGAAAGCAGCGAAAAAAGTAGTTGAGCTGGAAAATGAATGCGCATTCGAGGGACGAGGCATTGAAGGGTATGTCAAAACACATGCTCTGCAGCTTCTATCAAGAGGAATTATGGATGAAAAATATTAAGGAAGTTGGAGCGGTCTAGTTGAGTCAAATTACGGTTTATGAGCTTTTTTTTTTCTTCAATAAACCTCAACAAAAATGCATACGATGTATAGATTTATTCTGTAGATAATATGTTTTCATAAAATATATAGTTCAAGGGCAACATTATGCATTTTTATACTTCTATTACGTGAAAAAGAAAAACTGTGGTGCTATTGCCACCTTGAAAAAGTATAACATTATAAATGATTATTATGAAAGAGTCGTAATCTTTTTATTAGATTTAAAGGACTAAAAAAATTAAAAATATTAAAAAGATTAAAAGATTAAAAGGATTCGTAATATTTTATCAAACCTTGATGGCTGAATATTTAATATATATGGTTTTCGATGGGCAAGATGGTTTTTTTTTAAATCTAATTGTTCACAAAGGTTTACCTAATCCGTTGTTAAAAATGGTTTATCTTGATGCTATATAGCCAAAAAAATTACGTCGACCGCAGCGACTGTCGAGGTCAACGTCTTGCCTATTTATAATTTTACGTGCGGTTAGCCGCACGTAAAATTATATAAAAAAATAACTTGAACAAAGAAAGAAAAGTGATTTTAGCATTTCTCACTAAAATTCATTTTAAAATCCTCACAATTTTTGTACGCGTATTTTGGACAATTTTTTTCGTTGATTCTTGAAAAAGACCGCATGGACCAAGCTTAAAAAAATTGCAAACAAACAAATTTGACGTTCTTCCACAATTTCACAAGAGGTAAAGATAGGTGTTTTTTGTTGTTAAATTTGAATTTGTTTTGGCGTGGTTCTTGAGGCAATAAGGGTAAAAAAATGTAAAAAAAATTATTGTTTTTTTTTTCAAATAGTGTATTTTATTTTAAAAAATATAATAAAGGACATTGAGCTGATTATACATGGAATTATTTGAAAAATAATACATTTAGCTCAACGTACAGGATATTGAACTGGGTTTACATAGTAATAGTAAAAAAAAAATCCCTCCCTGTGGGTGAACATGGCATATTAGAAATGAAAAAATAGAAATGCATATTGTAGTTTAACATAAATGCATAAATGTAGTTTAACGTAAAATAAAAATAAATATAATTTCTGTTCGGTGCGCATTGAGTGTACTGCATCGAGCGATGATCTTGGCAACGCGGCTGTCGGCATTTTGAACATAGGTATTTAGTTTTTTTTTTCATCTTTGTTACGAGGTCAAAAAGTGCAACGGATTTGGTTATCCGAAGTGTAATCAATGACGTCAGGAACTGGGTTGGTAGTAAAATCGATGCCTAACAACAATTCAACCAAAGCACGGACTTGGAGGCACAATGTTGAAACCTGTAGTTGACGTTGCAAAAATGGCGTGACCAGATAGTACGTTAAATTTTCATTAAATTCACGACGAGTGATCAAATCATTATCTTCATTTAATGAAAATAAAATGAACGCATTTATTGAACTTTTATTCGAAATTCCGTAGACGAAGCGTAAAAGATATCGTGTCGTGTGCCACGAGTTACAGAATATTCGTGACACATTTGGTTAAACGTATCCGTTGCGCTATTTGTCTTATTGTTATATAATGAGAGCCCTACAATTCTTCTTCATGGTCCGATTTACTTTCAGTCGAATCATTGTCCTGAGGTTCCTCTTCATTAGTTTGCGCCTGCAGCATCCTCCGGATTTCCTGAGCCTTTCGTATTCGCGTCCTGTGATCTTCATGGTTTTATTTTAATAAAAAAATTTAGAATCGTCTAAAAATGTTTATAATTTCTGTTGATAACACAGCGATTTTATAGAGATAAATGACACAAAACAATAGAAATAATTATATACTTACACAGAGGAAAATATCGCAAAAGGCTTACGCTAACCCCAGGCTCTCGAAGAATGTTCACTGCGTCATTTCCAAACTATAACTGACGCTTATTCCTGTACGAACCTGCTCTAGACAGTCCTTTTTCCTAATGCGATCGATTATTTCACCTCACTACCCAGACTGCCGGAATGCCAGACCCGTGAAAATTCCGTGGGGTTTGGGGTACCCATGTCCTAGGGTTATACCGCATTTGCTATACAGCATTTGCCGACATATATACCCACGTCCTAGGGTTATACCGTATTTGCTATACACTATACTGCATTTGCCGCGGGTACGGAGAAACTGTGATAAACCCGTACGTGTATGGACGGCCCCATACTCTTCTGATTCATTGGTGCACATACGTTTTACTCAAGGATCTACACCAAGGTCTCAGAAGTATTGACTTTCTGTTTACTGGTTGATGGGCCAGGTGCACGGCTCAGCCGCCATCACTCCGAGTATTGGCCGTGCGCAACGCTGCTTAACTCAAAGTATTGCCGGAACCAAATCCCGACCGCACATCCACCAGTGTCCGTTCAATAATAATATAATTATTTGACAATAAGGGCTGTACCGATTTCCGGGCACGTTTGTTTTTTTTGCGTACTGGAGAAAGCGCGTGTCCGCAGTCGCACGCACGCAAAGATCGTAAAACGTCGCGGGTCGAGCTCAATATTCTCGTCGTAATTAAAACGGCGATTGCGCTTCGATCGAGCCCGGGAACATCGACGTTTCGACTCTAACGATACTCACAGGCGAAAAATCGTTAACCCATTTATTTACGAGCTGCAGTAAATAGTTGGACAACTCCTTCTCCTCGTACGTATACACATATATCGTTATGAGGCGAATTCCGAAGGCGCGTATATGTGCACAAAGGCAGGCGCGAGAGTAAAAGATACGAAAAGCGCGGGGGGAAACAGCGCGACGAAAAAGAAAAAAAATTGCTCACTTTTACGACTGCCGTTCTCGATGATGTGAGATGTCGGAATGCGGAGAAATGGACGATCAATTTACTTTGCATGCTTCACCTTAAGGGTTTTTTTTCTTCGCATGCCGGAATCTTTCGAATCGTTTCGCGTTGTGGAATTTACGGATAAATAATTGCTATAAACAATTCAGAACTGGAATTATTCACCGCACTGTTGAAATTCCTCTTTCGAGAACATTACAATTTTTTTTGGTAAATGTTTAGTAATAAATCCTGCGACTTTTCGAATAAATCATGGGTAAACGATGAACATTATTGTTTTTCTGAACAAATTAACGCTGGAGTTGCGCTTATTCAACGAACTATTCAATTTCTTGTTTGAAGAACGTTGCAGTTTTTTTGATAAATAATTCTTACATAATAAACGTTGCATTCTTAAAAATTAATTGTTAAATGATGAGCGTTGAAATTCTACATATGAATAATTGTCGGATGATAAGCTATGCCGCTTAAAAAAATTTATATATCTGAGCACCGCGATCTCTGACAAAATCCTCCACATCAAATACGAAGTTTTGAAGATTCGCCAATTCAGAAACGTGCACGGAGAGAATTAAATGTTAAAAATTACCGTGCAGTAACGGTAACCAGATGACATCCCTGAAACTTCGTTTATTATTACTGAGTAAAACACAGATTTTCACGAAAATAAAATAAAATTTCTTCTTCAGATAGAAAATTTGACCAGATTTTCTAGTAAATTTTGATGTGTAACAAAATACGCAAAACTTAAATTTAAAAAATATATAATATCAGCGAAATTTTACTGTGCATTTTATTATTTTATGCCTTTCAAAAATGTCTATAAAAAAAGTATCGTCTTTATAACAGTTATTTTAAGATTTATTATAAAATTTAATGAGTGTTATAGGAAAATGTATTGTGCTCTCGGTAAAAATTATCGTGCGCGCTACCCTTCTTGTATAGTAAAATTTTAGCTACGTATTTGAAATTTTCTGTAACGTGAGTTAAACAAATTTGTCGCATACGAATTATTATGCTTTTCTCACTTTTCACCACATTGAAATATATCACGGTAATTTTGATCGTGAAATTCACGGCAAAAATTACTTTTTAATTCTCTCCGTGGGCTCTACATTAGTATTCTCTTTTCCGAAATACTTCCTCACCATTCTTTAATAACAATCGTGTTTTTCACATACTCTCCTTTCATGAATAATTTAGTTATTTTCGGCTATAAAAGCGTTCCGAATATTTTTATATTCAAACTGTCTGTCCTTTTCATCCATCGTAGATTCTTTTTCTTCGCGTTTCTTAAGGTCTCGCACAAGTACGTAAACTTTAAAGTTAAGCATTCTAAGGATGTACATCTCGACGAGGCATTCGGAACAAGCGAAAAAACCTCGAGACATTGTTCCATTGTCACCAAAGTATACATCGGGAAAAAGAATATACATCGGTATATTTTTACGATAGGGATGTCGCGGGCTCGTCTCGTTTTAATGAAAGGCAGAAAGGGAGAAAGACAAAAAGAAAATAGAGAATAAACGTTAAGTAGAATGATCGTTGGAAAAGTTTGGAGACTTGCTGAATATTCTGGATTCATTGTTGCATGTGTGGGAGCCTGTACAGAGAAGAAAAAACAGTCCATACTTTGTCTCGTTGTCTCTGGTCGAAGAGAGACAAATGGACTGACTCGTTACTACGATGTAGTTCGACTACATCTATATATTTGTACATATGCCATAACATTATATGCACCGAGCAAGGTTGCCAGTGAAAAAAAATGTCCATTTCATCGCGACGATCGTATTTCCTCGGACTTTTATTCCAAACTATACAGACGATGCATTATAAAATGCTCGTGTATTCCTCGTGAACGCACTTGTTCGTGGTCGCGCCACTGAAAACAGGCCTTTGGACCGAGATTTTTTCCGAGTGAGGTGTTCCTCTGTCAAGGGTTCGCTCTCTCTTGTTCTCTTTTTTTTCTTCTTTTTCGGAAACCTCCTCTTTGAGCGCTTTTCGATCAAAAACAAAGGACACGAGTTCTCTTTATCACCTTTTCTCGCGAGTGCTCGCGCTTTTGCGTCAAAAGTGGATGAAAGTGGTGAAAAAAAAAAGAATCACACGTCTATGAACGCATTGAAGACGAAAAAGGTGTGTAAAAGAGAATTAAAAACGACGTTTTTGAAATACGTGTTATTGAAATGCGATACATTTTTTTTCCGATTGCCTGATATTTTCTTTCTTCCAGATTTAGAGATCTTTAACCGAAATGTGCAAAAAATGATTTTGCGTAATAGTAGAATTGAAGGAATGAAAAGTGAAAGAGGCGATGGGGAATAAACGGACATTTCGAAAAAAATTCAATTGTCTCTTTTCCATTGAATCATGTAACAATGAATGAATTTGCATTGAATCGTGTACGATGTAAAAAAAATATAAAAAAATTACAGGCAGTCATTTAAGGCAAATGACTTGAGGCCATATTGTTGTTTAGAGCGCTGTTCTGAAGGTGATTTTCAGTATGGAATAACTATTAAGGCCTTAGGCCACTCTAGACGCGAAAAAAGGGCATATTTTGTGATTTTTTTTTCAGCGAAAACATAAAATAAATCGGAATTACAAAATAGGGGTTTTATTGTACACGTAATTGACTATACAAAATTATTTTTTCACAGCGATAGATGTCAAAATAGCGACTGTGCAGCATTTTTCCGATGACGCTTTTATTTCTGGAAGGTCAACGGCCGGACCAACAGCTCCTATAATTTTTGAGTTATGACGAGACACTAAAGTTTTTTCGATTATATATAAGAATAGCTATAGAAGTACGTAGGATTTTTTTGATATATTGTTTTTTTGCCAAAATGGCGCATTTCTAAAACAAAAAGTATAAAATGCCATGAGAAAAACGTCAGAAAATTGTTTATAAAAAAGGAACTATGCAATATAATTAAAAAATCCTACTTAGCAAATGTAATTATAAATGAACAATTAAAGTTTCAAGTGAATCGGTTGAAATTTGAGTTACGAGTCCGGCCGACTTGACAAATGTAGTATTGAGATAAACGCGTTTAAAGTTCGTAGAAAGTGACGGCATGAATCAAGAGGGGTTGCGCTAGAATTCGAAAATGGAGTACTTAGAGATTTTTACACCCATAATCTTTTGGAATATAATTTTATAGGTACTAAGGAACATTTTTAACAAAAAAAAAAATCGATTTTTGGAAAATCTAGAGTGGCCTGAGGTCTTAAACTGTTTCAGTTTTCTTTCCAAATTTTTTTTACACGTCTTTATTGATCCTTCAAGAATATGTACAAATTAAAAAAACAATTATTATGCGGGGAAAACGCTCCCAATTGGCAATCAGTATTGTGAATATTGTATAAATGTGAGAAAAAAACAAACATATTCTTAATCTGTATAAGTGTTGTGATGTTTGGTACCAGATTCAGAAAAAAAGTACAAAATAGCGGCATGTAAAACTTTGATTATCAATTTTTCCTATTTTTCTCACCATTCTACGAGTTACATAAAACAAAAAAAAATGATTTCAATTCAATACTATTACCAACGTTGAAAAACAGTCTACTGAAGGTGTATGCCGAATCTGAGCTCGATCGGCCATCTGGTTATCGAGATATCGCGGTTGCTGATTTGAAAAACCGTTTCGAGAAAAACGCGTAAAGTTTGCTTGCGTCTCGACGGCGCTCCCCGAGTGTACTCCTTATAATTTCGATAACTCGGCTAATTTTATGAGTATCATTAAACAGTTTTCACAGACGTATTCAGAAGGGCCTGTACAATATTTAAATACAAACAATTTTTAAATACGATTTCCTCAAATTTATACACAAGGATATTGCCTTAATTACTACATTTTCTCTTGGCCAACGTGGATTGTGAAAATGCTCAAACGTTCGTACGTATTCTTATTAAAAATTTGTGACTTCTATTTGCAAAAAAAGCTTTGAATAATTATCAAAATAAAGAGATAGAAAATGAAAAAGAAATATCGTTGCATTCCAATGATACAAACTTCAACGACAGACAAAACAAAAGTATTCAACGTTTAAAACCGAGCGGATGTTCGGCTCTTCCTGTATTCCTGATAACTTTTACGATTTCGATAACTGTACATTAGAATTCTAACTGGCTGGCAATTGTTACACTTATTGAAGTATATAAAGTACGTATAAAGTAAATTAAAACAAATCACATTTTTTGCTCATAATTGTGCATGCGACTGACCTCCAAGACGCGAGCTGTAAGAACGAAGGGAAAAGAAACTTTTAGATTCTGGGATTTTATATCGTTTTCCATTGTAATGCACATATTTGAGATTACATGCAACGCGCTAAACTACACACGGACACACACACACGAACATATATATGTGTATATAAACATGATAAGCGAGAGCGAACCTGGAGGTTCGTGACTACACCGAGACGATAAATATATAGCTAGAAAGCCACATAGGCACATATATACATATATCAATATCGATTCTATGCCTCCCGCTAAATGCCCAAGTATACACGTGCACGTGTACATATAAATGTATATATCGATGCCCTCGATCGAAACGAGAGAACCGTGAAGAGTTGGTTTTCGCCTGCAGAGATCAGCTCTCTCGGTTCGAGCGGGGAAAAAAAGTTAGGATTTTGCTCGAAAAGCCGCACGATGCAAGGAATTCCTTATTTTTCGTTGTATCGGTCGACATCCGCGAAGCCAAATTCATGACGTGTACACTAACTATCTATATAGCCTAGTAAAAAGTATGCTCCGTAAAAAAAATAAATATGTATGAACACGTATTATTCAGGAAAGTGACGGCATAGTTCATTGACTCGGAAGATAGGTAATTTTTTTCGCTTTACTCCTCGTTTCGCGTTATTCATATTTCCCCGAGGCACATGAATCGATCGAGATAGGAGGAAGTAATATATACGGAACGAGCATGGAATTTAAATCTTTTGTTCTCCTATCTGCATAAGTGCGTTACGCGATATCGTGTATGAATTAGATTCGTCACAATTCCATCGATGGTGAAATTTGATATTGTAATATTTTAGAGGCATTGAATTATCGTGAAAAGAAAAGTTTCTTCTTCGCGTCGATCATTGCTGGCTTTTTCTCGTGCCGTTGAAGCTTGCAGCGTTGGAAGGCAATGGATTAATTTCGAATTTTTATGAGATTGAAGTTTGCATCACGAGAATGCAATGGATTAATTTCGAATTTTTATGAGATTGAAGTTTGCATCATGAGAATGCAATGAAGATTATTATTTTTCAATTGCTCAAATTTCTTTTCTAGAATATTCGTTACGAGAATTCCTCAATCATTTTTTAAGTCGCTTATTTAGAGATCTAGATTTTTTATCGGAAAAAAAAATATTTCGTAATATACTAAATATGTGGAACTAAAAATATAAAAAAGAAATTTCGTTGCATTGCAACGATGCAAACTTTAAGACCATTTCATTTTGTATTTCTTTATTTTATTTTATTATTATCGGATCCGTTTTCTTGCAGGTTCAGATAATAAGGATACTAAAAAACTTTTCAGTGACTTTCGTAGCCTGAATATGAATAATACGCATTGAGCCAACTGAAAAAAATGAATTTCCATTGCATTCCAACGATGCAAACTTCGGCATGTGGTTGTTTTTTTTTACTGTTGCAACGCGAGGCGTTTATTTGGTCTTGTCTGTCACGGTGGCATTTTTCTCCGATCCGCGCGAGTGAGAGTGAAAAGTCTGTACGTGGCTATCCTTAAGAACGAGGCGTGTGGGTTCTTTTTCCCTCGTCCTCTTTGCAGTGACGTAGCGAGGGAGCGAGAGATAGAAAAAAAGAAAGTGAGACAGAGAGCGAGAGAGAGAGAGAGAGAGAGAGAGAGAGAGAGAGAGAGAGAGAGAGTCAAAGCATGCTTTACCCCTGTTATTTTTAATTCAACGTTCCAGTTAACGCACGACTCAACCTCTCTGCAACAGCGTGCAAAACTCTCGTGGGCCGCAGCTAGTGTGAGTAAAGAATGGAGCCCGGGAGGAAATAATTCATGCGATGTATATGAAAAAGAGGCTCACTCGGATAAGCTCAGCAAAGTAACGCGTCTACGTACTATTTTTACGAGAATTCATTGGCACATGCGTGTGCATTTTTTCTTATCCCGTTCAATCGGCGATCCGTCCACGCGGGGCGTGTACTTTGCAACCATCGTGCCGAACATTCGAATCCTCCGAAACGACGGGAAAAGAAGCCATCCCGATTTAAGAAGGGTCGAGCGTTTCACCGCTGTTGAATACGATTTTTTTTAGACGGAGATGGGTTCGATAAAAGTTATGGGGTTGAAGTTTGCATCGTTGGAATGCAACGAAAATTCTTTTTAAATTCTTCATTTTCGTTATTATCTAAAATTATATTTTGCAAATTTGTTGTAGATAGCTAAATAAGAAGCTTAAAAATGCTTGCGTGATTTTCGTTGCTTAAATCTGCTAAAAGTAATTTGGGGGAGAGGGGAGGGGGGGATCGTTGCATTTCAACGATGCAATCTTCAACGTCATTAATAGTTCGTCTTCGAAGCATCCACTTCCTCGTTGCTGGAGCAAAAAAAAAAAATTGAAATCTAGGCATTTCATCACAGTTTTTTTTAAATAAAAAATTGTGAATTCCTAGGCAGTTTATGGTCTTGAAGTTTGCATCGTTGCAGTGCAACGAAATTTATTTTTTATATTTTTATTTCCTCATTTTTAGTATTTTACGAAATATTTTTTTTCAGATTTAAATTCTAGGTCTCTAAATAAGCAACTTAAAAAATGATTGAGAGATTTTCGTAACAAATATTTGCGAAAAGAAATTTGAGCCATTGAAAAATAATAATTTTCATTGCATTGCAGCGATGGATACTTCAATCTTATGAGAATTTGAACGTCAATGGAAGCAATTAATATGTTTGCGAGAGATAATAACTGAGGCTTGATTCACAATATTTCATAAGAATTTTCAGTCAATTTCCTGGATTTAGATTTTTTTTTCTCGAAAACGATGTAGTTGAAATTATGGAAACTTCGACGTTGAACTTCTATTAGACGTGTCTATGTCGAAAAAAGATTAGTATCCTTTAAAGTTTGTCGGTAAAAGGTCCGATTTTCCTTAAGTAATATTAACTAATGAATGAATGAATGAATATTTATGCGTTTTTTTAAGTAATTATAATTCTGTAAAAGAAATTGTAATTATAATTATAGTAAATATAATTGTATTTGTAGTAAATATAAATATGGAATAAAAGGTGATTCTTGTAATTTATTACAATACCGTAATTTTCTAATTTACTATAATATAGTAATTTGATAATTTACTATAATATAGGATTTTTTGTAATTCACTATAACGTAGTAATTTTTTAATAAAAGGTACCAGATATTCGTACGGATGCAAATGATATTTCAAAAAAAATGTTTTTCGAATTAAATCCGTAAATGAAAAAGGACGTGTTCCTTTTACTGATGCATCGAGCATATTTTATGTTCGAGTGAAACGAATTTAAATTCAAGACGGCGCGAGTGCTCGAGAGAAAAATTACGCTCGGCCAGACAGAGGGGAGAGGGAGAGTAAAACCTCAAGGATCCATCTAAGCATCGTTTTTCGTTCTTGTTACAGGGTCGCCACACAAAGACCGGCCAGTTGGCGGCGATCAAGGTCATGGACGTCACGGAGGTAAGGATTTTTCCAATCTCGTATAAAAGCATCGAGAAAACATGGAGTTATCATTGCCATCCAATCGATCATAATAATATTGTTGAAAAGAAATTCCTGCAGCTTTGCGTCAGCCCTCGGACGCAAAATGTTGCTGAGAAATATTTAGCCATTAAATACACTTGGATCAATCGCACTAACGCATTTTTTGCGGTGAAAGTGCGTCCGGAATTGGTGTTTAATTTTTTTTTGTGTTTTTAACTGTAAAATTTAATGTGTTGGAAGGGTGCCAGGGCACGAGAATATTGCTGATAGTCACACACCAGTGGAAACGAGACAATCCTATCGCTTCTGTAGTTACAAACACACGCAAATACGTATCTCCATGTTCCCAGAGTTTTGCATCTCGCCGTATCCACAGGGTGTCCAGATTGTACGCTGGGTAATTTGGACTTTAGATTCGCGGGATCGTTGGCAAAAAGAGTCCATCAAACGTACGGCTGCTTTTCAGGGATCCAATGGGCCATTCGCAATGGATTCTTTATACTAAAACCTTGTGCTCGTACATTGGATTTTAATCGAGACTCCCCATTGGAATCCAATTTGAAACCTAAAGGATTCCCACATTATCGAACAGAATCTCCCACGAAACTTTATGAAACCCATAACATTTTGTACGTTGAATTTTGTAAACAAAATATATAGATTTGAAAATTAAGTAGGTCTTGAAAAGTATAAATCTTGAAAAAATTTTAATCACATATAAGAGTATATGTTAAAAATCTATTCGAATCACATTACTAAAAATCTTCTGCAATTATCGTTTGCTGTTTATTTGACTGTACTTTGAAATAATATCACCACATACATACAAACATCCAGAGCGTGCGGCTTATGTCCCAACATGCCAAGTTTTATCTCGTGACTTTTCACGTATTGTCGATTCGAATGTGGTAAGAATTCCCGAACGGCGTTCATCGGCGAACAGTATTGAATCCAATTGGATTCCAACGATGATTCCCTATGTGCGATGTCCCTTACAAATCCCTATAGAGATGTGGGTGCATCTTGGGACGCCCTAACAAATTTTTGCACGGCATCACGAAGGAATATTTTTGTTTGGGCAATCTAACAAATTTCGGTTGAGAATTGCGATTAAAAAAATTCTCAAACGACGTCAATCGGGAAATAGCGTGTAATCCACTTGGATTCCATTGTGAATTATCTACATGCGGCGTCCCTATCAAGTTCCTATAAGGATGTGGTAGCATCTGGGGACTCCCCAACAAATTTCTGCACGGGTAAAAGTCCAGAATCCAGACGTTGTTGAAGTTGGCATCGTTGGACTGCAACGTTAATTCTTCTTGATTTTTTCATTTCTTTATTTCTATCATTATCAAAAAGCTCTTTTTTGCAGCTTTCGGTCATATATTTTTAGTGACGATTCTCAAAAATGTTTCAGTGATTTTAGTAGCGTAGATGCGTTTGAAAAATACGGCATTACGAAGAAAAAAATATATATTTTCGTTGCATTCCGACGATGCAAACATCAATAACACGAAGCCAGTGCTGTTTTGTGCCCCTATGAAATTATTCTTTATCTCATAACGATTTTTTTCATAAAATTAGTACCATCTTGAAGAAAGCTCAGGTACGAGATTGCAATATTCGCGCTTGGTACACCCCTTGAACGTCAACTGGTATAAACATATCTCGAATGTGTGCTCTGCATTGTGTTATTCATTCCCCCGTAGATAGACACCAAGAGGAGGCAAAAATTCTACGAAATCGTGAATGACTCTCTCCGCGATGCGGAATATATACCTTTTATCTGTTCCGCTTGTTCGGAGCGATATTAATGCCACGCGGAGTTTCTTCGTCCTCCGTATACACACATATTTATACGTGAGTTTCTATAATTCTCTGCTGCTTGCGTTCCTGCTCCGATTATTCACGTCCTACGCCTGCGAGATTTCAGGATTTTTCATGCCACTTTATCGCTCGCGAGACCCGTTCCGACCGATCTCTTTGGCACATATGCGAGTCTTTCATTGCCATCGTGTGGCAAATGAATTGAGCGCTGACGAGCGTCGCGATGAAAATTTAAAAAAAAATCGAGAATTAATTCCCACGAATTATCGAACCAAGAATTCCGATGTGAAAGATTTTAAAAAATCAAGCAACGCGTTTCCTAAGGATAGTGCGAAGATTGTTAGAACTTCGTCTGTACAGCTTCTCGAACTTGCATAAATGAAGCTGTCTAACAGAAGAACAGGAATAGAATGAAAGTGAAAACAAAATATTGTTTACCGAATGCAACAAAAATCTTGTACTTTTTATTTCTCCATTCGTATGATTATCGAAAACCATTATTGCAGATTTCGTTTGCAGATCTGTCATTATTCCAAAAACGTTGGAGTAATTATCGTAAGCTAAATCTGCCGATAAAAAATTTGGACAATTTCAAAATATTGATTTTCACTGTACTTCAACTATGCAAACTTCAACACTATTGAGTTTATGGTGTATGGGAGTTATATGGCACGTTGACGTTTGCATAGTTGGAAGGCGATGATTTCCTTTTTTTTAATTTTTTTATTCCTTCATATTTCTCATTTTACAAAGGTGATTTTTTACAAATTACGGTCATGGATCTCTAATAAGAATGCATAAAAACGTTGGAGTAAATTTCGTAGTGTAAATAGGCCAAAAAAAAACTTTTGAGCAACTGAAAAGAATGGACTTCCGTTGCATTTAGTTTTTCAATTATTTTTCACGCGCATTTGCCACTTTTTCGAGTAATTTTATAATCGTGTCATAAGAAAATTAATCCAGAATACATTTGAACAATTTTCCGGTTTTTTTTTCGTGCTATTCCACTTGGAAGCTTTCCTGAATTTCCAAAAGATAAATTTCCAAAATGCGTACTTCCACTTTGAAAGGAGTTTGGAGATAAGTGTCTAGCCGCTTTTTTTTTATCGCTGTATCGCAGCGAAGTATAAATATAAAAACGTATAAATATAAAAAATATGAAAACTCGGCGGAAGAGAGAGCACTTTATCGAAAGCCCAAATGTTTGCTTGATGCTCGATATCTTTGTCACAGTTGCGAGGACACTCTTTCCCGCAGAGCGAACCCGATGATGTGTCTGAATTCGCAAAAAAAAACTTTCAGCGCCTTACTCATCGGACGGTCGCAGATTAAGCGTACACACACACACACACACACACACATAGAGCTTGATGACATTAATCCGCGTTGGGTCTCGAGACAGTCGAGAAAAATAGAAACGAGGCGAGTCCTCGTGCACGAAATTACACCGGAAATGAATAGCCCAAGCGCGCGGTGATATCGCGTCACTGTGCACCGGAATTTCCTGAGAGCAGCCTTCAAGATCCCGCGTAGAAATAGATTTATTCTCGTCCCATTCATCAACGCTCCATTTGCTCGGGGATTTGCGCGCGAAAGTTTTGCGCGGAAAGCACGCGCAGCAGCGCTGTTGGTAGCTACCGTTAAACTTAGTTGCAGCTCTGAACTTTGTGTTTGTTCCAATAAATCAGGTTGTCTCATTGTTGTCCGTGCGAGGAAAGCCTCCCCCCCCCGGGGGAGAGGGGGGGCTTAAACGTGGAAGAAACTCTTCGTCTCTTACTTCTGAAAGTTTACATCACTCGTGCGTGTTGTGCTGCAACTTTGAGAGGAGTTTCAGGTTCACTTTACCAAGGATTAGATACCTAATCCCATCAGACATTGTGTTGCGGTGGTTTTGCCTTTCTCATTGCATACGCGGTCGTTTTGAATGAGACGGGGGAAGAGCGAGAGAGTGGCAAACAACTGCAAGTAACGAGAGAAGGAGACATTCAACTCGAAGGATCACAACTTCCGGTCCAAGAAGCTTCTGTACCGAGGTTTCGTATATAAGCTCCCGTCTTCGGCGACAATCTTCGCGACAATGGTACAACAGTAATCTATGTACACACCCACACACACACACCGTACAACGTATCTTGGAGTTTCAAAGATATTTTTCTTCCACATGAACATGGACTTCGTGATAGAAAAGACCGTTGGAACTAGCGCGCTGCTCCGGCGCGATATATATGAGAGTACCCCAGAAATTGTCGTATGAACACAATTGGATTCCCATACTTGTTTTCCACTTCTTGATAGGGATCTAATAGGTCATCGCGTTGGATCCCTATACTAAAACGTCACGCTTGTCTATTGGATTCTAATCGGCATTACCAATTGGAATTCAATGTACGAATTTAATTTTAATCCTATTGGATTCCTGGATTATTAGACAGAATCCGATGAGATTCTTGATGGGTCCCATTGTATTCCGTACGTTGAATTTTTTTACTGCACTTTGACATAATATATATGGGTTATGTTTCATCGGACCGAGTTTTTTTTTCGTGATTTTTCACATATTTTCGATTTGAACGTGGTAAGAATTCTCAAACGGCCTTCATCGGAAAATAGCACGGAATACACTTGGATTCCAATATGGACTCCCTACGTGCAGCGTCTCCATCAAACCCCTATAGGGATGTGGGAGGGATCTGGGAAATCTCCAACAAATTTTTACACGGGTACTATTAACTTCTCTTGGGTTATGCACTTTTTTGCCTCTTCCTTGGTCACCGAACACGCTGACTCGACATTTTCTCACCACGTCAATGCCAGATTTCCATCACCATCCACAGGCTCGCTTCGCCAGACGAGTCTTTATCGTTTCTTCTTTCCCATGAATACTTGGATCGCGGTGCTTTCTCGTTGCTTTCTCTTGCGGGCTATTCGTCCTCCATGCCCATTCTTCTTTTTGGATATTCTTCGCTATCTCGTCGTCTGTGTTCACAAAAAAAAACGGAGTTTCTGGCTTTTTGCGTTTCGTCGCCGAAATTCAATGTTTGCGAAATAATCTTCGTGATATTCGCACTTTAAATAAGCGGAACATCTCTTGACGGATAAAACCTTTAAAGGTGCTAATGAATATGAAAAACAAAAAAATTCTGTATCATTCCCGGTCAATGCGATGCTGTTTTGAAGGAATTTCTCTCCTACAAACTGTATTTCGTTCCTGCGACATTTTTCGGGAGTTATTTCGAGGGAAGGTAAAGTGGCAGTCTCGAGATATCGCGTTTCCCATTTCGTCGGGAGGTCCGGATTGGAATCTTATTGTCCCATATTTCAAACGTCGAGAAGGGTGCCGGAGAGTTGGGGTAACGCATTCCTAAACCAGTCGCGCTCCTCGAATGGTATCAGATTTGTCCTCCCGACAGGAGTGCTGTGTAAAGAACTTTTTCCTAATCCGAGAATAGTGGAGATCTCTGCTCCATTGTTGATGAAGTCGAGGAACGTCAGAGAGACAGTAAGCGACAGGCAGAAAGAGAGAGAAAGAGAGAGAGAGAGAGAGAAAGAGAGGGAGAGAGAGGAGGGAGGGAGAGAAAGAGAGTGAGGCACATCCGAATAAAAAAATTCCGAATGACCCATCGATGAGTGGCGAATTCAGGGGAATAGCAGTCGGGGAATTTGCTTCTCATAATTCTCACGTGCGTCATCGTCATTTTCGATAAATTGTTAATTCGTAATCTGATAATTCATCGATCTACGTATAGATTACGTTTTCCTATATACAATAATGAGAAACAGCCTTTTTACCACGAATCTGTTTACGAGATACCGTGCTGTATTTTAGCATTGAAAATGCTTTTAAAGATGTATATAGAGGGTCTGATTTAGCGAAATGTCACATGAAACTAACGCTACCCCCACTCCACTGCCGCTTTATTGTAGCAGAGCTGTGACATGTTAAATGCCTGGGATTTGTTGAAAAATGCTGCATTACATGTAGGTCATATTTGGTTACAAGTTGTAAGTTTTAATTTTGGTGTATACATTACAATTTGTATGTATACACCAAATAACATACAATTGGTATGTTACACGTACGTACTTTACGTGTGCACAAAATGAAAAAAAAATGCATTAATGATGAGCTAAACAGGATTAAAAGAGGAATAAAATAGAGTCTCGTAGTTCACAAATTGAAATATTAAATGAAAAACTAAAACAAACCGTAACAGAAAAGTAATTCGTTCGAAAATATAGAAAGCATATATTTTTTTAGAATACAGTGAAATCTCGCTTATACGTTTCGCACTTATACGTTTTTATCATTTGTACGTCACACGGAGAGACAACCCTGAAACTTCGCTTATTATTACTGAGTAAAACACAGATTTTCAGGAAAATAAAATAATATTTCTTCTTCAGATAGAAAATTTTACCAGATTTTCTAGTAAATTTTGTTGTGTAACAAAATACGCAAAACTTAAATTTAAAAAATATATAATATCAGCGAAATTTTACTGTGCATTTTATTATTTTATGCCTTTCAAAAATGTCTATAAAAAAGTATCGTCTTTATAACAGTTATTTTACGATTTATTATAAAATTTAATGAGTGTTATAGGAAAATGTATTGTGCTCGCGGTAAAAATTATCGTGCGCGCTACCCTTCTTGCATAGTAAAATTTTAGCTACGTATTTGAAATTTTCTGTAACGTGAGTTAAAAAAAACTTCTCGCATACGAATTATTATGCTTTTCTCACTTGTCACCACATTGAAATATATCACGGTAATTTTTACCGTGAAATTCACGACAAAAATTACTTTTTAATTATCTCCGTGCATATTTCTCTGACCCCGGGAAACGCATTACAATTTAGTGGGTTTGGGTTGAGGTTTGTTTTGGGTTTGGGTTTGTTTGGGGGTCGTTTGGGTCTGTTTGGGTTTGTTTGGGTTTGTTTGGGTTTGATGGCTGGATGGCTAGTGAGAGTGAGAATGTGAGAAGAGAGTGACAGACAGAGAGCAACTCATTTACATGTACCTTTTTTATCACCCGAAAAGTCTGATTACATTTTCAATGCCATAAAATAGTTGCACTTTGTGTAATATCTGTAGTTTTTTTTTCATATTGAGAATAATAGATAGAGAAACATCTGTGATTAATCTCGAGGTGGGTTGAATCAATAAGTTGCTCATCGACGTCAATTCGTGATTATTATACATGCTCTCGAAAGGCTGGATTTTTCTTTACTATTTCTTCACGCTATTTGTATTTATTCCCTCAGTTCCAACGTGTACTCTTGCGGGTTTTCACGTGTTATCCTTCCCAATTGGAACCTTTCATTTCACTCCTTACCCGCACTTCGCTAATCTAACCTAACTTCCGTCCAAAAACTTCGCTAATCTAACCTAACTTCCGCACAATAATTACAATCTCAGGAAAGAAGAAAACAATTCAGATGGAAATAAGTGCAAAAGTTGAGGTTAGGATACAGAATGCTTTCTTGCTTCAAATTTATCGGAGCTTTGAAAAGGATGAACAGCGACTGCTCTTTGCTGCGATTCGGTACGAGTCAGGCGAAATTTAATTGCGATCGTATATGTGTCATGTGCGAGAAAGTAAAATAAAAAGTCGGGTTTTCGAAGCGTTCGAAGCGTATGATACGTGCGGCCTTAAAAGGCCACGAGTGCACGCAAAGTGTTCGACCAATAACAACCTGCTAGTCATCGAATAAATGAAGTGGGTGAGCGAAACTCTCACGATGTGCGAATACTCGTAAATTAAAATTACGCGAAGTAATGAAATATGAGGAAAAAGGATCAGGAAAAAAGTAGCATTTCGGACATTAAAAACGGCGTTGCCGTTTCGCGACAGACTCGCGCGAGCTCGCAATGTATGAGAGAGTGCGACAGACGTTTTTAAAGACTTCCCCTTAATTATTCGTCGTCAAGATACGCCGAGATGACTCGCGTTCCCGGAACGATTTCAAAGTATCGTTTCGCAGCAAACTTGAAGCGCCAGTACTTTTATTTATTTATTATAATGCCAGGAATTAACCGCGTGGGTTAATTCCTGGCTGGGTGGATCCATTGTCCGTTAATGTCGGTATGAACGTCTTGAACAACACCTTAAGCCGAGATCAAAATAAGTCTTTACACTTTTTGTTACCGACTGATCATGTTTTGCTCACCTTAACGCTCAGATCCTCTCGTACCGTTCTGTCACTTGACCAGCCTAACTTTTCTGTATCGCCCTTTCATTATTATCCCAAGAAACCTTTGCTCAATATTATCCTAAATAAACTAGACTTTGAGTACAGTGAAACGTCAGTTATACGTTTTTCAAGGGGTACAGCAAGAATGGCGTATAAATGAGAATAACGTAGATGTGAAATACAGTATGGATCGGAAACTTTTTAGCATTTGAAAATGGCGATCGGTGCATAATTCGCGATGTTTTTTAAAAGCAGTACCTCTATTATAATATTTGGTTTTCCAATTGAAAATTTGATTGGTAGTAACGAAGTAATGAGCCAGCTCAATCTTTTTTGTTTTGTTTATTATCGTTCAAATTTTTATTTGATGCGACTTTGCAACATTAAAGCTTTGACGTTTTACACTAGAAAATAACAGACGTTTTTGTATAAATAAGAGATAGGTAATCACAGTTAAGTAAAGGGTGTCTCAAAATGACTTGACATTTTAATTTATTAATAAACTGTATTATTTATTTGAAAAGTACGAATATTTTTATCTTAATATAAGGTACAAACATGGAGGTTATGTGTGGAACACAATATCCGATAAATGGCCGCCTCGTCCTTGTTTGCAAACGTTCACTCTTTTGACGAAATTTTCAAGAACATTTTGGCATAATTACGCACTAATTTCATCAATGGTGCTTCCAATTGCTTCCTCGAGCTCCGGAATGATCTGTGGATCATTGGCATACACGTTTCCTTTTAGAAAACCCCAAAGAAAGATGTCCAATGGCATCAAATCCCACGATTTTGGTGGCGAATTCACATCGCCGCAGCGCGACATAACACGATCATGAAACTTCGTCTGCAATAACTGCATTGTTTCACATTGCATTTTCACAATTTCTATGCGTTACTCGATCGTGTAATTCTCCATGACTGAACCTCAGTACTTCCTGGATACCAGTTGTCAAAGATTAGTACTCTATGTTCGTCACAAAAAAAATGGCGCGCAATTTAAAATGTCCTTTACATGCATACATAGTATACGGGCCTAGAATTTTACACTGCAAAAAATTAAAGTAAGGTTTGTGAATTTTTTAAAAATTTTATCTGTTTTCTTTTTGTGTCACAGAACACTGATTTACGTACAACTGAGAAAAAAAAAACAGACCCCGAAACGGACGCTGGGGAAGAAAATTAATAATGTATAAGCGCAAAAACGTATAAGTCGAAAACGTAGAAATGAAAGATTATTACATTCGTTAAAGGCGGAATTTCCCGGGATCAGAGAAATATGACATACAAATGATAAAAACGTATAAGTGCGAAACGTATAAGCGAGATTTACTACATTCTAAAAAAATATATGCTTTCTATATTTTCAAACGAATTACTTTTCTGTTACGGTTTGTTTTAGTTTTCCATTTAATATTTTAATTTGTGAACTACTAGACTCCATTTTATTCCTCTTTTAATCCTGTTTAGCTCATCATTAATGCATTTTTTTTTTATTTTGTGCACACGTAAAGTTTAAAAAATGTTTGTGTGATTTTCGCAGTCTGTGTCTGACAAAAAATGTGGGCGGTGCAAAAAAAAAAAGAATTTCCATTGCATCCCAACGATAAAAACTTCAAAGTTAATCGAATTTCGAGCTGGCATAGAAGAAGTCTCCGGCAAGACGATAAAATCGAGACAGTTCGTACTATTTACATACTTACAATATTTTTTTTTCTAAACGCGCTCATAAATTGTTTCAATATTCTTCTCCAAGCTCCTCAATCGCCGTCTCATCACATTCTCCCGGTTCTCTCGCGTGTATAACACGCCCGAGCTAATCTAGACTCCACTTACCTACTTAACGGACGATATGCAACGTGAGTTTCGTGATCCCGTGAGGCACGTTTTCTCATTTCTCAACACATTACCCTGGGAAAAGAAAAATGTGCTCGAATTTCCGGTCTTCGCGTGTGCTGATTCTATTTTTTCTCATCATTCAAACTTCACTCATTATCATAAGAAATTATGATTGCGAATATCGTAAACAATGAACCTCTCGCTCAATCCACTGTAATTTCAATTTGAGAAAAAAAAGAAAAAAAGACGCAAAAAATTTTAGTCCCTTTTTTCCATTTTTAGTATTTTAAAAAATTCGTCAGCGTTAACAAGTTTTTAGTTCGTAACATTTGGCGCTGGCTTGTTTTTCCCCCGGTGCATTCGAGCCCACTTGATTTATTATTATATGGTTTTTTTTTGGGCAAGCAGAGCTGAGCGAAGAAAAGGGGAATATGATCGATGACGTAGTGAGCTTAAATCGTCCGTAGATTTAATACCTGACTGACACTATCTACAAAGTTGTCTCGTCTCTTTCTACACTATAAATCCGTATCGAAGTCTGCGTTGGTTGGCATTCCGAGAATGGTTATCTCGTTACTTTGATATCATTCTCTCTTCCCGACGACAAAGTATGGCGGGTTATTGTATCGTATTAAAGCCGAGGATGTTTCACGATTCAAAACACGATTCTTGAGCCTCCCCGCCCCCCCCTCCCCGGCACTCGTAATAACGGACAACGTGAATTTATCACGATATATTGCTTTTTAAATTGCACCCCACGCGCGACAATTCATCATCGTTTGTCACCCGAGCATGATTGTATTTTTTTCTTCCTTTGCTTGCAGGACGAAGAGGAGGAAATCAAGTTAGAAATAAACGTTCTCAAAAGGGTAAGTCTTGCATCGGTGCTTTTTACAATTGACGCAGATCTCTTTTTTTTGCTTTTGATAGCCGAAACTCTATGCTCTGAATTGTGGAACTTTTGCAGTACTCGAATCACAGAAACATCGCGACTTATTACGGTGCGTTCGTGAAGAAATCACCGCCCGGCAAAGACGATCAGCTATGGCTCGTAATGGAGTATTGCGGAGCTGGCTCGGTGACGGACCTTGTCAAATCGACCAAGGGACAGAGCCTCAAGGAGGAATGGATCGCTTATATCTCGAGAGAGATCTTGAGAGGACTCAGCTACCTCCACAGCAATAAAGTCATACACAGGGATATCAAGGGACAAAATGTTCTACTTACGGACAATGCCGAGGTCAAATTGGGTAAATAAAAGTCGTTCATCATTCTTGTCTCTTGTCTCACTTCGCGATTAGGAATTTCGAGCGCGCGAGAACGACTCGAAAGAATGTGCATTTTTTCACTGTATACCAAGTTGTACGAATCTTCTAAATTTTTCGTAATCAAATTAATTCCACTTGATTTTAAATAGATACACGCGGCAGTGATATTTCAAAAATCGACGGCATTTGTCGGAATAGGTTGTACAAAAACTACTTGTGCCAGTGACTATTTTTGTTATGTCGTTAGGTACATATTGACAAAGATACGTTGAAGATTTATAGAATTACAGTCTGATTGGCCTATAACAAAAGTTTGATTTCATTCACGAATTGAATCATAAAAAATCGTACAAGTTATTTTATGATTAATTGCTGAAATGGATATCAATGGTTCACCCGTCACTTTTGCGTATCTCCTTAAATCCGGTAAATCAGGTTTTTTTTTTCACTTGGCCAGGTAGATAATCAAGACATTATGAATTGGATTATCAAAGTTGAACATTATTTCAAAGGGGGTGTGTGTTTTTTGCAGTGGATTTTGGCGTAAGCGCACAATTGGACAGGACCATAGGGAGAAGAAACACATTTATCGGCACGCCATACTGGATGGCACCGGAAGTTATAGCGTGCGACGAGAATCCGGACGCCACTTACGACAATAGGAGCGATCTTTGGTCACTCGGTATCACGGCACTCGAGATGGCCGAGTCACAGCCACCACTGTGCGATCTTCATCCCATGAGAGTGAGTGGTCACGAGTATCTCCATTCATTTTTTTTTCCTACAATGTTAAAGCCCGACCCGTTGGAATGAAATTCATTTTTTTATTATTTTTTATTACTATTATCCAATACCTTTTTTGCAGATTCAGTTTGTAAAGCTGTGATAAGGATCCCAAAAACGTTTGTGTAATTTTTGTAGGCTGAAACGGGTAAAATGGTGCAGTTCGGAAACATTTTATTTTTATTGCATTCGAATGATGCACAGTTCAACATTATTATTTCTTAATTTTAACTCGCTCAGTCTCCCATTTATTTATATATGAAATTTTTTTCATCTATACTCTTCAATACATTTTGGTTTGTATTTTATTCGATTTTACAGGCACTCTTTCTCATTCCACGAAACTTGCCGCCTCGACTGAAGTCGAAGAAATGGGCAAAAAAGTTTCACGGATTCATCGAGACGGTCCTGGTGAAGGACTATCATCAGAGGCCTTATACGGAACAGCTGTTGAAGCATCCGTTCATACGGGACCAACCGACTGAACGACAAGTCAGAATCCAACTCAAGGACCATATCGACCGTTGTAAAAAGCGCAAGCAGGAAAAAGGTACGAATGAATAAAACCGAGCGAAAAGAAAATAACCAAGAAATTACGTCACGATAGAACTTGAACCGAAAATAGAAAAATCGTATTCAGAATCATTTCGAATTAAAAATTGTTATTATTTCGAATAATTTTTTATAATTTAATTTGAATCAATTTTTTCGTCCGTGGGTCTTCCATTATCAATACTTAAAACTCATGTCGACAGAAAGGGACGATTACCGATACAGCGGTAGTGAAAACGAGGAAGACGAGCCGGCGCTAGCCGGTGAACCATCGTCGATAGTACAAGCGCCGGGAGGCGACACCCTACGTCGAAATTTCCAACAGATCCAAGAGGGGCGAACATTGACGCAGGATGTGCCGCAACAGCCGCAAATTCTGGCGAAGGAAAAACCCGCCGGTGGTAGAGGACAGAGAGAAATACCGGAACCGGGACCACCGGCAAGACCCGCGATTCCTCACAGACTCATAGGTAAACGAGATACAACACATTTATCGCTATGCGATAAGTTTTCACAAGAGTGCCCAGCGTTACTGCGTTTATTTTTGTTGTGGCTTTTTTTGTTTTTTTTTGGGGTTTGAGTCATTCAAACCTATAGGTTAAAATTTCAAATCCATAAAGTTTGTATCGTTGGAATGCGATGAAAATTTATTTTTTAGCAATGTCTAAACGTTTATTCGGGAGATTTAGGCTACGAATCCTTATTAAAAATGCACAACCTGAATCTGCAGAGAACATTTTTAAATAATAATGAAAATAAGGAAATAAACAAAAAAAATTTCGTCGCATTCCAACGATGCGAATTTCAAAATAATTATTTACAAACACTACGCGCAGAACTGCGATGTTATGTATTTCGTTTCTTCAAGCTATGGATTATTTTTGTACAGTGAGTTATTCTATATTTAAGCTCAAACATTTATTTTACGTAAGGAGAGAAGGTCTTTTATGCGGACTAGTATTTTTTTGTCCAGTTGACGAGAAACGTTAATATGATACGAAGGATATTTTTTTGGGCTAATTACGTGTTTGTTCGCCTCGTGACTTTCAATCATCGAAATTTTCACTCAAACTTCTTTATTGTTATTCGAATATATATGTTTTCTTTATCATTAAATCTTCCAATACAATAACATTATTGTTATTCCAACAGAAATATGTTATATTTTATTATTTAACGAGATTTGTTGGAATTTTCGTACAGAACCACAACCACCGTCGCGTCCATTGCCGCCGACGCCTCGCGACGATCCGAGACAACCGCACAAGATCTCGACGCCGCCGTCGAATCATCATCAGGCGGCAAATTCGTCCGGAGGTGGGAGCGGCGGATCCGGTGGTCAAGCGGCTCCCCAAAGGAACAGTCACGTATTCAAGCCAATGGTAAGACTTAGCCTCCCACCTGCCTCGTCAGATCGCCCCCCTCCGAATTCTTTCATCTCTTCCACGATTTCCTAACTCTTACCATTTTTTGTAAAATTATCGAGCGCCTTGCACAAGATGGGTTACGCTAAATGCTTATTCGCGAAGCTATATTCGCGACGCGCTATTTACCGAACCGTAGATACAGCACGTTGCAATATCTATCTTTACGTGTATATATATATCTATATATACACACATGCATATACATGTGATACTTGATGTTTACATATCTTTGCGTTCACTTATAGAGCAGTATTTCGAATTTCCGTGTCAGAGATAAAAACCTTACGAAACGCCGACCTTATCGTTCTATTTCTATCTCGTTTTTTTCTTCCTTTATTGCTGTACCTTCTCATCGGGAGTTACCAGCTTCGCAACGATAAATCACTTTAAATTGACAATGGTTTCAAAGTTTTTTTTTTTGTATCCGTATTATCAGTAGGAAGAACTGTAAATTGTTTTCAAGTGGTGCAAAGAAAAGTTCAGCTAATTATTTGGCCCGTGAACTATGTGATATTGATTGTCGTAGAAATAAAATAGAATGTATGAAAAAAATCCTTCTCTACCGATAAGGATTGATGTAGAAATAATAATTCTCGTTGGCGAGAGATACAAAAAGTGACCGGTCTTAAATTGTTCTGGAAAATGATTTGGAGTGATTGTTCGTTTGGAGCGCTGGTAATTTCTGCTTCTCACACTCCTCGAAATATACTTTCGCAAATATAGTAGCCACATAGTAAATGTAACACGTTGAATGCACCGACATTTACAAACAAGCAAAACAGGGCTTTTCCCCCACCTCAGTCTTGTGTCCTCGTGATATAAAAACACACGAGACGTTGCACGCAAAAACGCCACAATGTAATAACACGTGAGAGGAGGGAAAAAGCGTGAAACACGTGGCTTGGCGATTTTAGACTCGAGAATCACAATTCTATTTTTTCTCTCTTGCGTTTCGATGCGGAATGTATTTGGTTTTTGTTTTTCTTTTTCCATGTTCACACGTACTACTGTAGCTGCCGCCGAGGAGGCCGGAGGTAAGATGACACGCACACCCACCTGTCTTTCTCGTTTTCTCTCTGTTATCTGTGCCTATTATCTCTGTACCGCTGTTAGTAATTTCTTTCACTGTGGCCCTCAACGATGGGAATATTTTATAATGTCTTTTTTCTTCTCTACAGACCATTTAGTGTATCTATGCTTAAGTAAATGTGTGCATAAATCGTATGCATAAAATAATATCCCGTACGAATGGTAAAAACAAAAATAGTATTACTCTGGGTAGTTTTTCGTTCGTACGCAAAACGCTGTTCTATATTTTCGCACATTGTATATACATACACCAAAAACGTACACTGGGTTCGCGGCTCTATTTTTGTCCTCTATTGCTTATTTTGCATGGATTCCGATTCTCGCGAAGCAGTTTCTCCTTCATTCTCTCTCTCACTCTCTTTGCTGCTGCTTCCACTGCACGTGCATATTTTCGTATCAAAACGTGTATACGTGTATAATTCATACGTTACTCTCGCAACAATAAAAAAAAATCATCGTAACAATATCATTGCTTGAAAGGTCCATCGGCTAAATATATTAATTTATCAATTTGCATCGATTATTGTTTAATACTGGGCAATCATTTTTCTCAATAATCGTGCAAATTCATTTCTAACGAGACATGATAGACGCAACGCGGAAAAAACATTTTTCTCACCGGAAGTTTTTCCTCGAAATTCGTTTTCTCAGCGCTCACTTTCAAATGCCGGTTTCTCCAGATTTTTTTTTCTTTGTTAAATTTTGCAAAAATTCTTGTCGACTTTTCTCGTCCTGATTGGTGCGGACTAGAGAGTTTTGTCGTTTATTCTATAGGGAATATCGTATCATTGGAATATATCGTCACAGAATAGTCGCTTTGTAAAATTCATCGGGTCTTCCGATTTTACTTCGAAAAGAATTGGCAAACTTATAATTTTCTGAAACATTTTCACGCACTCCAATTATAATAATATTTCTTGATCGTTTCAACCAACTATACCGTTTTTCAACAACTTTGAAGGTTGAATCGTTGGAATTTAATATAAATTAATTTCTTTCGGGTCGACCAAATTTTTATTGACAGATTTAGGATCCAGTAATCTCTTGAACGTTCTTTACGATCCTTATGAAAGATTTGCAACTCAAATCTGCAAAAAAATGATTTTGGGTTACAAAAAAGAAATAAATGAATTTTCGTTGCATTTAAACGATGCAATCTACAACACCATGTTTATGATAACAAAAATATCTGTTCGAGACAAATATCCGTTCTTCATCTCTTCGCGTTCTTCTATCTTTCCGCGATCATTTTTTTTTCTTTCATCCGTCTCTCGCTGCGTTCGGCGGACGGGCGCTTTTTTTCCACGCTCATCAAAACGGACAATGGTTGCTCGGTCACAGTGACTAACGGGGGTTGTTTGTGCGTGTATTGCGTTGTGGGTGGTAGGACTTGGACATGCTGGCAGCTCAACTCAACGAGCTTGGTGTGTCACAGGGCCCAGAGGCCCCCCCGAGGCCCAACAGACAACACAAGAGTCCAGCGCCCGCGGTACAACCGTCGAGTCAACCGATCAACTCGTCGCAACCGAGCAATAACGAACAAAACAGCAAACAGATGCCACAGTCCTCGAGTATTCTCGATCAAGTAAGCGACAGATGATCGTACGACGATCATTATCGACACGGATTCTGATATGTCAGGCCTAACAAACGGATGCACAATGCGAGGGACGAAAGCTGAGAAATCATTTCAATTATTTCTAAACTCTAGTTTCTTTTCCGTTGATTTATTTTCAGAGTATTTATCAATTTCGATTCTCGAAAAATTCATGGATTTTCGCATTGCGTGAGAGGCTCGTGGAGATACATTTTTTAAAATATTAATTTCAGAGTTTCGTAAGCACTATAAACCTTTATAGATTCATTGATCAGCAATAAAATCTGTATGAAAATAACCTGCTTCACCATCGAGTATCTTTTGCCTGTTTAGAACGAAGTAGCTGTCACGTAGAGTCTCTATTTGTTTTTACTCAACTATTGGATCCGTCTTCTTTCAGGCTTTGTCGATCGAGAGCGACAGTGATGACGATTTCGAGGACGCCAGTGGTAACAACACGAGAAACGATGGTACACTGCTCGCCAGCGATCCACCGAAACCTCTGTAAGTTTTTTTTTCTTTCTCGATAACCCAATTTTGGAAGTCGGAGTCTTGGGTCGTTCGAACGGAAAAAAACGTCGAATGAAAACAATAAAAAAATCTGGTTGGAAAAAATACTGCGATACGGTAAATCGTAGATAGAAGGAATCTGTGTTTCTTTTTAAACGAACGTTGGCAAATATTTTCAACAAGTGTTCTATTTTTTTTTGCTCCCTCAAACGACACTCGTATCTCTGAGATGCAATATATATTTCTCGAGTGCAAGTACTCGAGAGCTATTCTCGTCCTGCGATTTCACTAATATTCGTTAATTCCTCTTTCATCTTTCACACACGCACCCATCGTATCCGCATTACGAATATTCGTCTGGGTTTTACGTCATCGTCGCCTACAATCACCAATCACATCATCATCATCATCTCCATCATCATCTCGTACTACGACTCGTGTACGCGTACCTTTGCGACGAACCAGCCCTGAATTTTCTCCTTTCAGGCCGTCCTCGGACTCGTCGTCGTCGTCATCGCACAATGCTCAAAATCACCACGAAGGCAAGTACATCCATATTATCCACGATATATTTTCAATATTCTATTCACATTGAATTAGCAGTTCTGTCGAAAATAAAAGCCTGCAAAAAGCTGCTGAATGTACAAAACTTCGATATTAATATATAGCCAAAAATTTAAGCTCGCCCACCATTTTTTTGTTCTCGGAAAATTATAGTTTGAATAGTGTATCCCTTTTTGCAATCGATACATTTTAATTGTTTTTTTAATCATAGGTGGCGCACCAAATCGACCATTACCACCAACACCGGACGAGGAAGAATCAGGTGATCGTACGCTAGTCATGAAACGAGTGAGTAGGCCTTTTGATAATTTATTGCAAGAGAACGATTCACGTAGATGTTTTCCCTTGTCAATCGACATATACATCCATTACGTAAATTTATATACACACACCCACCCACACACACACACACACGCACACACACACACACACACACACACACACACACACATATATATATATATATATTTGAACATTATATATATATATGAATATCGCACTGCCGTGTACCAAAAGTGTACGCTCATCAAGTATTCGTGTAATCATTATTATTGATGGTAGGCTGCGCCATTATACAATCAAGCGTAATTCATTTCTTCTTTTTTTAAATCATTATAAATCACACCAAACGAGAACGATCATTTAAAATCGCACATTTACATATATTTTTCCTTTTACCCTTAGAGGCACAAGAAAAAAAAAATTAACGATATCGATCGATCACGATCCGTTGGATTTTCGAGCGATCGTTAAAATGAATCACGCGAGATTACGCTGCATAAACATAAGTTTCTTATGATTTTTCTCACCTTGTAAATCGCCCACAAAGCGTATTTCCATTTCCTTCCTTTACGACCCTCGCCACTCATTCGTTCACACACGATTCCTCGAATCCTGGGCAAAAATAGCCCCCAAATCGTCCAACAAACGAGCTACAAAACTCGCAAAGCTCTATCCACCTCGGCCCATGAATGAAAAGAAAAACATCGGAGCAACTTTCGAAGCACCGTGGTGCACAAAATTCATTCGCCTGTTGAAAATTGCCCGCTCATACGTGTCACAGTGATGCCTCGAGAGTACACTACATACGCACACACCCACACACACGCACTCGCCCACTGGCACATCACCTACATACAGGAAGAAAAAAATCGTGTTCCTCGACCAAGTGTGTGTGTCTATATTTCTCCCTGCACCCATGAGACATAGCCTCTTATCAGACGAATTCAACCCTCCAGCCCTTTCATTTCCATCTGCCCCTGGTCCCCGTCCTAACGGATCAAACTTGCAAAAATAATGCTGATCGTATCCCGAGAGGGGAAGAAATTCAGAAGCGGAAAATTTTACATATACTTTACGGTAGAAAATCGAATCTCCCATTCTTTCCAAGATTTCGAGAAAACAAACGAATCTCTCCTTATCCGAAGAATATCCTGAAAAATAAAAATTTCCTGATCCAGTCGAGCCCTGGATAAAAAAAAACGAAATAATTCAAGCGCATAAGCAAATCTCGACTTTGCCCTCTGCGAAAAAAAAATTACAATAAAATAAAAACAAAAT
Organism: Ophion ventricosus; assembly: GCA_963932345.1. Lineage (NCBI taxonomy): Eukaryota > Metazoa > Arthropoda > Insecta > Hymenoptera > Ichneumonidae > Ophion > Ophion ventricosus. The sequence goes on along the minus strand of OZ010712.1, from coordinate 18,854,270 downwards.
CATCTACCACCATTCGTCATTATTATTGCACGTGTCTTTTTTTTTGTTCTTTTTTATCGTCGTCACCGTTTCATTTCCTACGAAACACTACACACAACCGACCCAAAACGTGTTGTGCTACCGTCGTCGTTCGTCGTCTCGCTCGGGGGTCAAACTTCTTCCGCTCCTTGTTAACGAAAAACGAAACAAAAACGAAACGAAACAAACAACAAAAAAAAAACCAAACAAACAAAAACAAAAAAATGCGCACGGTGGTATCATAGAAGCTTAGTCAGACGAACGACGATAAAAAGACGACGACGACGAGCAGCACCAACCGGCGTTCCGAGGTAGACGAGCAGCTACTCCTGAAGGAGTGGGACTTTACTCGCTTCTTTCAAGGCTTTAACGAAAGATTGGATAAAATGAAACAGGATACGGCGGTCAAGTCCGTTAGCGAGGAGACGTCTTCCTCGTCGGGCGAGAGAACGCTCAAGCGTTACGAATTGGCTACGAGAAGGCAACAGGAGCAACAACAGCAACCACAGCAGCAGCCTCAACAGAAAAGCGGTCAAAAGATAACGCAAGCACAGGGAAGCACGCAGCAGCAGCAAGCTCCTGCGAAGCCCGTGCACAGGCGTCAAGAGTCTGACTCTAAGCTCGGCAACGCGAGCGCCTTTGCTCGCGCCTTCAGACGCGAAAATTCCGACTTTTTTCTGTCCACGAGGCACTCAGCTTATCTACAAAAATCGGAACCTCGATCGAGTATATTCGCGAGTGGAAATCGTCGGGGTAGCGAGATAAGCGTAGCAGGAATTGTCGGCAAGAAGGGAAGCTCCATGACCTCCGGTGAGCCTGTACTGACCGACTTTTCGTTCGGTCGCGAGCCCGGACCTCAGAGACCGAGACGCGAAAAGACCGAGAGCGAGATTGTCTTCGGTAACAGACAATCGCCGCAGGATATACCGAGTACCTGCAGGGAACGCGAAGCGAGGAGGCACGATGTCGAGGCGAGATTCTCACGCGATCACGAGACTAATGAGGCTAGGAGACGACGTTTCAGACCCTCAACGGAGGCCACATCCTCCGACGACACTGGAACTATTAAATCGACCGCCAGTACGACCGCTAGCGAGTACAGCCCCGTTGTCACCCAGGTCAGTCCCGACGTGAGCAACCACAAAAAAAAAGCATCAACCCACCCTTACCCACTGCCGCGACTACTGCCTGTCTGCCTGCCGGAAGAAGTAACCGATGAATACCTGCAGAGTCCTCCAAACCTAACAAACGTCGGGAATCTTTTTATCCTTCCTGTCTCGGTTATAGAAACGCTTGGGAAGACGCTGTCGAGTAAACGGTTCGCCGTAAAATTACACATTCTTATTGTTCAATCTCCACTTCGGTTATGTTCTCCTTTCCCATAAAAAAAATTAGAGTTCCGTAGCACGTCAGGTACGCTCGCAATTGTGGTATCGAATAAACTTAAATGATTTTGATAAGCAGGCAAATTAATCTATCGTTCATTGAACGACAGTGTTTTATTATCAATATTTGGCCTCTCACATTTTTCGAGTAGTCTCGAAAAATATGACAGAGAATCTGGTAAAAAAAAAATCTTATTGCCTAAACTAACTATTTTACAGCAACTGCAATAATTATTAATTGAAAGTACTCACCAAATTCTCATGAATATTTGAGACTTTTAAACTAGAGGGTTACAAGAATAGAAAGGGTTCTGGGTGTCTTCAGTAACGGACGGAAATAGGACGCAATTATAAAAGTTGCCAGGCTACAAAAGGCTATGGAACTCGGAAAGTAGAATTCGCCTTTTGAATAATTTTCAAAAATAGTTACAATGTTTCTTAACGATCTCCTTAATTATTTGAAAGATCGTTCGAAATTACAGCATTGCTCCGATCATTTTTCAAAAATCCTCTCGCTAGTTCAGTTCACTCTTGTTTTCCGCTGTTGGAGGCATAATTATCGAGGCCATCGCTCGTTAAGGTTTAGTAATCCAATCGATCTGGTTTCTCTCGCGCGGAAAATAATCGGCACTACTCCCCGGGAAGCCATGCACTATTTGGCAATTCATTTCCGGTCCGTTGTCCGAGCTATTTACTCGACACTGTCGTACAGCATCTCTCATTACGTGCCCTCTATTTTTTATTCCAAAAAAAGAACACTCCACCTGGCTTTTGCCTCCGCCTCTAAACAATCTCACCTCAAGACCGATTTATTACCAGATCCATGCACACTTCGAATTAAAAAAAAAAACAAAATATCCCTCGAAATGAAACGAGGGAAATTGTTCCAAAGAAAATTACGAAAACGTAACTGCACAGTTTTTTTTGTTGTTCGAATTGGGCCCTTCTCCATGCATATCCTGGTCTAGGAAACACAGAATGTCCCTCCACAATCCTCACATATGCGTCGGCGAGCTCGCATCTCGGAAGCGGTTAAATACATATATATTTTTTTTCTGATTTTTTTTACCCATCAAAGAATGACATAATGAATTAGAAAAGTTTAGTGGGCTAAGCTCGAGTTTTAGACGCATAATTTTCAATAATACAAACATTTTTTTACACCTCGTACGTACACATACACGAATATATATATATATATATATATATATATATATGTATGTATGTATGTATGTATGTAAAAATTGTTATATCTCGTTGTTGATTACCCGAAAAATATTTTTTTCGTTCAGTACACAAGTAGCAGCGATAGGTACTACTTTGCTAGTGCTAATACCACATCTTGCTACCGCTATTATACTTCTACCATATATACATATATATTCAATCACCATTTCCTTACCGTTACTTACTTTCACCACTACTATACTTACAACCACCATACTCTTCTTGCCTTTTTTACTCTCACAAATTTTCTTAGTCATTCCTCAAAGAGAGGCCCTTCCGAAAACCCCGATAGCAATTTTATACGGCAATTATTTAAAAAAAAACCACACACATTTTTCCATTATCATTAACGCTCACGACTACGTTTTTCATTTTTCTACCACTGCTGCTAATACCAACGCCGTAACGACGAAAACGCGTGTCTGAGCAGTCATCGTCGAGGAGGGAAAAAGGCAGTGTTTTGTTGCTGTCCAAAAAAGCGTTTCCCCTGTGTTGTGAGGACAAGACCGAGGAGAAAAAAAAATCCGCAGTTCCTCAACTTTCCCTTGAATAATCTACTGTTGGACTTGGTTCTGTGTTTGGTCTGTCGCGGGATCGGGCTCATGTGAATAATATTAAATAAAAAACAAAAAAAACGTCGCTTTTGTGAATTGTCTTCGGTCTTACACGACTAATTTTGTGGCTGCTCTGTGAATAAAAGAAAGAATTCTTTAAAAATCTCACATGAACTAATAGCATGGGACTTTGTGCGCGATAGCTATGGAGTTATTGTAATACCGACGCTCTTTTTGAACGGCGCTAATTTGAAACGTCTATGCTTAGATCTGGGAACGACGAGGGGAAAATTATGTTCGTACCGGAGGAAAACCGCGACAATCGTTTTGCTTTTAGTGAAACGCGAGAGTAATTCGATGGAAAATAAGCGTTGATATGGTTGTTTCCTTAAAATTACACACGTATACACGATCGTACGAAGCGAAGACGAGAGACGAGTGGAATTTGTGGTTCGACGATAAATTCTAACTCTTTTGAATAATGCATTTCAATCATTGGTCCATTTTTACGATAGATCGTAAAACGTCATGACAACATATTTTACGGCCAAACCAAATGGAAATAGGAACAAAATTGTTTGCAGTACGAAAAATAAATGAAAAATGCACCCTTTTATTTATGAAACTACTTCCCGGGCATTGAGTAAAAATTTTTTAAATGTATGAGTTTAAAGCACTGGAATAACGTGCGTATTTTGTTTTTGATGATGCGTTGCTGTGCGGTTCGTCAAATAGAAATTTCAGATAATAAACAATTAAATGTTTAGGAAAAACAGAGGACGCGGACTTCATTAGTATCATCGAGGTGCAAACAAATTTGAATATCACACCATTTCTGTGTGAGGGTGCTCTAAACTGCACTTACTCGATACAATTGAACCCGAGATTATCTTCTTTGTACTATAAGGACTTTTCGCAATAAATAAAACGTTCAAACATTGGAGAAACAAAGTTGCACATATATTTTTCTGAATGATTGATTGAACTTATTTATCGTTTATTTTTTATATGCATATTTTTATGATAAAAAACGAAATGTACATACGGATTTGAGGAAGTACGATTATAATGGGGTAGTTTATTATAAATATGAAAATCTCACATTCCACTCGACAAAATCTCAGCTCTTGAGCCTCCGATAGATCCAATTGAAAAAAAAGACCCACAAACACTAACTTCTAGTCGTCTCTCTCTCTATCTCTCTCTCTCTTTGACTTCCTATTCCCTCCTTTGTGATCGATCATCGGTCGTGTCCCCTCCTGCGGAGTGATCGAATAACCGTGTGTGTTTGTGCTAACAGGCTGTACTTAAAAAAAAGTCAGAAGCCAGAAATAAAAAAAAAGATGAAAAATCTTGCCTGAATCGTGCATGAACGTCATGAGGAACTTACGAGGAAAACATGACGCGAAGGAGAAAGATCGCGCTCCGAGTGCGGCCAATATCACGTAACGAGGAGTCTAGGAGGACCGTCGATGACCACGAGGAAAAGACAAGAGAGGAAAATAAATAAAAAAAAGGCCTCGAGCAATGTTTTCGAGTCTAACAGGAGATCCTTCGAACACTGTGCTATATAAAAGACAGAAAGAGAAAACATAAAAAAGCGAAAAAAAATCAAATAAAAAATAAAATGTCGACTTCATTTTCACCGGACCGACACGTACGAGGCGATGACGATTATCATGGCGATCGTTGCATGATCCGCTTATTATTACATTGTATACACACGATGTCGCTGGTAGATCGCTGTCACAGAAAATTGTGAATTTCTTATCGATTATTTTGTTTTTATCCAATGAAAAAATTCACTTCATCGACACAGGTGAGAAGAAAAAACTTTCACTGCGTCGATGAAATGAAATGCATCCGGCTTTTTTTTTTTTTTACCAATTTAGCATGTTCTGTGTCGAGCATGACAGAAATTCGTGTGCTCGCATGTCACGAAGGAAAGTGCCTAAGTACTTTTTGTGTTTACTGTTCCTGAAACGGACTATCGCGCGTACGAGTGCAAAAAAAAAAATGTTCGGAGCGAGCAATCCACTGAACGGAGGAAAGGCCATTTTTAGGATTTTTGCGACGAACGAAAATAAGTCCTTATCCTGTTGTTTATTAATTATAACGTGCGCTAGTCCGACAATGTTATAACCTATATGCCTGAGCTACAAAAAAAAACCAAACAAAACCTCGCTCGTTTTGTCGCATTGCACCCGTTGCTCGATATACGTATAATTATCTCAACGAATCAGCCCCCGACACTCAAACCCCAAATGCTATACTCAACCTCAGAATTAGTTTTCGTCACTGATTTGTTTATTTTTCTTTTTTGATGTGTGTATTTCGCGAGTTTGAGTAATGTGGCCGCTTGCGTCACGCTTCGTCAAAAATGCTGCGTGGCTTAGCTTTTAATTTTTTCCCTCGTTTTTTTTTTTTTTTTTTTAATATAGGTAGTCCCAAAATGCTGTTACCTCCTTTTTTGTTTTCATTTCTTTATTCACGCTCTCGCGCTCGTCGATCATTTTTTAGGTTCACAAAAGTGAGAGTTGTGAAATATGGGAAGCTTGGATATTTTTCAATGTGTTGATTTTTTTTTCGAAATAACTGATTTGATTCTTTTGGAGATTTTTTATTCCATGGCATTTATATTTATACTTTATTTATCTCTTTGGTATTTACATGTTTGACGTGTATGTTTTTATCTTCGGCTACACGTGAAAGTGCTCGTCTAGAGTTTTTTATGTGTAGGTTTGCTTTTTATTATTTCTTAATTCTCAATCCAGCAATACGTGGGCTTTGTCAAGGAAATGTATGAGGCATTCTAACCCCAAACCGATTTTCGCATCTGCATCTGCGATGCCTTCGAATCTTTGATTATGGCGTAGGGGTTGTAGGGAAGAACGAATTTTTTCCTACCAACATCATGACAGTAATCTCATTCCTGCAAATCCTCCTCTTAGAATCAATTTGAAATTTTCCTTTTTGCAAAATGTTAAATTCTGTTAATTCAAAGCACTTGCTTTGAACTTATGGTTAGAAAGTGTGGCTTTTGGATCATTATAACCGTTGTATTTATGGGTGTCGTGCAAAAAAAAATCGAACTTGTGGGGAGAAAACAAATTGCAGAGGTCAAGTATGGGTCGGTTTGGGATAAAATAGCCTAGAACTATACGACGAGCCTAGCAGGTTCTCTCACCGATATCTGTTTCAGCTCATTTAGTTCTTGCTTCGTTAAATACTATATACTTCTCATAGTCCACGTTCCTTGTTATCTCGCTGGGTTGATTTTTTTGTCTGCCACTCGATTCTTTTTCAGGAGTGCAATCTTTTCAAGTTCCCTTACGCACCACTATTCTTCTCACTCACTTTTGTACGAGTACGAGACGTTCATTTATTTTCTTCCCTTACTGTAATCTTATATCTTGCTATCATTCTACAACTAATAAGAAAGTACTCTCCGAACTGTCGGACGAAAAACTTTCGAACTCTCGTCCTATAGAGTTCATTTACTTAGATTCGAATCTCTCACCGTTACTCCCGCACAATTTTTCTTTTCCTTATTTCTTCTTGTCTCGGCTCTCCTTTCTTTCTCTTTTTCTTTTTTTCCTGCCGCTCCAATTTGATCTTCCTCGCGAGCTGAATTCATGAATCGTAATGAAGAAATTCCGGAGGCTATGTTTTTTTTTGTTGAATGGTAAAATATTCACTCGTTGCCCTCGAAATTTTATGAATGTCTTACATTGAGTCGATACTCGATAAATATTTTGCTAGGGTCTTCACCGTTGCGAAAATATTAGAAATTAAATGAAAAATTTTCACAAAAAAAAAATCTCTTTTTGCGTGTCAGTTAATGTATCATCGACAATTATTTATCATCAATATCGAAGCTTTATTTTGGAGAATTGCTGTTTCCAGATTAATTATATACAGATTTGTATATGAATAATCGAAAAATTATAGTATAGTCTAGCTTATAAGCTATAGTAACATGTACGTACTTTTTTCTTTAAATTGTTCAAGTTTGGGCTTTTCGAACCTATTTACTTAGTAAAAAAAAATAATAGACTTTTTTCACGTTCGAGCATAATTTTACTTCTCAACTAGAGGTACTTCCCTGCAGAGACATTTTTTTGGGTCGTCAGGACTTTCCTCGATCCTCCCTTTTGTTTCTTCTTACTTCTACTATGATTGTTGCCGTTACTACTGTAACTATTTCCTTGGACATCAGTCCTGATCAGCATCTACACTACCGGCTGCTTTTGCAGAATCGAGAGGGGGGAGACCGACCGAGAGGAGGCGGGGGAGGAGGTGAGTTCCAGAGGTCAGATTCGTCCCCTGGCTCGCGACCTAGCTCCGTCCTACCGGACCTCTTGACCTCGTCCCCGGGTCAACGGCAGGACAAGTCCACCAGCGAGGAGGTCAGACACCTGCGCGCTTATTCAATCTTTCTCTCTCTCTCTCACTCACTCACTCTTCTCTCTCTCTCTTCGATTCTTTCTCCATCGCAGTTCTCTCATTACTTTTTTTTTTTTTTATATTGTCGCGAAGCATTGTCCGTGTCGAAAGATTAATGACGAAATATTCTTTTGTTATTACAGCGCAATGCAAATGATCCACTCGTAATATTATAATCGATACATGAAAAAATTCACGATACCGGAAGTTTATAGTTGTTTCGGTATCAAAAGATATTCACGTTACTGCTTGATTGGTCATTTAACTTTATTGCTTTCGTCATTGAACTAGATGCTGGAAAATCCACGATCATGTCATGGACCAATGGAACGATCGTGCTGTTACTTTTTAAATTATTATCAGGGTTCATGTAATGAGAGTGCAAACTTCTCGACGAAGATCCATGCAAGCGAATCAATCTGATTGAGTTTACGAATTCTTTGAAAAAAATATTCTGATACAGTCGGTTTTTTAATGTAAAAATATGGTTTCATAATAATGATAATTGAAATAATCGTGAAAGAATTGGTTTGACTTTCTCTGTAGCAAAATTCACTCTGAATTCATACCCGCGAACGTTAATAGAACATTTTGAAGCATAAATGGAAAAAATTATTATTGCTTTTAGTACAAAAAGAACGTAAATTATCATTCTTTTACAATTACTTCCCGATAAAATAATTGTATGTGGTTTCTTTTCTGTTTGTCTCCAAACTGTGTTCTCTCGAAAAGTGCTTAATTGTCGCGAGTCCGTTCCGAGTACTCGTTTCTCGTTTCTCGCGTTGCATACATGCCCGCGTCGCCTTTTGTACAATTGCTGCTTCGTGTTGTTCTCTATCCGTTCGTTTGTGCCTCGGTGATCGTAGTTGGATCACAGCAAGGGAAAGAAAAAAAATAGCCTTTATCTCGAGAGCACTCGGAGAGATAATTGCGGAAGAGCTTCGTGCGCGCGTTGCGTTTGTAAATCATTCCGGCAGGTTCTCGGGAAACTACGATAATTTCGAATCTCTCATGAGCTCTGAATAAGACCCATGAGACAGATAAAGAGGCCCGTGCCAATAATTCTCGACGTTTCTTGGCACGAAAAATAGATATGTATTTGCATTAGAAACATAAAGAGATAAGAATTTTTTGACAAAAGCTATGACTATTAGGGTGTGTTGCATCGATATCAATTAAATGATCGAGAAAGATCAACGAATACAATCGATTTTCGTTAAAGACGAAAAGACGTAGTTCAAATTATGGAAAAATGAAGAAAAATTCGGGAACGATGCAATTCACCCCCTAGCTGAGATTTTACTAGTCTTAGCATTCACTCGGAGAATTATCTCACTTGATTTCCCATTTGCTTAATTTTATTCGTTCTCGTTACCTTCTTTGAGTTTTTCCATTTTTTTTTTCTTCACATTTCGTTCTTGATTATGCTTTCGTTAGTTCAAAAAGTGCGTATAGATGAGTATCGAACGAGAGAGTGCACGTCTGCTTATTTTTTTGTGCTTTTGGAGAAAATAGACCACTCTCTCGAAATGGCGTTTTTTAAATATGTAGTTTGAGCGTGTTTTTCGTTCGTTTTCCTATATTATTTTTCTTCTCATGAACGGCATTATAGATAATTAGATAAACCGGTCGGCTCCGATACTTTACGGTCAGCGTACTCGAGAGAACGATTGCCACGGGAAGAGACGCTTAAATACGATTTCGCAAAAGTATGACGTTCATACGTTCGGGGTATTGTTTTTTTCACGTTTTTTTTTCTCAATTCCGTCACATTGTCCTCCCCCACTTCGTTCTCTCTCTCTCTTTGTTCAGACCTCCTTTTGTACAAGAATAGATCAAAGGAAACAGAAAGAATGATCGATCATCGTCCAATGCATCCAGAGGAATGCTCACAGGTCAAGTGTCTTTCGAGATTAATGGGAAGGGTCGACGATGAATCATCATCGTAATTGTATCAATTTAGATGGTCAGTGGTCTAGACTCTCTTTCAATCGCCACAAACTTAATTTCGTTTCTCTGGGTGCAATTCTTCTGTAAATTTTATACCCCCCCCCCCCCCCCCCCCCAAAGTAAACCAACGCCCGACTTCTAGCCTGTATGCGTACAAGAAAAGCAAATATTTTTTTTGAGGCCCGAAACCCATCACAAATTATCAGCGTGACTAATTAAGGATTATGTTGTGTGTTGTGGGACACGCGGGAGCTCTAACTCGAAGGGCAGGGCCCTATCTACTGACCATCCCAATCCCAATACTAATTGCAATGTAAGTATTTATTCATCTACATCAACTCAGTGTCGCTTTTTCGCTTCACGAGAACAAAATAAATTTTTTTAAATAAAAGTAATAAATACAATAAAATATTTTCATATTTGAAATAAAATCTCAAAACAACACAGTTACTTGTATTTTGGGGGATAGAGAGATAATAAAAAAGTGGTGTGGTGAGGGCTGTACGGTAACTTTCGACCCTGCAGAACCTCCCTTGTTTCGATTTAATTAAATAACAATTAAATCATTTGTAAGGAATGCCGGTGTTTTTTATTTCTGCGTTTTTCGTTTCTACTCATCTGATTTTTTCTTTTCTTTTCTATATGGATTTGATTTACTCGTGGACTTGTATTCTTATAATTTATCCTCTTCGCGCTGTCACACTTTATTTATTTTTTTTTCTCCCTCTTTCGGTTGAGCGCGTCGATCGACTTTCTCCTTTTTGTTCTTTTCTCGCGAACTACGACGAATGCGGAAATAATAACGGTAATGATGGTCCCGGAGTTTGCGGTGGAATATTAACGGTTTTATCTAACCCTTACCTGTTTCTTACGATTATCAAACCTGTCCGAAATCAACTGACCTTGCATTAACCTTGATTATTTTTTGACACGTTAAGTCACTGCCATGGCGAAAATTCCCAAAATTTGGAACTTTTTTTAAGGCTTACAGGCAAACAGCAAGTACGAAAGTAGAATTTTATTGCAGATCAATTGTAGATGGACATTGTGGAACCGTTGATCGTTTTTTATTTTATTCAGTAATAGTTACACTGACTTCATATTCAACCTGCAATTTAGAAAAAAAAATAATTTATACGTTTGCTCAATAAAATTAGTATCGAACGAATGGATAACGATATCTTTTATTTTATTTTTGGATATCCTTATTTCGAAAAGCAGACGAATTCTTACTGTTATATAGTCTCTTCTAGAATTCTTGTATATAACGATAACAATAAATACAGATAAGATAATCACAATTGTGGATGTGAAGGGCGATCATGTAACAACATAAAGTGTTCTATTCCAAAAGGGTCAATAAATATGACTCCTTTTTCGTTCTTCGTGGGTGTATCTGAGTCCTTGAACAGTCAGACTTGGGTACAAAAAATGTCTGACTCCTCGTCATTGGTGACTTGACGTATATCTAATTAGGGTGCCCATAAAAAAGTGCTCATATTACGGACGATAATGTTCTTAAAATATGGTGATCCATTTTTTCCCTCGTTCCTTTAGTTTCCCTTTTTTTTGTCTATTCTTCCAGGGTAATCAATATTTCGATTCAATTAATTCATATAATACAAATAATAAATCTCCGAATAATAAATTATATAAATTAATATTTATATAATTTGTCTGTGTGTCTTTTTATTCATATACACGTTATATATGAATATTAAGAGAGCTATTCTCTCCGCTTTTATCGCTGTTAATACGTCGCACGCTTTGACTACATTTTCCGATCTACGTGCCTACAATTCTTCATTAACAAACCGAACAAGAAAATGGATATGGGCCGAGAAAATTTCTCTCTCTCCATTTCTCTGACGCTTCCCCTCTGTCTATCGCTTCGGTAAAGTTTGTTGTCTTTACATGTAATCCAAAAGAATCTTTCGCTTGTACTCACAAAGGGTCAGGGACCTGGAGGTTGTTGCAAACCGTATTGCGAATGATTAATTGACTGTCCTTGCAATTCTCTTATTTCTCCCCCGCCCTATTCTCTGTATGTTTTCCCTTTTAGACATAATTGATGTAATTTTCTTGTGGTGTTCGGGTAGTTTAGTCGTGGACATCTACAAATAGCCGCGTCAAAAAGATAGCATTCTTATTTTCTCCACATTGCATTTTCTGACTGTTATAACTCGTAGCTCTTAGAATTAAAAACAAAGGGGAGTACGTTAATGAAAAGTTTTGGATCTTCTAACGTCTATTCTAACTCTCTGAGGGCTTATAACGAATGCTGGTGGGATTAAAACACTCATATTAATATTATTTGTGTTCATTCGTACGCGTATAGATGTATCTGCACGAAAGTACGAATGGATTTGTTCGCAATTATGACTCTGTTGCAGTACCGGCAAGCGGTTAAATCGCCACCTCCGCTTGCGCTTCAACAGAAACAAAGATCCTTCTTGACGTTTGGCTTTGGTGCTGGACCAGCCAGAAGGGAGTCACACGTTAACGTTAACGTAACACCAACCAGCCACGATCTTGCTTCTGACACACCAGAAATACGAAAATACAAGAAACGTTTCAACAGTGAGATTCTTTGCGCCGCATTGTGGGGTGAGTTGAGGGTATTCTCGCTCTTCGAGATACAGACACGTTTTTATTATCGAGAATTGTTGTTCCTTCAGATGGCATAATGAGGGTTAATTATTCTAATAATCATAGTTTCGTTTTGATTTTAATGCATTTTATCACACAGCAGTCCATCACTCAATTAAACTTCTCGAGGATTTAATAATGAGGGTTTTGAGTAATGTTTTCATGCCCGAAAAAATCCGCTTCGTTAATATTGTGCTGTTTGCAAATTTGAAAGATTGAAGGTAGTGGATAACTTTTCAATGAATTCCATAAAAGGTTATACAATTAGTTTATTGGTCTTGTAGATTTTTTTTCTATATAAAAGTTTTTTCTTTATAACTTATTAATTTTGTATTTTTTGTGCTGTATTGTAAATGGATCCATCCTTCCCAAACAATATTCAAATCTAAGACTCTATGAACTTGGTTTCGAATGCTATTCGTGGCTTCCCACAGCTATAAATCGTCTGATATCAGAATTTGCAGCCTCGGAACCCTCCGATGTCTTGATCCAAGTTTACGTCTATTGTTCAATCGTTGTCCCGTACGTTTCTGATTATATAAATATATGTATACACATCTGTGTACAGTTTTCATACGATAATCGAGTTCGGGAGGCATCAAAGTCACGTTTAACCTCAGGTCACTGCTACGAATTGACCGTTCGATCTAAATGCAAATTTACGTTTGTCCTGTTCGGTCTACGTAGGTGTGAATCTTCTAATCGGAACGGAGAATGGCTTGATGCTACTCGACAGAAGCGGACAGGGCAAGGTTTATCAGTTGATAAGCAGACGACGATTTCAACAGATGGAAGTACTCGAGGGACAAAACATTCTCGTTACTATAAGCGGAAAGAAAAATCGTGTCAGGGTTTATTATCTTTCGTGGCTGAAGAGCAAAATTTTACGTACCGACGGCCACAGCGACGTGAGTCTACAAACTTTAACGATTCTCAACGAGAATTTTGGTAAATTGCATAGGGATGGAACAGTCTCGAACACTTTCCACAGGAATTTTATTGAAGGCAAAGACGCATCGATTGGTGACGATGATAATCACATAATCACTAAAAATTTAATGACATAATGGTCCAAATTCAAAAAGTAGTTTGAAATTAGGACGAATTGAATAAATCTTTAAAGTTGACAAATTTATGTAAAATATATTCGTTGATCTGCCAGAGTACATTTAACTTGTCGGGTATATTTCTAAAATTACAGTATTGAGAGTTTAAAAAAGGGAGCGCCTCTAAAACTGCTTTGTGAATAGTCTCGAAAATTTGCAATCGAAACGTTCTCTTAATGATTTATTTGAGTTTTAACGGCAAACCTTTGAATGAGACTCTTTACAGCGAACAGTCCTCAATTTTTTTTTCTTCTCCCTTCGGAATACCTTGATTAATTGGTTTTTCACGTATTTATCGAGGGACAAACTTTTCTCTGCATTAACGAACGACTTCGTTTACTTGGAATAATTATTACTCTTTCCCCGTTTCTTGGGTATTTTGGGGAGCAGCAAGTCGAGAGGCGCAACGGTTGGATAAACGTCGGTGATCTTCAAGGCGCGGTGCACTTTAAGATAGTCAAATACGAGAGAATAAAGTTTCTCGTGATAGCGCTAAAGGACTCGATCGAGATTTACGCCTGGGCACCGAAACCGTATCACAAATTTATGGCTTTCAAGTCGTTCGGTGAATTGGCGCACAGGCCGTTGCTCGTCGATCTTACTGTAGAGGAAGGCTCCCGATTGAAAGTCATTTACGGAAGTGCCGATGGTTTCCACGCTGTCGATCTCGATTCTGCAACAGTTTACGACATTTATCTACCCAAGCATGTAAGTATTGGACGAGAATTCATTCGTTGGAACAGAACAAAAATATCTGCCGTGAAAAATCATTGAAAATACAATTTTAATGAGCCGTCGAGCCTGATCAAAAAAGTTTTTACAACCATTCACAAAAATCATTCGTGTATGTAAAAAACAAACGAAAATCTGCATTTTCACTAATCGGTATTATATTGTTCACAGACTCAGGGCCCTATTTGTCCTCACTGTATCGTCGCTCTGCCGAACAGCAATGGCATGCAACTATTGCTTTGCTACGACAACGAGGGCGTTTATGTAAACACATATGGTCGAGTTTCGAAAACGATGGTACTCCAATGGGGCGAAATGCCGACAAGCGTCGCTTATATCGGCACCGGCCAGATAATGGGCTGGGGCAACAAGGCAATCGAGATACGTAGCGTGGAGAGTGGTCATCTTGACGGTGTTTTTATGCACAAGAAAGCTCAACGGCTCAAGTTCCTCTGTGAACGTAACGATAAGGTACGATCGTATCTCATGTATGTCGCGTTTTCCGTAAATCCGATAGAAACGTTGTCTGAATATTTGATATGCTTAAGATAGTGGATGCTTAGTAAGCCAGAAAGGGCTGTCACTATCGAAATGTCCAAATCCCTCTATTTCAATATTGAAAACATGGAAATATTATACACTGTAATTTTGCGTGTGCATGAAATCACACGATTCTAATCCTGTGCTATCTGTAAATATATTTTTCATATGCGTCAAAATCAGCTTTCACTTACATTGATTGATTGGGAAGAACATTTGCTACGAGATCTTGCAAATTCTGTTTAAACATAACAAATGTATTGCTATCACTTCGCGCTACATTTTAAACTTGTAAATGATTTATGCTCGCGCGAATTCCCCGTGCTTTACTGAGTTTTCGGGCTGCCATGCTCATTAAACTACGTAGCATAACTAATAATTCAATGATCCCGAACTCATAGCATCATTATTTTCGTCTAGAGAGAGTCCTATGCTTGGAAATTAACCGCTGCGGCTAACTGGGAAATTGTCACTGAAGCATTCGGTCGAAATCTCTGTAACACGTTATATTTTATTTCACTCTATATTAATATAATCGCAGAATATAAATAAGACTGAATAAGAAAACGGCCATGACGCCTTTTGCATAAATGAATGAATGCCGACTTCGAATTTATTTATTTGGCCTGAATAGCCGGCAACCTTGTTTGGGTATTTAAACACAAATGCTTGTACGCATTATCGGTAGAATATGAAAAAGACTCAACTGAGATCGAATCAAGTACGTGGTCGTACTACCTTGAAAGGGAAATATCGAAAATGCGATTTGTACCAGGGAAATCCATTTGTTTTTCAGGTGTTCTTCTCGTCGGCGAAAGGCGGAAGTTCGTGTCAGATATATTTCATGACACTGAACAAACCGGGTATGGCCAACTGGTGATCCCGAATGAGGCCACAAATGGCCCAGTCATCGTCGCTATATCGTCAATCGCCCTCGTCACCGCCATACGTGAAGCATCAACGCGCAACGAGGAACGTCGCAAGGTTCTCATCGAAAAATCCCTACTCACTGCCACGTACGAGTTTTTCTGGAGCCAAAAAGTGCACTCACAGCAATCATCGTTATCAGTATCATCCGAACTTTCATATTTATGAGGCTCGCGAACACAACAACCACAACAACAATGATGACAACAACTACATCAATAACAATAACGATCACGAGGATAAGAATTATTACGAAAATTATGGTAATCGTCAGCAGCAGAGCCGTTATCGAGATTCCAGCGATGAGGAGCATCAGTATCTCGCGAGTGATGACGATGACGACTATTATTACGATTACGAGAGACTCAAGCGTTACCGCAACCGTTTCTCTTCCCGACGTATCAGTCCGAGTACCATGAATCGTGTCAATCTAATCGTTAAAAGGTTCTTGTGCTTTCTCACGTGTCCACCTCTCCGTTCCTCGGTGCGTTACAGTCAGGACTGTTGAAAAATTAAAAGGCAGTCTGACAGGAAGGAGGGAAAGTATTCGTAACGCGCGGTGAGAAAGGGTATTTGAGAAGAGATACGCGGTATCGTACTTTTATATTTTACGTATCACGTTAGACTTTAGGCGAAAAATTGCAATTTCTCTCGTCTCGTCAAAAAATTTTTTATACGCTTGAGAGACGATTGGACAGAAAATTTTGTTAACAAGCACAAACTTGACGTAACGGATGTGATGCTAACAAAATATCAAATTTTGGTTGAATCGAAAAAATTTTTTCCCCTACCACCGCGCGTACGTCTTCCTCCCCTTCACCAGTAACGTTATGGAAAAAAAATCTCGACGCGTCATCCAAGCCAGCTCTCGTTCTAAATTTATAATTCCTCTGTTGCTCTCTTTCTCTCTCCCTCTTTCTCTCTCGAGCTCTGCCCTTCAATTAAACTCGTTTTTTTATGACTTTGACGTCGCCAGAGAACGGAACTTGGCGACAGACGTTACGCTGAAAATACAATCCCGCTTAATTAAAGTGTAACGTCGAAATGTTGGAAAGAGAGGGGTCGGGGACAGGTGGTTGAGAGTGCGACGGTCGGTGTTGCTGTAGTTGATTAATGCAGTTTTTTTTTGTATATCATTTCTGGAAAACCCAAGAACTGCAAAAGGATTAAACAAACATCTCGACATTTTTTTTCTGTTTTAAATTTGTCGTTTATTCGACGATAAAGTTCTTATTTCCCAACCTCGAAGTTGAGTAATAAGTGAGAGGTTATTGCGTGAGGATCTAAACGGTGAAAAAAGATTGACTCGCCTTTTCTTCGCCTCTTTCCCCTATTTTTTCACTGGGTCTTGTTTTTTCGATCACGCTCGGGTCATAGGAGGAAGTGGCAGAAGATGATGATGCCTCCTCAACGAGGGCGATAAAACGAAGAAACGACTAATTAAAATCGAAAAAAAAGTAAAAACAACCATGACTAACGCGATTGGCGTTCGAAACGAATGGAGGCGAAAAACGATGGAAGGATTTTTTAAGTAAGAAAAAAAAAGAAATGATCGCTAACGTTATCCCTTGTATAGCTAAATAACACTTAGCCGTCGTAAAAATCCAGGTATATATCATAAAAGTATATCTATATCTTTTCAATACGCGCGTCGACCGGAAAAAATGATACACGAGCGTGGACAGGATTATAATTATACTAATATTATTAATATTAAAATTTATGATAATAATAATGATAACAATAACGTTGATGATAAGCCGCCGCTGCTTGTGAACGACGATTGATGATAGTAGTCTTAGCGTGCATGATTGATGATTATGAACAAGGGTACGACGACAGTTATGATGATGACGATAATGATGATACTGGTGACGTGTGATTATTGAAATTCGCATTTTTACAAATAATAAAATAATTGTACTAGGATTTTCGAAACGCATGATGTCCGCAGTAACATTTCATTCGTATTTATAGGTCATATTGTTTTTGCCCCCCCTTTTTTTTTACGACAAATCTTACCGTATCTTTGTAACAATTTATTGCACTTGTAAGATGGCCGCCACTCGGGCTCCCGTCATTTGAAAAATCGCCATGACTGGAACTTTAATTATTGTAAGATCGACCGCTCAGCCGCGATTCGAATATACGTAAAAAATTGAAGAAAAAGTTGTAAAGCCATCGGTCTGTTTAATTCTTGGGTCGATATAATTGAAATGAAAACGTTGACGCCGACACTTTTGATATCCGTGCGCCAGGTCGTGTTGGGGAAGTAGATATGGTATTGTTAAGCGAAGACTAGACGAATACACGGATCAAATTGAATTTTAAAAAAAGTTCATTTTCTTACAGAAAAAACTGAACAAATGACGTACCGCATTGAACAAGTGAGCTGGCGGAAACTTGAAATAAACATTTTGTTAAAAATTTCAACCTCAAAAGCTGAACATTCGAAGCGTATTGACTTGCTCTACCGCAGCTCCGCCATCGGGGTTATCCTTTTCCCCAATACTCTTTCATTGCTCAGACAGAGAGAGAGAGAGAGAGAAAGAGGGAGAGTCTTTTCGACGACGGGGGATTAAGAACAAAATTTTCAAGAGCCACGACAGAAAGCATCGGAGTCTCGGGGTGGGAACCGAATAAACTTTTTTTCTCTCTCCCCCTCTCTCATCATCTTTGTCTTTGAAGAGAACTCGGATCCCATATCTATCGCGTACTTGTACATATGTATCCGGAATGTTTTGGTGTACGTATGCACTCGTGTGTTGATGCGCGTGTCTGTGTGTGTGTGTGTGTGTGTGTGTGAATGTGGGCGCGTCAATGTGTGTATATGCGATTTTATATGTACACACTGTCGCTCAACTAGAAAACGAGCGGGAGAGAGTGCGAAAGAGAGGGAGAGGAAAAAAGAAAAATCACGTTGAGCAATCGATCGGCTATTCGACCGTATCTGTGGTAATACGGTACACATATAAAAACAGCCGCGCCGTTTCTTCAGGCCCGTGAAAAAAATCCCTCGAACGCATGTATGTGTATAGATTAACAAAAAGGAAAACTCGCGTTTCCAGCTATTCGTTGTTATTCCATCGGATTTTTTGATCCGTTGGCTTTTTCGGTTTTTTTTTTCGTTCGCGTCGCGGCTTGTGTTTGGGCGCGCGCGTGTGATGGACATCGAAGGGTTTCGGTATGGAGTGAAATAACGACGAGGTGCAATATAGCGTTCTTGCGGTGTGCAAATAATTGTGCAAACTATATATATGTGAGCTGGGCTGCCGGGACGTCTTTTTTTCGGTGCATCGGTGCATATTAAAGACTGCTTTTCAACGTAAGAAAAAAGATCATGATAACGATGACAGTGAATGAACGTGAGAAGATAAATGAGAGAGAGAGAGAGAGGAAGAGAAGGGAGGGAGAAGCTTTTTTAAAGGTTTACCGTCTTCGGTGCGAGAGGAAAATGCTCGAGAATTTCACATTGAAAATGATCTCTTATTGGTGCATCAATTACGTCCCTTTCTTTCCTTCTTGATTCCTGTAAGTTCCTGCCCGTCTCGAATTCGCGTATATCCCAAAAGGCTTCACTCTTTCCCTCTCTACCTTTTTTTTTTAAGTCTTTCCTCTCGCGAGGCAAGCCCGTTCGCGGCTTCGGGAGCTCGCTTTTTTCCTTCTGAATGTACGTCGATTCTCTCTCTCGACGCTTTTCTCCACTATTCCCAAATGTGCGATTATCGCCCATCCAAGCCGACATTTCAAGCGTGTGTGCCCCATTTCCGGTCGAATCGTCCAAACCCTCTGTGCGCCTCGTTTCGCCGACTCTAATCTGACCTCTGCGAAAACCTCTCTTCTCTTGCGTATACTCTCTCCAAAAGATGATGGTGATTCTTTTTTGTTTTTTTTTTTTTTACATTTACCATTGACCCATTTATATTGTATTATTATCGATCTTATATATTTTACGAACTA
This sequence comes from Ophion ventricosus, assembly GCA_963932345.1. Classification (NCBI taxonomy): domain Eukaryota; kingdom Metazoa; phylum Arthropoda; class Insecta; order Hymenoptera; family Ichneumonidae; genus Ophion; species Ophion ventricosus. The sequence continues at coordinate 18,834,776 of OZ010712.1, read as the reverse complement.
CAATTGCGACAGATGCGAGGATTAAAGAAACAAAACACCCTGATACGAGAAAGGAAAAATAACGCGGTATGTTATGATTATTATTATTACTACTGCTAAGGTCAAATATACGGACAATTCGTAATTCTCTTGCCATTATTGTCGTCAATTATTCATTATTCTAAGGACAATACCGGCTACGAAATCGACTTTTTGTCGGGAAATAATTTTCGTAAAGCTTATTCCTGTCGCTTGGAATACTCTCGACGATTAAATATTCCGGGAACTTTCTCGCGGAGTTAAATATATTCATATAGATGTACATAAATATATATTTTTATGTACGTGTATATATATATATATATATATATATATATATATATATATATATATATATATATATTTATCAGGGTGTGGCGAACAAAAAGTTTCATTTCTTACCTATTCGAACAATATTATTTGGTATAAGAAAAATTCTTGCCAAATTTGATTGGGGAGAGAAATTACTCACTTAGCCTTGAGCTAGAGTGAGTGAAAACCCGGCTAAATTCGAATTGCTTCTAACAGCTCAAAGTAAACGTAAGTATTCGAACTCCCCCGATTCTATATTTCCGTACTAACGTAAGTCTTTGAAAGTTCACTATTGGCGATTCTCAGCAACTTTCGGTAGTTCATTACTGCCGATTTAAAGTACTTTTTGAAGAGGCGCCATTATTACGTTGAAGCGTGAGTGCTTGGATGAAGAATAATGATAGCTTTTCCAATTTAAGTTGAATCAACTGTGATTGCTAGTTACGGGCAATATTCTTCTTAATACATGATATTAAGGTGTGAAAAGTGAAATGAAACACGTTGGCCATTAGTCGAGGGTCGAAGTGACGGAAGCCGAAGTAAGTTTTATGGACTTTATGTGAAAATTATGAGAACAAATTTCTCGAAGTGCGTCGAGTAACTTCGACTTTTGGGCGTCGTGGCCTAGACGGATTTGGATGGTAATCTGTCGATATGTCAGTGATAACCACTGATGCGATCGACCCGGGTATATAGCCTGTATATTTCCAGACAGTACGGGTCATAATAGTCGTACAGACTTGGAGAAAGCTTTATTATCAGCCCTTTATCTTGCAGTTATTAGAAGCTATCAGAGCTTCATTCAGACGTTATGAAGCGCAAAGCCGTAACGTTCGGCTCGTTAAAACGCCGTGACGGTAACCGGGCCACCGGTTTACACCCGTTTTATTTTTCATCCCTCGTGTTTCATCCTACTAATTCAACACTGGATCGTTCGTTTTATGTTGGCAGTTTTACAGGCGCGTTATTTGTTGCGATGCTCGTTTTTCTCCAATGGCAAGGACATACAGACATTCACATTTCTCAGTTGATGGGTTTTTATTCGATATTTGTTATTCCGCTACGGGTACATTTTCAAATAATACGATATTCGCGATGATCCACAGCTGAGGCGAATATTTTGTACTTATTGATTGACGAAAAAAATAATTGATTTTCTAGCTCTACGATTTGTCGTTGATTTTTTAACGAGCAACGAGTAAAGTTCTGAATCGTCATTTTCCATGAGTGCTTCCGGTTCGCCCGAAAAATTAGATTGCATCCAAGGAAGACGAGAATGCTCGCGGGGCTGTGGAACCTATGACCCGTTCTCCCCCTCTATCGATTAA
>OZ010712.1:18773804-18832918 GCA_963932345.1 Ophion ventricosus | reverse complement strand
AGAGGGAGTGAGACTCCAATTCCATCCGGCGTGTTGTGTCCGATAAGAAAAGGAGAGAAACGATTCTCATTCTGGCATGGAGACTCTGACCGATTTATTCTGGGGAGCTTGAGTTATGTACTCGCTAATTGCGCGTGACTCCGGCCTCTCTCCGTCTCTCTCTCCCTTTCCTTTTTTCTCTCTGGACGCTTTCGAAGAGAAGCTTCTCCTTTTTCCGGATTTAGGAGTGAGAATGGCGAAAGATGGTCGTATTAGGGCTTTGCTGCCTTGTTCTCTCTCTCTCTCTCTCTCTTTCTTTCCAGCATAGGAAAAAAGAGAAAGAGGACGCGCGGGAAAGAAAAGGAAACTTTGACACATAATCTCGACTGCAAAGAAAATCTCTCTCGTTTCGGCAATATTCACTACCGTCAAGGGGCGGGGATCGTTCTAAGCTGCGGTTCGGGCTATAAGGGGATAAGGCAGAACTTGGTCTCGATTTTTTCCTTCTCTCTTTTGGTTAGCTTGCGCGACGTCCCGTGACGGGAGGAAAAATTTGTTATGTTCCGGCATCAATAAAGTATCTGTCGAGCTCGAGGGTCTTGAGGTAAGGAAATGAGTGGGACGGTGAAAAAAGAAGACACAGAGGGAGAGTTTGATCCTGAACAACTATACAGAAGGCCTGTTTCAATATTTTTCTCGGTTGGTGGCAGAGGAGAAATCGAGATTTCGAAGTGATGGGGAGTTGGAGGTTTCTCTATAGAGGAGAGACGGAAAAAGGAGAGACAGAGAGAGGGAGAGAGAGAGAGAGACAGAGTGAGTACCAAAAGGCATGGGAAAATCGTCGGGGAAAATTTTGCCGTTTTCGCGGAAGCGAGACCCACGCACACATACATAAAGAAATGGACGAGGAGGTGAGAGTACAGAGTGCCGGGGACTTTGTGAGATTCTCTTGCTCCCCCGTAGCCGGGATATCGATTTACTATAACTTACGCTGTACACCTTCTATGTATACACCCCCGCTGTGGCTGTGGTAGTGTGTGTGTTTTTCTACACCTCTCTCTCTCTCTCTCTCTCTCTCGCTCTCTCTCTCTCTCTCTCTCCCCCCCGTTATGTCTCGATTGAGCTCTCTCCCGGGCTAATTAACTTTTTTTTTGCTTCCGCTCCACGGCGGTAACTTTGGCAAGAGCAACATAGCGTTGTCTCTCGCTATAGACGAAGAATGTACTTAGAAAAATCATCGAGTTCACGGCTGTGGAATGGGTGGAATTTCGCCTTACGCGGACACGATAATCACCCACAAAAAAAAATTTGCATAGCATCGAAATATTTTTCTTATTTCTGTTTGCGATTCTTCAAAACTGCAATAAGTACAAAGCTCAAGTAAACGTCGTGGTTGGGCGAGAAGGGAATTGCCGATCCCCAATTTGCACGGCGGACAATTTTTTTAGAGAGAAAAATTATGCTTCGAATAAATGTAAGAGAATAAAAATATATATTCCCGTTTTAGTAAGATAATTGGCTAATGGAATGATTAGTCTCTCGAGTTACTCGAAGGAGGAAGGCTCATTGTACTCCAGTCAGCCATTATTTTATCGACTATGACAGGTATTCGTAAATTGTTTATCATTCGAGCCTGGTGTCCTATGAACCGGAATATGAAGAGGGAGAATCTGCGGTAAATTAAAATAAAAAAATTTCAAAGCGCATTTTCCGAAGCGCCTCCGAGCGCTCCGTAACGCACGAACCAGCCTAGACGGGGAAAGTAGCAATTTAGAGTCGTTTAGTCCAGTCCTTGTACAAAAAGTATACAACTACCTAACAATTGAAGATCTACCATCAAAATGCCTCGGTGGGTACACGCAGAATTCAAATGAGAGCTTCAATTCCGTCCTGTGGATGATAGCTCTTAAATCAATTTTGAAACATTAATGGCATTTTTCTTGAAACCACGTTTTTGAAATCGGGAGGACCCATGATTTGAGCGGTTTTCGTCTGATCGATTGGAAATTTTAACTGTATCTTCTTAGATTGATTCACTAAAGTACACACAATTTTTACGATTCATCACCGATTTTCGTTTTCGTGAACAAATTAAGGCTTAGTGAACACAAAAAAAAATCATTCAAGATGATGCCATTATGCGAAAAAACCATATTTTTTTATAATCGTGTGTACTTTTCTAGCAAAACTAATATATCGTAAGTGCAAGGGAAGAAGTGACGGGAGGTGTAAAAACCCGAAAGGGCTTTTACATGTGCAATAAAGCTGGAATATATCGTAAATAACAAAATGATTTTTTTTTGTTCAAGGTGTTGATCCATAAAATCTCTGCGTACTCCCCCAGAGCGCCTCGAAAAACGCTCTTAGTGTAGTCACGACGGCATGGCCATTTTGTATTTTTTTTTGTACACTTGCACCACATGTAGAATAGATCCTCCTAACCTCATTTTAATGACTTTTTAATTATTCTTGAAAAAAAATCCCCAAAAAGTCTCATTTTTCGGTGAGCCACATAGATGTAGGCCTTAGGCCACTCTAGAGGTAAAAAAAGGGCATATCTTGTGATTTTTTTCAGCGAAACCATAAAATTAATCGGAATTACAGAATAGGGGTTTTATTATACGCGTAATTGACGATACAAAATTATTTTTTCACAACGATACATGTCAAAATGGCGACGGTGCAGTATTTTTCCGATGACGCCTTTATTTCTGGATGGTCAACGGCCGGACCAACAGCGCCTATAATTTTTGAGTTATGATGAGACACTAAAGTTTTTTCGATTATATATAAGAATAGCTATAGAAGTACGTAGGATTTTTTTGATATATTGTTTTTTGTCAAAATGGCGCATTTCTAAAACAAAAGGTATAAAATGCCATGAGAAAATTGTCAGAAAATTGTTTATAAAAAAGGAACTATGCAATATAAAAAAAAATCCTACGTAGTGCCTCAAAAATGTAATTTTAAATATACAGTTAAAATTTCAAGTGAATCGGTTGAAATTTGTTTGAGTTATGAGTCCGGCCGACTTGAAAAAAAGTAGTTTTGAGATAAACGCGCTTAAAGTTAGTAGAAAGTCACAAAATGAATCAAGAGGGGTTGCGCTAGAATTCGAAAATCGAGTACTTAGAGATTTTTCACACCCATAATCTTTTGGAATATAATTTTATAGGCACTACGGTACATTTTTAACAACAACAAAAAAAATCGATTTTTGGAAAATCCTAGAGTGGCCTAAGGCCTTAACAGGTGCTCGATGGCTTTTCTCTCGAGTAGGGTGGTTCGAACGGACTCTATTGGGATTCCTCGTTTGAATTTCGGATTTGGTCTCGGAATCTGTGCGTGTGTCAACGCAACGCGGTGTATAGGGTCAAACGAAGAGAATTCTCGGACGGGAGCTGGATAAAGAGGGATGCACGAGAAAGGAGCGGAAAGGAAGTCGTATAATTTAGGGTTGATCGTTACAAAGCTGTAATATACGCAAAAATATTTTTCCATCTCGCCATTTTATCTCCAAATGGGGTGCAGAACCGGTATATACGATATATATATATATACACCATATGTGTGTGGGTGTGGGTCGGCGCGTGTGTACATGCGGCCGTAGGAGGCCAGCGGGACGAATAGAAGGGATGTTTAAAGAGGGTTAAGGGTGCCTGTACAACGAAAGGTTGGCTGGTGTATCTCACTGTCTCCGGTGAACCCTCGCACGGTGGCTTCGAGAGAATGAGAGTGGGGCAAAGTGGCGGCGGAGCTGTATCGATGTCCGGGGTTCACCACCGTTCGCGCACACGGACACCAGGCCAAATGGCGAACACCGCGCGAGAGGTAGGTAAGGGAGGGGGCGGGGGGAGGGGGGGTGGGTGGGTGGGTAGAAAGCAGGATCCTGGAGCGACGCGAGCTGCGAGGAGGCTTCCCGTTAGGCATTTTCGTCCCCTACTCTCTGCATACAGTACCGCACTTTCCCGCGCCGCCTATCAGTATCGAAACTTTATCGTTGTGTGCAGGGGCAAGGAGAGGCATCGTCGTTATGGTCCTCCCAGTTTTATCGGTCTGACAACAACCGGCTATGGGAAGAACGGGGCAACACAGTTGTTGGCGAACGTTCAGTGATTAGCAGGCTCGATAGGTAATCGATTTGGTCGTACAAAGAGAACCGAGCAGAAAGATTTAATCGTTTCACGATCTTTTTCGTCTCATATATATCCTTACGAGTGTACCTTTGATCTCCAGGCAAGTTCAATCGTACGCAACCGCGTCGATCGAGTGTACTTTCTGAAATTGTTTGCACACTTTTCCCAACGGGACGCCGAGGGAACGAGGCTGAGCTTGGATTAAGTGAGGTTTATTTTGTACGAAGGATTATACGTGTATGTACATACTTTTTTTTTGTACGTGTAACTATGAATTTATGGAAGTATTGCAATTTTGCTGTCGGATAATCCTCGAAGTAGATATATTTTTAAAATTTATTTCCAATGATCCTTCGTATGCCCTTTCAGGCTTGACGATCTTATCCCTTTCGCTTCTATATTATCTTGCACTTATGTCCACTATATCGAGTTCTTCAGAGACCCTCTAGAGTGTTGCCCGCAGCCAATTTTTCCTAATGCACTGCTGAAACGTGTTTGCACAAGGGCACGCGGTAACTGTGATAAACCCGCGTCAATACAGGTGGCTATACTTCATCGAGTTTCAGTTGCGTTGCCATGGGAAACTCAATAAAATTGCCGCTTACTAGGTAGTCAGCGCTCGAACTGCATCTAAGCGGTCACCCATCCAAATATTGACCCAGACCGATGCTACGCGACATGAGATAATGCCAAAGCAGTACGCCCCAATTGCGCGTCCACCTATACTGTCGGTATAATCCTCGACGTATATTTTGAGGTATAAATTGATAGTATGGATTCGATTGTGATGAGTTATTGCTCGGCTAGTTTACACGCAGATACAAGATGAGTGCTTTAAACGCGCAATAATCTTGGCTCATTCGGAAAACACACTTATCAAGTTATGGAGCAGGGCTTACAACGCGGAGAAGGCTATCACGCGCTAGTTATTAAGGGGGATTGAGTGAACAATTAGTTAGATCCAGAGCTTATCGTCAATGAATAAAATGAATCGCCCATCATTGAAATAAACTTGATCTCGCAAAGACCGGCAATGATAAGCGCCGAAATCACATTTTCTGTCTCCAATATGAAATGAAATTTTGTTCAGAGCTTGCTATTCTGACGGAATAAAACGGAATTTAGAACGAAATCCGACTCGGTGCGATCTAAAAGATTCCAAATAAATGTGAATCGCCTTGGGACGGGACAGCCAGCAGGGGATCCAACGCTCTTCAGTTGGATCCCATGTGTATTAGCTGCCTTTCAATCAAAACTAAACAAAACAAAAAATACATGCAACCTTGGGGCGTCCCGACGAGATTTCTCCTTTCGCAAATCTGCAAATCTGTTTTATATTCTATCCGCTTGGGCGGCCAATTGCTGTGCCACTTACCCGGTAAAATCTTCACCCTCAACGGCGGTAGGCGAGTAAAGAGCTTTTAGTTTTCCCGGCAGAATTCTCGGAAGAGGGATAGCGGGGGGAGGGCGGGTACAGGTTCTGCTATTAGCGCCAAAATCCATTGGTTCGCGGATTCGAATCTCTCTCTCTCTCTCTCTCTGTGGTTGTGTTTCGCTTCCGCTAGAGGCTTTCCGTTGATATAGGCGAGAGACTAAGGGGATTGTTTGTACAAGACAATCTCTCCGCAGCAATCTTGCCACACCGAAAGCGCGTCGAAGTGTTTTGAACAGAATATCTGGCTGCGATCAAGCCAATAGAAAACAAAGCATGCGGCTTATCTAGTTAAAAAAATATTGTTCATAAGACATCGATTGGACGCATTTTATTTTTATCAATTTATCATTTTCCCGAACGTATTTTCGATGTTTGCAAAAGACGTAACGCTTTATCGATTTCCGATACGAAATTAAACTGTATCCGGTTTTTTCCATCCTTCTGCGTTTCTGTTTTGCCTTTACATCATATACCAAGTGGCTACAGAAATCGCTTGATACTGACATAAAAGTGTTGAACCGGCGACGGCGGATCATAACAATTCTTTCGATTTTCCATCATGATTTTACAATACCTAGACCAAATCTTAGAGCGTATTTCTTCTGATGAGTTCGTACGAAAAATTCGATCGTTTCGTGTTAAATTCCGACAAATTGATACGACATTTTGCAATGATACTCTTCATATAGATCACAGCTGCTTCAGTAGCTTTGTCTATGAATGATAAATTGTCACCCTCTAGAATCATAATACCCAAAGACTCATCATTGGAATAGTTCTGAACTGGTTGCCTACTTTCTCACATTCAGACGTGCCAGATCGTCTGTAGTGATACCTCATAGATGCTTCCGCACATGACGGATTCCTATCTGTGGAAACATCATCGCCAGAAGGTTGCTCGGGAATCTATGTACGTATACATTACGTTCTGATTTCCGCGAAGCCTGGACAATCGCGAGTAGGAATTCACTCACGAAAGTTTCACGCCAAACGGAAGCTCAACTTATATTCCTACAATACACTGTACTGGACTTGGTTTGTTCCTTCCACCCTTCTGTCCTCGTTCTGTCATCGCTAAAGTTGATAATAGATACGCGAGCACCGCATGTTTCTGGCATTCGGCTTATTGGAATGTCTTCGGGGTGTCTTCTCGATAACTTTGTTCGTCATATACATCGACTATCCGTGAGTAAGAGGGGCCGTCATCATTTGACGTAACCAAGATCTCTGGGCTACGTCATACCATTTTGCAGGTGTCGATGTAGATAATTGGCTGTGGAATGATCAGCAGGAGAGAGGGCTGCCTAAGGAGAGCAGGCGTTTGGGCCATGGCTACTTTATTGCATAAAGCCCAACCTAAATTAAAGGGTATAGGTACCTGAAACATAGCTCGCAGATAATAATATATAGAGGGAGCGATGTACCTCGCACATTCATCGTCACATTGCCCTCCAGGGTCATGCATGTCTCGAAGGTCTCCAAGTGTGGAGAACATCTTAAGAACGTCTTTAGCTTACTTCCGTGGAGTTTACGACACCAAAAGGGTTTCATCCCGCCAAGTATACAATTTTGTACCAGATATATATATATATACATATACAGGCAACCGTAGATACAAACGTATCCAAGGAATCTTCTAGGCTGTGGAGTTTCCGACTTTAGATATACGCGTGGGTGTTACGTAGCCGGGTCAAAGCTTTCGGAATTATTTGCAACCGAGTTCCACACATCCACACACCAAGCTGGCTGGACGATCTCTGGGTTCGCCGGAGTGAGCCCGGGTATATAGATACGATGAAGTTCTATCGAGTAAAAGGGCTCAATACAGCCAAGTTTGATCGTTCCAACCCGCGGGTTGAGCCCTTCGACCGGCCTGCAGGATGAGAATAATATCTATACAGGTTTCTCTCGAGCTACGAACACATTGTCTTCGCCAGGCTCTCTGCAAGCTCTCGGCTGCAGGATAGGCGAGGGACTCGGAGATTGGGGGGAGGGGGGGGGGCCGGTCTCTCCGGTATGCCTCGACGTACAAGCACTTACCGACCAATACGTGAGCTCGAAACGTGCTGTAACCCTGATAGCCCCGTGCACTCCTGTTCCTCTCATCGACTGCATACCCATTCACCGCTGGCAACTTCAGCGCCGTTCGAATGCTTCGCCATCCTCTTCCTCGATCTCTACGCAATAAACGTCTCTCTATCTCTCTGTCCGGCTACGTCTTCGTGCACGGTGGAAGTGGCATACCAGCTTATTGCAATGGTACGGGCTGAACCACCACCACCAGCCAACTTCACCACCACGTCTCCGACTAAAACCAATACCACATCCTACGCGGACATATCCTACACAATTGTACATGTATGCACGGATACGTACGAATACGGATGTACGATTGCATCTCTCGGCGTTTTCGTTGTACCAACTACCACTTACATCGAGGTTACCCGCGCGAGCGCGGTTCACGCTTTGCGCACGTCGTAGAGACGATGTAATCATCCAGCGAGTGCACATTTGACTGTTATCTTTCGTGTTGCTATACGTACACGTGTATATGTATGCGCAAAATAACGATGTGCCCCGAAACTCGTACGGATATACTTGCACGCTTTTAACGGCGCTGCAAGGAAATCTAGATTGTACCTATTTTAAGGGGAAAACACCATTTACCAGCTTCAAAAAGCTGAAAGACTAATGTATGTCGCTGGGATCGCTGATTAGGCGCTAAGACGTCAAAAGCATGCAGTCTCATTTGTTAAACCTCTGAACGCGTTTTTTTTTAAAGTGTATTTTTCCAAACTGTTAGCATGATTTCTGAAAAACTATGCAACCGATTTTGATGAAATTTGGCACTCATCTTCCTTGTACTATCAGTTTATCGGTTTTAAATTTGAATAAGAAAATATAGTTCCTTCACAGAATGTAGTGGAAATTTCATTTAAAAAAATACAACATTGACTTTCTTAAGTTGCCGTCTTGCGAATTGTTCATATATTTTGATTCTTTTGGTTCACCAACAGCAGATGGATGTAAACTTAGAGAAAAAAGTTTGGTTCATTTGCTTCAGACAATTACAACTGATGCTAGAATACCAAAAATGTTGCAACTCACGATGTGACCTTTCGAGAAGGCCGAGTCAATTTAAATAAAAAATATATATATTTTCAAACTGTCAAATAGTCAAAATGTGTACAAAATTGTAATAAAGTTAGACAATCCTTTTTATATAAAAAAAATCTAAAAAAACAGCAAATTTTTGGCCTTGCGAATGGTGTTTCCTTCTTAAGGGGGGAAAGCCCTTTACAATGTTCAGAAAGTCGATTTTTTTTCACATATTTCGAAAGTATACCATATTGAGAGTATACTGGAAAATCGAAAAATCGTAATATGAAATATTTACCAAGTTATAGCGCATAGTCGAGAGCGCGCCGGGACCGCATGCTGTGAACTAGGGAAACTTTAAACGCGATTATTTCGAAACTGTATTTTCAAAAACTGCTCATGTTATATCTCGAAAAGTTATTGATTGATACGGCTGAAATTTTGGGAGTTTTCTCACTATAACATTATCGGGAGGATATACCTAAAGTTTTAAGGTTATCACGTAAATAAATTACTTTTTTGGGGTAAAAATTGTCGAGAAAACGGTCAAAAATATGAAAATTTCATTAAAAAGCCTACATAATTTTTAATTTTATACTTTTTTATAATTTTATAGGTATACCCTTCCCCGACACATGTCAATAATCGAAAAAATATTTTCGATTTCTGCTTCAGATCAATAGAAAAATCAGAAAAATAGAGCACTCTTCGATATCACGCAAAAGACTCCTAGAGGAATACCTTATAAAACCGCCACTTTGTTCTGTTAAAAAAAAAATGTTAAAACTTGAAAGTTGTTATAAGATAATGTCAACATTTTTAAATAATGCGATTATTTTATCACCTTTAAAAAAATTCCTGAAAAATGTTTTCCTCCCTTAATTGAAAGTTCGGGGTCAGTTCGTCCAGACAGTTTCGAATTTTTTGTGGCAAATCTGGAATCATCCGTTCGTAAGTTTTTCATCATGTTCGGGAATTGTGGATTCGATATCCTTGCTAAAAAAAAAAATAATACGTACAGCATCTGGATCGATAGCGGAGTTGTTCTTTCCACCACTTAGTTTCATATAAATAAATTAATATGAACGTACATCCCTTACTCGTGGATGTCTCGAACAGCGAAGCGAGCTAAACTTTTCTGTACGCCACTTTCATGAAGGATTCTTTCGTGTTTCCCTCTTTCCTCGATTTTCACCGGTTCACGAACAATTTTCTATTCAATCAGCCAAACCAGTGGGGGTATACGTCTCAGCCACGTTCACGTAGTTCCTCATCATCCGCGTATTCAGCAATACCGGAATAAATGCATCAAAGCGCGCACACGGATTTAATGAGTATTCCTATACGAACCGTGGAATTACACGCAATTAGTCATGTTTGCACAATATTCGTAACGAAAATAAACCGGTACCTTCAAACTTCAACATTGCCAGCTACGAGTTAGATTCGCTGATGTCAAGAGCTACATTTTCAAGTTCTTCTTTCGTCGCAGTTGTTCGTCACCCTCCTCGTTGCTCGATAAGCGCGAAGAAAAAGCCAAAGCTTTGTGAAAACGCGCCATCTCACAATACCATGATATTCTTTTTTCGCTTACAAATGTGGTATACAAAGAAAGCGCTTTGCGATCTGGACCATTGACGAGTTGACGTCTTCGAGATTTCTCGGCATCAAGAGGCATTCGTCTCGTAGCAACACATCGCATAATAGCAACTTCACCCAGTACTATACAACTTTTACACAAACGTATATCCATCTACATATATATCCCGAATGGACACTGTAATTGGCCATTTGCGTTCATGGCAGTGTATCCTCGTCATTGCCATACTTTTATCTCTCCTCAGGCCCCTAAACTTCTCGGATCCTTTCGCTACAACATGGCCGATCGGTGTTGCGAGGCTGAGGATGGGACATACCTTATATATATATATATATATGTATATATATCACAGCATATAAACTTACAAACCCGCCTACGATATATATACACATCTGGCAAACATTATCCGGGCGATCCGGTCGGTCGCGTTTTAGCCCCTCATTGTTCCATCGTTACGGACTTGGTAGAGGTGCGCAACTACCTCCTAAGCGACTGTCCCTCTCGGCTACCATCCATGCGGATGTCTAGCGAATATACGGGCGTAAATCACCGGAATGAACACGTAACCCGAGATAGCTGAGGGCTTTTTGTTTACCGGCATACGAGATACATCTCCTTTAACGCCTTGCCCGTATCGTCACCGCCCTTGTAGCAAAGTGGATGGTTGGGCTGTACTATAGAGGGGGAGGACAGAATGGAACTGTCACCTGTACCTGTAGCTATCACGACACTTAGACTCGCGAACGAGATTTCGGTTGGTGCGGTGCGATGCCGAAATCCAAAAGCTCGCCGCGGAACGCGCTCGCGTGTACCAGCTTTTGCTCTCTGCTTCTTCGATGTATCGATATCTCAAAGTCAAAAGAATGTATCGAAATGGTACGAATTCGTACTCGATGCTCTTCTACATATATATATATATATAATATATATAGGAACGCGTACGTTTTTATTTTTGTTTTCGCGCTTTAGAGCTCCACAATGGGAACACACCCCCTAAAAGCTCCCTTTTATACTTCTCGCGGTCGAACAGCTGCCACCGTCTCGACGGCGTGTGTGCTCCCCAGGCCGCACCCCTCGCATTTACGCTACTCCGACGCCCTTTTAAACTCTAAACCTTCGTCTTCTTCTTTCGAATGCCTCTCAATATGGGTGCTCACGACACGCATAGGAACGCCATCGATACGAGAAAAAAAGGAGTGCGGGAGTGAGAGAAAAATACACGTAAAGATTTTCCCATCGGGATCGCTCGCTCGTGCACTCTCTCGCTACGGTGGCTTCTTCGGCAAATTATACGGCGGAATTCGGGAATTCCGTTCACGTACGTGACACGGTGAATTTCGATTAGGAAAATAAGTACACGGGCGTACCATTGCCTTTACAGAAGGAAGTGTGAGTTGCTTCGTGGAGTGGGTCTGGAGAGAGAGAGAGAAGGGAAAGACAAACGGAGGAAGACGGAGGTTGGGGGAGGATATATAACAACCCTCTGGCATTTGGAAATGGGATCCTCCAGCTATTCAACCTCCAACCCCTTTCTTTCAACCTGAAATGGAGAAGGCAACACGGTAACCGATATCTGAGCTTCCTCGCACAAAAGACGAAAGCCCGATTTCATTGTTATAGTTGTTACGCATCTAGAATTTATTCCGGATTAACGGGAGGTCGAGACAATCATGATTAACTTCTCCCGAGTTACACCTCCGTGTAAATATATTTTTGTTTGCTTCCCTCTTTTGTTGCTGTTTTCCAGGATGATTCTCTTCAATTTTCCTCGTTGCGGTACAGAGAGTCATTGTTCGTATACTTATTGTATAGAACACGGCGACGCCCGGAGGCGATGGTATTTTATTGGGATGAGGTATAAAGGGGGTAGATGTTTATTCGGAACAAAGGGCTGCGACTCGCTTCTCATCTTTCTTGACGCTGTGTCCTATCGAAGAAGGCGAAGCGACCATGAACGACGAAAGTGAGGTTCATGGTAAAAGGAGCAGCTATATTGTCAACCGGTCACCGTTTCTTCCGACATTCTACTTTGATTCGATTTCCACAGATACAAACGAACACCGAGAGAAAGGAGGCAGAGATATATAAAAAGCTATTGAGATTTTTCATAACCCGTGCTGTTGTTCGCGTTCAAGTACCAACCAATATCTTCTTACAGTTGTTTTACTTGCGCTGTGGGGAATTGTTTTTTTTTAACGAAAAGAAAAAAAGGTAAAACTTTATCACCGCAAGTACTTTGAATCCCTTAAGTTCACAGCAGTGAATCATGCGAACCATCAACTCTGTGGTATGAGCTTTGTGGACTATAATAACTCCAAACTTTCGCTGTTTGTTTCATCGCATAAAAAATTATTGCCATTGTAAAAAAATCGCGTGTACGGTGTCTCGTGATTTTTGGTAGGAAATTCAATGCTTTTCACGCCATTTCAATGTCTCAATTGTCGAGGATTCTCGTAAGCATGTCGGTATTGAATTCCAATTCAAAGGCTTCAATTCCATTCATGCGTAAACCAGTCAGTCATCGCGATGTCTATAGTGCGCCAGAGTACGAGGAATTGAGCAAGAGCGAGAGAGAGAGAGAGAGAGAGAGGGAGAGAGAAAGAGAGAGAGAGAGAGGGAGAGAGAGAGAGAGATAGAGAGACAGAGAGAGAGAGAGAGAGAGAGAAAGGAATACTGAATTCATCAGGGATGAAAAAGTATTTACATTTTTTTAATTGGGTTAAAGCAATTGAAGCGCGAATGCCCCCTCGCCCGCACCTCATCCCCATTTTACCGCAGGCACAGAGACTGCAGGAGAGACGAGTATATTTTTGGACTATAAAATTGGCACGAGAGCTGCAAATGTTTCCACTTATTATTTTTTTCCTTCCACGGTATTGCTGCACAGAAGTGCAAAAGAAAAAACCCAGGATATTTCTCGTTTCGAATGAAGCGAGAGAGAGAGGGAGAGAGAGAGAGAGAGAGAGAGAGAGAGAGAGAGAGAGAGAGAAAGAGAGAACGAGAATGGGGTTTGGAAGGGGGGGGGGGGGCGAATAAGTGCGCATGCTGCACCGGTGAGAGAAAGAGATGAGAAAAAAAAGAAAAAAAAAACGAGTGAGCCTTATTTGTATACTTTCGTTGCATGTTTAAGGGACATTACTGTCTGGGCTCACGACATAGATAGAAAAGAAATGCACACGTATACATAAATACGGGCATATATAAATTTCTTTCCGTGTTTATATACGCGGTCTTGCTTTTTTCTCCTCCATCTCGCTCCATTTCCACCGTCGTGCCCCCTCCGCGCGCGCGGTATTCTCGTAAACGTCGGAGTTCCATGGATGGTTTTACAGACCGT
The DNA here is from genome assembly GCA_963932345.1 of Ophion ventricosus. Taxonomy (NCBI): domain Eukaryota; kingdom Metazoa; phylum Arthropoda; class Insecta; order Hymenoptera; family Ichneumonidae; genus Ophion; species Ophion ventricosus. The sequence goes on along the minus strand of OZ010712.1, from coordinate 18,819,332 downwards.
TTATTTTTTATTTCGTTTTATATTTTTTTTAAACACAAAAATATTTTTTTACTCTCGTGTAAGGACCGAGCGTAAGGATATATCTATCGCACTATTCTCGCGGTGTCCCTCTCGTCGAGCGTGGAAAAGCCGCTAAGGCAAAAGAAGTCAGAGAGAGACAGAGAGAAAGAAACTGCAAAGCCAGACTGGCGCTGCCGTCGAAGGTATATACGCAGACACCTGATATATATATATATATATATATATATATATATATATATATATTTATGGAGATTCTAGCAACTCTATTTTCCTCTGTCCCGCGCTAGCTCTGGTCCTTCGTTTTTTTTTCCCTGTTTTATCCGTTATACAAGTGGCGGGATTAGGCAAAATCCGTTTATAAAGTATAAAGTCCAAGTCACGTACCTGATGGTCCAGATTTATACGCAAACATTTGAATATTTTTTATTTACTTCAACTACTCCCGAGGGAAATTCGTACGGATGCTCTTTGAATATAGGAAATTTGAATCTTTTGTTTTTCGATAAAATCGAGCTTTTCCAAATTAAGGAGTTTCGGGACAATTGCTGAAGTGTTACTATTTGATTTAAATTTATACAATAAATTCTTTCTCATGTACTGAATGCACCTTCCAAATTTTAAATCGATCGTTTACACCGTTCCTATAAAATTTGCTATTGAAAAAACCCTTTTTAACATAAGATTTTTTAAATGCCTGCGCTCATCACTGAATGGCAGTTTTACGCACGAAATAGTATGAAAAAATGGTTAAAATATTATGAAAAACTGTTAAATCACTTAGTACATTATGACAAATTCGTCATCAGTGTTATAATGTTGAATGCTCTATGTTAAAAAGTGTTTTTTTTTTCAATTGTAAATTTTATAGAAACGGTGTAGATGATCGATTTAAAATTTGAAGGGTACATTTAGTGTATTAAGAATTTACTGTTTAAATTTAAATCAAATGGTAACGTTTCGTAAAGTGTCCCGAAACTCTTTAATTGTTACGTTTTATTTTTATCGACTGCAAAATGTTATTAACTGTTTAAGTCTTTGCTTATGTACGTAAAATCAAGTAAACATTAGAACGTATCCGTACGTTTCGAAAAGTTCGAGTCGCAATTGCATTGTGAGAAAATCGTAGCATGATACAGCGCTTTTATACATGTGTATAAAATCAGTTGTTACTATGCTTTACAATTTGTAACATATTGAGATCGATTACCCGCACGTCGCTAATCTAACCTAACTGCCGTCTTAAGGGGCGAAATACATGCAGCGGTATGAAAAAAATCTATTTTTTTTTACGTAAAATGTTACTTATACATCTTAAGAATCAGCCCTGAAATCGTTGATTACCCGGTGAGTCACTGAAATCATTGAGTTTTTGTAGTTCGAAACTTTCAACACGTTATTTTTTCAACACTACTATTCTTAAGGTTTGTGGGAAACATAACTTTAAAACGAGTTGACCAATCGTACTAAAATTGAATACAAAACTCGATAATAATATTACCTTAAACCCATACCTACTTGTTTATGAGAATCACTTTTAAAAAGTACGCTTTTATTGCAAAAAAGACCGAAAATGTGTAAAATTTCATTTTTATTTTGAAGTGTCCTATTTTTTTTAATTTTCCAACTTTTTAAATGTTTCTTAGGTATAAGTTCAGCATTTAGATGTTAATATACTAAATATTCTCGGCTCATAATTTTCGGATCAATATTGAAGTCGTTGTATTCCTTACAAACGGACAACTGCCGCCAAAACCTTCCTGGAAGACCACACGGAGAGAATTAAATGTTAAAAATTACCGTGCAGTAACGGTAACCAGATGACAACCCTGAAACTTCGCTTATTATTACTCAGTTAAACACAGATTTTCACGAAAATAAAATAAAATTTCTTCTTCAGATAGAAAATTTTACCAGATTTTCTAGTAAATTTTGATGTGTAACAAAATACGCAAAACATAAATTTTAAAAATATATAATATCAGCGAAATTTTACTGTGCATTTTATTATTTTATGCCTTTCAAAAATGTCTATAAAAAAGTATCGTCTTTATAACAGTTATTTTAAGATTTATTATAAAATTTAATGAGTGTTATAGGAAAATGTATTGTGCTCTCGGTAAAAATTATCGTGCGCGCTACCCTTCTTGTATAGTAAAATTTTAGCTACGTATTTGAAATTTTCTGTAACGTGAGTTAAAAAAAACTTGTCGCATACGAATTATTATGCTTTTCTCACTTGTCACCACATTGAAATATATCACGGTAATTTTTACCGTGAAATTCACGACAAAAATTACTTTTTAATTCTCTCCGTGCACGCCATAATGTCGCCATTCTGTAATATTTTTTCATGAAAAAGATTATTTGAACCGTTTAATCATGCAATAGATTATATCTAATGTTTCATAAATATAAAACGTTTCGTTTCGTTAAAAAAAAGATTAAAATTGACTATTTTTTGCTTGCTTGAATTTGCTACTATTTTGCTTGCTTGAATTTTCTACTAAGAAATTATGTGCTCGTACTACCTTAAGGTATACCTTTCGCGGCGGGCCGTATTTTGCGGGCTTATAAGTGGGGCCCTTTTGAATCATTAGTAAATTATGGTGGTGCTTAATAAAAATAAGTGACAATCAATTATTATATTCAACGATAAACTGGAATTTAAAAAAATCGATTAAACTTTATAGATTTAGACACTTCTACAATTTCTCTGAAAATTCGCGTTTTCGAAAATTCTTATGCTAGTTGCATTTTTCTAAGTTTTATCATTAATATTTTCTTCAAACATTCGGTGTCCCCCTGTTTTTATTTTCGGTATGGACTCTTTCGAATTTTTTATATGCGTAGAGTAGTTTATACCAAACATCTAGAGTTATTTAGTATATAAATGATTAGATAGAAATGTGGCCAGGATATTATCTCCATAATGTGTCGTATAAATTAAACGATTTTCAAAGTCGTAATTTTTTGTTAAAAGTTCGGTAACTCTGCTTGGAATTTTACCACTATACTGGGATATATTTTTATTTCATTGTAGACACAAAACAATTTATTGTTAAATATTTGAATTCGTAAAAGGAATACCTTAAGCACCCAGATATTATGAAAATACTATTGAAAGACTCCACTTCCGGCAACATTCGCGTAATCTTATTAGGAAGTCTATCTCGCGAAACGAAAAAAATCTTTCATCAAATACTCGAGGATGAGACGCTGTCGCGTCACTTGCTATTGAATATGGTAATCGCATACGAGCACACATGCGAATTACCGATGGGCTCACGAATGCCCGTGGTCGTGGAAGTAGCGTAGAACACAACGGTTTAGTCAGGCGTAATCGGTAATCGATAGCGCAAATTCTCGAGACTCGTTCGAGAGGAGGAAGAGGAAAAGGAGAGGTACACATAGGAACGGCACACTTGTGACTACACAGTATATTGGCCCGAAGCTGTGTACACACTAATGCACAATGGGGCTGGTTCACACCATTGGAATCTGCGAGAAGCGATTATTAGGCTTTACCCTCCGATATATGTACACTATATGCGGATACACGTGGTCGAATGCGATAAAGTACTTACGTACCTCTGTCACCCCTCATTTCTCTCACCCATCCTCCTCGCTTTTGTTCTCTTCCTCTCTCTCTTCCCTCTCTCTCTCTCTCTCTGTCTTTCTCTCTTTCTGTCTACCGCTTGCTCTACATTGAATCAAACGATGTTGAGGACCATGCCTATTGTACTTGCAATTAGGTGTTCCGTTGCGCTCGTTTATAAGTTCTCGACTGCCGCCTTTTCTCGAAAAACTTGCGGAAAGCTACGTAGAAATTAGCCCCAGCTTGCCGTCTTTCCTCCAATATACGATTCGTCGCTTCGGCCGCAAAACTCGATATTGGGAAAACGACGTGAGCTCTCTTTCATCTCTCGTATATACGTATACATATACGTGTGTGTGTGTGTGGGTGGGTGTTTTGTGTGGGTGCGGTGGCTAAAAATACAGCGGAATTTGTTGGGAATTTTTACGAGTTGGGGCGCCGTGGCTTCAACTCTTGATTGGGGTCAGTAATTCATCGGAAAAAATCAGCAAACGTTTTCCGGGTGGCGAGATTTCGAACGGATACTTTTTTTCAACGCGCAATCTTACATCTGAATTGTATAAAAATAACATATTCGTGTAATATTCATTTTTCTCTTTGGTAACAATACCGAACATATAACTCATCAATTATATTTAAGTGTTGTATGTTACGTAAACTTGATATTCGAGGTAGCTGGAAAATTTTCGCTTGTTGATTCGTTGTGAAAGGTCTACAAGCGAGCAACTCTATTCTTTATAACTTACTCATACTGCATATCGTTCTTCTTAAATTATTGCCACACAAATTTTTCTATTAAGGGGGCAAAAAAAGGAGTCGGCGAAAAAATAGCCAATGCTGATAATTTTTTTTTGGAAATAAACGAAACGTTTTCCATTCATGAAACTTTAGGTACAATTTATTGCATAACTAAACTGTTTCAATTCATTTTTTTTTTGAAAACTATAGCAAAATGGCGATATTATGGTGTGGGGCTTTCAGGAAGGTTTTGGCGGCAGTTATCCGTTTGTGGGAAATCCAACGACTTCGATATTGATCTGAAAAATATAAGCCAAGAATTTTTGGTATTTCAACATTCTAATTCTAAACTTATACCTAAGAAACATTTAAAAAGTTGAAAATGAAAAGAATGAGACACATTAGAAAAAGAAATTGATAATTTACACAAAATTTTCGTTATGTTTTGCAATAAAAAAATACTTTTTCAAAGTGATTTTCACAAACAAGTAGGTATAAGTTCAAGGAAATATTATTATTGCGTTGTGTGTACAATTTTAACACGGTTGGTCAACTCGTTTTAAAGTTATGTTTCCCACAAATTTAAAAAATGTAGTTTTGAGAAAAAAAACGTTTTTACAGTTTCGGAATACGGAAACTCAATGATTTCAGTAACTTACTGGCTAATCAGCAAGTCCAGGGCGTATTCTAGAGATATTTAGCTAACATTTCACATTAAAAAAATCGATTTTTTTATGCCGCTACATGCACTTCCTCCCTTGGGAGAAAAAAGGTAACTCGCGAACCCCGAAGGATTACTTAAGTTATTAATATCATAGCGCACTTTTAATTAATCATCTGACGCAAATAGGATTCTTGACGTCTCGTCGAAATAATAATCCCCTTATTCTCCCAAATCCTACAATTAGTTCGAAGTAAAATTGTATTTAGCGTTACGTAGAGTAACTGCCTTTTGTATCCTGAATTAGCTAAATCAAAATAGGCCCAGGGTACTCAATCGTACTAGTGAGAACACTAACGGATAACTCTAGGAGAACGCCTGCACATTGAGACAACTTAACAATTAAAATGACATAGCGTACGGGGCTTTGGTAAGTTATTGAAATAAGATAACAATGGAATTCCAGCTGCAAACTGTATATTTTACGTATACGTGGGCACGCTTCGATATATACTACCGAGCGATATATATACATCATATATGGCCACAGGGTAAATCCATCACGCAAATAATTCATTTTCAACTGTAACAAGGAGTTTTCAATGATTCTGTCACTCTCGTGAATCCGGTGAATTTATCACGAAAACTAGCAATAATGTTCACTTCGCAGTGAAAATACATACACCCACACGACACACACACACACACACACATACACATGCGAAGAGATCGCGAAACAGTGCCAGGATACAGCGGATGTTTCGAGCTGAATAATATATATAATTATTAATTTGCGTAATTGATGGTCCCCAAGGGTATGGTACACGGTACACAGTGAGGCAAAGGTAATATAAAGTAAATTCGTATATATAACTCTATTATATATGTACCACGTTCTATACCTATTTGAATATATATGCACACATTATATATTGCACGCAGACATATATATATATATATATAAATGCACAGGTGATACACAGTTATCCCTAACGAACGAAGTTAATCCCCAACAATTTTGCACCAGTACCATCATCATCATTGAGCGCATCTCCACCGCACACCACAACCAGCATTTGGCCAGTATACAACCCGTTCGTTTTCTCCTACAATCCCTCGAACCAGCCGGCCCTTCCTCCGTGAGTACTACTCTTGTCGGTGTTAAGTGAATAATGTACTTCGCGTAATGGATAGCCGCTTAGCTATTTCCTCGGGACGGAATTCGTTGTTGCTGTATAATTGTTGCTGTGTAACAAATACACACCTGCGTCTATATAAATATGTGTACTTAAGGAGAGATCGTGTGGTATACAATAATATGTATTTTTCACGTTGGTAGACGAGAAGAGCGAGCGACACGATTCGGAGCTGTTTGGGTCGGGGTGATCGGGTTGAAAAAAACCTTAGACAAGTGTGGTAATTGAGAGTAGCGCAATTGCGAGCTTGGCAAGCACAATGTATGAAGTGTTTTGATATCAGAATCGCCGGAACGGAAGAACATGAAAATGTCATGATTTTGCATCGTTGGAATGCAACGAACATTAATCACTTGATTACTTAAATTGTTTTGGCCTTTTTAGGCTATGAAAATCGTTCAAGTGTGTTTACTTGTTCGTATTTGAAATTTACGACCTCTATTTGAAAAAAAAAACCTTTGGATACTGAATAAAATAACGTCATAATAAATCTTTCTTTGTAGAATAAAGTTAGATCATTGTTTCAATTGTGTGTTTTTTGTTTTACGGCGAGACAACGAGTTAAATCTCGATTTTTTTTTAGTTTTTCGGAGTATCTTACAATCTTTCGAATCTCGTAGATAAAAAAGGTATATTTCGATATCGGATAGCATTTTGGAAGTGTCATGATGTCTGACAATTTTCCTCGAAACGTATCGGCCCAACTTTCAAACTAATTTCTCGTTTTGGATTCAACCGCTCGCGTTTCTCCATCTACGAAGCAGTACCAGTGGTGGAGCGTATAATTTTATGCTTCGGGAGGATGGAAAGTGAAAAGATAATAGGAAGTTGGAACAGGTGCACCGTAGCAATTATTAGGTTTGAGTCAAAAAGTTTGACGGAAAGATATGTAAATTTGGAGAAGTCATCGAACCGCATAATTGGCCGAATTATCCAGCGTAGTTACAACGATTTGGCTAACGATTAAGGACGTAGTCATACATAGTCGTATCAACCAAGGAATAATGTTAAAACCAGATACCTTTTTTTTTTTACTTTCGACTGCGCGTACACGAGAAGCCAATTAAAACGCCATCGCGTCGATTGACGAAGCTACGAGGGAACGTTTTTATTTTAAGATCGATGTTTAAGTTTCGGGCTACTTAAATGGGACCGGTAAATTCGTCCGTGACGAGCCTAATTCGAATACGTACGATAAATCAGTCAGGGTGAGTTTGTAATTAGGTTGGATCGATATATATATCGAGTGGGAGCTACGGCAGGATCTCCCCGCAAGCCGATTACGTATTGTTCGAATGATTTATGAGCGTAACAATATTGCCGATAGCCTCGACGCACTGTCACGAATCGGCGTTCGCCCTTGGTGTCGAGCGCGATCCGGGGAGATAGACAATTCGCCGCACTATTTCGATAGAGAATCTCGCGAGAGAGAGGTTTAGAGAGAGAGAGAGAGAGAGAGAGAGAGAGAGAGAGAGAATGGGAGAGGGGGGGGGGATGAGAGATTGCTAGAGCAAACGGTAGGCACATACTACGATGGGTGTATGGTTAGCTATATCGACAGTTTTTGGTTGACCAGTGTTCTATGTACTCTTAGGTATATACAATAATGACCATGTTCGTATACACGAATGTGTCTGTGTTGCCGTTCAACCATTTAGCGGCCGTACGCCTGCGGAATTCATTGTTGTTTCGTGCTGGAATTCCTCCCACATATATATATATATGCATGTGTGGATGGGCGTGGGTGTATATATATATATATGTACGGTAAAATGTAGAGCACGAGAGCGAGGGAGGCATGCGAACGTGACGCGATAATGGGCTCTATGCCGCCGTAAAACGCTTATCGATGATATCCAAATTTCCCCTAGCACACACAATCCCCACGCATCGATTGAGCTGTGAAAAGCTTGAACGGTCACCGTATACATCAACTATCTGCTAACAAAAAGGCCTTATCCCGAATACTTCGACTGTTAAATCCCCTCAAATTGAGCCCTTTTTATTGTCAATGGCCGATACAACCGTTCTAGCGTGCTTACTTCGCGTTACTCTTGTTTACAGAGCATTTTATGGTATTAAATGTCTATTGCACGCGTATACGTTTAGGGGGGTGGCAGAAATAAGGGGTATTGCATTATTTTCTGTTCGATGAGGGACGTCGTACGTGCTCCTTCGGTTACTACTGTACATACGTATGTGTGTGAAATTATTCCTGCAAATATTAGATGCCGTAAAAAGGTCTGAGCATTTTTACGCTTTATTTCGACGATGAAATTAACATAGTTAGGATTATCCGATTTAGATCAAATATGCGCCGTTGTATTCGATAACTTTTGTCCATTTTGAAGGCAATTTCATAATTCCGCGATTGAAGAAGTCCTCGTCCCTATTGGTAAAAAACTTGACCAGCTCATTTTCACAAGCCTCTCTTGAGGCCAATTTTGTAACATCAAGAAAATTTTGCAAATGCTTGAAAAGGTGATAATCGCTTGGTGCCAAGTCTGGACTATACGGCGGGTGCGATAGAACCTCCCACCCAAGCTCTCGGAGCTTCTGGCGCGTCGTTAAAGATGTGTGCGGCCTGGCGTTGTCTTGATGGAACACAACACCCTTCCTATTGGCCAATTCTGGCCGCTTCTGGTCGATCGCCTGCTTCAATCTGGTCAGTTGTTGACAGTAGAGGTCCGAATTGAGTGTTTGGCCCGATGGGAGCAGCTCATAGTTGATGATTCCCTCCCAATCCCACCAAACACACAGCAAAAGCTTCTTGGCCGTTAATCCGGGCTTGGTGATCGTTTGGGCTGGCTCACCGCGATTGGACCACGATCTTTTTCCGCTGTTGTTCTCGTATGTGACCCATTTTTCATCGCCAGTACCTCTATTATGCTAATATTTGGTTTTCCAATTGAACATTCGATTTATAGTAACGAAATACTGAGTCAACTCAATGCTTTCTTTTCGTTCAAAATTTTTACTTGATGCGAGTTTGTAACATTAAAGCTTTGAAGTTTTAGACTAGAAAATAGCAGACATTTTCGTATAAATAAGAAATAGGTAATCACAGTTACGTACAGGGTGTCTAAAAATGACCTGACATTTTAATTTATTAATAAAACGTATTATTTCTTCGAAAAGTGCAAATATTTTTATTTTAATATAAGGTACAAACATGAAGGTTATGTGTGGAACACAATATTCGATAAATAGCCGCCTCGTCTTTGCAAACGTTTACTCTTTTGACAAAATTTTCAATAATATTTCAGCATAATTGCGGACTAATTTCATTAATGGTACTTCCAATTGCTTCGTTGAGCTCCGGAATGGTCTGCAGATCATTGGCATATACTTTTCCTTTTAGAAAACCCCAAAGAAATAAGTCCAATGGCGTCAAATCGCACGATCTTGGTGGCCAATTCATATCGCCGCGGCGCGAGATAACACGACCATGAAACTTCGTCTGCAATAACTGCATTGTTTCACATTGCATTTTCACAATTTCTATGCGTTACTCGATCGTGCGTTGCTCGAATTTTTCACGGGAAAAAATTAAGGTACGGGTTGTGAATTTTTTCAAATTCTTGTCTGTTTTCTTTTTGTGTCACGGAACACTGATTTACGTACAAGTGATTGTGAGAAAAAAACAGACCCCGAATTGGACGCAGGGGAAGGAAATTAATAAAGTATAAACGCAAAAACGTATAAGTGGAAAACGTATAAATGAATCTCTATTAGATTCTTTATAGGCGAAATTTTCCTGGGCCAGAGAAATTTGACGTATAAATGATAAAAACGTACAAGTACAAAACGTATAAGCGAGGTTTCACTGTATATGTAAATCCAATGTTCCTTCGTAAGCCATTGCGGGTTTTACGATGCCATCCTTTTTACTTTTACTCCATACTCGTCTCTCCACTGTTTTCAGTTCCTCAGGCACCTCCAGAGTGTTGACGGCAACCACTTTTACTTAAACGCACTACTGTATCGCAGTGACGCGAGGTCACAGGGAAAGTGTGGTAAACTTTTGGCAGCACGGGCAATTGTACTTTTCTGATTTCCGGTTCCTGGACTATCAACGGAAACGTGGCTGCACGGTTACCCATCCAAGTATTGGTTCAGGCCAACACTGCTTGAAACGTGGGAGATCACAGTGCGGTGGCGCATCGGCTGTATGCCCATTAACGCTGGTTATTCACGGCAAAGTGTTTTAGCCATAAATTCTTGATAGCCTTCCGTTAACGCCCGTGTACATGTGCAGATGCGTGGAGATTTTGTCGTTGCCGCTGTGTACGAAATGTATGGCGTTACTATAATAATCATTTGACCAGCAAACGGTTCGATCCGATGCGCAAGATTCGCCATCGTACCGCGTTGATTTGATTTAAATGACGATAACACTTTGCAATTCGATTATATGGACCAGCGAAACGAAAGTGAGCGCGTGCGAAAGGAACCGCGGTAGGAATGGAATGTGCGTTTTGTTTTCACTATAGCGATTTAGCCGAAGCAGCATTTTCCCATCGTTTTGCGTGGCGCGATTTTTGGCGTCGTCAAAATCGTATTTACAATCATCGCGACACCTTGTTGATATTTAAATGAGCCTCGCGCATGCAGCATCGAACTTCATGACGCGGAAAGAGCACGCTACCCATAATGCTCGACCTGTCATTGATATCGAAATCTATGGATTCACAGGTTGGAAATAATCAACAATGTGGATTAAACTCCAGCATAGTTATTTTCTGCATAGAGAATCTGCAACGTGTGAATATGAGTGAATTTGTGTCAAATTTTTCCATAAAATTGTATTATTCGACATTCTCAATCTTTGGCCTCCAGTGAGCTATGAAAAATCAATCTAAAACCGTAGAGATTTTTTTTCGAACGTTTATTTTCCACTCTACACGTTCGCACATGATTTTTTTAAACCCACAATCAAGCAGACGTTCTCGGCTTTCAAAATGATATCTGTTGTTGCCATCACTTGCGAGCGGTAATCAATTATTGATGGTACCATGAATTGACTGATGTTTGATATTGAGGTACGCAGCATTTGCGGAGTCCTCGTGGAATTCGCAATATACGTATACATATATATATATATGTGTATATATATATGTGTATATATATATATAAATATATACATACATATGAAGAGCTAGCACCGGCAAAACATTTGACGGCTGGAGATGTAAATTTGCAATAATTTCACCCATAACGCTCACGTATGTCGTTCGGTCTATGGTGCAATAGGAAGAGAGTGCATCGGTTAGCTACGAACTGCGTGCATATATGCCGAACACTATATCACTGTATACAGTGATATAGTACATACATCCGACACGGGGGGAGCTTTGCGCGCACGAAACTCGAGCGTTTCTACCTACAGTACAAGCCCGGTAAAGTTACGACGTAATGTGAGACGGAACTTAGCGCTGCAAATTCGAAAAGTTCGTTCGATCATTCTATATTTATGGAAATTAGATTCCATCAGAGAAAAAGAACAGATCGTTCGGTTCGGACGAATGTCAATTTCACGGAAACATTCGACGAATGAAAAAAAAGACGCAATATTCCATCGAATTGCAATTTCTTCATAGACTTTGTCTTATTACAGGAGTATTGTTAGCGTGAAAAAAAATAGACAAAAATCGTCCGTGGAAAGAGGATTTTCGCGGGAATTTTAGAGTCTTGTATTCCTTATTTCATTGCAATCAATTAAAAAAAGAGTACTAGAGTACCAACAGTGAATTTAGTTTTTATATACACAAAACTTTTTTATCGTGTAAACTTTTTTTTATTATAGACTCTGATTAACTCGTAGTATTCGGTATTGTATGCTGTTTGCTACTCTTCTTCTCTCTCTCTCTCTCTCTCTCTCTCTCTCTCTCTCACACACACACTTTCCTGTCTCTCTCACGCAACAATAACTCGATCCGTTTGTCGGGAAGCTGAATACAGCCATACTGCGGTGGATATTTGAATATTTGGACTGTAACTCTAAACAGAGCTGCGCTCCGGAGGAAGAGGATGAGAAGTATGGCAGGGGGTTTAGGGAGGGGCATGTGTAAAACTCGCACTCTCTCGTCTGGGACAGAGCGAGAGAAAAGATTGCGAGAAAGCTGTAAACCAGTGGGAATGCAGATATGCACGGTTCGGGTAATTGAGAATCGATATCTGAATCCTAGGCTTTTCTCTCTTTCCCTATCTCTCTCTCTCTCTCTCTCTCTCTCTCTCTCTCTCTCTCTCTCTCTCTCTCTCTCTCTCGCTCGCTCTTTTCCCGGGTCCCAACAGCAATTTATATCCGTCATTAGTTCTCCCATCGCTTTCGAAGCTCTCGTACATTTCTATCCATTTATCTGCTTCTCTCTCGCTCCTCTCTCTCCCTCTCTCTCTCTCTCTCTCTCTCTCTCTCTCTCTCTCTCTCTTTCTCTCTCTCTCTCTCGCTCCCTTTCTCTCTCTGTATACGCCTGTGTGTATATTGCATCGGTATATGCCCGTTTGTATCTTCGTTCACTTACCAATTTAATCCACTGCTCAATTTGACCAATTGGACTAATGGTAGAAATTCGACAAATTGGAATGATTGTGCAACACTCCATACTCTGTGTATTAAGAATGATTTTACGTCCATGCGTCGAGATGGATACAAATCACAGCTATTTTTTTTCAGTCTTATCATAAGCGAGCTGACTCTTGGACACACGTATATACATGAGCAGATGGGATTTTACCAATATCATAAAAGTGTCTCGTCTCTCTGTACGTTCGTTTTTTTTTTCAAGCTGAAATTACGTTGGAATGCATAGAGTACGGTTTCTGAGACGATGTATATCTTTGTTTGGAAATGTTGTTTGTCTGCCACTGCTATCATCCTACACTTTGTTTCATTCGGATCGGACAAATGAAACCTGAGAATATAGAATTGTTCATTCAAAATGATGGTAACGCGCAAATCCCTTTATCATTTATAAGGAAGCACTCCAGTAAGTACTCAATGTAAATCAGTCGAATTACTTCCAATCATTATTTTACTCAATGTTTTTCTTTTGGCTGATTTGATTATGAGTACTCATCACACTGGTATATAAAAAGCAGGTTTGAAACTATATACAGGGTGAGGCACATAAAGTGTTACAGAGCAATAGCACTCAAACTATTGATCACATCCAAAAATGTTTCAGACAAAAGTTTCAGTGTTCGAGAAGGCCGTCATACTGGACCACCCTATTTTTTTTATCGGTGGTGGCGCTGAAGCTACGTCAAGGTCAATTCCACTTTTTAAAATGGAACCATGTATTTTTTTTCGATGACATTATTACCGATTTTAAGACGAATTCAGCGACCTACAACACAAGGTCATTCTAGTCACGCAAAGTATGAAAATAGTCGAAAAATCGAAAAATATCGGAATAATCACTTTCAAAGGATCCACTAACCTTGGTTTGGGTCTACCTACAGAAGATGCTCGAAGTGATGACCCTCGACTTGTAAACACTTGTTTGATCGCTGTTTTCATTTCTTACGATACCAATGTTTCTTATCGGCAGCAAGTACGCATTTTCTGTTGACATATCAGTTAGTCACGCATTACCTTCTAATGTGAGTACATCGGATCGCGAAAATGTACGATTTTCAAGAAGATTCATCACTTACAACTCGAGGGTCATCACTTCGAGCATCTTCTGTAGGTAGACCCAAACCAAGGTTAGTGGATCCTTTGAAAGTGATTATTCCGATATTTTTCGATTTTTCGACTATTTTCATACTTTGCGTGACTAGAATGACCTTGTGTTCTAGGTCGCTGAATTCGTCTTAAAATCGGTAATAATGTCATCGAAAAAAAATACATGGTTCCATTTTAAAAAGTGGAGTTGACCTTGACGTAGCTTCAGCGCCTCCACCGATGAAAAAATAGGGTGGTCCAGTATGACGGCCTTCTCGAACACTGGAACTTTTGTCTGAAATATTTTTGGATATGATCAATAGTTTGAGTGCTATTGCGCTGTAACACTTTATGTGCCTCACCCTGTATAATCAACGTTTTGTTTCTGCAAGAGTATTCAATTTCAAGAAAACTTTTTATTGCTTTGTTTTATAGCCTAGGATCTTAATATTTATTTCCAACAATCATTTTGTAAGGGTTTAAAAAATTTGTACTATGACTGGATGTTTTGATATGGTCATTCGTTTGTTCATAACAAATTATTAAAGTTACTTTTTTTTCGCACGTCGAACTTTTTGTCTACGGCTTGCCGTTTTGGTAATTCCTAAAATTATCCGCTCATACGGAAGTTTTATTATTATACTAAAAGAATTTTTTGAATCTTTCACTTCAGATCACCTCAGTTGCTGGAATCATGCACACCGATTGGCTATGCAGCAACGGTTGCATTTCGTTTAAATAATCATAACGCCATTGTACATCAATAAAAAAAAAATATTTATATATATTCTCAAGCTCGGCAAGACTGTGTTTCGACGGTATGTAAAATCCCGCACTCATCACCCCAATACTCTTATCAGGAAAAAATATTGAAAATCGATTTGTTTTTTGGGCCCCAAACTGATGCACACTCGATAATATATAAGAAAAGCATTTTTCATAATAACCTTGGTGTATAATCCTTAAGGCGTTACATCTGAGTAGAAAAAATGTTGAACGTTTTTGTTTATTGGCTTGAATAATGTATGAACATCACAAGAATGATATACAGATTTTTTTTTCAGAGCTCATTTTGCGAAGCGTCTCCGAGTGCTTCGAAACGGACGAAGTCTGTCCGAAACGGACAGCCTTGACGGTGAAAGTAGCAATTTTGGAGTCGCTTAGTCTAGTCGTTGCACAACAAATATAAAGAACTGAAGACCTAGTATCAAAATGCTTCGGTAGGTGCACGCAGAATTCAAACGAGAGCTTCAATTCCATCGTTTGGACGATAACTCCTAAATTAGTTTTCAAACTTTAAACGTGTTTTTCTTGAAACTACGTTTTTTTTAAATCGGGAAAACGCATAATTCAGGGAATTTTCATCCGATTGATTAAAAATGTTAATTGTAGCTTTCTAGATAGATTCTGTGAAGAAGTACACACGATTTTTATGATTCATCAACAATTCTCGTTTTTATAAACAAAACAAGGCTGTTTTTTTAGCGAAAAAAATGATTCAAAGTGATGCTATTTTGTAAAAAAAACCACAATTTTCAATAATCGTATATACGTATCTAGTGAAACTAATGTAAATGACGAACATTTGTTTTCTTCTAGGTACCAATCTATAAAAGTTCTGCGTTCTCTCCCTGAGCGCCTAAAAAAAACGTTCTTAGTGTAGCCACGACTTTTTTTTTGTTGTATATGTCAACCCATGTGGAGTAAACCGTCCAAACCTTACTTTGCGTACTTTTTTGATGTTTAAAAAAAAATTCCCAAAAGAGTCCCATTTTTCCGTGAGCCACATAGATGTAACGCCTTAAGATATTACTTTCACGAAATCGAATATTCAACAATTAATTGATTTGCGTATATAATGAACTAGAAATACATTCTAGTATATTGGAAAAATTTCAAGCCAAGTTAATGAATTTTGAACAAAAAATGACGTCTTTAAAAATCGTCTAATTTATGCGGCATTTTATGGAGATGACATGCGGGCCACATTTCTATCTAATAATCTATATATCAAATAACTCTAGATGTTTGATATGAACTGCTCTACGGGTGCGAAAAATTCTAAAGATTCCGTAACGACAATAAAAACAGGCGGTCAGCGAAATTATGAAGAAAATATTAATCATAAAAATTAGAATAATTTGACCAGCCGGAGAATTTCTTCAACCCCGTCTTTTGTTTTAGCGAAAATGTAAAAATCTCTAAATCCACCAAATATATGCGAAATGTTTTATTCTACTTTATCTTAGGGTATAATAATTGATTGTAACTTATTTTCATTAAGCGTCATTGTAATTTACTAGTGATGCAGAAGAGTCCTGCTCACGCGCCCACAAAATACGGCCCTCCGCGAAAGGAATACCTCAATACAGTATAACCCTACAATCCATTCTCACCATACAAATGAAGGCCTTAGGCCACTCTAGGATTTTCCAAAAATCGATTTTTTTTTGTTAAAACTGTACCTCAGTACCTATAAAATTATATTCGAAAAGATTATGGGTGTGAAAAATCTCCAAGTACTCGATTTTCGAATTCTAGCGCAACCCCTCTTGATTCATGTCGTGACTTTCTATTAACTTTAAATGCGTTGATCTCAAAACAACATTTTTCAAGTCGGCTGGATTCATAACTCAAACAAATTTCAACCGATTCACTTGAAATTTTAACTGCATATTTAGAATTACATTTTCTGAGGCACTATGTAGGATTTTTTAAAGTATATTGCATAGTTCCTTTTTTATAAACAATTTTCTGACGATTTTCTCATGGCATTTTATACTTTTTGTTTTAGAAATGCGCCATTTTGACAAAAAAGAATATATAAAAAAAATCCTAGGTACTTCTATAGCTATTCTTATTTATAATCGAAAAAACTTTAGTATCTCATCATAACTCAAAAATTATAGGAGCTGGTGGTCCGGCCGTTGACCTTCCAGAAATAAATGCGTCATCGGAAAAATGCTGCACAGCCGCCATTTTGACATGTATCGTTCTGAAAAAATAATTTTCTATAGTCAATTACGTGTATAATAAAACTCCTGTTTTGTAATTCCAATTTATTTTATGGTTTCCCTGAAAAAGAAATCACAAGATATGTCCTTTTTTTTGGCCTCTAGAGTGGCCTAAGGACTTAACCGAATTTCTGACACAGCGAAGTCGCGCGGTCAAAAGCTAATACATTCACACGAATTTTCACGAGGAGACTTTAGATCCAATAAAACTTTCCTTATATTTCTCGGGGGAAAAATGACACCTGATTGGGCGAGCTATTGAAACAAGCCGCATAGCCACACACCCACACGTCCGGAACTGTGTGGCAAAAAATGTATTACGACTGCACTCGTACGTTCGATACGATGCCATTAGGCGAATCGTTGCGGCCGTCGAATTCTCGCTTTCTCGATATATACCGCCGCATCGGCCGTTCCATTAGGAAATGTTCTGCCACGAAACGAGACCGCGAATGCGTTAATGTTTCGAATCGATTGAAGGTCGCGAATCAATCGAATGACGTTACGATGAATTTTCCAGCTTATTTAATAGCAATAATAACAACAAAATAATAATAATAAACACAATACGTTCAAACAGTGATGCGTGTTGTGGCAAATTTCATTTTGCGTTTGTACATCTGTGGTATTGTTGCTGGTTGAGGGCGGTTAAATATATCGACAACGATACTCATTAAGCCGCGCGCGCGCGCGCGCGCGCGCGAGAGAGAGAGAGAGAGAGAGAGAGAGAGAGAGAGAGAGAGAGAGAGAGAGAGAGAGAGAGAGATGGATGGCCCAGGTGAGCGGACAGAACGACAGAGCTGCCGGTAGCGGGAGAAAAAGAGGAAGAGACAAATGGAGGAATGAAAGGGTTGGGAGGTACGGAAAGCTGGTGAGGTGACATTGACGAATGCGACAGATAGGCCGTGGATAACCCGTCTGGGTTCAACTTCCAGCCCCTTCCCCTCTTCGTCTCATCTACCACTCGCATGATTATAATACAACGCATGATTATAATAAGAAAAGGGCGTTGATTCACGAGTTGCAGGTCGGATAGAAAAATTCACCGAGCCCTTCTACCGGTCACTAAGTATTTGCTGCGGTAATCATGCACACACACACGCATCGATGTACAAATAAATATATTCCCATGTCTACATATGTTTATATACATACAAACACAAGTATAAATGTATATATATATATATATATATATATATGCTACAAGTATATACGGCAAAAGAGCGAATAAATGAGCTCAACGCTCCCTGCTTTCGGAATTCAACGAAATACGTGTTTAAATGCGGTAATTGAGCTCCGCGCGCATTATTCGTGGATATATACATATATATGTGTATATATGTGTGTGCGTGTGCGTAGCTATATACAGGGTGGACCATTTAACGTGACCACCCCAAATATCCCCGTTGCCTTTAGAGTGACGAAACAAATGTCAGGATGTAATTTCGATTGATTTCGAAGGGCTGATACAGTGGTGAAAAATTCATTTTTGTCAAGGTCATAGCTTTTGCGTTCTCAAGGTCAACAATGGTTTTTCAAATGGGAACATGTTTTTTTTTTTTATTAACACGTTGTAGCTGATATTCAGATGAATCCAACGACCTATGATATCATGACCTTGAAATGATTTTTCACAAAAATACACGTGTAAAAACGGGAAATCGTGATGGTATTGATAATAAGAATATCCGAATAATGTAATTGAATTTTTTGTGCAGAAAATTTATTGTAACAAATGTTCGAAGTGATGGCCATTAACCTCGACACATTTTTGAAGACGTCGGATGAATGATTCTCTTGACCTTCGAAGAGTTTCTGGTGTGATAGCGGCGCAGGTTATCCAACGGATACAATAATGTCAATAGTCGGAGATATTTCTGATGTTTGTAAATACTGACATTGTAACGTCGTAAAACTGTAGTAGAGTGAAAAATGTTTACCATCTATCAATATTAGAATCAGTAGATAAGTGTATCCATCCAAAGTAACATGTAATAACCGTATCGAAAATGGTATCAAGTACAGTCAAGCAGAGAAAGTGGACCTGCGCCGCTATCACACCAGAAACTATTCGAAGGTCAAGAGAATCATTCATCCGACGTCTTCAAAAATGTGTCGAGGTTAATGGGCATCACTTCGAACATTGGTTACAATACATTTTCTGCACAAAAAATTAAATTAAATTATTCGGATATTATTATTGTCAATACCATCACGATTTCTCGTTTTTACACGTGTATTTTGGTGAAAAATCATTTCAAGCTCATGATATCATAGGTCGTTGGATTCGTCTGAATATCAGCTACAAAGTCTTAATAAAAAAAAACATGTTTCCATTTGAAACACCATTGATGACCTTGAGAACGCAAAAACTATGACCTTGACAAAAATGAATTTTTCACCACTGTATCAGCCCTTCGAAATCAATCAAATACCTTCTGACATTTTTTTCGTCACTCTAAAGGCAACGGAGATATTTGGGGTGGTCACGTTAAATGGTCCACCCTGTATATATATTTATAAATGTGCGGGGAGGTACATATGGGGACCGGCTGTACATATCGTAGAAGCAGCATATATAAGTTTGCAGTTGTATTTATACGTGTACATACCCATTAGTATTGTTATGTATGCAAAATTAATGATTATATTAAAAATTGTACGCTATATGTCGAGCGGTTATTGCGGGTTTCTCTGCGGAATCCACCATTTGGCGGGGATGTAAAGTCGAAAAAATGCTCTCTGTCAAAGTTGGGACATTGAAATTGCACTTTTCCACAGTCCCATCGTGGAGCCTTTAAAACGGTCCCAAAATAATTATCGGAAATTTTGAAGTACCGGAATCCACCTTTAGGAGGGGATGGAAGCTCGACGAATTGTACCTCTCAAAGTTGGAAGATTTTCATTTTACTTTTTCGATAAAATTCATATCATTTCCGAGTCCCGGAACCCACCCTTGGAAGGGTGTGCAAATTCGAAAAAATGATACCTCCCGAAGTGCGGAGATTGCAACTTTATTTTTTCGACATTTACGTAATGAAGATTTAAAAACGAGGCAAAAAAAATCGTTCCCGGGCAAAATAAGCCCAGGTAGAATTCTCTAAGTTGAAAGAGCGATTCTGGAGAAGCCGAAACGCGAAAAAATGACTTTTTAAAAGTCCGGGTCGCCGGTTTTGCGAATTGGCGAAATTTTGATCGATCATGTCTCAGCTGCTAATTAACTAATTAGGGTTCATAATCAGCATCCGGGGACGGATTTAGATAGACTTAGTGAATGTCGTTGGAGTTATCGGACTATCTTACTTCAATCTACAAAAAATGCCGCAATAAGAAGAAACCCAAAGGGGGTACATCATAGTTTCGCCAAAAAAAGGGATTTTGGTCAATATTTTGATGAAATATTAATTTTCAGCAGACGAATCCGAATTGTAATTTGATTTAATGCATAGTAGTATGGATGCGAAGATTACACAGTTAATTTTCGTGAAATGTACATTGTCCCTCACGACTATCTTATTTGTAATGGTTCCTGTAAATATCTTCCCTCGATTAATTTGAACCGCTCTCATAATCCGTGCAGAAATGTGACCGGGCATTCCCTAGTTTGCATGGGGCCCTGGCCAGGCTTGCCTCGTCACCTGGCCAGACCCTTTCATGGAACAGACCAGAAAAATTACAAAATTGTTTTTATGGTTTACACTCTATGTTTGGAAATTGCATTGTTCTGGCTGAAATACATTGCAACCAAGTACACTTTCACGTAATGTATAGCCGGCTCGAAGATTGAGATTTGCTGAACAGTGAACCTTCAAGAACTGTCTAAAGCTGGTTTGCTTTCTACCCCAACAAAGATATTTACACTTAATTAGGATGAAACTAACACATCTGTTGTAATTCTATTCACCATTATAGGCGTTTTTTTTTCATCGATGATAATCTACGAGAATAAAAATGCTTATCATAAATAATGATATTACAACAAGTATTAATTTGAACATAACGATTAACCAAATTATTTGATAAGACAAAAAAGTAAAGGATTTCGTAAAGTAAAGCTCGTGGTTTTTAAAATCGACGTCTCTTTGTCAGGAAATATCGATGTTTTGGTCGGGAAGACATTACTCGTATGTATTTCGCCAACAATCCGTGGCTTCGAGAAAAGTGCTTCGCGTAACCAAAATACCGTTCTACAACGACAAAACTTAGACCCGTTGTTATATCACGAACATAAGTACTGTGCTCACGGCGTGCACATTCGTTTACGATTTTGTGATACTTGTGAAATAATAAGTATCAGTACCACAGTCAACTCTCACCTATTTTGCCGTCACCCATTTTGCCTTCTCGGCTATTTTGCGAAATTCCGACTGATTCCGACCGCTTATTTGTCCGATGGGTCCTTCCCTTACCCCCCCGCCCTATGCCCATCTGCTCGTAGGTATAACCTCACTTACCGTCCGAACCTCGTCTTGAGCTAGCGTCCGCTAAAATTGTACTGTCACTTCGCGCGGTTATCGTGGGGCGTCGCTGTTATCGAGCTTAGAGTAGGGCGCCCCTCACGGCGCAAAATAAACAGGAAGTGTCGCTCGCAACTCTCAGCAAAATAGGTGAGAGTTGACTGTACCTGATACTATTTATTTTACTCGGGTATATCACCAAAAGCCCTTTTCCAATACCTCAGCATTACTATATCCGTCCACTGGTTTATTTCTCATGGCCCTGTCAGTACACTATCACCTTTCTCGTAATTTCGCGACGATTATCCGACCCCTTTCCTCGTTTCTGATCAGTTTCTGGAAAAAGAGAACAGCGGATCAGGACCTGACCTAAGACCTGTTACATCGCGAACCGGATCCACGTTGGACGGCCTGACCATGTTCTGATATTATCTAGGGAAGGCAGATAAGGGGCAGTACTTTTTCCCGATTCAAATTTCTACACATGAGTAAACGCTCCAACACATTGTGACCGATGCTGATTTAAGCCCTTGCACAAATAAAAAAATACCGAGACCGTCCCCTCATGTGCCAAATGTCCCCATATGTCCTGCTGGAGCTCCAAAATGGTCCCGGTATAAACCTTTACACACACACACACCACCCACACACACACACATATATATATATAAATATAATGGACTTGCGTATAAATATATCTCTCTACTTTCGCGGCTATGAGCTCTGTGCAAATCCCCGTGTACATATCCCATCCTTTCATTGTATTGTGTATGTGGGCGTGTGCATATATAATCATTCATGGCTACTGGGAAAGGCACGGAGAAACTTGGAGAGAAAGAGCCAGATCGCGCATCGTTTTACCGCAACGCGAGCGCGAGAAGCGCATTTACGCGGTTTTTTAAAAGTCCTGCGTGAGCGAGTTTCTCGTTCTATTTCCTCTTGGCTTAACGTCGCGGGCGTGCAGAAGGATAAGGCGTTTTGTACAAACGTGGGCAATAATACGCGCATCTCTATATATATATATACACGTATATGTTTTCTCTGCGGTTGTATGGGTGCACGTGTGGTTTGATGCGCATATACGGCCGGCTGAATCTCGCGGCAATATGGTGGTTTTCAACCAGAGCGAATTTAACACTAAACTTGTATGTACGTATGGAATTATTATGTATGTGTAAGATTATGATACGCCTGCGAGTAGAGGAAATTCGAGTGGAATCAACTATTAAGTGTCGGAAATTAGCGGCGGCGAGAAACTTGCGGATTATGTAACTTACGATTATGACTATATATACGTTTTCACGTTTTTTTTTAATCGTATGTACAAATGTCAACTTCATCAATTTAGCTTTATTATTATTGTACATGAATACGACGAAATTGTAAATTGTATGTTTGATTTTTTTCAATGACGATTTTTTTGTATGTTTATCTATTTGTTGACGAGATTTAATTAAGGCGGTTTTTTTATAATTGAAAATAAAACTTTTTTCTGAAGCTTGCCACTTTGTAATTTTCAAAATTTCAATAAAAAATCCGGTCATACGAAAGTTTTATTATTATATTAAAAGGACATTTTTTTATTTTTACTTTTGAATCACCGTAGTTTCCAGAACCACCCACACCGATTGGCCATGCAGCAACGGCTGTTCTTTATCTGAATAATGGTGACTTTATTGTTTATCAATATTTTCCAATGAAAAACACCCCAAACTTGGCAAAACCATCTATTGAGTATGTGTAAAATCTCGATCTCTTCATTCCAATACCCTCATCCGAAGAAAATGAAAAATCAATTAAAGTGTTTTTAATTATCGTTTCATATGTATTTGCGAATATTGGAACAAAAAGCTCGAAACTGCATGTGCCGCGCCCCGCGACTCACGCAACTTTCAAATTGATTAAAAACATCTCATACGAATCGGTATTCGTGAAATACTTGATATTATAATCAATAAAGTGTTGTTTTTATTAGGCTCATCCGATAGTTTTTATTACCATCGAACTATATATAACAACTTCCCATTGTTAAAACGATCGTCATTAAAGCGGAAAAATACGCGTATACGGAGTGGTTTTGTCCATTATGCATTGTATTGTTCACCATCGGAAATATCCCAATTAACCGACAATTCCAATATTCTCCGTTCTTGCCATATTACGACATCGAAGATACATGTGTAACTCGCTGTAAGTTACAGAGAAACGGCCGTTCCCCAATGTTCTCCTGTTCGATTTGCTTCGTACATATTGCCTATACCCGATGATGCTTGTGGCGTGATGTTCTACTTCTCTCTCTCTCTCTCCACCTCACGTTTCCCACTTCTCTCGCGAATATATATATATATATATATATGTATATATATATATGGATGTACGAATCGGGCCATCGTTCGTAATCGGTAATCGATATCGAATTCTCCGCGGAACAACGATTATCATTACCGTTGTGTGACCCTCTCTCTTGTCGATTTCCAGGCACGAACTCCCGCATGTATGAAACGGCCGCCCGCGCGCGAGAGAGAGAGAAATTTGCACCCACATATGAGAAGATGAAACGGTGCCATTTCGGCGACCCATTAGAATGACGTCCTGATGGTGGACATATGGGTTCTTCCATAAGAAAGGGGTAGAATTTTTGCTTGCTCGAAGATTTTTTCAATCAAAGATTCTTCATTTAGATTCTTTTAAAAAGCAGGCTGTATTGGAAACCCAGAAAAAAACGGAAAAATAAACGTCTGTGAAAATCCTAAATCTTACCTGATCCAGCTAATTTCTGGTAAATACACCGAATCCGGAAGTCACTGCAAAGATTAGTCAGCGTATTTATTCGATTGATTCTCATCGCTCAAAAATGATGTAACCAACAATATTATGGAGGGAAAAGCCAACAAAAAACCCAAAACCACTCCGCCTGCGCCATAAACTGGTGCAGTTGTTAAACTGGTAAGACTGGTTTTGTTTGAGTTGATTGTTTGTTTGGGTTACTACTACTGCTGTACGATAAATGTTTGTTTCTGGTTATTTGAGTTCTCAGGGCTACCGCTTCCATAATATAAATAGTCGTAACATTCGCACGTGAGAAACGTTGAAAAAAGTACCAACCACTTATTGCGCATTACGATCACTCTTGTGTATGATAACAATTTACACACGAAAAACTAAAAAGCGATAACATGTCGAGTGGTTGAAAACTTGAGTACGTATTCGAGTCACAAATGAATCAAAATGATTGCAATTTTGCTCGAACCAATACTTATTTACATATACATTTGTACGCGAGCGAGCGATAATTGTAGGTATATTTGATTGCACTTGCTCATATATTGAAGTATACACATATACATGTATACGAATATATACGGGAATTTTCGGAAATCCCTGTAGCCTCGAAATTCGACAAAGTACTGACCTACGCATTCCAGCGTTATGCATAGGAGTACCAAGAGCTGCTAATTCTATATGGATGCTTGCAGAACGTACAAATAGCACACGGCAATTTAACATCTGGAGGTTGCGAGTACGTGCAGCATTATATACGTACGCGCAAGCATGTACCGCGTTATATATGCGTTAGTATTATATTCGCATATAGACGATATAATATATACCGTAAGCTATCGTGCATCGTTGACGCTACGACGGATTTATGGACCAATTGGTTTCCCCTGCGAAGAGATTCTCGCGCACCGGCACCGTATCTAATATGCATAAGCAAGCGCAGGTCGCGTCAAGGAAGTTACAATTCAGTCGGCTTGTTTAATGAAGCTATATTGGATACGATAAATATGTATATACCAAGTGTTAATAATAATATCCAATACCCAATTTTATCCTATCGAGCTTTCCACTGGAAAATCTTTCACTCGGCGCATGCTCGAGTGATTGATTAGCCTTTCTATTTCAGTGCCTTGTTGAATTTCGATGTTCAATTAAAATATTAATAACTATCGATCGTCGACGGTGATTGATTGGGGTTTTTGTATATAATTCAATGGTACAGTCGACGTATGAGAGAATGCGCCTGTATGTGTGTCCAGAGAGGGAGAGAAGAAGGGTGGGTGAGTGGGAGAGGGAGGGGGAGGAGAGAAACAAGCGACGACACGACGTATACACATGTGAAACGTTGTTGCATGTACAATATTATATTATATGGTGAACACACACGATAATCGAATCGTGAAACGCTCGTTTTGGAGAGAGCAGCGAGAGTACAAACAACGAGGGAGAGAGAGCGAGAGAGAGAGAGGGGGGCAGAGAACAAGGCCAAGAGGTATAGAGTGCCTCATCAAGGGCATGATTATTAATGAATTAATGAATTCCATCGCTTATTCGCGTTCGTGCGTACCTATACCGCATACACGAGATACATTCAAGCTTTGAACAACCAGTACATCGTATATTACATAGTTTTTATATACGCACACACTCTAAGCAAAATATAGGATCGTGCAATTCGCTATCAAGTTTGACTGTTATTAACATACCCCCTGACGATCGATCGAAGTACGCTCTGTGTGCTTTGCTGGTGTTTTATTCCGGCTTTGGTCGACTATGGACACTGGCCCCCTGGTATATTCGTCGGTCCTTTCTCGTCTGCTCTTCCTCACCACTACCACCTTTTTCGTGTGCATATACAGTACAGAGAAAATTGTATAAGCAGCCCGGCAGGTTTGGGGACCACAAAATCGGTATTGACGGAGGGAGGAGGAACGTCGGGAGAGCTGGACCACCGGGGATTCAGCGAAGCAGTGACGAGGTGGCGTTAGCATGAGACGACGAAATAAGGAAGGGCGGGTGAAGAATGGGCTGAGAGAAGAGAGCCATCCGGGAAAATATAGCTGTGGGACAGAGGGAGGGAGAGAGAGAGAGAGAGAGAGAGAGAGAGAGAGAGAGAGAGAGAGAGAGAGAGTCAGTCAGAGAGAAAGGAAGACAGAGTCATTTGCTTCCGAAAACTTCCGCTTTCCACCTTGCGCGAGAGGGATGGACGTGAAATGGAAGTGGATGACATCGAGAGAGTGTGAGAGAGAATGGCCGAGGATGAAAAAGAGAGTCGTGCCCGAGGATCGAGAATGGAAAGAGGGAAATGTGGACGATGAGAAAATGCGAGCTACCGTCGAAAACCTTCCTTTGCTCCTCCACGAGCGGTCGAATCAGTCTAAGCTGGTTCAGCAGGAGAGAGGTAGAGAGAAGGCGAGCTGGAACGTTGAGAACAGGAAGGAGAAAGAAAGGGCAATACGCCATTGGAAAATCTGCGGCCCTTTCTATATCCTCCGCCAGGGAGAGAGTTAACATGGAAGGGGATGACAAGCAGAGCAGACGGGCTGGCGAGACTACAGAACTTGAAAACTGTCTCCACACTTATAGACCGAAAATCTATAGAGTATTGAGCTATACGAATTCACGAAGGTACGTAGTACGGAGTGCCACGTGGACTGGCAACCGAAGGAAGATTCACCGAGCAGATATCTATGGGCATTTGTATATATCTCTATATTTGTGTGTGGACCCGTGCTGAAATCTGTTAGGGAGTCCTCATATCCTACCACATCTCTATTCCTAGACTGAAGTCAAGTCCGGGGTTCCGCAACGATCAGTATTGGGACTGTTGCTCTTTACCGTTTACACGTGTGACCTTGAGTTCTCTCGCCACCTGCTCTTACAACCTCTCCAGTTGTAAGAGCAAAATCTGGAGATCGTCGACGATCTCCAGATTTTTCTTCAATGTCCTGCATCTGACCTCAGAAATTGTATTGCGAATGTTAATTGGGACACCGTTTTAATTCGGATTTGGGCGTCTCTGAAAGGGCTATTGCTAAATGACGATAAGACACACGCAATAATTCTTGGCAGTAGACCTTTAGGAAGGTCCCTTGAACAGTCCGAAATCCCGCCCATCATTAATGGCAGGACAATTGTCCAGTACTGCCGATCGGTAAAAATTCTAGGCATTTGGCTCGACGACACACTCAGTTGGAAGGAACAAGCAACTAACGTTGCAAAAATGGCTAGCTCCAGGCTCTACATATTGAAAACTCTTCGCGATTTTCTTCCACTGCGTGCCTGTATCAAACTTGTATCCGCTATGAGCTTACAGTGTTTGACTATTTTTGCTGTATTGTATTTGGTATCGCAGATGAATATAACACCATTCGTAAGGCAGCCCTTAAACCACGTATACGCTTCATTTTTTATGCTAAATGGTTTGAACACATTACTCCTTACTGGGAAAAACTACCGTGGCTGAGGCTTTAAGCCAGAAGGAAATACTTCATATTACGATTGATGTACGGGGTCCTGCGCTATGGTAGGTCAATATACCTGAGATCGCTGCTCAAATGGAAAGTTCCAAATACGGGAATGACTTTGAGAGTTACACCCGATTCTATAGTTATTCCCCATTATTGCACGTAATACTTAAGGCATGCTTTCTACATCGCCGCTGCTTACCTGTAGAACTCGTCGCCACCCAGCTCCATTAACTTAGGTAGAAGTTCCTTTTCTGAACTCATACGTAAGTTACTCAAAACTAGTGTCATTTAGATGCGCATTACAATGTTTTCTCGTAGTTTTATACAGGCGGCTTATATTGTTATATCGTTTGATGTATTATCTCGTGTAATAGAATAATATTGTATTTGCAATAATATTGTATACGTATTAATATTGTCATACCAATCTGTGGATTGTGTGCTAGAGGATTATCTGTATGCTAGTGCACTAATAAACCATATTTATGTATCTATCTATCTATAGGGATTTGATCCTGATGTCAGACGCAGGGAGACCACATTAGAATCTAAGTGAATTATGCGCTATTTCCCGATTCATGTCGTCTAAGAATGTTTTATTTGAAATTCTCAACCGGAATCTGTTGGATCTCCTAAAAAAAATATCCTTTCGTGATCCCGTCCACAAATTTGTTGGGGTTCCAGTTCCAATCCAGTCCGAAATCCCATTGGATTTTGGCCTGCTCTCCAATGAACGTTATTTGAAAAATCTTACTACGTTCGAATCGAAAGTATGTGAAAAGTTTACGAGAAAAAACTTGGCGTGTTGAAACATAACCTGCGAGTTTCGTAAGGATGTACGTGCGTGGTGATATTATGTCAAAGTGCAGTAAAGTAAATAACAAACGATAATTAAAGTAAATTTTCAGTGCTGTGATTGAAATCGATTTTTTTTAAAGTGATTTATACTTTTTTAAGAACCACTCATTTTGTATATCTATGTTATTTGTTTAGAGATATCAACCTACATAGTGCGATGGGATCTATAAAAAATCCCATCGGCTTATAATCCTTTAGAATTCGAATTGGATTCGTACATTGGGCCCCAATGGAGAACCCCGATTAGAATTCAATGTCCGAGGGTGACATTTTGGTATTGCGATCCAATGCGATGAGCGATTGGATCCCTATAAGGAAGTAGGGACAAGTATAGGAATCCAATTGGATCCCTATAGCAATTTCTGCACGAGGAGAGAGGATAAAGCCAATCGACTTCGAGGATCAATCTCCCGTGTAGAAATTTAAATGAGGAAAAAGTACTGTCCCATATCTGCCTTCCCTAGATAATATCAGGCCATGATCAGGGTTTCCAGCGTGGACCTGGTTCCTCATGTAATAGGTCTTAGGCCAGGCTCCGATCCGCCGTTCTGTTTTTCTGGAACTGATCAGGAACTGACTGGGAACTGACGAGGAAAGGGATCGGAGAATCGCCGCGAAATGACGAGGAAGGTGATGGTGTACTGACAGGGCCCTCCATAAGAAATAAACCGGCAGACGGACAAAGCAATGATCAGGTACTGGAAGGGTCATCATGGGTGAAAGTGCACGCTGTAAGCATAGAACTTCTGTAAGTGATACAACAACGGGTGTCGAACTTTTATCCTTGTATGATGGTACCTTGGTTACGCGAAACGCTTCGCTTGAAGTCAACTGGCGGATTATGGGTGAAATAAATCCAGGTAATGTCCTTCCGGCCAGAACATTGATAGGACGGACAAGGTGACCTTGGTTTGAGAAACCACGAACCACCTGCTCTACTTTTTTGTCTCATTAAATAAATTGGTTATTCGTTATGTTCAAATTAATACTTGGTGTAATGCCATTATTTATGATAAGCATTTTCATTCTGGTCGATTATCATTGTTGAAAAAAATGCTTATAATGATGAATAGAATTACAACAAATGTGTCAATTTCATCCTAATCAATTATAAATATATTTTATGGGGTAAAAAGCAAAGCAGCTTTACATAATTCTTATAGTCGGGCTCCATTTTTAAGGAAATGTCAATGTGTTGGCCAGGGATACCCGACTAGAAATTTTGATCAGGCAGCCTGAACACTGGTCAGGCCGCTATCATGCTGCGGTCTGGAATGCCGTAATGAGGCACGTCTGATCGGATGCCGACCGGATCGGTGAAACCGTAGTACGGGAATAAGAACGCTACCTTACTGCGGCCTGATAAGGGTGCCTTTTTACTCCCGTAAATCAGGCAATACGGGTATGGCCCTACTAGGGCTTGACCTGATAAGGCCCTATTGGGGCTTGCCTTACAACTACCTCAGCATTCCATCAACGCACATGACCTCCTATATCCTACATCGAAATTTTCATTCAGCAGCATAATATCTTTGAAGTTTTGACGATTTTGAAAGGTGTTGTGGACTGTGATGAAAAAAAACGTTATGCAAATCGGATGCGTGTTAGAAGATTCCGCTGTATTTCGAAATCTCAAAACACAGTACAAAATCTGTCATCGTCTTGTGAACAAGATATGTATAACCTAAAAATATATATAGATGTTTAATAAGTTATTAATGCTTAACTTCATAAAAAAATTATTTTTCACCAAGTTCATGTCCGAAAAATACGACCTAATAATTTACGAGACGTTTGAATTGAACGAGCGTATATTTTCCTCTATTTTCCGTCAAAATATTTTGAGCAAGCAGTGAGAAAAGTAATTGATAATGCCAAGGATTGGGAGGGAATCGGGTGGTTCGTAATAAAAATACTTCAACATAAAACATAAATGGAACATTATTCATAATGATCTCTGTACTATTTTTCATTAATCTGATTATAACCTTTTTTGTAACTTTCCGTAATAAAAATTCTATTGACAAATACATTCTTGGCATTGTATAAATATATTGTAGAGTGTGTGTGTGTACGAGCATGTATGTGTACTGGCTACGTAAGGAAGTATTATAAGGGCCTGACCAGGCAACACTATAATGACCTGATCAAGTAGCATGACAAACGCCTGGTCAGGCAACCGGATAACCGCCTGATTAGGCAGCCAGATAAGGCCTAACTTTCAAGTATATAACTTGAAAGCGTCCCGAATAGGACCCTATTGAAATTTCTACGTGGGTACATTACGTCAAAGTGTACCTGCTCTCAATGTACTCCGGCCAGAACATTGTAATTTCCGTATGTTATCCGTAAAAAAAAAACGATTTTGCGATCTTTCCAACATTATGTAAACCCAAATGTTTTCCACATCGTCTTTAGATAAATATTAGCATATTTATATAAAGAACATTTCAAGGCGCGTACTGTACCTAAAATCGAAGATCGGTTCAAACAAGTTCAAAGAACGTCCTCACTACGACCAGTGCTGATAGCCAATATCACATAGATATAACTGGTTTGAAGTATACTTTCCCCATATATGTAAGGAGAGAATAGGGTGTAGGGGCAGCAGCACTCGGACGATCGAGGGAGAAGAGCTCACAGTCGCAATGCAGCACGCTCGGCGACGACCTCAAGAGAGAGTGAGACAGAGAGGCCGAAGGAGAGAGAGAGAGAGAGAGAGAGAGAGAGAGAGAGAGAGAGAGAGAGAGAGAGAGAGAGAGAGAGAGAGAGAGAGAGAGAGAGAGAAGGAGGAAGTCACTCCCGACTAACTTACGGGCAAAGGCACTAAACGTGAATTGAAAATGCATGAGATACGCGAGTTGAGCATGGGCGCATCGATCCTCCTCCCCCGTGGCATCAATCGGGACTCGTATACTCGTATACTCGCTCGAGAAAGCCCGGAGGGATGTTCACATGCATATCGATGACTCGACGTCCAAACTATCCCATGTCCCGTGTCCTTACCGTGCTGCATGGGTCCTTCTGACATTGAGCAATTCACACACGTATATGCGGTGAATTGCACACGGTTTGGTGAAGCTCGAAGGGTGTATTCGTATACGCCGAGCCCGTGCTCCTTGCGAGGTAGGAGCGAAGGTAGCGCGGATTGCACGTTTAGCTCTTGCGTTACTTTGCACTATCAGAGTAGGTCCTTGTATGTACATTGGGATGGGGTCGAGGCATCGGCGGTTCGAACCGATACTCACCCCTCCGTCGCTCTTCAACCTTGGATCGCGCTCGGCTCTCGCTTCTCTTGATAAAGAGATTAAGGGAGAGGAGCAACAGGTATCGATAACACGCGGGGCTTCTTGCGAAGGGTCGTATGCCCCATTTAACTCTCTCTCTCTCTCTCTCTCTCTCTCTCTCTCTCTCTCTCTCTCTCTCTCTCTCTCTCTCGCTCGCTTTTTCTCTCGCACTCTTTTGCCTCCTGGTATAGAGGGAACCGCTGGGCAGTGTTTGGGGTGCTGTTCCAGCCCACCCTTCCGCTCCGTTCACATTAGAATTCTCAATGTGACAAGTTCACTTCCGGCTGTAAAGCATCCACGCTCGCTATCGTCGTTCACCCTCTCCCAATCCATATTCGTCGTTTTACCATCCCCTCCACCGGCTTTCAGAATATTTTCCGTTACCGGGAGCCATACCCGTGGAAGGAGAAAATCAGCTTGCCGGGTACGCGAGAACGAAGCGACGAATCCTTGCTGTCCCCGGGACCCACGCTGACGAGGATAAATTGTTCCCAGACGACGAACATCGCGGGCGGCTTGCGAGGAGAGGCAGAGCTATCTTTTTCTCTCTCTCTCTCTCGCTCTTTTCCGGCTGCTCCCGGCTTTTCCTTTTCTACGGGACACCGGAGACTCTCCGCTCTTTTTTCCTCGTTCACCTCAATCGTGATTGCTCTTTTTCCTTGAATAGAATTCATCGGGAAATTCTCTTTTATATATTATTTTTCGTCGTAGATTTTTTTTTGTTTCCTCGTCTCCTCTACCCCGTCGACGCGAACTTCCCCAGGGTATACATATGTACTCTCGGGATTTTCCGATACTCCCATTTCCGCGACTCCGTGACATAAGCTCTCTTTAACACCTCGACGGCAATTTGACGCGATGAATTCGTCATTAAGTTATTACAATTGGGACGATTGTGTATGTGGGGAATTCTTTTCGTTTGGTGCTCAATTGTTATACACCTCCGTCACATTTTTTTTTCTCTTTATTCTCCGAACTCGTATTTTTTTTTCTCGCGTCTCCTCTTTTCATCCCTTCTGACCGCATGACCAAAGGGACTATAGGAAACGGCTGAAGCGGTTTTCCTCTTCTCTCCTATACCACGTCGTTATCCATCGACGAGAACACGATGAATTTTAATCAAGCGTGATTGCAATTAAGCAATCAAATCAAGATCTCCCCGCCTCAGCCGTGCGGCGGAAAATTTTTAATTTCCTTCTATTCCTCGTGGCTGAAAAGGGCAAAAAGAAACGAGAGCCCGATTTTTTTTTCTTCACGACCCTTTTTCAGGGATTTTCACGCCAGGTACGCGGTACACCGGATGAAAATTATATTTCACCGAGATCGTGTTTCTTTTTTTTTTTTTTTGAAAACTTTTCCGACACTGTCAGCGCGTCGGAGTTGTGTGAAAAATTCCGCCGTTGTGACTTTTTCCGTACGCACCTTCGAGTCCACATCGGAATTTCTTCTTTGTGTTCGTTCTTTTTCTCTCTTACAATCGACTCTTTCGCGAACGTGTCGATTCCGCTGGAAGAATTCTGATGCGATTTTAATGTCCGCTCTATGGATTTCGTATAATTCACATCGTGTGCCTCGCAACACGTGGAGTGGAGAACCCGATGCGAGATAATTTCTTTTTTTTTTATCACCGAACGAGAAATCTCCGCAGCTCGTGGATCGAGTTAATTTCCTTTTTTTTTGCTTTCTCGAACGAGGCGTTTTGACACGATTTTAGTAAATGGATGGAAAAAAGGGTGAACGCGAGAAATACGCAGGGAATTATTGGCATTCTTTTCTAATGGATCCATTGAAACAAAAAGCGTTGATACGCTCGGAAATATTTTTTTCCCCCATGGTCGATTGCATTTTATTCACTTCCGGCAGATATACTATATACAACTCATCGAGATGTCAATGTGTGCAGTCGGAGATAGCGGCTTGTGATGTCTCGTATCACAGTTGCAGAGAGCCGAGGGGACGTGTATGCATTTCAAAGTGAAAGATTCCATGCATCGTCGAGTGGTCCAGAGGGAGAGAGACAGAAGAGCCGAGGGAAGGAGTGGACGATGAAACGATGCTGGAAACTCGAGGCATATACACTTTTCTCATATTTTATCGTTTCCCACGCCGCTGTTTTCTCATCCTACTCGCTTCACCTTTATACGAGGCATTATTGTATATTATTACCGCTGAAAATGGGCACAATGAAAGGTGAGCACCGCCATGCGTGGAAAATGGTTGGGAATAGAATCTCATTTCCAATTTTGTCGCTCGACCGCATCATCTTACACGTATATCGATCGTCGCTAGGTTATGATTCAATATTAAATAATATTGTCAAGCTTATAATTGATATCACAACAATTGATCATCAATATCTGCGATTGAAATATTTTTCTAAAAATATAGTTGAACCATTAAAAATCTTCGCAAAATGAAAATTTTCGACACTTTCGTTGGTGAATATTTGTCATGTAAAATTATTGACAATATTGATTCACATGATTATGCCAAAATTCGAGCAGTTCACGTAAATAATAGACGACTGTGGATTCAACTTGAAACGAGCCCGCAAACGCGATACTACAGGACCACCACGACCGTGGGATATAAAGTATATACGAAAGTATTATAGAAAAGTATACATACGTAGAGAGGGCAATACGACCCAATAGAAAAATTCTATGCATCTTTGAGTGACTGGGATGTATAGGTCCAGGCCACGGTTTCCCGGCTGTACTCTGGAGTGGTATTTTCGCGAGTTTACAGTTCTGTATAAGAAGTATTATAAAAAATATAGCATCGCGGATGTTTGATGATTGGCTGTGCTGAGAAAAAAAAATCAGATTGGCAAATAAATTGGTGCTATGGCATGAAAGTTCTTGCTTGGCTTTTGTCCCGTGCAGAAATTGTCGCAGATATCCAATTGGATTCCCGTACTTGTCCTCGCTTCCTGATAGGGATCCAATAGGTCATCGCATTGGATCCCTACTACAGTAAAACGTCATGCTCGTGTATTGGATTCTTGGAATCCAATGTACGAGTCCAATTTGAATCCTAATGGATTCCCACATCATGTATTTTCTAAACAAAATATATAGATATACAAAATGAGCGGATCTTAAAAAAGTATAAATCTTATCTCAAATAATGACAAATTGCTAAAAAAAGATTATATTATAAATCGATTTAAATGACATCATTGAGAATCCATTGTAATTAACGTTTGTTATTTATTTTACTGCACTATGATATAATAATCACAACACACGTACACGCTTACGAAGCGTGCAGATTATGTTTCAACATGCCGAGTTTTTTCTCGTGACTTTTCACATATTTTCGATTCGGAAATAGTAAGAATTCTCGGAAGATGTTCATTGGGAAACAGCGCAGAATCCAATTGGATCCCAACGAGGGTTCCCTATGTGCGGCGCTTCTACCAAATCCCTACAAAGATGTGGGTGAATCTTGGGACTCCTCATCAAATTTGAAAAAAGTCTTAAATGATGTCAATCGGGAAATAGCGCGGAATCCACTTGGATTCAAATGTGGATTCCCTGTGTTGCGGCGTCCCTATCAAATATCTATAGGGATGCGGTAGGATATAGGGACTCCTCAAGAAATTTCTGCATGGGGTGTAATTATACGTACATCCATACAATGTATGCATAACAATCCGCAGTTTACAGTTGTTCTCGGATTAATTTATTTCTACGGGAGACGTAGTAATTTTTAGTAGATTCGAAAAATACCGGTGCCAAAAAAGAATTGCCGATCAATACGGTGTATATATATATATATATATTGAGGGTTATCTCTCTCATCCAGCAAAACAGAGCTTCACGTATATGACTCCTCATATATTTGCCGGTGTGCCCCCGCCATCCGGATTGCCATATTATTTTCGAGGAGCAATACAAAAGCTGCGAGAGAGGAGATGACGAGTTAGCAGAGCTATATCGGTGAAAAATGGCTACATACACACATACACACACGTACAAACACATAGATATATAAATACATATTCGGGCACGAGCATATAGAATTCTTTATCTCCCATGCACGTTTCTATTCCAGGTGCACAAACGAGATCAACTTTGTCAGAGCTGTTCCTTTCTTCGCGATGCCCTCCATCCCCATATCCTTCTCATCGTTACTTTTTCTTTTTATTATTCCTGTCTTATCCATACTGCTCTCGTTTTCTCGGCTGCCCGGAAGCTTCGAGAATGACGAAGTGCACCAGATATCAGAGGATAAAGAGAAGCTTCACATAGGAGACTCCGGGAATGAGACAGGAAGATCGAGAGAGAAAGAAAGAGAGAGAGAGAGAGAGAGAGAGAGAGAGAGAAAGAGAAAATGAGAAAATCGAAAGATGAAGTGAAGAAAAAATCTGGCGGGTGAGACAGGAAAAGAGAGAGGGAGAGATTGAGAGATCAAAGGAAAAAGCACGCGGAATACTCTTGGACTTTGCAACTATTGCACGAGCGTAATAACAGTACGAAAGAGTCAATCGATATCCCGGACAGCAGTTAAGGATATATATGTATATATATATATATATATAACATATATATACACATAGAAAGACTGATCTTCTTTACATTTAAATATTTTTTTTTCCTTTCCATAAACTCGGTCTCCGAGCGAACAGAGTAATCGATCTCTGTCCATCGATCTTGAATCTGAATTTACAACGAGAAGTAATATGCAATTTCTCTGTGGAATTTTTCCATTTTCCTGAATATACGGAAGGACAAGTTCTCCGGAGCTTTTCGTTGTGAGGAAGAGAAAATTCTCAGACTCATCCCTTCATCAAGTTTTGTATTATATATATATATGCACATCTAT
Source organism: Ophion ventricosus (assembly GCA_963932345.1). Lineage (NCBI taxonomy): Eukaryota > Metazoa > Arthropoda > Insecta > Hymenoptera > Ichneumonidae > Ophion > Ophion ventricosus. The sequence continues at coordinate 18,782,758 of OZ010712.1, read as the reverse complement.
ACATATCGACTTGGGGGGAATATATTATTTCCATTCTTGCGTATGGATGGCGTGAGAAAAAGTCGACAGTCGGATGCACAGAGACGAAATGGGAATTAACGTTGCGTTAAGAGACCGTCTTCGTAACCCGTTGGAACATCGATGTTTTTTCTCCCTCCCTCTCTTTCTCTCTCTGTCTCTCGAAAACTTGCCTCTTCTGAACCAACAAATTAATGCAAATGTATTAAAAAAAATATACGGCTGCAAAGGCTCGAGCGCTCGTGGAATGCCTCGATGTCATATCAATTCGTATATCGAGACGACAGATCAAATCACTGGAAATTGAAAACCTCATATATATTTCCTCACTCTCGTACGTTTATCGACGAGGGAAGCAATAATTTAATGAAATTTCAGCGAGTGCTCATCGAACTCGATTCAACGTTGCAATGTGTGTCATTGGTTGCAAAAACGATTTAATGAAAGTGGGGGTGCGCGAATAGGGGGGGGGGGGGGGGGCAAGTGGGAGGCATGTAAATTGGCTCTTGGTATTGAATATGTAATATCTTTAATCGCCAAAATGTATTAGTACTACGTCACTGGCTGATTGTCATTATTCATGTTTGCATGTATAATTGTAATGAGAATGGATTGGACTTATTTTTATCTCCAAGGGACAAAACGAATCTCAATAACGATTGAGAGTGGTTTTGAGATAATTTATCTTGGATCGAACCATTTGTCAGCTAACGTAGGTCAAAATCTTCTGAAAAGGCAAGCAGTCATATTAACTTCATGAATGAACAACTCGACATTCGAAATATATCAAATAATAACTAGTTCTACTTGGGTGACACGATTTCTGTTAAACTTTTTGCAAATTTTATGATTTTAGGGCGGCGGTCGACAACAGGCGGAGGGTATAAAACTGGACTGCCAGAAAATCTTTTAAAACTTTAATTAACTCATTCTATGTGCGATTCTAGTGGCGTCAAGTTAAATTGAAACCGAGCTAAAGTCGAAAAAAAAACAGTTCGGAAGAACTAATCGACTTGCAAGAAGATGTTTCCTTGCAAATGTACAAATGTGCATTCACTGAAGAATTTTGGGGTAAACATGTTTCAGAACTGTATGCAAATTGCACAAAACTGGCCCTTAACATGGAAAATATGTTTGGCTCAACATATGAATATATATATATATATATATATATATATATATTAGAGTGGCCCAAAAGAACAAAAATCTCTCTGATTCGAGCTCTCACCCCTTGAAATGTTGCTCGATACTGTAACAAAGAAGCTTGTGAAAGGAGCAGTCTATAGGTTAATTCTAACAGGTGACTCATGAGGTTTTCTTATTCACCATTTGATTTACACGTAGAAAATTCAAGTCTGCTCTTCAGATACGGCGAATTCTCAAAAAATACGAGGAATTAGGGTTAAAATTCAGTCGACCAGGTTCTTTTATAGCCAATGAAGTTGCACATATGTTTCTACCAATGTATTGTGGATAATAATTACAGATACAGTTGTGGGAAGTATGTTTCAAGATTTTTACACGTTAAAATTGCTTCATTATTCTATAACTAATATGTCAACGTTATATCTATATACTTTTTATCTGGATGCAAGCATCAATCTACAAAATTCTTCTTGTGACAATTTGAATATTGCTTCCAGTGATTCTTCACCACTTTCAGAAGATACTGCTTCTGTTCTTGATTTTTGGTAAACAATCCATTATATTCTTCGATGAGGGTGACACCTCGTTCAGTGACATCATTAACAACTTTCAACTTCTTAAAAACTGCCAAACATTCATTGAAGCTCAGGCTACGTTCCCATTCGTCGGGGCTTTCACGAAGAAAATCGTATGGTAATTCGCAGAGTTCAAACAAGCGTAGTGATTTGTTGGTGATAAAATAACTGATATCAACATCAACTATGCGCTTGAATTCGTCGTCACTCAATACTACACGTTTAACATTTTCATTCAGACTTTCGCGTTGTATTGCCTGAACCATTTTTTGTTTCACGTTGAGCGGAATAGCCGGGTCGAAGGAGGATAAAGCTGCGAGCTCTTCACATAAATACCATAGATTTCCTCTCAGTTTGATAGCAGCTGCCTTAGAAACGTCGGAATTGATAGCTTGAAACTTAATGAAATTTTGCATCAACGACAAACCGCAGTTAGGGGCAAAGATAGGATGCATGATTACGAAGGCTTTAATTTGGGGTTATAAATCCGTTTACTATATATAATAATCCCACTGATTAGTCCAGACCACTCATTGATTGTATCTAACGGAAATGGTTTGCATTGATAAAGAAAACGTTAATTTATCACGTGTAAATCAAATGGAGAATCAAAAAACCTCATGAATCACCTGTTAGAATTAACCTACAGGCTACTCCTTTTACGAGCTTCTTTGTTTCAGTATGGAGCAATATTTCAAGTGGTGAAAGCCAGAATCGGAGAGATTTTTTTTTTGGGCCACTCTAATATATATATGTAAAGCATCTTTATTAAAAAAAAATTATTTGAAAAATAAGTATCGTTCAAAGTCAATGGACGCCCATCTTGAAGACACTCTTCGTATGATGATATATGTTGTTCCTCGCGAGAACCAAACTATAAAAAACTGGCTCCGGATCGGATGTGTAATTTGTCACATTAAGCACCTATGTAAAGTACATTATTTTTTCGATAAAAATAAAAATAAAAACTAATAATATGCGTTTTTATAAGCCACATTCTTTTTGAGAAACAATAATAACCTGCTTGCTGTAATTGATAATTGCAGTGTTTTTTTGTCTGGACCACAATAAAGATTTTCAAAAGTATCCGAACCCCACTATACGATACTGGCCGACCCCTATTTTATGGTCTTCGCATTTTTTTAAATATCCGTAAATAATCCCGAAGTACAAATATTATTTGCAATTTTTCAAGATGTAAAAATAATATTGAAAGAAAATACGAAATCTGCGATTTTTTGGTGATTGTGCATTTATATCATGGACAGCGACTTTTTTATGCACGCTCAACGATAAATCGCAGGTGTAATGTTATTTCATCACAATATTAGGGAAAAAAAACAAATAGGCTCGAGCACAAGACCGATGTAAATTGATTATCGGCGGAAATATGGATTCCCCCGTTGATAAAGATTCACCCATGTATTCGATATAGATAAGGCCAGGAGAGAGAGAGAGAGAGAGAGAGAGAGAGAGAGAGAGAGAGAGAGAGAGAGAGAGAGAGAGAGAGAGAGAGAGAGAGAGAGAGAAAGAGGAACACACGTTTCTGGGGAATTTGCGAATGAGGAAATGCGGTTAAAGCGACTATCAGCGGTGAATCAGCGTTTTCTCACAAAATAAAAACCTACCTATACATACACTTTCCTACATGTATATAAGGAAGAAGGATGAAAATGGATGAATAGAGGAGAAGCGTTTGAACGGCCAAGGACTGGGAAGGGGCCTCGTCGCATTTACGTACATACCCGTACACTGCCATAGAGTATATATATACCAAAATGATCAAGATTTGACGGTTCATCGATCGAGTTCGAATCCTTGCTTCCTCGGGAACGTTCATTTTCTTGATTTATATATTTATATACGGAGCGGGAATTCGAAAGAGAGCCAAATCAAGAGAAAGAGAGGGAGAGAGCGAGAGAGAGAGAGAGAGAGAGAGAGAGAGAGAGGGATAGGGTTAAAGAATGAGGGGAAGAGTGTGGTTGGCGGTGGCGGAGCGTGGGTGGAGTTCATGGCTTTTGCGGCTTTGCTGCTTACGCTTCTACGCGAGATGCCGCTTGCCTCGATTCCTCATGCAAATTGCGTCGTTTCCGGTTGACGGATCACAGCCAGACGGGGAAATGTTTCATCCTTCATTCTTCACTTCTATCGGGGGTCCTCGCTGCCCCGGCCCTCCAATCCCACCAGGCAAAGTGCATATGTATATGTGCGGGTATATGTAATCCTAATAGCTGTCATAACGCACTTTGCCCCTTTGAATGGATGGTCCCGGATGGCTCTTATTATTTTTTATAATTACTCCCTATACCGCATAATTTCATTCTCACCTCCTCATTTGAAATGAAAGGTATTTTCCAAGTTACATCCTGAGATCGAGCGTACGTAGATATAAATTGAAAAGGAGCGATGAAGGGACGTGTTGGAGGTTGAAATATTGGAATGCGCCGAAAATTCTTTTTTTATATCTCTATTTTTAGTAAGATCCAACATCTTTTTTTCGCAGATCTCGTATTAGGATTGAAAAACGTTTCAGCAAGTTTTCTAGCCTGAATCTGCCGAAAAAAAAATCAGGTATATCCCTGAATTTTTGTTTGAATTCAATAATTTGCATTTGAATTTGAATTGAATTTGAATCCAATTTGAATCCAATAAAAGCGATTTTTTTCTTCAAATATTTGGAGAAAAAAATCGCTTTTATTGGATCACAACGAAGCAAACTTCGACAACGTGAGAAAAGAAATCAATTCACACGAGATCAGTAAAGCGTATATATACACTACCGGCGAAAGGTTTCCGGACAAAAATTCAAAAAAGTTCCGGAACGATTTTTTATGCCATTTTGCCGATACTTGACATAAATTAATTTAATAAACGGCATTTTGAAGGGGAGGAATTCACCTTCATTCCGTTTTTTAAAAAAAAATTTCACTATTTATTTTACGACTAGTACCCTTTTTTGAAAACGCCCATTTTTTGCCTTTTTTTGTTCCTTTTCTGGTGGACACCGTTTACAGACAACAATTTTTCTATGCATTTCTTTGACCGGAATCGTGAAGGGGGAAGCTCAAGCTTCAATTTTGTTTTTTTTTTAAAGCTTGGTACGATATTTTTAAAGATATTTTGATTTTTTTGAAAAAAGAGACAATTTGAAAAATAAAATGTAACGTGAAAACGACAAGGATTCATGGCAAACCTCAAGATAGGAAAAAGTTGAATCGGTTTTCGTTGAGTTCGCGAGAATTTTTTCACATTTTTTTCGAAATTTGTTTTTTCACCTATTTTCGATAAAAAATTAGATGATTTAATTACCGTAACTTGAGAACTAAGGGGTTTCTGGTAAAATTCCAAGAGAGGAAACAATTTTATTTTTCTATTTTCAACGGAATATAATTATTTCAGATTTTTTTTCGACATTTCTTTCTCGTGTTACGGTAATTAAATCATCTGATTTTTTTAACCGAAAAAAGGTGAAAAAAAATTTGAAAAAAAAATCTGAAAAAATTCTCGCGTACTCAATGAAATTCTCGCGTATTCAACTTTTTTACTATCTTGAGGTTTTCTTTGAATCCTTGTTGTTTTCGCGTTACACGTTATTTTTCAAATTGTCCCTTTAAAAAAAAATCAAAATATCATTAGAAAAAAAATCATACGAGGCTTTAAAAAAAAATAAAATTGAAGCTTGCATTCCCCCTTTATGATTCCGGTCAAATAAATGCATAAAAAAATTTTTGTCTGTAAACGGGGTTCCCCAGAATAGGAACAAAAAAAGGCGAAAAATGGTCGTTTTCGAAAAAGGGTACTAGTGGTAAAAAAAATAGTAAAAAATGTTTTAAAAAATCGGAATGAAGGTAAATTCCTCCCCTTCAAAATGCCGTTTATTAACTTCATTTATGTCAATTATCGGCGAAATGGCATAAAAAATCGTTCCGGAACTTTTTTGAAATTTTGTCCGGAATCTTTTCGCCGGTTGTGTGTGTATATATATATATATATATATATATATATATGTGTGTGTGTGTGTGTGTGTGTGTGTGTGTGTGTGTGTGTGTGTGTGCGTGTGTAACTATGTCCAGGGATCGTCCGATGTAAGGTGAAAAGAATTTTGAATTTATGCATCTTTTTTATAAACCATCATACATTACAAAAAGGAATTTGAATAAAATTTCTCCGTTCATTAATTTATTTCTATATGCATATATTTGTGAAATTCCATTCTTCGTAGATTTCTGGGAGTTCCCGAATTTGCGGAGAACCTTTTCTTTTTTTCTTTCGCTTCGAATGTAGGGGGGCTGTTCAAGTCAATGATATGAGCACCGAAAGGGACCGTTTTTGGTAACTTTTGGGGGCTTTAACACTAGGATTCCTTTAACGATTTGCTCCAGTAAAAAGAAATTGTATTTTTAATGCAGAATAACCTGTATAAAAGTCGCGTTCAAGGGGGAGCTTACACGCATGAGAGGGTTCCAGAGATTTTTATCTACGGCACATTCCGTTTCTTTCCGAGCCAGCCAGTCGTACAAAGTCTCTTGAAGACGTATCGGCGTTTACAAGCGTTTCGACCACTTTTTCGAATTCATGACTTTTTTATAGGAAAAAATTAGGACCACTTAGGTAAAATATGCTTCAGAAAAATATCCCTATTTCCCAAAAAAAACAATTAGTTTTACGACGTTCGAGGGTACATTTGAAAGTATTTTGCTTCTCTTCAGATCGTCCCAGTAAATATTAGTCCAAGACGCTCCAAATGTTTTTTTTTATTTTAATAGGACCTACAAATACTTTCAGTACGAACTTTCACTTCTTGTCATATTTTAGGGGACGTAGTATTTCAATTCTTTTTTATATCATTTCAAACTTGGGAAAGAACAGACGGTTGCGTCGTAAAAAAAATTCGGAGTCGGCGGCACTGAGAAACTGCTTCGATATCTTGCACTCAAGTAACATTTCGCTGTCTAAATGAAAAAGAAAATAAATGTGAATGAAAAAAAAAACTGCGGGAACGTACAGCTCCATATTTTTGGTTTTTATTAAAAGGGAGCATTTCGTTGAACACCCACACACACACACACACACATATATATATGTATATATATACATATTTACATATATATATTCCAATATCCCTCCGTACGCCGATTGCGGGCTCGAATGATCCTATCTCTTTCCTCTTTACCTGACACTTAGTGCGTCACTCTTTCCAGTTACCCGTGTTGCCCACAGTCACTCTTTCCTACAAGAGGGCACGGGGAAGTTATGTGCAAGACTTGGGCCGATACAGGTGATTATATTTTGCGATGTATGAGGTGTGTTACGATCGAAGCCTCATTAAAGTGCCCTCCACTCAAGTGTCGACACGCAAGCCACCGCGAGGTTCAGCGGGCACCCATCTAAGTAATGGCCCAGACCAACGCTGCCCGCCACACCAAATCGCCGAAGTCGCAAGTCGACGGTGGGTGCACTATCGTTGCTCAATATACGTGGCTATTCCGGAAAAGTTTCGACAAGCAAAGCTAATCTGTGGAAGCTTTTGGAAATTGCAATAAATCTTTCTTTTATAAATAGTGAGGCATTATATGGCTTGCTCGAGATGGAATATCTCTTACATTTTTGGCATTCTTCTTCGTTTGACAGAAGTCTCGCGAGCTACCTCCAGTTTCACCTTTCTACATTTTCTTTTATTAAGCTCCCGCTCGTCCTTTTACACGACGCAACTGAAAATTCGATTAGATTGGATTAAATTCTAAGTTATCAACTTACGTTGTATGTTCCTCCATTTTTCTATCTATTCGCAAAGGACAAAGGGGCCAAAAACGAGCGTACTCAGTCGACGTGAGAAGTACAGAAGGAGAGCTCTATTAAAAGAAGTCCCATTCTTTCACTTTTAATATTCATTCCTACCAACAGATATTTCATTCATCCCTTGAAGTAGCAGAAGTTTTTAATTCGTCTCTTCTCGCTTCGGGGCTCTCGTTCATTTGCATAGCAATTATACTCCCAGTATGAGAGGGAAAAAAAGACGGGAGAAAGTGTTACAGAGTAAGAGAGAGGGAGAGAGGGCGAGAAATCTGTGATTTTATACTCTGGGTATATGTTTTGGCTGCTACGCGGTTTGAATCAAGGCCAGAGGGATGAGAAAAAAGACCGCAATGATGAGGAGCTCAGAGCCGACACAAATTAATTGCCATGCAAAGCCGATTAACCACTAGAGAAGATAATTTCGAGTTATGATCCCACGCTCACGTGTAAATTACGGTATAAACACGCACGTGTATGAATAATAATTCAATTCAACAACTTGATCGCTACACATTTTTACGTTCTCGCCTCGTCATCTTCAATCAGTTTTGCAATAAAATGTTATTGCGTATTCATCAAGCCGCACACTTCTTTGGCATCGTCGTAATCGTTTATATAAACTTCCATAATATTTTTAATTATAATTTTGATTGCCATAATGCCCAGCAGAAATCGTTGTAGGGATCCAATTGCATCCTTGTCCCCTACTTCCTGATGAGGATCCAATCTGTCACGCTCGTACATTGGATTCTAATCGGGATTGCCCATTGGAATTCAAGGTGCTAACCCAATCCGAATCCTAAGGGATTCCCAAATCACGAATAGAATCCGATACGATTCATGGATCGCATCGCATTCTGTACGTTGAATTTTCTAAACACAATTTTGTTGATGTACAAAATGAGTGGGTCTTAAAAAAGTATAAACTTTATTGTCAAAAATTATAAATCGCATAAAAATTATAACTTAAGAATCGATTGGAATCACAACATTGAAAGTTTACTTTATTTAACGTTTATCATTTATTTTACTGCACTCCAAAATAATATCACCACAAACGTACACGCTCGCGAAACGTGCACGTTATATTTCAACATGCCGAGTTTTTTCTCGTGACTTTCCACATATTTTCGATTCGAACGTGGTAAGAATTCGCAAATGGCATTCATCAAGAAACCGTGCAGAATCCAATTGGTTCCCGATGAGGACTCTCTATGTGGACTGTCCCTAACAGAATCGCTATAGAGATGTGGGTAAATCTTGGGACGCCCCAACAAATTTGTGCAGGGGATCACGAAAATAAATTTGTTTTTGAGAGATCCAACAAATTCCTATTGAGAATTTCAAATAAAAAAATGTTCAAACGACGTCAATCGGGAAATAGCGTGGAATCCACTTAGATTCAAATGTAGACTCGCT
>OZ010712.1:18742724-18773604 GCA_963932345.1 Ophion ventricosus | reverse complement strand
GACTTTAAAAAAGCAAAGACTAAAAAGTAGAAAATAATTTATATGTAAAAAAAATAATTTTTTTAAAACAAGCTTTTATTTAATGTACTGAAAAGTAGAAAATATTTTTTTTTACCAAGTCACCTATATGTCACTATAAATAAAAGTTTAGTGCGGTCAAAATTTAGACATATAATCTTTAATTTAACATTTAAAAAGTTGAGCGCTCCAAGCTATTATTTATAGTCACATATATAGGTAAGATAAAACTTGGTAAGATAAAATATTTTCTACTTTTCGTTACATTAAAAAAAAGCTTGTTTTTTTTTAATTCTTTTTTTACATATAAATTTTTCCATATAAAAGTACTTTGAAAAGTGATTCTCATAAACCAGTCGGTATAAGTTTAAGGCAACATTGTTATTGAGTTTTGTGTACAATTTCCGCACGATTAGTCGATTCGTTTAAGCCCTTAAAAGAGCCCTCAAAAGCCCGTAAACTTAAAAAGGACTCTTTACGCCGAGCGGTTCCTTATATAATATTTGCGGCGCGCTTTGGCTAAGCGGTACGGTGAGTCACGCTCACAAGCAATAAATTCGGAACGGCTACGAATTTCAGTTTAAACCTTTATCACCGATTTTTTTGTTGCCGCAACATGTATTACCCCCCTTAGTTTTCTTTCAACGAGGCAACTTTTCAATCTCCTGCTTTTCAATCTTCAACTTGACTCGACGCGTAGCCTCATAAGTGAATTCAGACCCGATCGATGTATAGATGCATCGAGTGCAGAGTCGATTTATTTTCACTCGAAACTCGTATACAGACCTATCGACTAGCCAGAATCCGGAACAGTTCCTCAACCCGATCTGTCATTTCGATCCTTTCGACTTCGACAGGACTCGCTCTTGAAGACACGGACTGCTTCAGGTTAATCATTGGTAATTTCAATTGAATTTCTCCAGTCGTGCTGGCACATCCTCTAATTTGCTTTTAGGATGCTCCGATCTGTGAACAATATATACGTATAAGTGTGTATATCTCTGATCTCTTTTTTTATCGAGCATGCTCAAACAGTTCTACGGAAGGTTCTACCAGCATTTCGTCGGAGGGGCATGACAAATACCAACGTGTTACAGGACGACCTCGCTTTCGGAGATCTTCTATGGAATATATATATATATATATATATATATATATATGTATATATATGTATATGCAAATGAACATGCATACACGCTGCTCTCTGTGGCAAAGTGTACCGATCTCTCTTCTCGGTCTCCTGTCTGTGTAGTAAAATACCGTACCTACTGTACAAAATGTCAAAGCTTTGCGTCTCTCCCACTCCGAATTTATCTTTTCCCCGTATCTCTTTCTCCCTTTCCGAGCACCGTCATCACCCTTAAAATTTCGTGCTATCCTGGTCGCTCTCTGTCTCTGTCTCTCTCTCTCTCTCTCTCTCTCTCTCTCTCTCTCTCTCTCTCTTTCTCTCTTTCCTCGTGATCTACATATATGCATATCCTGATTTTCACTCGCTCTCGTGGGTCAGGTATTCTCTTGTGGAACTCCTGGCATATCCTTCTACCGAGAAATTCTCCATCTTTCTCTCACTCTCTCCCGAAATGCGGCCGACTATATACTCTTCTAATTTTGTCCGGCTAGATGATGAGAGAGAAAAAGAGCGAGTTGGAAGACTCTGTCTCTGTCTGCTCGTGGCTAATGCGGCATCACACAGAGCTCTCGCGGTATATATACGTCCGTCCTGGACAATAAATGGGTCGTAAAAAGCAGTGCATCCCCATGTATAGTACTCCCTCTCTTTCTCTCTCCCTCTCTCTCTCGTTGTACTAAATGCACCGCGGTGTACGAGTTTCTCCGCACATTTCACCTCTTTGTCTACGTTTTTCCCATTTCTCTCTCTCTCTCTCTCTCTCTCTCTCTCTCTCTCTCTCTCTCTCTCTCTCTCTCTCTCTCTCGCTCTCTTTTTCGTTTATCTCTCTCTCTCTCTCTCTCTCTCTTCTCTCTCTCTCTCTCTCTCTCTCTCTCGTCTCTCTCTCTCTCTCTCTCTCTCTCTCTCGCTCTCTTTTTCGTTTCTCTCGTTCTCTCTCTCTTTGCCTCTGTTTTTCTTGCTTTTCTCGCCTCTATTATTTTTCTTCACCCTCTCTTCTTCAACTCTCAAGGTATACACACGGAGAGCGATTCTCCAGCCACCCTTGACGCATCATCCCTCTTTCTTTCGCTTTATCTCGCGATCTCTTGTTCGCCCGTTTGTTCGCTTATTCACCCAGCTTTTTTTTTCGGTTGACCCGCCCCCTTCCTACTGCGCCTTTTATTTTCTTGTCATCTTTTCACTCTCACTTTTGCTGCACTTTTTATAAACTCGCACCTCTGAGGAAGGAAATCGAGACGAAAACTCTCGAGGCCTTCCCTCACGCATTTGTTCATTTCATTACGGGAACAAACGTGGTCAAGGCCTTTATGGAGTTACTTCCAAATGAAGTAAGGAAAAAAGAAAAAAAAAGCGTTGACGCTGTGCAATGTATCGTGATTCATCTGCCGATAAATAATTAAAGATCGTGCTCTCTCGATCTCTCTCCCTCCCTCTCTCTCTCTTTCTCTCGTCCTCTCACCGACCCGCTTTTTTCTACCCGTTTTAGTACTAGCTCGAAAGCTCAATGAAGCTTCAATAAATCGATCGCTTTCCATCAACTCTTGCGAACTCTTTATGTACATATCGACAACCGGGGCAGCGAGAGAGAGAGAGAGAGAGAGAGAGAGAGAGAAAGAGAGAGAGAGAGAGAAAGAGAGAGAGAGAGAGGGGGATTTCAAACGCTATATAGAATCGCTCTGAACCAACACCTACAAACATCGTAGAATTGCATTGCTGTCTCTATTTGTACACGAACTCATAGTAGTAAAGAATGGAAACCCATAAAATATTCAAGGAAACTTTTTTTGTGCGCTGTCATTATTGTCAGCGACGTTTTAATGTATAAATATTGATAAAATTTCAGCTACGAATATAAAATTATCCAATAAAATAATAAAGTACAGATCTTTATATTGCAGAATAGGATAAATTGGACGTTGGAGTAGTAAATTTGGTTGAAGTATGCACCGATTAAGGAGTTTCGGGGCACTTAACGAAACGGTACCATTCGATTCAAATTTATACAGTAAATTCTTTATCATATACTGAATGCACCCTTCAAATTTTAGATCGATCGTCTACACCTTTTCTATAAAATTGACAATGCAAGAAACACTTTTTAACATAGAGCATTTAACATTATGACACTGATGATGAATTTGCCAAAACGTAATGAGTGATTTGACAATTTTTCATAAAATACAAAAAAAATGTTCACACTATTTCGTGCGTAAAACTGTCATTCAGCCATGAGCGTAGGCAGTTTAAATATCTCCTTATGTTAAAAAGGATTTTGTTTTATTGTACATTTTATAGGAACGGTGTAGACGACCGATTTATAATTTAGAAGGTGCATTCAGTCTATGAGAAAGAATTTACTGTATAAATTTCAATCAAATGGTAGCACCTCACCAATTGTCCCGAAAATCCTCAAAGCAACGAAAATTCTTCTGTATTTTATACTGTTTTATTTTTATTATTATACATTTTTTTAGCACTTCTGGTTGTAGTTATCTAATAAGAGTTCTGAGAAGCTTCGAAAACTGCTGAAAATATAGTTGTCCAAATAAAGGTCAATTATTTTCATTGCATTCCAATAATGCAAAATACATTATAACAATTAATGAATTATGACGTGAAAACATTTTAAAAACGCCATTGGGTATGACAACGTGATAATTGTTGAAAATCATTACTGTTGTGAAAAACGTAATTTAAACCTCATTGCGAAAATGACGTAATAACAGCTAACAAAAACATGCGAAAATATATCCTACTATAATTTCTAATTTCTATTCATTCGTTGAATTAAAAAATAAACGAAGATGAAAATAACTAAAAGCCGTCTGTTTGTAGGGGAACTAGGGGCAATACGAAGGTTTGGGGTAAGATGAATCATAAGTCTAGCTACTGAATAGTGTGTGCGCGCATAGTGCTCCCGTTGGGGTCTGAAGGGGCGGCAGGGAGGTGAATCAGTGTGAAAGTATCAACTGTAGCGGAAGCCCGCGTCTCGAGTTAGAAAACAATATCGATTATTTCAAAAATCATCTGATTTTCGGTTAAGTTCACCATCGTTTTAGTTCATTTAAGTTGCCGATGTTGATGAGAGACAGGCAAGTAAACACAATGAAAGTACTAATTATTAATATAATAATGACCGTTTTTAAAAAATTGTCAAGGTTGTTGCGTGATTTTGGTTAAACCGTTGATTGTCTAATGGGGTAAACTGATTACGAGCTAGGGCGGCAAGATGTTCTCGTCTTACCCCGCATTGCTAATGTTATGGCCATCCTGCCTACCGAGTTTAACTGCATCAAATTATTTCAGTAATAATTTGATGTATTAACACGACTACGGCGTTGTCAAATGGAAGTGCTGTGTTTGTGTGGACGTGGGTATGGTAACTTAAGGCCTTAGGCCACTCTAGGATTTTTCAAAAATCGATTTTTTTTTCTTAAAAAGATACCTTAGTACCTATAAAATTATATTCCAAAAGATTATGGGTGTAAAAAATCTCTTTGTAAGTACTCGATTTTCGAATTCTAGCGCAACTCCTCTTGATCCGCAACGAGCTCCTTTTATGAGCGCCGTGGTGGGCTGTAATTTGGGGAACTGAAAAGGTATACGGCAGGGGATACTAAAGTACTAAAACCCGTGATGAATTTCTTACTCGATGCATAGGCGGTTTCACACAGAACAGTAAGGAAAGTTTCAATTCGACTGTGTGGGCCTTGGCCCCAAAATCAATTTCCACTGGTAAAAGTGTGTTGAATATAGCGACAGATATTGCGGTTTGCGTGTACAATAACGGTTTTTTTTCAATTTTGCACATAATGCAAGCAATGGACTTGAAAATCGGCCCGAACAGCTACAATAAGTGCCTGGAGGTGGACGAACAACGCATAAAGCTTGTAGAGAGATCACTGTCTGATCTCTGAGAGATCACTGTCAGGACCAGGACACTAATCTGGAAGGTCAACTGTATGGTGCATGCATCGCAGATTAAAGTATTGAAACATTATTCATGTCATGACTTTCTACTAATTTTGAACGCGTTTATCTCAAAACTACATTTTTCAAGTCGGCCGGACTCATAAATCAAACAAATTTCAACCGAATCATTTGAAATTTTAACTGTATATTAAAAATTACATTTTCTGAGGCACTACGTAGAATTTTTTTATTATATTGCATAGTTCCTTTTTCATAAACAATTTTCTGACGATTTTCTCATGGCATTTTATACTTTTTGTTTTAAAATTGCGCCATTTTGACAAAAAGCAATATATCAAAAAATCCTACGTACTTCTATAGCTATTCTTATATGTAATCGAAAAAACTTTAGTTTCTCATCATAACTCAAAAATTATAGGAGCTGTTGGTCCAGCCGTTGACCTTCCAGAAATAAAGGCGTCATCGGAAAAATGCTGCACAGTCGCCATTTAGACATGTAACGCTGCAAAAAAAAATGTTGTATATTCAATTACGTGTATAATAAAACCCCTATTTTGTAATTCCGATTTATTTTATGGTTTCGCTGAAAAAAATCATAAAATATGCCCTTTTTTTTGGCCTCTGGAATGGCCTAAGGCCTTAAAACAAGTAACTAAAATTTGATATGTAATGTGTCATTAGATGTGTTTTGATGTTGCGCGTTTTTTTTCCTTTCTATTAGGATAAATACCTACCTACATATATTCCTTCTTATTTGTTTCAGGGCTACGTGGATTTCGAAGCCAAATAGCATATTTTTCTATTTAAAAAAAATATAATATATCAATTATTTTATTCAAATTGTTAAGCACATAAAAGAGCAACATTTCGACAATATTTTTAAAAAATTTCATCCTAAAATTTGGGAAATTTAGCCGGTGGGACCTGGTTTCCGGAGAGTCCTCAAAAAAAAATGTCCTCGTGGTGGTCAGGATAACTCATGATAGTTTTATCTGAAATCAAAAAACGAAATTTTTTCTGTTGTATGCAAAATAGTTCAATTTTTGGTACAATTTACACTACGTATAGCCTTGTCAAATTAGTTGTAATCGAAAAAAAACCTTCGTTCAATCACTAATCAATGCTATTTTGAAGAAGTGTGCAAAATTTCAATAAGATCGGTGCATTAGTTTTTGAGAAATCGTGTCCACCGACTTCAAAAATAGTGTTATGAGAAAAATGCGATTAAAGCATTAAGTAGAAATAAAACGAAGAATTTTTTATTTCAACTGACATAGAATCGTCGATTCCAGCTCCATAAAGCAAAAATCCTGCTGCAGCTGCGATGTCCAGGGCATCCTTTTGTTTCTGCCTGAGACGAATTCTTGCTTCTCGAGTCCCAGCATTTTTCTCAGCTATGAGTATGCGATGTTCATCCTCTTTTCGCGCGTACTCGTGGCTATTTCGGCCAAGTTTTATGTCCATTCCGTGCAAAAAAAGTAACAGAGCTGAGATCCCTTCGTCGAAAGTACAAGCGGCAACTGATGCATCAATTTCAACTATTTTGGAACCAGCAGGAAATATTTTTGGAGTGATTTTCCAAATTAACTGGTTCAGACTCTCATTATTATTTTGCGTAAAGCCACCAACACACCGCTCTAGAAGCACATCTTTGCTAAGAGTAGCGTCCTCCGGCACGTGTTTCTCTTCTTGGCTTTTAAGTTTTTTGGCCGATGTGCTGGCGAAAGATGCATCGTCGATTTCTGCAGTTTTAGGATTAAATGATTGTTTCCTTTTTCTTGGTCTATCTTTTCTTCTTCCCTCTGCTCAATCAACTCTACTAACTTTATGAGGCTCCATATTGCAAAACAATGAGTGAAAATCTCAGTAAAAATTCACAACGCACACGTATAACCTCGAAGAAACCTCGTGCGGCTCAACAAGCAATATGGAACTAAAATATAATACGCGATCCTCAGAAAGTGAGACAAACGCGCAAGAGAGACAGACAAACACTAGCTAAGCAGCTGCCTCGATATGCCTGCGTCGCTTCCGGCCGGTCTTTCCCAACGGGGGGAATTCCCAAAGGCTCTCTCTCTCCTAGACTTTTACTCCGATTGACTTCAAACTTTGGACGAATATACTAGACATATTGTACTACTAGATAATAAAATTTAAAAAAAAATGGATTTTTCGAAATTTTCAAACCCACGTAACCCCTTAACCTTAGAACTCATGACTTATTTTTTGAACCTTCAAACGCATGACTGGGGTCTATATGCACCCCACGCTTTTCTTGATAATAAAATCTCTCCTACGGGATAAATGGACTTTGTCATGCATGAATTGCTGCGTTTTTTCATAAGGAAGAGAATGGTGTGCAAGACGTTCTATTCAATTAGCATTTAATTATAGTAAAAATCCATTTAAAGACGGAAAAACGGAAAAATCAGCAAAAACCTCATTTTTTCAAAAAAAATTGGGGTGCGAACGGACCCCAGTCATGAATAGTTAAAAAGTACAAGAAAAAAAATCAATAGTGGAGAGTGGAATAAAGGCAATATGAAGAAGGCTGTCAATAACGTGTTAGAGAAAAAGATAGGCTATATCCCAAAGACGCAATATTTTACAATGTGCCAGTATCTACGTTAGAGAGACGCGTTAAAGCTATACAAAAGGGTGAAATGAATCTAGTGCCAAATTTGTGGGCTGTGGGCCCATTAATCGTATGCTGGTATTGAGTCCGAAACTATTTTTATGTGCGAAAGTTGCCAATAATTATTGTCTCATCATGCTGACGAACGCTGTTCGATCTTGCCCCCCACATGGAGTAAAATAGGAAAAATTAAGGTTCAATTAAAAATATAAATTTCATGTTAACAATTAGAAGTACTAGTTTTTTAAATAAAAAATCGATAAACGTTGATTATTTTAAAAGAAAAATTAAATTTGTCTGATTCATACATTATTGTTTCATTTGAACGTAATCTTAGCCTTCTCATCTTGCCCCTACTTCCCCTACTTTTCTTTCAGACTCGTTTCCGTACACCAGCACGGGTCACCGAGTAAAATCCCAAGGAACACAAACATTTACTCAATTCGCAATCACCTTTAAGACACGATCCTGAAAATCAACTTCTTTTCATTTTAATTTTGTGTCTCTTACCAAAGTCGTGCTCTCTTTGCTCTTTACTATATCAGCTGAAATTGCCGAGACGTGTGTATTGGCGTTTGCGAGGCGTGAGTGCGGGGCGCCAAGAGATACGGGCGAACTTCGCGTCACTTTGCAATTAGTACGGGTTTCGAAATTTCAGCTCTAATTGCGTCGTCGTTCGCCCATACGGAGTACAAAGTTGCACAGCCGAGTCATAATCCCAGCGGGCGAAATTGGCGCTACGGGAAAGAAGACTTATTGAAAGAAATAAACACACTTTTCACTCGCTACTACTTGGGATTTCGCGATTTTTTTCTTGTTGTCGTTGCCGCGATGGCCAACGGCCTCGCACTTGCTTTATGTTTCCTATTCGTTATCCTTCCGGTTATAGGAACGAGGAAACTCTCTAACGACTCCAGCCCGAAAGTTCGTCGTTTGCGATAAAAAAAAAAGCTCTTGCGAAATTTAGGCTGTTCGAACAAGCTGGCTTACCAAATTACAGCCTAACCGTGACAAAACTTTGTCGAGAAATTGCTTGCCGAAATTCATGCCCAATTACGACTTCATCACTGCAAATCCATGTGTGTTATTTGTTACACGAAAGGTGTGTAATTCTAGGAATTAACATGTGTAAATAACATATGTACTCAAAACAACGCGATTATGTGTGCTACAGAAAATGTAAACACATTTGATGTGTATTTTTAGGGATGTAGTCTGGTGTTCAGACCCCTTTCGAAAGCTTATATCAGAATTTTTTTTTATTACAAAATAAAATACAATCATTCTAATTTTTTTCCCTGTTTTTATTTACATCGTAAACTATTCAAAACAAATTTTTTTTATTAATTTTACACAATTTTATAATTGTTTTTTTAAGTTAAAGTAGACACCTTTAAATGGAGGTAGGTGGGTGGCGCGAATGATTACGGCACTTACAACACTTGTTAGAGTCATCCGAAACAAAAAAATTTAATTGATTATTGTTCTGTATGCTTCTGGCTCCGTCCCGTACTAGATATACACATTTTTATTAATAAATAACAAAATGGCGGACTTGTAAAAAATAAAAATAAAAATTCGTGATTTTTTTCGTTAAAAATCGGGGAAAAATAGATATTATTATTATTATAATGAAGTAACTTTAGTAGCCGACGGAGAAATTTTTGTGTAGAATAACATGGCCAAAAATGAAAGCAATCGGCTGGATAGAATTTTTTTAATCACCCCCGCCGCTTACAAAAATGTTGTTTCGAGAAAAACGCGTTTAAAGTTTTGATTTCAGATTTCTTATAAAAAATGTATACGCACACTCATAAGCTATGCCTCGTGCATAGAGTAAACCTTCCGTTTCTTCAAAGGCATCGTTTTCAGCTAATTTTTCTGCTCTGCGAGATGAACGCCAGTTAAATACTCGAACCGCATTAAATTTTCACACTTTATACATGTCTTCGTGAAAAAAATGTGTAATTGCAGGCATTAACCCGTTCAGATCCAAATGTGTTTAAAATAATGTGTTTAAAACAATGCATTTATGTATATTACAGTAAAGTTAAGTACATTTTGTGCGTATTTGTGAACAGTGGATCGGCATTAAGTATATTCAAATTTACATGTCAATTTTAATATACTGGATACTAACATGACACGAACATTTTAATATTATACCTATGTAAATGAAATTGATCGAGCAGTGCTTGTTAATGTATGTAAGTATGACGATTAAAAATTCATGATCGTGTTAACATCTTTCTCTCTCTCTCTCTACCCCCACCCCCTATTTTACGTATAAAACCTTCGCAAATCTGTCTACTGTTTTATATATATATATATATATATATATATATATATATATCACGAATAGAGTTATATATAAGTGAAATGGCTAGAGAGAGTTGCGGCTATATTGCGAGACAGAGATGAATTATATATATGGATCATTCCACGCCAAGTCGACCACTTTCTGGCCCGACCGCTTTCGATTTGGCTGAAACTTTAATATGTTATCGTTTTCATCTTAAAACGCTCGTATGATTTTTTTGAAATGTTCTTTATGAAAAAAATATTTTAAAAATATTCAAAGTCATCTTCGCCATAATTTTTTAGTTTAAAAAAAATCGCGATTTTTTCAAACAACGTCATTTTTTATTTTTGTTTTTTTTTTGTTGTAAAAAAAATATGATAAATTTAGCATTTTTTGCCGCCAGACCCATCGTGGTAAAATTTTTCTTTCTATTTTTTTTTTGAATTGAAACATTTTTTTCCAAATATAACTGTTTCCTGTGGTGCAATAATGCCCATTAAAAAACTCTATGGTTTAAAAAAAAAAATGCACAGCCACTCTTCCCCACTGCCCCGCTGTATCGCATTCTCACAATAAGGGCCCTGTGGTGCGAGACTGTGGAAAACTGTGCCTGTAGGTACAGGCTGTTGTATTTGATTGAGTTTCAGTCGCGTTACCATCGGAGGCTCGGTAAAAACTGCTTCGCGCTCAGTCGTCCGTACACCGGTCGATACGTGGCTAAGCGATCACAGATCCAAGTATCGGCTCAAAGTCAACACAGCTTAACACGGGAGCTCCATACTATTGTCGGTGTAATTCGTCGCAGGGCTTCAGTTTGGTGGCTTTGACCGAGCAGTCTCGAAACTGCTAGAACTGCTATTATTACTATTACCACTACTGTTGTTATTATATGTGAGAAGACCGGGAAAGGACGAAGACAAGAACGATTCCTTTTGAGGATTCTCCCAGTGTACTCCCGTCCACGCAGATCTCTCGCTCTCTCATCCTCCTGTACATAATTGCTCACGTACGTACGGCTGCACAGGACTTATGCTACTGCACTGTCCAATTAAACGTCTTTACAGACGGGCGTTACGAGTTTTCTTCTTCATCGTCATTCTCAGCGATTCTCCTTCGACTCTTTTTCCTCTGTTTTCACCAAAACCACTGTACTTCTCCCTTTTGCCTCGTTTTCCGGACCTTCTTATCAGACTTCATCACGAATTTCCTCTCTCTTTCTCTCCTTCCTCTCCATAAAGCTCGTAACTCGGTTGCGTACCGCGAGACCTTAAAGGCCGCTTTCCTAAATTCAATTTCTTCGGATTTTCCTTTTTTTTTTTTTGGTTTTCTGTTGCCGCTATTTTTCTTCTCTTCCCATCCATCCTCACAATTGCGAGGTAGCGAGAGCGGTCGAGAGGATTTCTCGATCGTCCGCAACTATATGCCGAAGATGAAGAAAACCCAAGGGGTTCAAGGATTTCTGCTCGCTAAAGGGAGAATTGAGAGCGAAGCACTGTGCGAAACAGTTCTCGTCGTCTCGTTCGACAGCGCTGAAAGGAACGTTTTGCGGACAACGGACATGAAATAAAATTTCTCTTGGGCGAGAAATCCATGGCCTGGTCGTTTCATGAGAAAGACGAAGAGGGAGAGGGCCAAAGAGACAGAGAGAGAGAGTGAGAGTAAGAGAGGACGAAAGGAGGGAACGCTCCTTGAGACGACATAAAATTTCACCTAAGTGTAAAAGGAAAATCCGCCCTTCTCTCATACTTCTTTTTCTTTATATATATATACATTCGATAGATGGCTTACGAATATACGATATATACATATATATGTTCGTTCGTATGCTCATACTACTACTAAACCCTCTATCGAATTCTCAACTTTGCTACTATTTCACGCAAGACTTTTTCTAATAGTATCTCAACGAGACTGAGAGCTCGGGGAAGCCGAAAAGCTCCCGTATCTCATTCCTCTCCCTTTCCCTTTCTCTTCCTTTTGCTTTCTCGTATAAACCAGGGAAACATCGCCTATCTCAAATATATATATATATATATATATATATATATATAAAAGTATGCGCGTGTACAAAGACCCACACAGATGTATATGCAGTCGCGATAATACCGACGTAATCGTTTGCTATACATCGACCAGCAGGCGTTAATACTAAAAGGGAATATCCTGTGTAGGATCGTAAAGTTTCTATGTGTAGGTATACAACATGATTTCTGTCGTATTTATCCATTCGTCTTCCTTCCTTCCTTCTTGCTACTGCCTTTTCTTCGGCTATGGATCTCCATCCCTCTAGCTCTTTCGCACGTTCTCCCTTTTCCTCTTCGCTCCTACGTATCCCCGTGGGCGGGTTATATATCCCGTAAACCGTGGTAGTTTGTTGGTCACGGTGTGCAATCTCACGGAGGGTCAGACGAAGCGTGACGCCATACGCTACCCCTTTATACCCTTCTATATACATACATACATTCATGCGTGTGCACATAGATATATATATATATATATATAATCTTTTCCCGACCCCAATACGTTCTTCTCTTTTGAAACGTTGCGGAAGAAGCCGGCAGTGCTCCTTCTCTGGAAGAACCGTACAGCGAGTACTCACCAACTGGGCGGGAGTAACTCGAATTCGAAGCTTCTATTGCGCTCTCCACAAACAGAAATAAGTCGCAAGGGGGGTTCGCCTCAGCGGACAGAAGGCTCGCTAAAGATAGTTAAAGCGAGAGAGAGAGAGAGAGAGAGAGAGAGAGAGAGAGAGAGAGAGAGAGAGAGAGAGAGAGAGAGAGAGAGAGAGAGAGAGAGAGAGAGAGAGAGAGAGAGAGAGAGAGAGAGAGAGAGAGAGAGAGAGCGAGAGAGAGAGAGAGAAGGGCGGGAAAGTTTCCGGTCAGAAATCAAGAGACGATGAAAGCTCTTTGGCCTGCGGCGGTGTATCGAGGATACGGAAGTGGAAAATGCGGTTCGTCGTCAGACATGCCGTTTTTTTCCCTTACTACCTTTGCCAAGCTCTTTCGCAATTTTTCACCCTTTCTTGTTCTCCCTTTTCAGTGCGCGTCGTGATTGGGTAGCAATCAGCTTAATATCATCGTAGCTCGGAAGAGAACGGATGTGAAACAAAAAGAAATGGAGGAAACTAGTATTTCGCGACACGTGCAAACTTTTGCTCCTAGTGAAAAATGACTTAGGTCCGGGCCATTGAAAATGTGACTATAGGCAAATTGCTCTGCCTTTGAAACTTGAAATATATTGTTCTAGGATGTTTGTAGGAGATTTGAAAAAACTGAGCGGTGGTGGAATATGGAGGAAGACCTTCCGCTTCAGACGTTCGTTCGTAACTTTCGAAACATTGTAGTTCAATATGCTCGACTCTTTTCTTTTTACTGGGCGCGAAAAAAATCCATTTTTTCGTAAATTTCCATACAAGTCTGCACATCAGTGTATATATATATTTATTTATTAGAAAATTTCGGTGTCGACGCAATGAAAGGTATTCATCAGAGTTACTTTAAGGCGGGCAACCACTTTAGGAGACCGAAAATTGGATGATTTGTTGGATTTTTTTTATTGTGAAAAAAAAACGGAAATTTCCACAAGTCTGACAATCATTTATGCATATTTTCATACATCTCTGGTATTTTTTCATGCACGCAGTTATTTCATGCATTAATTAAGGGGTAATCCGCTGTGTCCCTTGGCATGTCCTCATCGTCGTTGTCGATTTGCGGGAATTGTGCAGCTCGAAATTAGCATCTGAAATAGTCCAACAAATTTTTATACATTCTTAAGATATTTTTTAAGAACATGATCCTAAGTTTTGAAAAAAAAACGAGAATTGAATGTTGGAACGTGTTTGAAAAAAAATGCTCGAGTTTTAGCATTTTTTTCCCGGCACTTTGCAATAATAAATATGTTTTAAACAATCTAATCTTCCCAACTTTAGGTTCATGCTTTAATAAATTATATTATGTAAACGTGTTTCAAATTTGAAGATGATCCATTAATTAGTTTTTGAGTTATGATTTCCGCAAATTGAGAAAATGTCGTTTCGAGAAAAGCACGTTTTAAGTTTCACAAACGAAAAACTCAAAGTCAAATGTGTTTAATCAAATGATGAAGTGTCTTACCGATTAATCAGCGATTCCAGCACCATACAGCAGTCCTTCCTCTTCCTCATGCAACTCATTTGAAGCTTGCATTTCCTCTTTACGAGCTTTTCGAGCTTCTTTTGTCTCTACCAAACTTTTTCTATTTTGCCAAGCTACGCGCATCTGATCTGCCAACTACAATTTGTAGTTCATTCATAACCATGAGTAGGGCTGAATTTCCTTCATTGAATAAAATAGCAGCAAGAAATGCCGCTACCTCGATTATTTTGTACCCAGAATGAAGATGTTTTGGAGCTAATCGTCAAACGGTCGAGTTTGGGTTTGTTTGGGTTATGAAAACCCAAACAAACTCAAACAAACTACCTAACTGAGCGCTCGTGGATACTTGAGCGCGCTTAGGAGTGGAGCGGAGAGTCATTATCATTTATATACATACCGTTAGAAGAAATCCGAATATCGTTTGAAATTTTCAAGGTGTATCCTTAAGATTTTTGGCTAACGATTTATGAAATAAAAAAAATTGATTTTTTGAAGCATCTAAAGTGGTTGCCCGCCTTAAAGAATCCCCCAAAAACATATTTGATCCGCCCCAATCGTAGCAAGTGGTCGATAACCGCGGGCCTAACGAGCAACTTCGCCTTCCACAGTATAGCCTGTATATAGATATAATATCGTTGCGGCACATGCAGGCATCGTGTGCAGAGAAGTGACGGGAAACATGAAACGTATATAGTCGGAGGTAAGAAAAAAAAAAGAAGAGGGTAAAATATCTGCGGAGGAGGAAAAATAAACATTAAAGGCTCGTGAAGGGGCAGAAATAGGGATAATAACGTTTGCGTAAGCTCAAGAGGGATCGCCGAGATTTCCGCTTCGGAAGGATCTGACCGTAAGGCGATTGAAGGGAAGTCCGGATCGTTTGGAACTTTGGGATAAATCTATTTTCAAAAAAGTATTTTTATATTCAAAATCAAACCTTTGCATAACGTAGATATTGTGGGTTGAACTATGTATCGATTCGGCTCTCGCTTTATATATTCAGGAGGTCCCATTTATCCCGAGACTTCCAAAGAACTCAAGAATCCAATCGGCAAATCCCGATATACATATTGGTGGATGTTTGCAAAGTGATTATAAGGCCATCTTTAAAAAAAATCGAAACTTATATTGGGTGAAGTAAAAAGTTCTGAGCGTTTTCCGCTAGATGTCTTTAGTGAGCCATATCTCACGATGTATACATCGCATCGGGTCATACTATACGGCGATTTAAAGGTGACATTACGATTCAGAAAAAGTTCTTTGGCAGTTTTGTGTTTGGTGAAGCCAGTTGTGTATTACAGTGTTCCAAAATGGAGGTAAAAAAAGGGAAAATTCGATACATTCTTCAGTACCACTACGACCAATGTGAAAAGGCGGAGCAGGCGGCCAAAAAAATTTGTGCTGTTTATGGACCCAATACAGTATCGAATGCAACAGCAAAGCGGTGGTTCCAACGATTCCGTTCTGGTAATATGGACGTGGAAGATGAGGCACGCTCTGGTAGGCCAATCGTCGAAAATGTCGATAAAATCATGGAAATCGTCGAGTCGGACTGGCATGTGAGCAATTATTTCATTGCCCAGGAACTGAAGATTAGCCAGAAAACCGTTTGGAACCATTTGCATAAGGCTGGTCTCAAGAAGAAGCTCGATGTATGGGTGCTACACGAATTGACGCAAAAGAACTTTTTGGACCGAATTGATACCTGCGATTCTTTGCTGAAACGTAACGAAATCGACCCATTTTTTGAGCGGATGGTGACTGGCGATGAAAAATGGGTCACGTACGAGAACAACAGCCGAAAACGATCGTGGTCTAATCGCGGTGAGCCGGCCCAAACGATAGCCAAGCTCGGATTAACGGCCAAGTAGGTTTTGCTGTGTGTTTGGTGGGATTGGAAGGGAATCATACACTACGGCCTGCCCCCATCGGGCCAAGCACTCAATTCGGACCTCTACTGTCAACAACTGACCAGGTTGAAGCAGGCAATCGACCAGAAGGGGCCAGAATTGGCCAATAGGAAGGGTTTTGTGTTCCATCAAGACAACGCCAGGCCGCACACATCTTTAACGACGCGCCAGAAGCTCCGAGAGCTTGGATGGGCGGTTCTATCGCACCCGCCGTATAGTCCAGACCTGGCACCAAGCGAGTAGAGGCCTAAAAAAATATGATTTTTGGTGATTTTTTTTTTATAAGGAAAGAAACAACGGACCTTCTTGAAAATTTTATTGTACTTTAACACACATTTGAAGAGTATACATTTTTTTATTAACTAATTGTCGCAAAATGGCGGAGTATTAAATTGACTATAGAAGCGCCTCGCCGCTGGAGTGTCGAACTGGCGGGAAAGATGGTGTGCTTAATTCTTGTCTGGAATGCAAAAACCACAATTATTTTTAACTGACATATATTTTTATTGTCGATGAACTAAAAAAAACCCAGAAAAAACTGAAACCATATTAATTTTCGAGCTTGAACAAAAAAGACGATTTTTACAATTTTTTTTTCTTTCTTCGTGCAATAAAAATAGTATAAAATGACTTTTTTATGAATGTTTTTAGTTCATTTAGGATAGTTTTTAATAATCTAGAGAATGAACTTTGGTTTGGGTCGATAGGTCAAATAGTTTTATTGCTATCACGCCCGCCGATTTAAAAGAATCACGAAAACGAAATTACGAGAAAACGTGCTTTAAAGTTTTCGGTCGGGAAAATATTAATTATTCGTAACTTACAGGAATCTAGTGCTAATCAGCAATACCTGTTCCGCATAGTGGTCCTTTCGCTTCTTCAAAAACCTCGTTTTGATTCATTTTTTCGAGTTTACGAGCAGTACGAGCCGCCTTAGAGCTGTAACTTTGACGCTGGTTTTTCCGCGTGATTCGTTGCGCGTCGTTCTGATCGGCGAACATCTTGCACTGCTGGCTAATATACAATCCCAGCAACCCCATCATCATCAAGACTGCTGTATAGCCTTCATTAAACATGCCTGCAGCTATATAGGCGGCAATTTGTACGATTTTAGGCCCCGAATTCAAGTGTTTTGGAGCCATACGCCATACTGATGAATTAAAACTCTCGTTGGAGTTTCGCATGTGTCCCTTTGTCTCTTTGTCCCTTTTCTAAGCATTACAATTCGTAGAAGGACCGAGATACCTCTCCGAATCCTACTGCGCGCGCGGCCCAGCCCGTTCTAGCCAAGCGTTCGCACATTTTCTCGCCGCTTACCTGTTCTCGGGTCTGTATCTTCGAAAATACTTCCAGTTTACTTCTAGGGCTTTAGGAACAAGTTCTCTAATAGTTAAACCATCGATTGAAGGAAAAAAAATCGATTTTTTTGACCCTCTACACCAGACGACTGCTTTAAAGAAAACGATGACACTAATAAAATCATCTTGAAAACGTTCAACGAATAAAAAAGCTATCTTGCCATTTTCCTTGTCGTTGAAAACTGCTCGATATTGCCTCGTGATATTTCCATTTACTTCGCCGTTCTTGAGTTATTTCGATGTCTCCAGAAAAATAGGATACCCTGTATTTATATAGTGAGGCTTCAGTTATACGCTTTTCGATGGATACAGCAAGTACGGCGTATAAATGAGAAGAACGTGGAAGTGAAATATAACACCTCTATTATACTAATGTTTGGCTTTCCAATTGAGAATTTAATTGGTAGAAATGAAGTAAGGAGCCAAATCAATTTTTTAAATTTTCGATTAGAATTTTCCATTTAATGCAAGCTTCTAACGTAAAAGCTTTGGCGTTTTAGACTAATAACAGTCATGTTCGTATTAATAACAGATACGTAATTCACAGTTAAGTACACGCATGCATAGTACGATCTCAGAGTTTTACAATGGAAAAAATCAAGGGACGAGTTGCATAAATTGTTTTATACTTGTCTGTTTATTTGTGTCATAGAATACTGATTAATATATAACTGAGATAAAACGGACCTCGAAACGGAAGATGGGAAGCAAAATTAATAGTGTATAAGCGCGAAAAACGTATAAGTGAAAAACATAGAAATGAAACTTTATTACATTCTTTATAGGCGCAATCTGCCGGAGCCCGAGAAATATGTCCTATAAATGATAAAAACTTTTAAGTGCAAAACATATAAACGAGGTTCAACTGTCTAATTGCTAAATTTTCTTGTAAATTCGTGAAAATAATTAGTTCCTTCTGTCCCCGGGCTACTAATAATATCCTTCAATAATCCTAACCTACTAAAAATGACTTCATCTGCATGAAGTTTAAGAGTGATTAAATATGACTCAAATAGTTCCCATGGGGAAATTGAGATCGCGCTTTGATCGGGCCGACCTTAATTTACCCTAACTTTATTAAGGCCTAGTCATGAGCCATCAGTGGCCAGTCACATTTTGCTACCGAGGGCCATTGAAGACAAAATAACCAGGGCCTTTAAAATTGCCTCAACGGTGCCTCATAAAAATTATTGCAGACATATGCGTACGTGCGTGTGTGTGTGCACTGTGAAAAAGAAATGTGTTATTTCAATACATTTGAGGCTTATAATTTTGTCGCATATTTTCACACGTTTGTTGTCGCGTTGTTCCAATGAACGCACTGCATGCGTATTAGTTCAAGGCATCACAGTTCGTCTACTAAACGCCTAGTTTTATTATTATATTTAATCGACCTCGATAATTATTATACCACAAATTCTTTAGTCAAGCAATTTATACTGATTTCACCCTATAATAGCAAAGTCTAGTAGTATTGTGGAAATCGCTACTAGGAAATCTACAGCCACACCCCTTAAAGACCTTTACTTGGTTTCCATACTCAGACCATAGTTTTGGTCAATCGACCTACCCTACCATTCCCTAATGGGGGCCCGGTCCGGCTCTTTCACGGAAAAGCCTACTATGGAATCCATAAATAATCTCTTGAAAGCCC
Organism: Ophion ventricosus; assembly: GCA_963932345.1. Taxonomy (NCBI): domain Eukaryota; kingdom Metazoa; phylum Arthropoda; class Insecta; order Hymenoptera; family Ichneumonidae; genus Ophion; species Ophion ventricosus. The sequence goes on along the minus strand of OZ010712.1, from coordinate 18,754,532 downwards.
CGAATTTTATTACGGATGCCCTACTAATTTTCCGCACGGGTTTATATATTGCTAAATCGGACAGCAGGGCGGCAGTTCAAATACGAATGTATAAGAACGTGTCGGAAGTTCTAAAAATTTGCTCCAATGTACATGCTGCCGTACGATGGTATAAATACTGCGATGTAGTATGTGCAGGAATCTTGGCAATAGGTAAACTGGGACTGCCGTGGTAGCTATATATTTTCAGATTTCTACCAAGTGTGCACACACATATATAAATAACGTATAATATAGCGGGAAAATAGAAAGAAAATGTTGAGGTTCGAGATGAGCATTCCTGACAGTTTGCTGCCTCAATACGATCCTGTCGTCGTACACTGAGAGAAAAAGAAGACGCAAATATATATATATATATATATATCGATAAAAGTAAAGATAGAAGGAAGAGTCACTAGGGCTGAGGAAAAATCGATTGCGAAACATTGTCGATTATACCCCCGTTTTCCTTCCAGCTCTCTCGACTCCCTCGCTCACCTATCGACCTCCAGGGATGCTCTGGAAAACGTCAATCCGGCGATAGAATATTCACAGTGATATTCATGTTGAAATTCGAAAAAAGAGCGATTTTAAAGAATTTCTTCGTCCGGATATTCACGAGCATTTGGGTTTTGTTATATTGTACTTGTACCAAAAAGTTTTGAGCAAAATGTTCAGCTATTTATAAGAAGAGAGAGAGAGAGAGAGAGAGAGAGAGAGAGAGAGAGAGAGAGAGAGAGAGAGAGAGAGAGAGAGATGTGGATACAAATAAACACGGAGAATGTAATAAGAAAATCATTGTTCTGAGTAACTTCGAGTAGTATGTACGTTATAGGCAAATCGGCATACCGATTTTTCGAAATAGTCGAACATTTGTTGAGTTTGCTGCTCAGATGTCCCTAGCGTCACATGAGTCTCTACGTGGAAATGATTTCGGAAACGAAATCATATGGAAAACTAGCGAGGATACGATACAAAATGACAATAAAAAACGAAGAGAATTAAGCAAAGGGATTACCTAAATTATCCTCCAACTGTTATGTCGAATTAGTTTCGAATGTTTTTTTAGTTTAGTTGTTCTGAGAGGAAATTCTTTATCCGCTAAAGATAAAAAAGAACAGTAGGATAAATATTAATGAAATTGCCAGTATGAAAATCAATCAGCGGAACGGGTATCGTATAAGCGATTCATCAATGAAATTGGAAATATCTTACGTTGTCTATCTTCTCATCAAGTGACGAGGGCTAAATTTGTCCACCGTTAAGAATAACAAGAATATACAAAAGCTGTACGAATGTGTAATTTACTCTCTAAATTTACCGCGTATTTCTTGCGACTGCAGAAAGTCCATTTCGATGCTCCATCTTGTTTCAGAAATTGGGTCAATCCATTTTTATCCGCTTATATTTACAGCTGCGTTTGCTGAACCGTCAGTGGATTACGTGAACAACGAGAATCAATAACAATTGCAATATTTCGCGTTTCCAATGTATGTAGGGAGAGTTACATTTGGCAAAAATACTTTTAGCAACATATTTTTACAATTTCATTTATATACTTTATGCACAAAATATAAATCTTATGAAGTTTTTTTATTTATTTTATACGGATTTTTTTAGAACACTTTCATTTTTTCAAAGAAATCGAGCAACTGACTTACCTTAGGGATCATAGAGAAGACGAGCCCTTTTCTTTATTGATTTCGCCGAGTTTAATGGTTCGAGAATTCGGAAGTCGTCCTATTTTGAAAATTATCGGAATATCGATGAAGCGACGATGAAAGTAAAATAAAATAGGTCTGTCATCGTAAAACTTAACGTTGTCAAAACCTAGAAAGGTGTACTTTCATTTTATAGGATATATTTTTTTATGTTATTTCCTTCGCGTAATCGGATATCGAAACTTTTCGCATGGTCACTGTGAAGGGCTCGAGTTTATCCCCATGGACTTCCTAATGGGCTGAGAATTCGGAAATCGAGATCTCGGAGATTTTATAAATACATGTATATATATATATATATATATATATATATACGTGAGAAAGAAAAGAGATGGGAGTACGTTGGTTTCTTAGAGATAAGAAACTACCATCAAGACTGTCCGCTCCTATCGTATCCCCCTCCGCCTTTGCGGACCCTTTTGCTTCTCTTCGAAAAAGCAATGGAAGAGAAGGCAAAGGAATAAGGAACGAGTGTACAAAAGAGAATGAGAGGGCTGAACCGAGAGCTGGGTTCGTGGATGTAAAGTCACGCCATTTCGATACGAATCGCCGGGGCAGTGAGTCCGAAAAGCCCTGGATAAAGATGCCCTTCGCGTTATACCAAGCCCCCGGATCTTTTTATCAGGCGAATACACTGCTCGCGCTCTCGCTAAATCTTGTTTATAGTTGGCGCGAACAATGTGCAAAAACGCAAATCCAATGTCAATTTGATGCGACGCCAATTATTTCCTTCGTTATGCGAATAAAAAGCGGGCCGAACAACGTGGCGGCAAAAAATGTTGATCCAAATAATGAGCGGAAACGCACCGAGTAAAAAAAATACAGAAAAGTTAAACGTGAAAATCGCACCATTTTAATTGGGCAACTACTCTGCCCGACAAGAAACAAAATAATCGTTTTATGCAAAGTAAAGAGTTTTTGTTCGAAATAAGGTTTTCTCTTGACAACACCATGTTTTCTTTTTTCAATTAATTTATTAATTCCATTAAAGTCCTCCAAGGATTTCAAACAAATAATTCAGATAGTTCCTTCATTATCATTCCAGGTGATACTTGTTTTAATTTTTACATATAAATATCGTAGATCCAGGAATTTGTGTGCTTCATTGTTCGTGAAAATTGTTCTCGATAGATAGCTAAAGTTTAAAACGCGGTCATTCGTTTTCCCAATTCTTTATTTTTCCATGTGAATGAAACGAGCCAGACATCGTGGGATAAGAAACTTCAGCAATGGGCCACAGACGCGTAGGAGAGATTCGCGTGGGTCATATGGCTCGAGTACAGTGAAGAGGGGACAAAAAGAAGAGGGGAGAGAGAGAGAGAGAGAGAGAGAGAGAGAGAGAGAGAGAGAGAGAGAGAGAGAGAGAGAGAGAGAGAGAGAGAGAGAGAGAGAGAGAGAGAGCAATTGCGAAAAGGGGAGAAACGCGCTGGACCGAAGTACCCACTCTCCGTAAGTACTGCTGTCTGACTATTCCTCCCCATCACTACTGCGCGGTCCGTTTCACCCGGGCAAAGGTATACGATGGTGCGAGTGAGGGACGAGGCCATATACATACATGTATATATATATATATATACACACACACACATACCATTTGTATAAAGAGAAAGAAACAAGGGAAGCCCTGGAGCTATACTCTAATACAGTGACCATAGAGCCAGCAAGGTAAGCCACAGGGTGAATCCACGAAAGTCGAGAACTCTCTTGATACGATAGCCAGACATGTGATATATATATATATGTATCCTCGTTTATATACGAAAGTGGTCAACAAGAGTACACCCAAACGTTGCAGGGCAACTGATACAATTATCGGCCCCGGGGCCTCGAGGCTCGTTGGCCGTCCCAGTGATGAGTGGGTTCGAACGGAAGCCGACGTAAAGATGCCAAAAACCATACGGGTGTCGTGAACGTTGGAGGGCCAACGATACAATCTCGTGCCGACTGTGTATACATAGATCAGAAATGGACACAGCAGTACTGGAAAACAGTATAAACTATCCTCGTATATAGAGGACAGAAGGACGAAGAACTTGTACTCTTGCAGCACTAGAGTGACTCGTGCTTGCGCGGACTGTTCACAGACGTAGCGCACTGGTAGTGATCAGGTAGTCACATGTGTGGGTGAAACAAGGGTGGAGAAAAGACCGCAGCCGAGCAGCGTACCGACTCGGATCTCGATAGGTTGAAGTTTCCGGGGTTGGATTCCGTTGCCGCAAGGTATATACGTGTATATAAGTATGGAAATGTGAATAAGCTATTTTCGTGAACGTGGACGAAGAGAGAGACAGAGAGAGAGAGAGAGAGAGAGAGAGAGAGAGAGAGAGAGACAGAGAGAGAGAGAGAGAAAGAACTTTGCGATTGGTGTTGAAGAAGCTTCGTGCTAACTAGTCGCCTTGTTGAACGAAGCAAAAAGAAAAGCAATCCTCCAAGGTACATTCGGATCGGTGGGCAGTTGATGAAATTCTCGAAACGCTTCCAACTGTCTCGGTAGGTACGAGCCAGCCTGATCAACTAATACGGTGTTTGCGGTACGAGAGGAAAACAAGAGCATTCACGAAACGAGAATAATAGAATGCTTTTTTAACTCGCTGGTGCAACGCGCCCTAGTCGCTTTGCCCGCGTTGGTCTCTATGGAAAAGAACAAGTGGTGTCGAGGAGAGCGCGAAACTGAGAGAAAAGCTTCAGCCTGCCGCGAACAGACGCCGGTTAGCACTTGGAAACGAACCCGACGAGTGTAACCTCATCGATGGTGGGAGAAAAGTAGTGGGAAGGCTTCTTTTGTAGTACTGCGGTTGTCGCCTCACGACCGTTGCTCTGTACAACATTGACGACTAAGGCCGCTTCTGTGGTATGCGTTATCGAGAGCTGGTAATGTCGTTGGAAGGAAAGCACAGCCATTGTTGGGAGAAGAAGAGCCAGGGGGCGGGGGGTGAGAGGGATGTTCAGAAGAAAGTACAAAGAGAACGGGATGTTTTGTGGAACAGGAGAAAAGGAAAGCCAAAGCTGTGGCAACTGGGGGAGAGGGTGACTTGCCACAAGGAATTAGTTTCGATAGAACTGCAGCTGCTTGTGGGGTTGCTTCTCCAGCTTTTTCTTCTACCTCTTTATCTTTCTCTCACGCTCCCTCTCGCTTTCTTTATCTTTTAGACTTTCTTCTTCTCCTCTCGCGGTGCCTAGGACACGGGCTATGTGGCAGTTGATTCACGATCACGCTTGGAGCCATCCTTGGTACCAATGTCGTCCAACTACCAGCACGAGAAACGTACAGTTTGTCCTTCGCTATTGTGGTACATAGCACCGGAGCAAGACGACACATAGCACGATTTCAAGTCCTCTCTCTTACGGGTTCTTGCTTCCCCTGCTATATATTCCCACTTTTACGAACCTCTCGCTCTCGCTTCCCTTTTCCTTTCTTCGCTCGCTCTCGCGTTTGTGCTCTCATCGTTTCCTCCAACAACTGGCACTCTTATCCGGCTCTGGGGCTTACAAACGTGTGGACCGAGGCGCGTGACCCTTTGGCCGTTCGTGTTTCTCAAGGAAACTCGTTACGAACGTAGCGGCACAGCATCAAGCGACGAGGGAACCAGACGAGAGGGAAAGAAACAGAGCACGAAGGATAAATTGAGGAAGAATGGGCACTTCTTATGGTAAGACCAGAAATGAGAAGATCAGGAGGGAAAAAACTAAATTGCAACGAAGACCGTTGCGTTCGATTTACCAAAGAAAGGACTCCTTGCAATATTTTATCCTACTTCAATTTTGTCCAAATTGAAAGTAGCCTCTTTCTTCAATATGTGAAAGAAACATTGAAAAACACACTTCTTCTTACATAACCCTATAGAACAAAATTTTGAATGCGATCACGAAAAAAATATAACTTTTGTAGCTCTTTATTTATTTAGTCAATATTTATTTTCCTGAGTTCTAACGTATATCCGTGTGAATTTTTACGTAGTGACCTTCCCAATTGAACCATTTCCTATTACTCCCTACCTGCACTTCGAATGGTCAATTGTAGAACGGCAAAGATTTTGAAGTGACAGCATTGTCAATCCAAAATAACGAAGGTTAAATTGTTGGAAATGTTATCCTTCGACGGATGACGAAATCGAATAACTATTCCACCAAAGAATTATTTGTTCGAGCGCTCATATATTCGAGAACGTGTATTCAGATCGTCCGTTCTTTGAGTCGTACAAATACAGATTCGAACGATCTACAAAATTCATATCTTCCCAATAGAAACAAGTGAGTATCTAATATTGGTAATACCGTATATATACCAAAAAGCCATATTCCGAGAATACAAACTTCGAATACAGATCTTACATACGCAAATGATCGATGGTCCAAAATAGAAAATACCTAAACAGCGAACATCAAAGTAGTGGACAAGTTCGCGTTATAATTTTCAGCCAATTTTCGATAACACGTACGAGATTGTTTTAATCTATATTTTACCGAACTGATCGCCAGCGCCATCTGTCAGTTTCATTCTGAAGCGCAAATAATGTATTTCTCGATCATAAGCTTTCGCTATTCTGACCCTTCGCCTTTTTGGCCTAACGCTATTTTAAGTGATCGACTTTTTGGCCCTTCGCTTTAATGAATTCGAAATTGTAAACCGTCGTAATATTTCCAATTAGATGATTTGACGTCTCGATTCGTTCGGTGTGTTTATACTGGCAAATCGATATTTTACCTCTCATTATTTTGTTGAATCTTATATATATATTTTCGCTATAAATCAATTTCGAGATATTGGTATTCGCAATTTTCATTAACTATTTCACAGACTATCATAAGGTTGATCTATCTATATTGGAACGTTCGTTAACTATTTAATTTGAAATTTCGGTCCTTCTGAATATCGATCGATAAAATTTTCCGATACCAACCCTATACCGCATTTGCCGTGGGTGCGGGGAAACGGTGGAAAACCCATACTGGTATAGACAGCCTCATATTCTTCTGATTTTCCGGTGCACAGACTCTTTACTCAAGTATCTACACCAAGGTATCATGAGTATTGGTCTTCCGCTCACTGGTAGATGCGTCAGCCGGTGCACGGCTAAGCGGTCACCGCTCCGAGTATTGGCCATGCACAACGATGCTTGATTCGAAGCACCACCGGAACCCAATCCCGACCGTCCATCTACAAGTGTCAGTTTTCGAAAAAAAATATATATATATATTTTTTTTTCTAAATTCACAAACCCACTCCAAAATTGTGACAAATAATTTCTCATCGAGGGTTTTAGCGGATCAGGAAAACTTCTAACACTTCTTCGCTCTCGATACTCGCGCCCAATGTGTCAGGAGTTTTTTTTGCCGATTTTCGCATCTGCCGATTTACCAAGGATCATAAGTACCCCTTTATCGGCATTGCCCACCTGGGACGTTGGGCGATATCTGTACGCGTCACAGGTTCACCCGTAAGCTACTCAGACCAATTACGAATTCGGTGAACTCGCAGGTTCATCGATAATAGAATTCGAAGTTCGGTATATTCCTTCAATGGCACCCTTGTATATACCTGTCGTAAGACAATTGAGGAAGAGATCGATACCGACTATACGAACTTTCGGATGCACGAAAGGGTTACAGTGATTACGATTCCACCAACGAACGCGGTGGTTATTACCTGTACCTTTCCCCGACCTCTTCCAGCCAACCTCTCGCCCTACCTAAATTGCTCCCGTTCTCTTGGGCGCTGCAAGTGTGCTTATATTGTGTTTGGGTTATACGCCCTGTAGTTATCTATGTATACGTATATGTGTATACGCTGCACTAGCCAAGATTCCACCACGTTTAATATGTAGAATTGTACAACTATACAGCTTTCACACTGGACACTACACATGTATTGTCCAGTCTATATGCATTACACCACATAACACTCCGTGTATTTGCCCTACGACTACCTTAGATCTATGTATCCTTGATGCTTTACTCGAGATCTGCCTGTACAATGTTCATATTGTATATTTCAAGTATATAGATATATATTATGAAGGACACGATACTTGGGCAATATACATTCCAAGTGGTGCATGGACGACGGAGGATGAGACGCAGGCTTCTGCGGAGAAGGACAAGCACGAGCCTCAGTGTAACAATGCTGAGCTTTGCTCGTATCCTCTCTCTCTCTCTCTCTCTCTCTCTGTCTCTCTCCCCAGGCGTTCGTCGTCCTTGATGTTCTATTCTCGATCCTCTTACAAGCGGTCTCTGTTCTTGGTAGCTCCTCCTCTCTCGCTCATCCGATTTATACGTGGTCCTTAATTCACGCGTCGACGGGACTTCGAAAACCTTATTGGCTTTGGAATTCATACAGGACTCGAGGGACGACGACAAAACAGCTCTGCTCTTATAGCATGTATGCTGATATGTTTTCAACGGTTAAATTCGGAAGGGCGCATTTGAGACGCTTCGAGCTTTGGGGGGTTCTGTGAGGTGGCGCCCTTTTGAACTCGCTTGTTCGACGCATCGAGCAAGAGAAAAGCGAGGGGCAAAAGTGAGTCGGGAGAAGCTGGCGAGGAGAAAACTCGTTCGCATTCTCTTTGCAGAGTAAAGGTTGTAGCAATTACTGGCTACAGACACCGGGACCAACCGGTAGGAAGAGAATTGCTCCCGCGGACAAGGCCAGCAGCGATATACTATCAAGAGGTATACGTATTTCAGTACAGCAGCAAGAGTTCAAAGTTACTCTGCCACCGACTCTCACCCTCTCTCTCTCTCTCTCTCTCTCTCTTTCTCTCTTTCTCGGCTTGGGCAGCGTTGAATTTCCGTATTTAGAAGTGGAGATTCTGGCAGAATGCATCAATGTGCCAGTGTGCCAGAGGCTTTACGACGTTGGAATTCATCTCGCTGAGACCGCGGAGACTTTGAAATAGTCGAAATTATTCACGGTCAAATGTATCAGTAACTTAATGTAAGTGAGAGACAGAGAGAGAGAGTGAGAGAGAGAAAGAGAGAGAGAGAGAGAGAGAGAGAGATTGAGTGGTGTCTCAAAAATGAACAAGGACGCCTCAAGAGATGGGAGACTTGTGGAATTTATGAAGGAATATTTCAAGTACATTGGGACATGGAATTTGAGCTGCAGATTAAACTGTCTCCGTCAGTTCTAAAAATACGCTATGAGTAGTACGCCGTCTGGAGGCAAACGATCGTCTAAGGCTGTCCGAAACGTGAGTGGTCGTTCAGAGCTTTGTTTATATGTGTGAAATTGCGTTACTCAGCTAGAGCTGGCCTTTGTTCCGAGCGTAAAGTCTTTTATCCGATATTCCATAACCTTAGTGAAAAAGGCAAGAAAAACGCTAACGGCGATCATCTTCCAGGTTCTGCACAATCCATAAGCGTTGCACTGATGAACGTATCAGTCTTTCAGGCTTCCTCAGTTCTCGATATTTACCGCATTCAATTTCGCTCACTAATAGCTCGTAGGACCGAAAGCACGGAACACAAGTGCCACAAATGCCGGAGTGTACATCCTCGTTCTCATCTTCGTTCAAATATTCTCACGATAGACGGAAAATTGGAGTTGCGTCAGTGGCGCGGTACACAACGATTCGAAACATGGGTTGATTAATGCTATTACTATCGCACATGTAACACCGGGGATTCTCATAGCTGTTTTCTCACTCCACGTATTTTCTCCATCGCTGAATTCTCGAAATCTGTACACGGTTGATGGAATTTGGGAGTGCGAGAACAACGAGGAGCTAAGATAGGGAGAGAGCGTGTGAGAGAAACAGGGAGAGAAAGAGAGTAGAGAACTACGATGGAACATCATCGCCCAGGCAATGCGAGATGGGGAGAGGCGGAGAGAGAGAGAGAGAGAGAGAGAGAGAGAAGGGGACTGGGATAGAACATCATCACCCAAGCAATGGGATATGCGAGGACTCCACATGTTCGTGCAATTACGTCCCGCTAACTGCAGTTGGGCCTACTCCAACTGTAGTTAGGTACCTAGTACCACCATAGCGGGGTCATGCAGGGCGGGTTGGTTCAAGGTTCGCCAAGTTCGACATAGGTATATACACGCTCTTTCAATAATATATATGTATACATGTACTATATATATACATATCCCCAACTGTATGGTACTATACGGCACATGGTGCACTTGTTAGGTTGATATCGTTATCACGTCATTCTATTGCCAGTAGTTGGAGGTGTCGCAGGCTGTCGGCGCCAAGTTTGCCTCGCAAGCTTTATTTGAGCTCTCAAGAGCTCCACCGTCGTTGATTTCGATAAAACGGAACCCTCCATCGGCGCACGAGATTTTTCCCTCTCCCTCTCTTTTCCACTGTTTCGTTGCATTTATCAAGTTGTAAACACTAGCAACACGCGTAACTCACAGGAAATTGAAGAGGTGCGGGGAGGAGAGTACGGGGGCGTTCGAAACGCCGATTCACGCAAAAAAATTGAAGGCATCACACGGCCAAATTGATGGAGATATTGGTTCCCTATCGGGAGGGTGGACAAAAAAAAACGTGCGGCTTTTTTTTCGTACCACTCGCCCGAACCGATTTCATTTTCAGCTGCACAGTGGGGTGTTCGGAAAAAAACGTGAGAGTGAAAGAGATATTGTATGAGCTGGTACACACAGGTGTGTCATGTACATCGTGTACAGGATATATCATAAGATAACGAGATACATGGATTCTCCATTGCAAAAGAGTGACAGGTCTCTCGGTCAGCGAGAGAGGGGGATGATGAGAGAGAGAAAGGAAGAGAAAGAGAGAGATTAAAAAGGACGAAGGGTGTCGAGAGAGATATATGAAAAGCAACGATTCAACGGATAGCAATCGTACACTACACCTAGTGAAAATACATACGAACACGCAATATATATGAACACATAGATGTTGTAGAAAGCGGGCAAGACCAGTGCGGCCCAATTTCCAGTTTGTTGATAGCCCAATCCATCCACTAGCGTGTGATCTTCCAGTGTGTACCGGACGTAGAGGAAAACTCATCCAGCAGTGTCCGTACATCCCCGTCTATACACTGTATGTATGCGTATCGCGAGACTAGGCACCGCAAAAAAAAAACGCATCGTACGATCCACTATTCTCTCTTTCATTCCCTTGTTTAACATATATATATATATATATATATATATACCCGTCAAAAAGGGTAGAAAAGTTACGCGTACGTACTTGATCGCACATGTACGTGAACCCCAGTACGAAGCCGAGTATCCCGACGAGTTTGGATATATACGCAGGGCCTCAGCCGTAGGCTCGAGTGATTGACAACTTTTGCATTTTTTGGTTGATTGCGTGAATCACTCGAGAGAATATCGACGAGAGAAAACGAGGAGTCAAGAGAACGAGAGGGAGAGAGTGATGAATAAAAGAAATGTGAACACATTGGTGAAAGAACGTAATTGAATAAGGGAATGAGATCGAGATGGATGAGGGGAAATATCGAATGTCAGACGCCTAAGCATCATCGAAATGAAAGAGTAAGACATTGAGAATAGGGTAAATCTTGAAACGTTGGAAGGTGACTGATAGCTGCGAAACACTAAAATAGTCAAACGTTTATTCGCTTGTAATTATGTTCATACGGAAGTGTACTGTCCTATCGTGGTTTGTTTCATGGCATTTTGGAAAATATCGCGATTTGTTTCAACTCGTGGATACGTGTTTTGGTCGGAGGTTGAGGACAACGAGAGGGAGAGAAATAATAGAGAATACAAAGAGGAGTTTACGTAATATCGTGACTGACTGCATATGCGAGAGTCTCCTTTTGCATGATGCGGACAACCCGCAAATACACAAGGGCTGCACATAATAAATGCGTTGTCGTATAGTAGAGGGCGCCACTGGCATCGTGTTTAATGCACGAGTCGACAATGGAATTTGAATTCAGTCTCGATAATGGAATCGTTAAGCAACGAGAATAAACGAGAACGCGTTGGTCGTAGCGCATCACGTGCAGAAGTCGAAGCTCTCCTCCTCCCTTTCCCTAGAGAGAGAGAGCGAGAGAGAGAGAGAGAGAGAGAGAGAGGAGAGAGAGAGAGAGAGAGAGAGAGAGAGAGAGAGAGAGAGAGAGA